>OY747719.1:40516646-41116646 GCA_963556495.2 Valencia hispanica | reverse complement strand
AGTGGATGTATTTGAAAACACAACTCTGGTTAAAGACCGGATGTGTTGTGCCGCAGATAGGTAGGATTTGGCTATGAATAATTATGAATAATTGCTTAGGGCAATTGTTAATAAGATTAATAATTTTATGTAAAAATTACCAAGTTTAGGGGCACCACCTGGATTCCAGGAATACCAATAGCCAAATTGTTCAGTCTCAGTTTATGTTTATGATTACTGGCCTGATAAGGTTGAGGTAATTAAACAATAGATGAAGGAATAAGTTCTTGGCGTTCTTTGAACAGCAAGTTACTACACATGTAGGTGAAATAACAAAAACGGTTTTCCAAAATACAAGAGTTTATTACAAAAAGAATTCAACTTTCAGTTAACATACTTTAATTAACAAACTCACCAAACTAGTAACACACAACTAAACCACTAAGAAAATAATAATTATAATAAAACTAACACCTAAAAGTAAACAGTAAAAGTGATAAATATGCACAGAAATAGAAACAATAACCAATAAATTGATAATGATGCCACAGCTCAAAATGAATATGTTTTCTTAAAGACCTAGGCTTGTATTGAGAGTTTTGGGAATGAAGCTAAATTAGTTTTAAACTAATTGTGGTTAGTTTAAAACTAATCAGCACCTTCTGGTTTGTTTCCAAACCACAAATTCCCAATGCAAAGCAGAAGTGAAGAAACATTATTTGGAAGAAGCAATGTCTCATTAAACCATTTGCTGAATTAGAAATCAATAACTTTTAGAGAATTGATTATGTTTTATGGATCGGTCACCGGAGTGATTGATCTAATTGAAGATTTAGACTTTATGTTGACCTCAGACGGGGGAGGCAATTATGTTGATCTAATTTATTATCTCGACTTAACACAAAGGCGGTTTCAAAAATGACTTAAAAGATTGATTTTAGGGTTTAAACGATCTGTTTTAATGTCAATCTCTATTTTGAATACAATTGATGGCAGTCTTTATTGTTCATGAAACCCAGCAGTCAAAGGTGGGCCCACGTGGTTTGCTAGAGCATGTAGCCAACAGCTAACCCACGTGGAGCTGCTCAAAGCCGCTCTGGATCATCTATTAAACACCAAACAAAGGAAAACTGTCGGATCGGGTAACTCAGGTTGGAGGATATAAAACGACTTTCCATCGGAAACCTCGAAAATCACTGTTAAACCTCCAGGCCGCCCGGCCTGTTTGTACCCTAAAACAATGAATGAAATCTTACACAAAGTAACAAATCCCAGTGAAAATAAACAACTCTTAAATATTGTTTAAACTAAACTAATCTCGCCTATGCCCAGACAGACCTTATTGAACGGTTAAAGTTCTCCAAGTCGCTCCGTGGATGATGGGCGAAGCCAACACAACGTTAGCCGGCAGGCTAGCAATAGCTGCGGTCGGTTAGCAGCGATAAGCCGTATGGCTGTTGTAGCATTAGCTTGGACGGCGTCGTCCTCTCCGGCTTGCCTACACAGCGATCCGCTCTACCTTCCTTCACTGACAGTACCTTTTTCCACAGCTTTCAGCACAGCATTCATCTCACATAAGCTCCGTTGGCGGTGGATGTAATGGCTGTAGTCTGGACGCGGCTCTTCGGTATCAGTAGCTTGTTAGCAGCTCCCTTCCTCACGGTAGCGTCTGAAATTCAGAGTTTCTGTGGGGCTAAGGGCAGAACAGTGGGGTTTCTCTCAAGACACTGGGTTACGATTCACCTGATCGATTGCCGTCCTTGTTGTGAGTTTCTCCCAGAAAACTTGCTTGCTTCCCTCGCCATCGAAAGAGGGATTGATAGGGTCCCTCTTAGCGCTGTCTGGCTGAAAGCCCAAATGGAAGAGAGCGAGAAGGTGGACGGCAGGGTCTTATATAACCTCGGGTTCTCTTCTTCTCCTGTTGGCGCTAGAATGTGGGTTAGCGCCACCAATGGCTGTGTGTACCCCAACAGATGGAATTGTCCGCAAATATTTCAGAACTTCTGTCTGAAAACGGCTTTAGTAGCACACTATGTCTTCATGGATTTAAATCCTGCAGCACTCGAAAGGTCCCCCTGCTTAAGCCAGCACATCTTCAGGCCAGTCTAAAGTTTGCCAGAGACCATCTGGGTGATCCATAGGAGGATTGGGAGAATGTAATGTGGTCAGATGAGAAGATCTTGAATGGAGGAATGGGCCAAAATACCAGTTACAGTGTGCAAACCTGGTAAAGACCGACAAGAAACGTTTGACCTCTGTCATTGCCAACCAAGGTAACATTACAAAGTATTGAGGTGAACTTTTGTTATTGACCAAATACTTATTTTTTGCACCATTATACGAATAAATTCTCGAAAAATTTTACAATGTGATTTCTTGTAATCTTTTTTACATTCTGTATCTCACAGTTGACGTGTACCTATGATGAAAATTACAGAACTCTGTCATCTTTTTAGGTGGGACGACTTGCACAAATGGTGGCTGATAAATACTTTTTTTGCCCCACCGTATATAATTTAGTTTTCATCATTTTCAAGCGTATGTACAGGTACATCTGTAAAACGTTAGAATGTTATGAAAAATTCATTTTTTTGAAAAAAATGCCCTTTTTTCCATCTATGAACATTTACTAGACTCACTGATTATATTTATATTTACAGATATCCCCCATTTCTTCTGATTCATTGATGCTGGCTTTTTTTCAGCTGCAGAAAGCTGTTGCAGTGTAGGAGGCTGCAGGGAGACGATGAAATGCACCCTCCAGTGATGATCTTCACATGGGAAAGCATAACATGTAGGTGGTTTCTGTCGTCCTTCTTTGTTTCTCTCTGGTACCTTCCCATCATGATGCAGAAATTCCAACTTTTTTCCACGGAGGTAATAATCACTGACTGTGAACATCTTATGTAATGTGTGTGATAGGAGTTGTCAATTGTTCACTGACAGCAAAAGGACAACATAAGGTGCATTAGATGCGATTTAAGAGAGGGCTGCACCACCAGTTAGACCAGTTTTAAATATTGAAACCAAAAGACTGGTAGTGCACTGCAGAGTACACCTTGCTATTCCTGTCAGCACTCTGTGCACTGACCTGTGTAGAATTTAGTGTGTGAGTAAGACGTAGAAACCAGAAACCAGTTTGTGCAGAATTTTCTGATCAACTTAGCTTTGGGAACAGTTTCTCCTGTTAAGTTCAAATAATGTAACTGTCACAATGAGTGGTGAAAAGATTTAAATTCAGACTTTCAGACATGTGGAATAACTCCAAGCAATCAAGCTAAATGTAATCTTTCTTGTTAAGCAATGTCTAATGGCTGGATTTCAGTATTAGATAACACCAACAAAGTATAGATATCGCCCTTGAAATATCGATCTATGAAATATCGCAATCTCAAAGAACTGTTCTGATTGTTAAAGCCTCCCGTTTGTCGTCTTCCCCGTGCTTCGTGTTAACTGCTTTCCAACTTCCAGTAGCATCAGTGGTTCCTGTTATGGTGTGTTCCATTTACCCGGGAAGTCAGAATTTGAAGCTGGGTTTGACGTCACACCCGAGTAAACGGCGTTCCAGTAAAGTCGGGATTCCAATATGGCGAGGCCCAGGTAGCCATTGTTGACAGTATCTCTTATAAACGTTTATAAGAGATGCAGAACCAGGGTTCCTGGGTTCCTTCACCATGGAGTTTGCATGTTCTCCTTGTGCATGGGTTCTCTCCCTATACTCCGGCTTTCTCCCACTCAACGATTGCTGGAGACAGGCACCAGTCACCCCTCGACCCTGCATAGATAAACAGGTACTAACAACGGATTGATGGATGGATAGGATCTCAAGTTGAAACACAAATTAAGGGAATGTAAATCTACTTGATTCTAACATTTAAGAATTTGGAGCCAGTAAACTCGTTGAAATGCTCCTGAAGAAATGGATCAATCGTGAGTTAACTGTTTGGCGAATCAATAACTGTATCTCAGAAAAAGGTACTCTGATTGAATTAACTTGCTTTAAGAAGAAAAATTATTCTTTGTATTGATGAGACAGAAAGGTTTTCCTTTTAGTCCTGGAACCTAATTTAAAATCGTTCAATCTCTTCCCATTAAAGGGCCCGTCTGCTCCTTCCGTCCCATAAGTTTCCATGAGCTATATTGTTTTAATTCCATTACTTCAGTGTAATTTTACCAGTGTAGAAAGGTTGTTGTTGTACTCTAAAGCCTAGCAAACATAGCATTCATTCAGCTTGCCGTAGGCACAGAATGACCAGCAGCCCTCTACTCAGATCTTTGTAGGACCTAATTGAAGCGATCGGTGAGTCATCAAGTTCTCTGCACCACTTACTTCGTTTCCTGTCTTCCTCCTCCTCTCGGTCTCCTGCTGTAGCGCCGGGCTAATTATATTGGTGTGTTTTCTGGGGCTGGGTCGAAATGGTGCTGATGCTTGAAATTCACTGGGCTAAAGACACACGTGCACCCAGAACCCAGGACCAGGACCTTACATCGTTATAAGCTGTACTTTCCACATGCAAAGCCACTTTTATTCTGTTACGTTTAGAGTTGCGGTTTCGACACGTAACATTGATTTTAGATGCACTATTAAAAGTGTGTCTTGTAAAATAAACATGTTTCCACCACAGCTACTGTTGTTGACACGAGGAGCAGCCATTTTGAAAGTCAAAGTCGGAGCAAGAAAAAAAATCTCAGACTTTCCAAGAGGGAAGTCCAATTTTTGAGGGGCGTTTCATTTGATCTTTTCCAATCGGAAGTTAGCTACCACAAATGTTACTGAGCCGAAGGACACCGCTTAGCTGCCCTCGTTGGCGCCGTTCTCTTAGCGTGGCAACAAAGTATAAGCAGACTGGACATCTGACTGTAATAATGTGTGTTAAAAATGTTTCTTCCAGGAATTAGTCAATGACGTTTGTGTTGTTTTGCAGAAGCAGCCGGAAGCTGAATGGAAGGAGCACCGCCCCCCACCATTGTGTCCCACATAAATACTAAAATAAACTTATTTATCCAATATGATCTTTTGTTTTCATGCATAACAAAATGGTATACAAGGCCAAATAACAAAAGAACACATGAAACAAAGAGAAACCCTGAGTTGTCAGCTGGCTCAGGTAACACCTTAACCCTCGAAAAACTTGTTACCACTGTTGACACAGACAGCAGAACAGTCTAAAATATTCATTTTATATCCCAGATTGTCTTTCCTTTGGCAGAAATTCAAAGTATTGATGCTGTGCTTAAAAAGAAAACATTGAAACTGGTATGGTATTTATTTATTTTATATTTTATTACATCCATTTCTATGCTATCTGAGGACATTTTGTTGGAAAGTTTACTGGAGGTACAGTTTGATTTTAAATGTCAGTAAACAAAAAATGTTACACCCCTAGTTCGGATGCAGTATTTGGTCGATTATATTTCCTGTGTTACGCATTCATAGTCTGCTTATCTGTAGTATATAAAGCCAGCTGAATGGACTCTAACGACCCTTAAAGTCCAAACCAGGAGTGTTTCTAGAACCCGTGGAGAGTGGCTAGAATATTACAGCAAATAAATGTTTTCCTGAAATCCTGCAGCCCTTTAATGAAGCATTCTGGGAAAAAAAAGATTTAAGATGAGCAGTTATGTGATGAAAAGAAGGAAAGGGTTGAGAAAATGTAATGTTTCTGGTTTTAGGCTGACAACAACTAACTGCTTCTACCTTTAAACCAGACTAGAATAAAAAGTAACAGCAAATAGTGGGATAAAAAGGACGTGGTTACAAAGTCTGCACACCCCTTTTAGAATGGCAGGTGTTTCACATTAATTAATAATTTCAGAGGTCTTTCTGCCTCGAATAACAAATGTTTGAGGGGAAAATATAAAAACTGAAGAGCTGCAATAGCCTGGTTTGAAAAGCATGTACAGCCTTGAACCAATATTTTCATGAAGCACCTTTCAGATTTGTTGCAACCATGATTTTCTACCAGAAGAAAAATAAAGAAGACGATGAACTGGAATTAAAGTTCCATCTTCCTCGTAGGACTTTCCTAATATTTGCATCCTTTTGCGAAAGCCGTCGTCTGCAGAGTGGTTACAAAAGATCAACATTATTGGCTAGTAATGGTTGTGTTCTTCATGTGTGTCTACACACTACAGGACAGTACATACTGCACAAGAACAAGAAACAAGCTGAAAGTGTTGCGCCAATTCATCCTCAACAAGAACTAGTTCCTAACTCAGTTCAGCCAGGTTAAAAAGTTCATAGTTCACCACCTTAACATTTTTCAGCTAAGTCCACACCTGACTTCAACTTGAGCTAGTTCTTATTCGTTTATAATAATTTGTCTGAAATTAAGTGAATATGGATATGGGTATGGATTATCATGTTGCTCGGCATCTGCTTTGTTCTCTCAAATTAACTGTATTTTAGAAGGACTGAATTTCAAAAGCAGCTGCACTCGGAGGTTTTAACAGTTTCATCAACAAATGGAAATTTGCGACTGAAAACCTTCACATCCTACATGACGCTCCCTCTGAGCCTATCCAAGTTTTTTTTTATTTTTCTTTCTCCGCAGTGATAATCTCTCCGACTCTCCTCCTTGTCTGCCTTTAGAAAACCCCCCCCAAAAAAACCACTCCTGGTCCCCTGCCATAGCGGCAATAAAGGAAGCACTTAAGCTGCCTACGTTTCCCACAGTCCTCAGCTGCAATGCAGCCTGAAAGGACTGTAATTTGCCTGTCTAATTAGCAGGGTATTTAAAGCGACATCAGTGCGTGTGAGAGTGTGCGGAGGGGGTGGACACAAGCACTTACTCGATACAGGCTCATCACACACACACAAAAAAAACGCCTTTAGCTTCACACACACAGTGTCTCCCAGCAGCTACAATAAAGCTGTCAGACAAGAAAAAGAAAGGATTGAGAGAGATAAATGGAGAGCAGACAAAGAGAAAGTTGAATTATTCATGCAAGTTTTTTTTCCTCCTTTGGAGCTTTCTCTGTTATCTTTTTCTCCTCTCTTGCAGGATATCTCAACCTCACAGCAAGGAGAGGATGTTCTTGAACTATTTTTTTTTTCTGCACCGAACTTTGATAACACCCAACAAACACAGTGTCTATCGGTTCATCTCCGCATGAAAGAAACTGAGATATGAGGCTGTTTGTACTGTTTGTTCTGTGAGCAAGCATGATATGCACGTCCTGCTCCCCCCCCCTTTTTATTATTTATTTAATGCTGTATCTCATTAAGATTAAGTTTTTATTGCACTTCCTAAAAACTGAGCAGAGACTGCAAATATTTACAAGATTTAAATGGATCGCATCAAGCTACTGGTGTGGGAGGCTGAGCTTTCAGTTATCAGGCTTGTCTTCTGTGGAAGTAGCTCTAGGTTTTTCCAGGAGTTTAGATGAACTGGCGCTCGTTGAATAAATGACATTGAATTCAACTGAAATAACTAGAGATGTTTTAGCCCTATTCCTAGTACAAAATGTCAGTTTCATAAACTTTTGGTTATAATATTTCAGTGGCAGTTCCAGACCAAATTTACCAGGGGGATCAGGATGGGGCCAGAGTTTGTTCATGGGGAAACAAAAACAAAAGAATGAAACAATACTTAAATATTTCATTGTTTAATATATTAAATGAGCCAAAGAGACACTTGTGGCTCCTAATCTAGCAGATGAAACTCAATATGACTGAAGCTTAAAGTGAAACATCTTAATTTTTAACTCATTGTTAAAATAAAAGAAATGCAAAGGTAAGAAATTAAATCAGTCCAAGAGATGATTTACTTATGGTTTCAAATCACCATAAGAAATTGATTTAGTATTATCTCTGCAGCATGTGGGGGGGGGGGGGGGGGGGGGGGTATTTTAAGTTGTGTTCGACAAACAGAACTTGATAAAAGAAAACAAATTATATCACATATACATTAACATTAGATTATTAATTAAGCAACAAGGCAGAACAGAACCAGTGCTGTATCTAGACACCAGGACTAAACCACAATTCAACCAAACCCAAAATGGATCCAGGTTTAAAACAGGACTGTAACAGTTCTAAATCAGGACTACTTCAGGACTGAACCAAGACAGAACCAGAATCAAAACTAGATGATAGTAGCACTGAGAATCAAAACCTCTTTATTGTGGCAGCATGAGACTGTATCTTCGAGGCTTGAGTTTTGCGAACCTATCAATGACAGGGTCATTGCTTTTTTTTTCAGGGTCAATATTATTCAAGTATTCTTTTTCAGGTGTGTTTTGGTGTTCTCTGTCTTTCCTGGTTCCCCCTGACCTATCTGAATGATCAGGAAGAGAGTTATTACTATTTTAATGATACCTCTATATTCGTCTCTCTTAGTTACTAGTTTGTACCACATTATTTTTTAATTCTGCCAAAGAACTACACTATTTATATAACTATTTAGCCTAGCTGTGCAAAACAAGCTTGCATGACCTATTAAATATAGAATTAGAAAAATTACAAACCTAAGAAGATACACTTGTGAACATGTTCTATCGAGTGTCTTTCTCACCTGGATCTTGTTCCATCTCTGTTCTGTCCTCATTCTCCTCTCTCTCTCTGTTCCTCTATCTCCCTCTTTCTGCCAGCAATCAAGCCAAACGTCAATTCAATTCAATTTAAGTATAAAGAGAGTTTTTTATGTCTTTTTTTAATGGCAATTGCACCCAAATTGTATTTAAAATTGAGCCACACTTGTGGAGGTCCACAATTCTTTTCCTGATGTCTTGGCTGATTACTCTTGATTTTCCCATGTCAAAGAAAGAGGCTCTGTGTTTTGGGGGTGCCTTAATATGCATCCACAGGTGTGCCACCAATTAACTCAAATGGACTCTATTAAACTATCAGAAGCTTCTTAAGCTCAGAATGGAATCATCTGGAGTTTTCTTTTTGATTAAAGATGCAATAATCTTAGCGTATATATAGCCTACTCCTGACTTTGTTTAAAGTGCTAAAAAATAAATACATAATTCTCTTATTCTGACGTTTAAATAATTCAAAACATATGTCAATATTTATTTAGCTAAAACAAAAAAACGTTTACTCTAATTTGTGGTTTAATAGTAAAGAAAAAATGTTTTTTGTTTAGTAGCCTATATGTAAGTATCTGGTTTCAAATGTGAATATACTGCTGTATTGAAATTCTTCTTGTTTTCCATAGAAATGTAATGAACGACATGAAAAGCATAATATAATAAAATGTACCTGAGATTTTTCTTTGAAAGAATCCCCTTGTGTCCATAGTTTTGTACATCACTACGTAACTGAAACCAATTTAGAGAGTGCTTTATTTAACCATGGGGGATAGCAACTGAAAATAGGAAATAAACACATGTAAGCTATAAAAAAAAAAACAAGAAGAAAAACAGCATTGTTGTCCGGCTTTTCATTTTGCTACTGGTTGATTAGCCCTGACAGAGCTAGCAAAAATACGAAGAGCAAGTAACGTAATATGCGCCAGGTGAGCAGTGCGACATCAGTCTGTGTGATACATCGTCATATTTACAGTGTGAGTGATTTGCTTTGTTACCTGGTCAAACTTGAGCTTTTCTTCTGTCTGCCTGCACTTCACTTCTCCTACAGCAAATTCGCGGGCAGCGTGTCTCCCCCCTCCCTCACATGCGTAAGTGCTCCACACAAACATACAGCAGCGCTAGTGCCTGAACTCGGATCATACCAAAAGTATTGGGGGGGATTTACGACTGTGAGCTATGTGCTTCTAATATTGTGTGTAGTTTTTTTGTAGCTTTTGTTTTACACAGTTGTCAGTCAGACATCTTGCTATGAAAAAAACAAAAAACACACACACTCCAAAAGACCTGGGGCTTCTGAAAAAACAACCCGGGCTTAAGCCCAATTAGCCCCCCCCCCCCCCCCCCCTGCAGTACAGGGGCCATAAGAGGGGCCAGGATCAGTTCCACAGGGGCACTGGCCCCCGTTGGCCCCTGTCTAGAACCGCCCATGCATTGCACATCTAGACTTTGTATTAGCGTACAGAGGCAAAACCGGACTATGAGGGTAAGGCGAGGGGGGGCAAGTCCCGTTCTCTAGATCTACTATCCTGCAGCTTTTAGATGCGTCTCTGCTCCAACACAATAAAATGGCTGATTTCCGTCATCAGCATTCAGCTCTGCAGAGACCTAGCAGTGAGCTAAAGATTCGATTCAGATGTGTTGAAACAAGAATGTATCTAGAATTTGCGGAGTGGGAGCTCTAGAGTGGTTCTTCCCAACCCTGGTCCTCAGAGCTTATTGTTCTGCATGTTTTAGATGTGTCCCTGAATGGGGTGCAGTTTGTACAGTCAAAAAACTAAAATAAATAATTTTAGTTATTTTACTTGTCAAAACAGGAAAAAAATGGGAGTTATTTTTTAAAGTTATATTTTCACCATGTTATTCCTTATTATAAAATGTCACAGTTTACAACTAAACAATTATTAGCAAGCTAAATATTCAGGATTCCAACTAAAAATTTAACTTGGAGCTAAATATTTAGGTCCAAACTAAATATTTAGTAAAGAAGTTAAACATTAAGTTTGAAGCTACATATTTAGCCAGTAAGATCCAAGTACTGTAGATATTTAGCTTCAAACTAAATATTTAGCTTGCTAGCTAAACATTTAGTAGATGCTAGCTAAATATTTAGCTCCAAAGTCGATGCTAAGTATTTAGCTCCAACCTAAATATTTAGCTAGCAAGTTAAACATTTAATTTGAAGCTACATATTTAGCCAGTAAGATCTAAGTAGATATTTAGCTCCAAACTAAATAAGCATTTAGTAGATGCTAGCTTAGTTCAAAACTAAATATTTAGCTAGCAAGCTAAATATTGGAGCTACATGTTTAGTTAACAAGAAGCTAGCATCTTAAATAAATAAATTTAGCTTTAAACGAAATATTTAATTCAGAGCCAAACATTTAAATTGCAAATTTACCTGGACCACCAAAATAAAAGGTGAATTTTGCAAACTTCTATATAAATTGCTGGCAAGACTTGGTTTTTTTAAATTCTTGACATGTATGACATTTCAGTTTTAAAAAAAATAAGAGGAGCCGTTTTAACAGGCAGTGGTTTTACAGCAACAATTACTGCACCAGGAGCAGTTTATATAGTTTCCTGAGACCAGCTTTTAATTTCATAGTCCACTTCCGCTTATGTGCAATGAATTTGTATTTTAGTTAAATGTTTGGCTCTGATTTAAATATTTAGCTTGCTGACTAAATGTTTAGCCTACTAATTAAATATTTAGTTATGAACAGTGACATGTTTAAATGAATATATAACATGATCAAAATATGACTTTGAAAAATGAGATCTAACTTTTTTTTTTCTCTTATGACATGCTAAATAACTCAAATTATTGCTGTTAATTTTTGACGCTGTAACTTTACAAACAACACCAAATATCCCCCACTTCAGCACAACTGATTAAAATGCCTCCAATTGCTGCAGAAGTCTGTTAATCACCCATTAATGTGAGCCAGGTGTGCAGCAGCAGCAGGGAAACATCTAAAACATGCAGGACAGTGGGCCTTGAGGACCAGGGTTGGGAACCTCTGCTCTAGAGGACTAGATTTTGATTCAGCTTAAGGGGTTATTGGTTGTTGCTCTCCGAACGCCTGCATCCAGCTCTTGTCCCCACAGACCCAAAAAAGAGTTGGAGCTCAACTCTGCACTACATTGTTTTATTTTTGTCCATATTTAAAGCTTTAGCTAAAAAGAAACAGGAAAACAAACAATGGGTTTTGCCACCTACTGGTGTGGAGTGGTATTTCAGCATATCACTTGATATTAGAAAAACATTTAAATCTATATATTTTCCCCCCTCACCTTTGAGACGCAGACACAAATGGATCTGTTTTTCAGTCACCCTGCTGTGTGTGAGAGTGTGTGTCATTCATACGAATAAAGCCGAGCTGTGTATAGGGCTCAGCATCTCTGCCCCTGCCTGCCTCTTTGTGCTGCTGGGAAAGCAACAGTAGAAGCCCTGCAGACGATGCACCGTGTCAGCAAACACAGAACAATGGATCGCCTGGTGTCCCTCTCTCCAGGCTGTCACTTGTGCAACACATTAATAACCCTGTTTGCAATTTGTGGTTCGCTTTAAGAAGATGGCTGATTTCGCAAAATAAATTAACCTAAAGAAATCGACCTATTTTTTAAATATCACATTGATGATAAACCTGGGAAAAATAAACCAGCGCTCCTGATTCAATTCAATTCAGTTTATTTATATAGCGCCGATTCACAACAGATGTCATCTCAAGGCACTTAACAAGAAGTCATTTCAATACATTTATACAAACATTCCAATCAGTTAAAAAGTTTCCTTTTTAAGAAATCCCAGCAGATTGCGTCAGTCTGATGTGTTTTTTATTCTGAAATTTTCCTGATTTTTTTTTTGCCACTGATGGAAAATCAAAAACTTCCTCGTGTGGCTAACTGTTTACTAACACCATCATCTCCCATTTGCATCTCCCAGTTTGCATAAGTTATTCAAGGCTTCATCATTATCTTTGCTTTCATTTTCACCTTTTCTATCTGCAGGAAGTGTTTCTAGTCCGGCTTACTTCCTTTTAAATGAAGTAAAACTTGTTCTGATCTGAACAGATCATTATCACCATCATTACAGCTTTTGCTCTTAAAACCTGCTGTGTTGTTGCTGTGGGAAGGAAATGAGTGACGTCCAGTCTGTCTGTTGCCATCTGTGTTTCCCCTTTCTGCTGCCCTCTAAATGATAACCTTTGACCCTTAGCTTTCACCTCTGGCCTCTCTTTGCTCCTTCTGATGTCTGGAATGCACCTTCGAACACGATAAGCCCATAGAATCCGTAAACAAGCGTGTTCATGCTGGCAGCTGCTCAGATTAGATGTAAAGCTGTAAAACTGCTGCATACTTTATGATTATACTTCTTTTTTTTATACATATATATAGCTGAATCGTCTGATTTTATTTCGCAAAAAAACAGATTTTAAAACATCAGATGTTTGCATTTTTAAAATGATCTTTTAATTTCATGCTAAAAAAAACAACTAATTTATTCAGCACTGGATGGAGAGAAACTAGAGATGAAGGTCTTGAATTAAATAGGTCTGGGCAAGTATTCATCCCTAATAGCGATTTATAGAAACCAAGAAATCTAATAGTCACGTTTTTGGACTGTAGCAGAGAGGACATGCAAACTCCATGTATAAAAACACCAGGCCTGGAGTTGAGCCTGGGGATCTTCTTGCTCCACACCAACATAATTTAACAGAAAACAGATTTTACAGTTGTAACATGAGGGAGAGAAAAACACAAAAGGAGATAAGTAATGGTGCAAATCCTGTCTTTACAGAGTTGTATATTCTGATGTACTCATAAACGGGCTAAGCAGGTCTTAAGGTGAGTAAATTTACTTCACATACTGTGAAGCATCAACTGTAGCTTTTGAAGTTTTAGATTGTTCAAAGCATGGGTTTTCCTTCTAATGCGCTCCCGCTATGGGGAGGGCATGTATATTAGGATCAAGCGTGTGGATTAAACAGTGTCCTGATGAATCTGGATGAACTATGTTGATTTTTGCTGGGTGATTTTATTTTTTCCCCATATTAATAGGGATCAACTTAGAGTCTGCCCCTCTAGTGGTCAGATTAATTAATCAGAAAAAGCAATGCCAGTTTCAAGCATTGAAATCTGTCCATAAAATCGAAATTGTTTATTGATAATCATTTGAAAATAAGAAAAAAAATTTTGGGAAAAATATCTAGATATATTTTGCCCTTTATTTACTAAAGAAAACTGGTTGAGACTGGTTCATTTCCAGAAACTTGTAAATGTATACTAGTGACATCCACTTTGATCAGTTATAAACCATAATTTGAATTGATTTTGTCTCAGCCCTCAGCAGACAGGCACAGGCACATCTTGGCCGAAACCAAGTAGTTTGAGGTATATTGTCTTCAATTTGCGTCCAACCTTAAACCCTGGCTGTAAAGTTCATAGAAGAATCCCTGAAACAGCTTAATAAATGCTGCGTTCATGAGTAGGTTTAATTTTAAAGCAACATTTTTTCATTTTTTTCACATGTTTTCCAGCTTAATTGCTAATTTTCAGGTTTTACAGAAATGCAAAAAAGAACCCAAGAGGGGAGACAACCTCTACAACCAAGTAATACAACACAAGCGCACAAACGGAGCAGATTAAGGATAAATAAAGAGTATACAAATATATATAAAAATATGCATACATACACACACTCAAAAAAAACTCAAGGGTTAAAATAAAATACAATTAAGTGGGCCCCAAATTTTGGAAAATAAGTCAGACTTATGATGTAGGTCATGGGTCTACTTTTCAAGAGGAAGAATGGCGGATATCTGAGCAACCCACAGATTCACCGTGGGACGAGAGGACTATAGCAAGAGAATACATTCCTTAGCAATAAATCTAAGAATAATCAGTAAAGACTTATTATGTGCAGCTAAAAGTTGGGGGTCAACATTAAGGAGACAGACTAAGGTGACAATTAATAATGCACTCCCAGGATGTCCTGAATTGCCGAATGAACCTGTCTCGAAAAAGCCTGAATAACCTTACAAGACCAAAAAAGATGAAAGAATGTTCCTCTGGAGGTCTTACATTTACTGCAAAGGTTGGAACGGGAGGGGAACATTCTCTGGAGACGAACTGGTGTATAATAGGACCCATAAAAGAATCAGAAATGTTGTTCATGTGTGGCGATGGAAGTAGTTTTAGGAAAAATCCCCGTACAGATCTTGTGCCAATCCAAGCAGCTTTTTTCTGATTAGAGCCAACGTATTTGTCTTTATGTAAATAAAAAGTCAGTAATGATGTGGTCCACTCTGATGAGCTAACATAAATAAAGAGTTGAGTGCTAAGGCAGTGTTCTCATAAAAGTTGTTTAGTTTGCTTATAACAGGTCGTCACCTCCTTTCGTCCAGAGCCTTTGGAAACTTAACCCAAACAGCGGGCTGCATGGTTCACAGGCAGGTCTGAGATTCCAGCAGGGATTTGCTCAAAAGAGCTGAAGGATTGGGTGAGAGAAAAAAAAGAGGAAAGAGTGTGTTGGTGTGTGTGTTTGAGAGAGAGAGAGAGGTTTCATTTCCCATGACTCTGCAGCAGGCACTCAGGTACAGGTTTGGGATTATTGAGTGTGACCTCGCTCAGTCACGGGTAATCACAGCTCATGCTGACCTATATCAAGCAAATAATGCAACTTTAGCAGAAAAACACCAAAAGACACAAAAAACATAATCTTGTCTTTATCATCCAAGCAACATGAACCTTTAGAGCTAAAGCGTAGCTCTAAAAGTCAGGACATTTAAAGAACAGTAAAATTGGGGATTTTAATTAAAACAACAGTCGATTGACAGTAGATCCAACAATAAGATACTGGTTATCTTTTTGGTCTGATTGCTGCGACTAAAGCCCAAAAGAAAAGATGGTTGAGTTCATCTGAGAAAAATGAAACTTTTACAGCTGCCTGACATTTTCACCTGGCACCATGCTGCTGCACCGCCTCATAGTGGACAGACTAAGGCAATACTTTTCAAGAAGCCCTGTCACGTTGTTGTTTTTCTTCTTCTTAAACCTCCATAATTGCATCAATGCCTTAGCTTCACGTCTACAGAAATGATAGATTTCAGCTAACAACTTGTCAGCTATCACCTATTCTCTGTTTGTCAAGCTGTCATATTCGGTCTCCTGACCTGGGCCAACTTTTTAAAAGGAGTTTTAAGGGAAAATTGTCATGTCCACAACAACTATGGATCACCCGTTAGGTTAAAGATTAATTACAAGCTGTTAAGTATCTAAAGAAAAATCTGAAAATGATCAAATATTGGACCAAAAGTGATAATAAGCAGCATATTAAATAACTCTCTATATCTCAGTTGGTAAAATGGCACACAAGCCTGTCTTATATTTAAAAAAAAAAAAAAAAAAAAAGAATATATATATATATATCCTCAAGGTTTTGTGGAAACTAGAACATTTTGGAAGGCGTACATCCTGTAAGGTTTTGGTATTTCAACAAGCTAGATATTTAGCTTGCAAACTAAATATTTAGCTAGAAAGGGAAATATTTAGCTCCAAACTGAATATTTATTTAACAAGCAAAATATTTGGCTACAAGCTAAATGTTTAGTTATCAAGCTAAAGATGTAGCTTCTAAACTAAATATTTAGTCCGAAAGGGAAAAATTTTGTTCCAAGTTAGTTCTTAACAAACTAAATATTTAGCTTGCTGGCTAAATATTCATTCAACAGGTAAATAGTTGAGAATAACAAGTATTTAGCTTCAAACTAAATATTTATTTTAACAAGCTAAGTATTTAGTTGACATGCTAAATATTTAGCTACAAACTAAACATTTTGTTACGGTAAATATTTAGCCTCAAACTAAATATTTAATTTGCTAGCTAAATATTTTGTTAACAAGCTAAATATGTAGCTACAAACTAAATATTTAGATTGGTAGCTAAATATGTTGTTAACATGCTAAATATTTAGCTACAAACTAAACATTTTGTTATGGTAAATATTTAGCCTCAAACTAAATATTTAGATTGCTAGCTAAATATGTTGTTAACTGCTAAATATTTAGCTACAAACTAAACAATTTGTTACGGTATATATTTAGCCTCAAACTAAATATGTAATTTGCTAGCTAAATATTTCGTAAACAAGCTAAATATTTAGCTACAAACTAAACATTTGGTTATGGCAAATATTTAGCCTCAAACTAAATATTTAATTTGCTAGCTAAATATTTTGTTAACAAGCTAAATATTTAGCTACAAACTAAATATTTAGATTGGTAGCTAAATATGTTGTTAACATGCTAAATATTTAGCTACAAACTAAACATTTTGTTGTGGTATATATTTAGCCTCAAACTAAATATTTAATTTGCTAGCTAAACATTTTGTTAACAAGCTAAATATTTAGCTACAAACTAAACATTTTGTTGCTGTATATATTTAGCCTCAAACTAAATATTTAATTTGCTAGCTAAATATTTCGTTAACAAGCTACATATTTAGCTACAAACTAAACATTTGGTTATGGCAAATATTTAGCCTCAAACTAAATATTTAGATTGCTAGCTAAGTATGTTGTTAACATGCTAAATATTTAGCTACAAACTAAACATTTTGTTGCGGTAAATATTTAGCCTCAAACTAAATATTTAGATTGCTAGCTAAATATGTTGTTAACATGTTAAATATTTAGCTACAAACTAAACATTTTGTTGCGGTATATATTTAGCCTCAAACTAAATATTTAATTTGCTAGCTAAATATTTTTTTAACAAGCTAAATATTTAGCTGCAAACTAAACATTTTGTTATGGTAAATATTTAGCCTCAAACTAAATATTTAGATTGCTAGCTAAATATTTTGTTAACAAGCTAAATATTTAGCCTCAAACTAAATATTTAGATTGCTAGCTAAATATGTTGTTAACATGCTAAATATTTTGCCACAAACTAAACATTTTGTTACGGTAGATATTTAGCCTCAAACTAAATATTTAATTCGCTAGCTAAATATTTTGTTAACAAGCTAAATATTTAGCTACAAACTAAATATTTAGATTGGTAGCTAAATATGTTGTTAACATGCTAAATATTTAGCCACAAACTAAACATTTTGTTACGGTAGATATTTAGCCTCAAACTAAATATTTATTTCGCTAGCTAAATATTTTGTTAACAAGCTAAATATTTAGCTACAAACTAAATATTTTGTCAACAAGGTAAATATTTAGCTACAAACATTTAGCTTGCTAGCTTAATATTTAGTAAACAAGCTACAAACTGAACTAAGTATTTAGTTAGAAAGCTAAATATTTTGTTTGGAGCTAAATAATTCGCTTGTAAACAAAATATTTATTTATAAACTGTGACACTTATAAATTGATTAATAACGTAATGAAAATATGACTTTTAAAAATGAAACCCCTGATTTTTTTTTTATTAACCAAAATTATTGCTGTCATCTTTTGACTGAGTAACTTTACAAACGGCACGCCGTTGTGGCCCAGTCAAGGTGTGGACTTTAATCCGATTTAGATGATGTAACATGACTTCAAACAGTTTGTTCATACTTGAAAGCCATCTAAAATGTTGTTTACCGTGCTTTGCATATACTCAGGTTATCTGTCTGTTATGAAAATAATGATGATCTGAAACATATCGTTGTAACAAAAAAGCAAAAACAGAAATAATCTGGAAACATGAAATACTTCTTCAAAGGACTATCTGTATTTTGTATATAGCATCCTCCTCTTCTTGTTCACACTCAGTCCATCTATGTCCTTTACAGACACGCACAGTTTGAAGCAGTGTGTTATTAAATTGCCTCTGAGCCGTGCTGCTCACAGAGCTTTCAGCTCATATTTGAGAAAGCACAGACATACCTGCCTGTCTGCCAATCTAATACCTGTAATCCTCCTCCCTCCAGGGCCTGCAGTGGGTCTGAGAGAGTGTGAACATGAGTTTCTCATGTTATGGGGACATTAAACTGTTTATAGGATCTGGAAGAGGCAGCTTTAATCAATAAACTCTGGGTTGCAGATCTGCCTGACGTCAAGGGACATAGTGGTCGTGGTTGTGGTCCAGGAAGTGAACATAAATCAGGGCATCATAGTCTGAAGTGATGAAAACCAGAAATGACCCAACCGATCTGTGCTTCTCTGTGAGGTTTAGTTACATTTACAACTAAAAGCACACCAGAAGATAGTTGCCTGTATTACTCTGTAATAATTCAGGTTTGATGTTTGGCGGATAAAAAATAGAATAAAAAAGAAGACAACCCTAAAACATTCCAGTGAAGCTTTCGGAAAACTCGGGTGGAGTCTTTCTTGTCTGGAAAATGTGAATCCTGACTTTGGCTCGGAGACAGAGACTGTTTATCAAACAGGGAGAGTCTAATGCTGTGATCGTGTCAAGTGCTGGCAAAGATTTCTATCTAATACAGATAATTATATCCATTAAATTTGTATTTAATAACCTTAAATTACTCTCTGTCTACAGCTGCACAGTGGAGTAGTTGGTAGTGTTGTTACTTTGCAGCAGGAAGGTCCTGGGTTCAAATAACAGCTTTCTACATGTTCTCTCTGTGCATTATCGGTTCTCTCTGGGTATTCTGGCTAACTTTTGGACTTTATCAATTTATCTAAAAGGTTTTTATTGCTCTTCATTTGTATTTTTCTTTAACAAGTAAGTAGTTGGTGTAGCCAAGTTCGCACTGCTTTGTATGAGCCCATGATGGATGACCCAAATACACACACTAAGCCAGACAAACTGCTAGTTGTAAACAAGCAGGTCTTCGAAAACACAGGAACAGATAATAGGATCAGAGGAGGTAAAAGTGGCTTTAAGGCAAATCCATGAAACGACATTGACAATATGGCTGCCAGGAGGTGGAAGGGGCTCGTTTCAGAGCCGATGCTGCGATTGGAGGATGAAGAACAGGTGAGCAGGTGGAGAGGCACAGAGACGGCCCTTCTGAAGATTTTAAATGATTTTAGATTAAACTACGATGTGCAGAAGGTAACCATGTTGGTTCTACTGGATCTAAGCGCTGCCTTCGATACAGTGGACCACACTATTCTTTTAACCCGCTTAAAACAGATCAGCCTCTCTGGTGCTAGGCAAGGCAAGGCAAGGCAATTTTATTTGTATAGCACACTTTCAACAGCAGGGCAATTCAAGGTGCTTTACATGATTTGGTGATTTAAAAGAAACACATAAAAGAAACACACATTATACATGATACACAATAAAGCAAGAGAAAAATAAAAAAAAGCAAGAGAGCATGAACACATTTCATACATATAACATCAAGCATTTACTCAAAGGCAATTCTAAACAGATGGGTTTTTAGTCTCGATTTAAAGCAGTTCAGAGTTTCAGCAGCTCTACACTCGTCAGGAAGTCTGTTCCAGATAAGGGGAGCATAGAAACTGAAAGCTGCTTCTCCATGTTTAGTTCTGAGTCTAGGGATGTTTAGTAGGCTAGAGTTGGAGGACCTGAGTGGTCTTGGTGGTTGGTACCATGACAACAGGTCTTCAACATATTTTGGTGCTAAGCCATGTAATGATTTATAAACTAGTAAAAGTATTTTAAAGTCTATTCTCTGAGCTACAGGGAGCCAGTGTAAGGACTTTAGAACTGGGGTGATGTGCTCTACTTTCCTGGTTCTAGTGAGGACGCGAGCGGCAGCGTTCTGGATCAGCTGCAGCTGTCTGATTGACTTTTTAGGCAGACCTGTCAAGATGCTGTTGCAGTAATCAATCCGACTAAAGATAAACGCATGGATGAGTTTTCTAGGTCGTGTTGCAAAATCAGTCCTTTAATCCTAGAAATGTTCTTCAGGTGATAGAACGCTGACCTTGTTATTGCCTTTATGTGACCCTGGAGGTTCAGGTCTGAGTCCATTACTACACCTAGGTTACGAACCTGATCAGTAGTTTCTAGCTGTATTAATTGAAGCTGTGTGCTGACTCTTGATCGTTCCTCCTTGGGTCCAAAAATAATCACTTCAGTTTTGTTTCTATTCAGCTGGAGAAAGTTATGGCACATCCATCCATTTATTTGGTCAATGCATTGATTTAGGGTTTGAATGGGTTCAGAGTCACCTGGTGACATTGTAATGTAGAGCTGAGTGTCATCTGCATAGTTATGGTAGCTAATGTTATTGGTCGCTATAATCTTGTCTAGTGGGAGCATGTAGATATTAAATAAGAGGGGCCCCAGGATGGAGCCCTGGGGCACCCCACATGTGATTTCTGTTCGTTCTGATGAAAAGTTTCCTATTGAAACATAGAAGTCCCTGTTCTTTAGGTAAGACTCGAACTAGCCAAGTACTGTACCAGAGAGTCCGACCCAGCTCTCCAGTCGTTCCAATAAAATATCATGATCAACAGTGTCAAATGCTGCACTGAGGTCCAACAGAACCAGCACTGTGGTTCTTCCACAGTCTGTATTTATGCGGATGTCATTAAATACTTTGACGAGGACAGTCTCGGTGCTGTGGTGAGCGCGGAAACCAGACTGAAAAGCATCAAAACGGTTTGTCATTGTTATGAAGCCATTTAACTGCTGAAACACAGCTTTTTCAATAATCTTACTGATGAAGGGGAGATTAGAGATTGGCCTGTAGTTCTATTCAATTCAATTCAATTCAGTTTATTTATATAGCGCCAATTCACAACAGATGTCATCTCAAGGCACTTAACAAGAAGTCATTTCAATACAATTATACAAACATTCCAATCAGTTAAAAAGTTTCCTATTTAAGGAATCCCAGCAGATTGCGTCAGTCATTGGCGTGAGGTTGGGCAGATTTCCAACCACAGCAATCCTTCAGCAATCCCTCATACTGAGCAAGCATGTAGCGACAGTGGAGAGGAAAAACTCCCCTTTAACAGGAAGAAACCTCCAACAGAACCAGGCTCAGTAGGAGCGGCCATCTGCCACGACCGTCTGGGGGTTTGAGAAGACAGAGCAGAGACACAGAAGGAACAGAAGATCTGATATAAGAGAACTTTCTATGTTACAGAAAGTAAAAAGTTGATAACAGGACACAGTGGATGTTCAGTTACTGAGAGGATCATCCCAGTTGATGACCCCCGTCCAACAGGGCATTGCAGCCAAGCAGGATACCAGACCAGGTGTATCTTCGATGGGGAGAAAAACACTGAGAGAAAACAAAGTTAACAGTCGAAATAACAGAATGTACTGTAATACAACTGGAGAGTCGTAGGAGAAAAGGAAGTAGCAGAGTGAAGAAAATTGGTAAGTCTGTCCTCCAGCAGTCTAAGCCTATAGCAGCATAACTACAGAGATAGCTCAGGATGACCTAAGCCACTCTAACTATAAGCTTTATCAAAAAGGAAAGTTTTAAGCCTGGCCTTAAAAGTAAACAGAGTGTCTGCCTCACGGACTAAAGCTGGGAGCTGGTTCCACAGGAGAGGAGCCTGATAACTAAAAGATCTGCCTCCCATTCTACTTTTAGAGATCCTAGGAACTACAAGTAAACCTGCAGTCTGAGAGCGAAGTGCTCTGTTAGGAACATATGGAACAATTAGATATCTGATGTATGATGGAGCTGATTATTAAGGGCTTTGTATGTAAGAAGAAGGATCTTAAATTCTATTCTGGATTTAACAGGGAGCCAATGAAGGGAAGCTAAAACAGGAGAAATGTGATCTCTCTTTTTAATATTCATCAGAACTCTTGCTGCCGCATTTTGGAACAACTGAAGGCTTTTAATGGCATTTTGTGGACTTCCTGATAGCAAAGAATTACAGTAGTCCAGCCTTGAGGTAACAAATGCATGGACTAGTTTCTCAGCATCACTCCTGGACAGGATGTTTCTAATTTTAGCAATATTCCGGAGGTGAAAGAAAGAAATCCTAGAAACCTGTTTAATATGGGATTTAAATGTCAAGTCTTGGTCAAAAATAACGCCGAGGTTCTTTACGTTATTACTGGGGGACAATTTAATGCCATCCAGATGAAGTGATTGACTAATCAGTTTCTGTTTAAGAACTTCTGGTCCAAAGACAGCAACTTCTGTCTTGTCAGAATTTAAAAGCAAAAAGTTTAGGGTCATCCATGCTTTTTAGTTCTGCATTAACGTGTTGTCCAGATTTTTCTTCTTTAGCAGTGGTTTAATAACTGCTGTTTTTAAAGCCTGAGGGAAGACACCTGATAGCAGTGATGAGTTCACTATTTGAACAAGATCAGAACCAATAACAGGAAGAACTTTCTTTAGAAAAGCTGTGGGTAGGATATCAAGACAGCAGCAGGAGGAGCTTAATTGGATAATGATTTTTTTCAAGGCTGTTCTGGTTTAATTTGTGGAATTCAGACATTTTCTCCACATTGTTGTTGATTGGGGATGGCACTGGTTGTGGGTTCGATATTGAGGTACAGATTGACCGTCTAATTGTTAGAATCTTTTCAGTGAAAAAGCTGGCAAATTCATTGCAGGCCCTGGTAGAGTTTAGTTCAGGGGCTACTGTCACTAAAGGATTAGTTAGTCTTTCCACTGTTGCAAATAGAGTCCGTGCGTTATTAATGTTTCTGTTGATGATTTCAGAAAAGAACGACTCCCTAGCATCTTTTATAGTTAGCTGATATCTATTCAGTCTCTCTTTGTAGATCTCATAGTGAACCTGGAGTCGAGTTTTCCGCCATTTTCTCTTGGCTCGTCGACACTCTCTTTTTTCACTACGTACCAGTGGATAACTTGTCCACGGAGACTTCTTTCTACCTGAGACTACTTTCACTTTAGTTGGAGCAATGGAATCCATGATGTCTGAGATTTTCGCAAGGAAATTATCTACCAACTTATTTACTGAGTTTGAGTTGGGAGATGAGGGGGATGTGGTGGGAGGATAAATACGTTTAAAGGTTTCTACTGAACTGTCCCCTAGAAAACGCTTTTTTATAGTGGTCTTACTGTGGCTGGATAATTTAGCAGAGATGGTACTTTGAAAGAAAACACAGAAATGGTCAGATAATGCAATATTAATTACAGAGATGTCAGAAATATTTAAACCTTTGCTGATAATTAAGTCCAGAGTGTGTCCTTTATTGTGTGTTGGTTGTTTGACATGCTGGATCAGTCCGAAGTTGTGGAGAGTATCATCTAATGTTTTTGCTTGTCTATCTTGGGGGTTGTCGGTATGGATGTTAAAGTCCCCCACGATGATTAGTTGGTCATAGTCGATACATATTACACAAAGAAGGTCATTGAAGTCATTAAAGAAGTTAGAGTTAAGTTTCGGTGGTTTATATAAACTTAGAAATAACGCTTTGTTAGGCTCATTTATCTGGGTGGCTAGGTATTCAAAAGATTCAAACGCGCCCAGAGTTACCTTTTTAAAGTTCATTGAGTTGTGAAAGATGGTGGCCACACCTCCGCCTCGTTTGTGTTTTCTGTTCTCGCTTAAGAAATTATAATTTGGAGGACTGGATTCTATTAATGAAGTTGTTTTGTTATTTTCATCTAGCCAAGTTTCTGATAAAAAAAGGGCGTGTAAATTATGCTCAGTGATGAAGTCATTGATAAGAAAAGACTTTCCGGATAGAGATCTAATGTTTAATAAAGCTAACTTAAGTATTGTGATGACGGGCAGCTGACCCTTCCGACAGGTTATCAATTTGAGATTTTGTTTAATATGAGAGCGTGTGGTTAACGGTTTATGTTTCCTGCTGCTGATAATCACTGATATAGCCTCAGGGGTGCCGGGTGAATTCTGGGAGACGGTAGGGATGGATTTATTGCCCGGTTCCCTCAAATATCAGATATCTGTAATAATCAGTGGGGGGAAGCTCCCAGGCTTATGGACACTAGTCCCAGGCGTTTGGTGTAGTCTACGTTTAGGTGTTAATTGTGTCCCAAGTTTGATTTGCTCATTCAGTCTGTCTGTAAAGTTTCTAAATGGAGACTCATTTGATGTGGCTGAGTCACAGGAAGATGAAGACTTAATCTCTGATGGTTGTTTATCTGTTCGGTCCTGTGGTGTCATCATGACTTGGTGTTTTTGTTCTCTGATATCCATGGGCGCCTCAAGGTCAGCTTTTGGGAGCAAGTGTTTTGCTTTCTGATGTTGATAAGAAAAAATGTTTGCTGCCAACAGCCTTACTCCGGACCTGTTCAAATAGCGCATTCCTGCTTTAAACAGATGATTAGCACTTCCAAATACTTTGAAATTATTAATAAATGCGAACGACTTCTCAGCTGATTGTTTCTTCAACCATTTATGGAGCATTGCGGAGTCTGCTAAATCTTTCATCATTCCCTTCAGGGACTGGTCCGCTGATGAGGATGTTTACGTTGAGTCCATCAAGTCTCTGTAGGAGATCAGAAAAGTCTCTCTTAAGAATCTCTGATTGTCTCATCACGATGTCTGCTAATCCAGCGTGAATGACGAGCTTTTCCAAAGCAGGATGTTGGTCCAAGATTTTAGGGATTTTTTCTGATATTTCTCTCACTGTATTTTTGTAGCAGCTATAAACTTTGGTATTCTTGCTACAAAAAGCCTCAATTCCATTAATTGATCCGTCTTGTATGATAACAGTCTTTGCTGGGGGCGCTCTTACTTTATGTGTCCGTTTGATGCGGCTGGGTTTCTCCTGGTGGCTTTGACTGGTCCCGGGGGATGCGTCATCTTTCGGGGAACTCAAGGCTGCAAATCTGTTTTTCAGCGAGATTCCAGGTGGAGAAATATCTCTTGTTTTTGGCTGAAACCTCTTTTGTTTACTTTTAGCAGAAGCGGCAGTTCTGGGTTCAGAGGTTTCTCTGTGTCGGAGTTTCTTTTGTTTTTTCTTCCTCGGAGAACAGGCTGGGGTTGATTTCATGCGTTTTAAAGCTGGCCAGTTTTCATTGTAGTGCGGAGTACTGCCGCTCAGACGCCTGTAGGGAGTCTCTGTAACACGGTTAGAACTATGTAACACAGGGCTGTTTGTATTCAAAGGTAAAGGTAAAGTTGTTTCATTTTGTCCATAATCAGCGTGGAGATCAAAATTAATTTCCAGACGACGTAGCTTCGTTTCAATGCCCTCAATTCTGTGGAGCAGTTTTTCAAAATCCTCAGCTGAGCAAAAAGCCATGTTGATAAGTCCATAGAAAAGTAATCCAAGAAGAGATCTGGTCCAATACAGTAACTCCAGGGGCTGGGAAAATAAAGTAACTAAGAAAAGGTTAAGAAAGAAAACAAGAAAAGCAAACAGAAAATAAAATAAAATAAAATAAGTGAACGGATCTGGAGAGAGACAGAGAGCAGCTGCTCCTCCTTCAGCAGACAGACAAGAAAGCCGTTCACAAATGGTTCACATCCTATCTCACAGACAGGACTTTTATGGTAAGTTTAGATACCTGCTCCTGTAAGGTCCATAGGATTACATATGGTGTGCCCCAGGGTTCGATTTTAGGCCCAGTGCTTTTTAACCTGCATATGCTCCCTCTTGGCAGTGTCATCAGAAGACATGGTGTCAACTTTCACAGTTATGCTGATGATATACAGTTGGACATCTCCATGTCTCCCGATGACACACAGCCAATGGATTCACTTTTTAACTGCATTTTACACATTAAATCCTGGATGGCAGAAAACTTTCTCCAGGTCAACCAGGACAAAACTGAAGTTTTAGTCATCGGTCCTGAGGCTCAAAGAGAGAAACTTTTACCAAAACTACGATCACTGTCTTTTAATCCTTCTTTACAAGTGAAGAACCTGGACGTGATTTTTGACTCTGAGCTGACTTTTATCCCTCACATTAAAAATATTACTAAAGTAGGTTTTTATCAACTATAGAACATCGCCAGAGTCCGCCCCATTCTCTCTCGGGCCAACACAGAGACACTGATGCTTTTACCACCAGCAGGATTGATTACTGTAATGCGCTGCTTTCTGGTCTTCCCAAAAAGAGTATTTGAGGCTTACAGCTTCTACAAAATTCAGCAGCACGTGTCCTGACAAAGACCAAGAGGCAGGAACACATTACACCGGTCTTAAACTCATTGCATTGGCTCTCTGTATGTTTTAGGATCGATTTTAAGGTTCTTTTAATGGTTTTCAAGTGTTTTAATGGGTCCTACCAGAGGACCGCAAAGAACGTTTATGTTTTTAAGAGCAGGCTCAAGACTCACCTTTTTAGCCTAGCTTTTAACTGATTATTATTTATTATAGTCTGTTTAATTGCTCTGCATGTTTTACATGTATATATTTTATCAATGTTTTACTCTTTAATCTTATTACATTTATTTACTGCCTTTTTTTATATTTTAATTTGTTATCTTAATCCCCCTTCCAGTGTTTCCTCTATGGGAGCCCTCTGCCCCGGGAGCGGTGGTCGGCTGCAGCTGCCTGGGTGCTCTCCAGGTGGAGCTTGGGTGGAGGTGGGGGTCTTGCCCTTGCCGCCACTGGGCACCCCGTGTCGGTGCCTCGGCTGTTGCTGTTGATGTACTGCTGCCGGTGCAGATGGCTCCACTGATGGCGTTTTCTTGCATGGTTCATCTGCACTCAGCCCAATGTCCTTTTTTACTTTATCTTTTCACTGTGTGTGTGCATGGGAGTTGGGTTGGGGGGAGGGGGGTATAACTGTGACCATGCTTTTAAATCTGTGGGGGAGGGATGGGAATTTAGTTTTATGTGGGGTCATTTTTATCTGAAAAGCACTTCCTGATGCAATTCTCGTGCTCTATAAATAATGTTTGATTGGATTTGACAAGGTTTTCACACACTGTTGCTGGTTTTTTGGCCCATTCCTCCATGCAGATCTCCTCTAGAGCAGTGATGTTTTGGAGCTGTCACTGGGCAACACTGACTTTCAATTCCCTCCAAAGATTTTCTGTTGGATTGAGGTCTGGAGGTCTGGCCAGGCCACTCCAGGACCTTGACATGCTTCTTACAAAGCTACTCCTTCGTTGCCCGGGCGATGTGTTTGTGATCATTGTCATGCTGAAAGAACCAGCCACGTTTTATCTTCAATGCCCTTGCAGATGGAAGGAGGACTCAGAATGTCATGATACATGGCCCCATTCATTCTTTACTTTACACGGATCAGTTGTCCTGGTCCCTTTGCAGAAAAACAGTCCCAAAGCATAATGTTTCCACCCCCTGTGCTGCCCCTTCCGGCAGGGCAAACTACATGGAGTGTGGCTACGATGCTTTCCTATAATACAATTCAGTTTATTTTTAAAGCACCAATTCACAACAGTTGTCATCTTAAGGCACTTTACAAGAAATTAATTTCAATACAAACATTCCAATCAGTTTAAAGGTTTAGCTAGTTTTCTATGTAAGGAATCCCAGCAGATTGCATCGTGTCATTTACTGGCAGTAGTGTCCCGTTGATGCAGACTCCAATCACAGCAATCCCTCAGCAATCCCTCATACTGAGCAAGCATGTAGCAACAGTGGAAAAGAAAAAACTCCCCTTCAACAAGAAGAAACCTCCAGCAGAACCAGAACCAGGCTCAGTACAAGCGGCCATCTGCCACGACCGTCTGGGGGTAAGTCTGTCCTCCAGCTGTGAGGTTCTGTGTTTGTGTGTCTGCTGTGAGTCATCTGTCGCAGGGAGGATCTGTGGTGAAGAGCTGCTGCACGGGCTGATTGCACTCACCTGTTTTCAATCAGGCCTTTTGTGTCCCTGGGCTTCTTAAGGAGCTGGCTAACAACCATTCAACGCCTGATGGTTGCCCTACCGGTTCTTACTGAGGAGTCTCTTGATCCATCCAGTCTCCATTTGTTCCACCGGCCTGCCCGCTCTCAGCCACGCCGCCTCCTCCTTGTCACCTTCCACCGGACCTCAGCAGCCTCTGACTCCGCTCAGCAGATCTCACTTGCCTCCCCTGAAATTGGAAATCGCCTCAGATCTGTGAGTACCACCGCTCTCAAGAATTCAGTTAATTCCCATCCGTCAATGACCTTCTCTAACCTCATCTCTCCGTATCCAGACGCCCAGCAGACCCCACTGTTTCCAGCTGATCATTTTCGTTTCATTGATAAAAACATCTTAACTTTGTTCTGTGGTCCGAGTGTGGTTCTGTATGTGGGTCCGGAGGTTAGACACGAACACGACACCAGCAGTCTAAGCCTATAGCAGCATAACTACAGAGATAGCTCAGGATGACCTTAGCCACTCTAACTATAAGCTTTATCAAAAAGGAAAGTTTTAAGCCTGGCCTTAAAAGTAAACAGAGTGTCTGCCTCACGGACTAAAGCTGGGAGCTGGTTCCACAGGAGAGGAGCCTGATAACTAAAAGATCTGCCTCCCATTCTACTTTTAGAAATCCTAGGAACTACAAGTAAACCTGCAGTCTGAGAGCAAAGTGCTCTGTTAGGAACATAAGGAACAATTAGATCTCTGATGGATGATGGAGCTTGATTATTAAGGGCTTTATATGTAAGAAGAAGGATCTTCAATTCTATTCTGGATTTAACAGGGAGCCAATGAAGGGAAGCTAAAACAGGAGAAATGTGATCTCTCTTTTTAATATTCATCAGAACTCTTGCTGCCGCATTTTGGATCAACTGAAGGTTTTAATGGCATTTTGTGGACTACCTGATAGTAAAGAATTACAGTAGTCCAGCCTTGAGGTAACAAATGCATGGACTAGTTTCTCAGCATCACTCCTGGACAGGATGTTTCTAATTTTAGCAATATTCTAGGGGTGAAAGAAGGAAATCCTAGAAACCTGTTTAATATGGGATTTAAATGTCAAGTCTCGGTCAAAAATAACGCCGAGGTTCTTTACGTTATTACTGGGGACCAATTTAATGCCATCCAGATGAAGGGATTGACTAATCAGTTTCTGTTTAAGAACTTCTGGTCCAAAGACAGCAACTTCTGTTTTGTCAGAATTTAAAAGCAAAAGGTTTAGGGTCATCCATGTTTTTATGTCTTCCAGACATGCCTGTAATCTACCTAACTGACTGGGTTCATCAGGATTTATGGATAAATATAGTTGTGTATCATCTGCATAGCTGTGGAAACTTATCCCATGCTGTCTAATGATTCTACCAATTGGGAGCATATATATGGTGAACAGAATTGGTCCAAGCACAGAACCCTGTGGAACTCCACAAGTAACTCTTGAGAGTGAAGAAGATTTATCATTTAGATGAACAAACTGGAATCTATCAGACAAATGTGATTTAAACCAGCCTAGTGCTGTTCCTTTGATCCCTGCAACATGTTCAAGCCTTTCTAAGAGAATATTATGATCGACTGTGTCAAAAGCAGCACTGAGATCTAACAAAACCAGAACAGACACAAGTCCATTATCTGAGGCCATGAGAATATCATTAGTAACCTTCACCAGTGCTGTTTCAGTGCTATGATGAGCTCTAAAACCTGACTGAAACTCTTCAAACAGCTCGTTACAGTTTAGATGCTCACAGACTTGATTAGCAACAATTTTCTCAAGGATTTTGGATAAGAAAGGAAGGTTAGATATAGGTCTGTAATTCACCAAGTCATCTTGATCAAGGGAAGGTTTCTTGGGTAAAGGTTTTATTACAGCTATTTTAAATTCCTGTGGTACGTATCCGTTTACTAAGGATAGATTCATCATATCCAAAATGGGGCCAGGAACTAAATGGAACACTTCTTTAAATAATTTGGTTGGAATTGGGTCCAACATACAAGTTGAAGGTTTAGATGAGGCTAATATTTTTGATAATTCCGAAAGCTCGACTGAATCAAAACAGCCTAAGCACAACTGAGGTTCTACAGTTCTTTCCGATACTGCCTCATTTGCTGAGGAAGAAGTAATCATATTTGGGAGTATGCGAATGATTTTATTTTTTATAGAATTAATTTTATTTATGAAGAATCCCATAAAATCATCACTGCTAAGAGCTGGGGGAATAGTTGGCTCAACAGAGCTATGACTCTGTGTAAGTTTGGCAACTGTACTAAAAAGAAACCTAGGATTGTTTTTATTCGCCTCTATTAATGATGAAAAATATGCTGTTCTAGCTTGTCGAAGGGTCTTTTTATACAGCAGTAGACTGTTATTCCAGGTTAAATAGGAATCCTCTAGATGTGTAGAGCGCCATTTTCTCTCCAATCTCCTAGTATTCTGCTTTAAAGTACGCAGCTATGCATTAAACCAGGGAGTCAACCTCATGTGGCTAGCCACTTTCTTTTTTTAAGGGTGCTACACTATCTAATGGCCCAGACCATCAATTTCTGAAGGGTTAGAGATACAATTGCTGCCCTCCACTGTGTTACTCTGAAACACTGAGGAAAGTGAGACTGGAACAGATTCTTTAAAACTTGTTACAGCCTTGTCTGTTAGAGCTATATTTCCCTTCAGGTTTAGGAAGGTCAGTTAAAGTAAATTAAAAAGTTATCAAAAAATGGTCAGACAGACCCGGGTTATGTGGGAGGACTGTTATTTCCTCCCACTCAATGCCGTATGTCAGTACAAGGTCCAAAGTAAGTGGACCTGAGTGGGTGGGTCCCTGTACTTTTTGAGTAAAGGTAATTGAGTCAAATATAGCATTAAAGGCTGCATTTAGGCTATCACTTTTAGTGTCCCCATGGATTATAAAATCCCCCACTATAATGACCTCATCAGTATTTAATGCACCCTCACCATTAGTACTTGCAGTGGCATGGGGATGACCTCTTACCAGAAATAATCCGAGGTGCAATTAACGTCACTTAGAATGTGGAGATCCTGCCACACATGTCACCATGCTCCGCTTAGGAGCCTCATATTATGCAACTAAGAAATAAAAAAATAAAAAAAGGAAATTTAGTGCATGCAAAAAAAAGAACAGCAGGGAACTCTGAAACTCTGTTACACCTAATGTACAGTCCCTGCATGCCAAAATACCTCCAATTATTGGCTAATTTGTGTTGTTGATGTCAAAATTTATACAAAATGTCAATTAGATACTTAATGAACATTTCTACATTCAAATACTACCAAAAATTATGCTATGCTGGAAATGGCTAATTCAGAACAAGTTAGATGTACGGTGCTGTGAAGAAGTTACACATTTCTTCTGTTTTTGCTTTTTTTCCCAAAGGTTTGAGATTAAACTACAACTATCATACACATGTAACATGAATAAATATATAAAAGTATTTTTCTTTTTGTCCACACATAAATGTTTAAGATCATCAACAGTTTTTCTTAGATGAAGACTAAAATGACTTGATGGCTTTTGGGAAAATATTCTGAGGAGATAATAGTTGAACGTTTTGAGTTAGCTCTGCGTTTCTGCAAACGAACATCACACGTACAGTCCAGCACGATGGTGGAAATATGATGTGGCCTGACCTTAAACCCTCCAGTTTTGCTAAATTAAAGTGGCTTTCCTCTACGCTGATGGAAAAATACTGATTGCCTGCTATCACAAACACTGAGAGAAATTACTTTTTCTAATAGGGTCAGAGTTAAAAGCTACATTTTTATCTTTGCCTATGATTAAAATCTTGATGTTCTAAAACATTTAAGTTTGGTAGAAAAAGAAAAAAACAGGGTGAATACATTTTCAATTTACAGTAAAAACAACATGGAATGCAGAGGCATAATTTACTTTAGTATTAGACTCTGGCTCCCTCTGCTGCTCAGTAAATGTACTAAAGTTTTAAATCAGGTCCTCCAACAGAGCAAGTCATTTAGATTCAATTAAAAATAACGTGAATAGGGAGATTTTCATCTTTCTTCTGTCTTCAGTTCAGGTTCAGTAACTGTTTTGGTAAAGTTGAACCTCAAAATACATGGTTTAAATTTACTCTCAGAAATCCATGTGAACCTTTGTGTTGAAGTTATATAAATTTTAATTTAATCCTTAGCATCGATTCTGCAGAAAATGACTAATTACTTTTAAATGTTCCGTTCAATAAAGTAAAACGTGGTAAATAGAAGTTTTTAATGACCAGCAACAATGCAAAACCCTCAAAATCCCTTGAGCAGCAGATCTCTTTAGATTATCTGGGATTAACTGTGATATCTTGAAAGATAATTTAAGGTGTCATCATCAGAAAATGAACAGAAAACAGGTCTAAGCAGCCACACCTAATTGTTCCCTGACAGCAGGGTGGGGCAGGCCTTAAAGGTCTATAAACTAAGAATCTGATAGGACTTAAACTGCACTTGCTATACAGTAAGTAAATATAAAATATAAAATATAAAAGTTCAGGCCAAAGGGTGAATGGAAAAATCGCAATTGCAGTTCTTGAGAATAGGATTAGGATTTAAAATCTGTTTAGTAAGTTAATTATTCATTCGTGATCAAGTTTCAAAATAAGGATGTTTTTGCAATGACCCATACTGTCTTAGTTACTATCTTTTTATGACTCTGAGTGGGGTACTTACCGTTTAGTCATGTTTTATTGAAAAGGACAAAGATTGTCATGATGTCACAGTCATCCTGAGGTACATAACATGTGTCTTCTTGATGTTTTTGATATAGGTATCATGCTTTACTACTGCTGATGTAGGATTCAGTGTCTTGGCCCAATCAGAACACTTTACCTGTTAGAGGGGACAAATAGCTGCTGGGGGTTGTTTAGCTAAGAGCATAAAATCAAATGACTAAAACCTCTGAAATCTACCTGCAACGTCAATATTTACTAAGTATATAACCTACGTCATTTACCTGAATCAAAATAAGCTTTAACGGCTACGTTTATGTGCACTGGACAGTAGTCCACACAGCTGATTGGGACTACTTTGCATCAGTTGATCACTAGAAATCTCCACAAACCAAAAAAACAAAAACATCCTCAAGGCTCCATATACGGGCCACTTAAATTCAGTATCTATAGACTCCCCCGAACTCATATAATAGAGTATTAAAACATTTCTTACCATATCCATACTACTGAGCCCCGCAAGGCACATGGAGAACAAAAAAGTAAAAGAAATCTTGCGAAAGTTTAGCGAGATCACACAAAACGTTTGATATGCAATTACAGGTCAATCCTCAGACATACCACTGCAATGGACGACACACACCCATCAGGGAGATATACAGTTTTTTGTTCCAAGATGGCTTGAAGTATAGACCCTTTAAATATCTGAAGAGAGTTCTTGGCGCATGGAGACACATGCCACGCAAATCCGGCTCTGTCTCGACAGTTGCGGTTGAATTCATTGGTAACCATCTGCGGTACTCTGGGCAACCTAACAGGTGTTGTTTCCCCTGCAGTGTCGCACTCCCGAGGTGGCAAAAAGAAAACACGCTCTGCTCTCATCACAGTTGAACTATGGCCACCGTGAAAGCTTGGTCGACCTGGGTGATGTGGACCTGTAGGGCAACACATATCGATGGAGAAATGCAACGTAACACCGGCATGGCGGACTGCAGAAACTCCACAAATATGGTCCTTTTACCACAAAAACATAACTCTGGATTTTTCAGACATTTTGCGTGATCTAACAAAAGTAAGCCACTCGGGCCAGCTCTTCCAGGGCGGATCAGAAGGCGTTCCTGTGTTCCTCTGGCTCTCTTCCCATTGGGATGTGCCCGGAACACCTCACCAGGAAGTCGTCCAGGAGGCATCCTAACCAGATGTAGAGGAGCAGCGGCTCTACTTTGAGCCCCTCCTGGATGACCAAGCTTCTCCCCCTATCTCCAAGGGAGAGTCCAGACACCCTGAGGAGGAAAGTTATTTTGGTATCTTTCAGTATCCGTGATCTAGTTCTTTTGGTCTCTACCCAAACCTCGTGACCATAGATGATGGTACGTAGACCGAACAGTAAATTGAGAGCTTCGCCTTTTGGCTCAGCACTCTCTTCACCAAAACCGACCGGCCGCAATATTGTGCAAACATTGCTACATAAAGTACCTGGTAAGCAAAGCAAGCAGTTCTGGTGAAACTAAAATATCATAAAATCGAATCAAAAGGCTGCAAAAATCTGATTACTTAAGAGTGCACACTCGTAAATTCCTTCTTGTAGCAACCTTTGGTTGACTTCCAGTATTCCGTCTTGACTTCCTACTTGCCTTCAATCACAGAGAATCTGATAAACCTGAAGTTCAGCTGACATCGAACGATTTTCCCGACAATTTCTAAAACTGCATCGTTTAGCTGAAGAAGTTTTTCCCGACAGGTTATAGATGACCAAAACGATCTCATTATTCAAAGGTATCCGTCAGGAGATGAGTATAAAAAAACAATCTATATCAATAACTGGAGAACAATACGGAGCACATAGACACAGTGTTTGTTTTTCCAAAATTTAATGAAAACACAAGATGCAAACTGATTGGGGAGCCTGCCAAGAGGAACACCGAAGGAACTTTCCAAAAAGTACTAGTTGTCGTACTCAGTTATTTTTTAAAAAATCATCCAAAACTTGAACAATTTCTTAGGATCTGAAACCAAAGCTGAACTTTTGGTTCAGAGCAAAACCACTGCATAACCATAAGGAAGCACAGTGGTGGCAGGATCATGCTGAGGGTTTACTGTTTTACTATTGGACCTGGACATTTTATCAAAGTGAATGAAATCAGTCAGTTTTAAACCAAAACATTTCAGGTGTTTGTGATGAAGCTGAAGATAGATTTCATTTAAAACCTCAAAAAAAAAAAATGACTCCATGAGAGGAATATTGAAGTTTCTGATTGGCCGAGTTACAGTCCAGAACCAAAAAAAAAAAAAAAAGACGTGTGATCATCACTTTTCTCTAGATCAGGGATCTGCAACCTGCGGCTCTGGAGCAGCAAGTGGCTCTTTGGATAAAAAAAAGAACAAAGTGATGTTTTCAAATCTTAATTTAAAACAAATGCAGGTTTTAGCAGTTTTAGCATTTTCTATAGAAAAATTTCATTTAATTTCCCCAACAGAATGATTCTAAAAGTACCAGTAATAATTTTTTGATCTGTTTGTCCTGTAATCAGGTTGGAAACCGTGATTTTTTTTGCATCATTTTCCACAAGGTTTAGCAGAAAATGCATCCATCCTCTTTTTTTTCTGTGTGCAAAAGTTTTTTCTTTATTTTAAAACCAAAAAAAAGAGGTAGTTCCTTAAAAATGACAACAAATTCTTATGGCAGATATTTATCAAAAACCATTAGTTCTTTTTTTTTAATGTTTGCGGCTCTAAATGACTTTTATTAGCTGGACTGATGGGCAAAAATGGCTGGACTGTGAGGGTTGCAGACCCCATGTTGGTCGACTTGGATGTGGTCTTTCAAAGGGGTCTAAAAATACTACAATATTTCACAACCCTAATAGCTAAAAGAAACTTTAATCTTTGCTGATATGAACAGTTAGTAATCTAATTAAGCCTTATCTATCGGTACCAGTTTTGTCATTTGTTTCATATATATTACGTCAGAATATAATCTTTTTTCTTCCTGCCTGGTCCAGGTTTTTATTAAAGGGGTCGGCCCATGTGGGAAGCGTCCACCTCTGGCGTCTGTTTGACTCTGAATCCTGGTGGAAAAACAACACAGCGGACCGTCAGAGTCCTCGTGTTTGTGACATTCCTGTAAAGCGACAACATGCTGCTTTGACTCTGAGTTGGCGTTCCTGTAAAAAGGAAAAGATGTGGTATAAACCTTTGCTCACTGCCACTTGTTCCACATGTATTGGCTTTAACTGCAATGCTTATATATTCAGGAAGTTGGGGGGGTGGTAATGTGAGTCGTGGAGCCCTGAAAGAAAACATATTTTATGATATAAGAGACAAGGAGTGCATAAAAGCTTTTTATATGGGAGATTTAGATGGTGATAAGCAATCGGCAGAAACCTCACCTTTTAAATTGTGTGTCTCGTGTGTGTGTGTTGTGGGTTGAACTTTGCCCTCAGCTATTTTAACTGTACGCCTTTATCAGAGACACAATCATTGCAGTATAAACAGACTTCCTCTGACTTTGCTCTTGAACAACACAGTTGTGTCAATGCTAGAAAAAAACTCCCACACAAGGATTTTTTTTTTTTGATTTTGAATCTCTGAAGGTTTTCCTTTTAGAAGAGTCAATCATGATCAGTCGCAACTTTAAAAATGTCTTGGTGGTCTCCATCGGGTTTCTGTCTCTGTTCACGGCTTATGGAGGCCTGCAGAGCTTACAGGTAAGTGGAAAAGATTCACTTGTTGCTAAAGGGTTTTTACTTTAGAAAGAGCTAGAAAATAAGGAGTTTAATTAATGTAGTTTTTTTTTAAAGTTAGGGATTTACAGACTAGCCTAAATAAATAATAAAAACCCAACTGTCACGTTGTATGATTAAGTTCAAGTGTCTATCACAATTCTTTAAATGTAACACAACCAATAATTTAATCAAAATTTTAAAAAATCGTATTGCTTAAATTTTTACCTTAATCGGGTATTAAGTTCAAAATATTGGATGTTTACGTTTGTCACATTATCAGACCAAGCGCCAGAAGGTCTCAGCTGAGGGGGCTTTGGCTTATTTGGGGAGGGGAGTAAACAGTCTTATTATTTAACCGCTTCACTTTTTGCATATTTCTGGGCCCAAATCTGTCTCTTTTTTTTTGCGACACCCTTTTTATGTACACATAGAGATTATACATCATTGGAGAGCTAAGATTCTTGTGATTTCAGTCATGATAACTGTAGACACAGCAAACGCTTTTGTCAAACCACTCAAAGAGAAATAATGTGCTGCTCAACGTTCAAATCTTTAATTTCATTGACAGAACAGAGCCAAAAAGGGTCTTTTCACATCCACAAGAGTTCAATTAATGCCCTCCAATAAAAATGGCTAGTCCACGACAAGCCTTACATTCAAAATCCAATATAATCTGCCACTGAAAACCTTCATAATTCCCTTCCTTGTGTGTATTTCTCACAAAGTCTTCATCATAACTACCTTTAGCATGTTCACATTAGCCTAAAAACAACTCAACGACTGGCTAACAACAAACTGGTGCCTTACCGCCCCCGACTGGTATGGAGTGAGGACCAGAATGTCACTCATGGTTGGACTTGCCTCTTTAAGACTGGTGATGTATTAGCTATCTTTGCTTTTCTTTTATTAAGCCAAGCTCTAATATTAATTTTGGCGTACAACCGTAACAAAGTATCTTCTTTACTGCCTTCAAAAGTCACTTCAATTCAATTCAGTTTATTTATATAGCGCCAATTCACAACAGATGTCATCTCAAGGCACTTAACAAGAAGTCATTTCAATACATTTATACAAACATTCCAATCAGTTAAAAAGTTTCCTATTTAAGGAATCCCAGCAGATTGCGTCAGTCATTGGCGTGAGGTTGGGCCCCGTTGATGCAGACTTTCCAACCACAGCAATCCTTCAGCAATCCCTCATACTGAGCAAGCATGTAGCGACGGTGGAGAGGAAAAACTCCCCTTTAACAGGAAGAAACCTCCAACAGAACCAGGCTCAGTAGGAGCGGCCATCTGCCACGACCGTCTGGGGGTTTGAGAAGACAGTCCCAATTAATAGCCTACAGCACCCTCTGCTGGTTGTCTTGGGTCAATACATTGCGTAGTTATAACTTAAGTTGTAATGTGTGTTGTGTGGGCCTGGGCCCCCCCAGGCACGCCACTGGCGCCGGCCTTGTACATAACCACAAAAAAGTATGTCTATTATTTGGATTTTGATGGGTTATACCAACACATAACGACGCATAATTAAAGTTAGTGTTTTAAAAATAAAAATCTGAAGAGGATGCCCCTTTTATGCTGATGCTCTTCAACGTAACGTTCAACCAAGTCCTTTCAGAAGTTTGTACCTTTACATGTATGGACTCCTTTGTCAAAGCAAATTGGTTTCTGAATGTTGTTAACATTTTGTCTTGTGCAGAGCAGCCTAAATGCAGAGCAGGGGATGGGTGTTGCATCCCTGAGCGTCATCTACGCCTCCATCATCATCTCCTCCATGTTCTTGCCCCCCGTCATGATCAAAAATCTGGGCTGTAAATGGACCATTGTTGCTGGCATGGCCTGTTATGTGTCATACTCATTCGGAAACCTATACCCTGGATGGTAAGCAAAAAGGATCCCTGATTTTTAATAAATAAATCTGACTCAGTTTTTGAATTATAAAAAAAAAAAGACTGATTAAACTTCCAAAATATGCAGGTCAACAAAAAATAGCTTTGTTTTAACAATTTTATTGTCAGCTGCCATTTTTAAACTCTAAAAAAACAGAGAGAGAAAGATTTGGAAAGAAAGTTAATTTATAGACATTGCCTTCATTTTTCCTGTATAGATTCATAAAAACATAAAATGAACAACAAATAGGAGAGTGTACAGTGAGGGCAAATTTACAAGATAAGAAGAATTAGCATGTCATGTTCTAAGAATCCAGCTGAGTTGAATGATTTAACTGTGCTTGAACAGATTGTACAGTTTTGGTATAGCAGGAGGATCATGTGGTAAATTACAGCTGCACTAGAAGCCAGATAAGAGACGCATCAAGCTTTAGGTTCATACTGTTGCTCAGAATTTGTCACGAAGAGTTGTGCAGAAAACGCTGTGAATTGAGCCGGATCATGGTTTCCATTTTCTGTGAACTATAAACTCTCCAAGGTTGTTGGTTATTTTTTTTTATTGTTTAATAATAAGATTTTATACGATTTTTAAGCATAAAGGCAGCGGCTGTTCTTTTATGAATAGAGACCTGGGTGAATGCTACTTCTGCTCAACCTTCCCCAAGCTGAGTTACTCCTCTAACCTAAAGAAGCCTAACCTGAAAAAATGTTCTTCCATCCATCCATCCATCCATCCATCCATCCATCCATCCATCCATCCATCCATCCAGAGATGGATGGATGGATGGATGGATGGATGGATGGATGGATGGATGGATGGATGGATGGATGGATGGATGGAAGGAAGTGCAGAGAGATGGATGGATGCTGGCTGGCTGGCTGGCTGGCTGGCTGGATGGAAGGAAGGAAGGAAGGAAGGAAGGAAGGAAGGAAGGAAGGAAGGAAGGAGAGAGAGATGGATGGATGGATGGATGGAAGTAGAGAGAGATGGATGGATGGAAGGAAGTAGAGATGGATGGATGGATGGATGGATGGAAGGAGAGATGGATGGATGGAAGTAGAGAGAGAGAGATGGATGGATGGATGGAAGTAGAGAGAGATGGATGGATGGATGGATGGAAGTAGAGAGAGATGGATGGATGGATGGAAGTAGAGAGAGAGACATGGATGGATGGACGGAAGTAGAGAGAGATGATGGCTGGAAGGAAGGAAGTAGAGAGAGATGGATGGATGGATGGATGGAAGTAGAAAGAGATGGATGGATGGAAGGAAGTAGAGATGGATGGATGGATGGATGGATGGATGGAAGGAAGGAAGTAGAGAGAGATGGATGGATGGAAGGAAGGAAGTAGAGAGAGATGGATGGATGGATGGATGGATGGAAGGAAAGAAGTAGAGAGAGATGGATGGATGGAAGGAAGGAAGTAGAGAGAGATGGATGGATGGATGGAAGGAAATAGAGAGAGATGGATGGATGGATGGATGGAAGGAAGTAGAGAGAGATGGATGGATGGAAGGAAGGAAGTAGAGAGAGATGGATGGATGGATGGATGGATGGATGGAAGGAAGTAGAGAGAGATGGATGGATGGATGGATGGAAGTAGAGAGAGATGGATGGATGGATGGAAGGAAGGAAGTAGAGAGAGATGGATGGATGGATGGATGGATGGATGGATGGATGGATGGATGGAAGGAAGTAGAGAGAGATGGATGGATGGATGGATGGCTGGCTGGATGGATGGATGGATGGATGGATGGATGGAAGGAAGGAAGGAAGGAAGGAGAGAGATGGATGGATGGATGGAAGTAGAGAGAGATGGATGGATGGATGGATGGAAGTAGAGAGAGAGAGATGGATGGATGGATGGATGGATGGATGGATGGAAGTAGAGAGAGAGAGATGGATGGATGGATGGAAGTAGAGAGAGATGATGGCTGGAAGGAAGGAAGGAAGTAGAGAGAGATGGATGGATGGATGGATGGAAGTAGAAAGAGATGATTGGATGGAAGGAAGTAGAGATGGATGGATGGATGGATGGAAGGAAGGAAGGAAGTAGAGAGAGATGGATGGATGGAAGGAAGGAAGTAGAGAGAGATGGATGGATGGATGGATGGAAGGAAGTAGAGATGGATGGATGGATGGAAGGAAGGAAGTAGAGAGAGATGGATGGATGGAAGGAAGGAATTAGAGAGAGATGGATGGATGGATGGAAGGAAATAGAGAGAGATGGATGGATGGATGGAAGTAGAGAGAGATGGATGGATGGAAGGAAGGAAGTAGAGAGAGATGGATGGATGGATGGATGGATGGAAGTAGAGAGATGGATGGATGGAAGGAAGTAGAGAGAGATGGATGGATGGAAGGAAGGAAGTAGAGAGAGATGGATGGATGGATGGATGGATGGATGGATGGATGGAAGTAGAGAGAGAGAGATGGATGGATGGATGGAAGGAAGGAAGTAGAGAGAGATGGATGGATGGATGGAAGGAAATAGAGAGAGATGGATGGATGGATGGATGGAAGTAGAGAGAGATGGATGGATGGAAGGAAGGAAGTAGAGAGAGATGGATGGATGGATGGATGGATGGATGGAAGTAGAGAGATGGATGGATGGAAGGAAGTAGAGAGAGATGGATGGATTGAAGGAAGGAAGTAGAGAGAGATGGATGGATGGAAGGAAGGAAGTAGAGAGAGATGGATGGATGGATGGAAGGAAATAGAGAGAGATGGATGGATGGATGGATGGATGGAAGTAGAGCGAGATGGATGGATGGAAGGAAGGAAGTAGAGAGAGATGGATGGATGGATGGATGGATGGAAGTAGAGAGATGGATGGATGGAAGGAAGTAGAGAGAGATGGATGGATGGAAGGAAGGAAGTAGAGAGAGATGGATGGATGGATGGATGGATGGAAGTAGAGAGAGAGAGATGGATGGATGGATGGAAGTAGAGAGAGATGATGGCTGGAAGGAAGGAAGTAGAGAGAGATGGATGGATGGATAGATGGATGGATGGATGGATGGATGGAAGTAGAAAGAGATGGATAGATGGATGGAAGTAGAGAGAGAGAGATGGATGGATGGATGGATGGATGGAAGTAGAAAGAGATGGATGGATGGAAGGAAGTAGAGATGGATGGATGGCTGGATGGAAGGAAGGAAGTAGAGAGATGGATGGATGGAAGGAAGGAAGTAGAGAGAGATGGATGGATGGATGGAAGGAAATAGAGAGAGATGGATGGATGGATGGATGGATGGATGGAAGGAAGGAAGTAGAGAGATATGGATGGATTGAAGGAAGGAAGTAGAGAGAGATGGATGGATGGATGGATGGATGGAAGTAGAGAGAGATGATGGATGGAAGGAAGGAAGTAGAGAGAGATGGATGGATGGATGGATGGAAGTAGAGAGAGTTGGATGGATGGAAGGAAGGAAGTAGAGAGAGATGGATGGATGGAAGGAAGGAAGTAGAGAGAGATGGATGGATGGATGGATGGATGGATGGAAGTAGAGAGAGATGGATGGATGGATGGAAGTAGAGAGAGTTGGATGGATGGAAGGAAGGAAGTAGAGAGAGATGGATGGATGGATGGAAGGAAGGAAGTAGAGAGAGTTGGATGGATGGATGGATGGAAGGAAGGAGAGAGAGATGGATGGATGAATGGAAGTAGAGAGAGATGGATGATGGATGAATGGATGGAAATAGAGATGGATGGATGGATGGAGGGATGGAAGTAGAGAGAGATGGATGGAAGTAGAGAGAGACGGATGGATGGATGGAAGTAGAAAGAGATGGATGTATGGATGGAAGGAAGGAAGCACAAAAAGATGGATGGATGGATGGATGGAAGGAAGTAGAGATGGATGGATGGATGGATGGATGGATGGATGGAAGGAAGTAGAGAGAGATGGATGGATGCTGGCTGGCTGGCTGGCTGGATGGATGGATGAAGGAAGTAGAGATGGATGGATGGATGGATGGATGAAAGTAGAGAGAGAGAGATGATGGATGGAAGGAAGGAAGTAGAGAGAGATGGATGGATGGAAGTAGAGAGAGATGGATGGATGGAAGGAAGGAAGTAGAGAGAGATGGATGGATGGATGGATGGATGGAAGTAGAGCGAGATGGATGGATGGAAGGAAGGAAGTAGATAGAGATGGATGGATGGATGGAAGTAGAGAGAGATGGATGGATGGAAGGAATGAAGTAGAGAGAGATGGATGGATGGATGGATAGAAGTAGAGAGAGATGGATGGATGGAAGGAAGGAAGTAGAGAGAGATGGATGGATGGAAGGAAGGAAGTAGAGAGAGATGGATGGATGGATGGAAGTAGAGAGAGAGAGATGGGTGGATGGGTGGATGGATGGAAGTAGAGAGAAATGATGGCTGGAAGGAAGGAAGTAGAGAGAGATGGATGGATGGATGGAAGTAGAAAGAGATGGATGGATGGATGGAAGTAGAGAGAGATGATGGCTGGAAGGAAGGAAGTAGAGAGAGATGGATGGATGGATGGAAGTAGAAAGAGATGGATGGATGGATGGAAGTAGAGAGAGATGGGTGGATGGATGGATGGATGGATGGAAGGAAGTAGAGAGAGATGATGGAAGGAAGGAAGTAGAGAGAGATGGATGGATGGATGGATGGAAGGAAGTAGAGAGAGATGGATGGATGGATGGATGGAAGTAGAGAGAGATGGATGGATGGATGGATGGATGGAAGGAAGGAAGTAGAGAGAGATGGATGGATGGAAGGAAGGAAGCACAGAAAGATGGATGGAAGGAAGTAGAGATGGATGGATGGATGGATGGATGGATGGATGGATGGATGGATGGATGGATGGAGTGATGGAAGTAGAGAGAGATGGATGGATGGATGGAAGTAGAGAGAGATGGATGGATGGATGAATGGAAGGAAGGAAGCACAGAAAGATGGCTGGATGGATGGATGGATGGATGGATGGAAGGAAGTAGAGAGAGAAGGATGGATGCTGGCTGGCTGGATGGATGGAGGAAGGAAGTAGAGATGGATGGATGGAAGTAGAGAGAGATGGATGGATGGATGGAAGGAAGGGAGTAGAGATGGATGGATGGATCGAGGGATGGAAGTAGAGAGAGATGGATGGATGGATGGAAGGAAGGAAGTAGAGAGAGATGGATGGATGGAAGGAAGGAAGTAGAGAGAGATGGATGGATGGAAGGAAGGAAGGAAGTAGAGAGAGATGGATGGATGGATGGATGGATGGATGGATGGATGGAAGGAAGTAGAGAGAGATGGATGGATGGATGGACTGACGGAAGGAAGTACAGAGAGATGGATGGATGCTGGCTGTATGGATGGATGGAAGGAAGTAGAGAGAGATGGATGGATGGATGGATGGATGGATGGATGGATGGATGGAAGGAAGGAAGGAAGGAAGGAAGGAAGGAAGGAAGGAAGGAAGGAAGGGAGGAAGGAAGGAAGGAAGGAAGGAAGGAGAGATGGATGGATGGACAGATGGAAGTAGAGATGGATGGATGGAAGGAAGTAGAGAGAGATGGATGGATGGATGGATGGATGGATGGATGGATGGATGGATGGCTGGATAGATGGATAGATGGAAGGAAGTAGAGAGAGATGGATGGTTGGAGGGATAGATGGAAGGAAGTAGAGAGAGATGGATGGTTGGAGGGATAGATGGAAGGAAGTAGAGAGAGATGGATGGTTGGAGGGATAGCTGGATGGATGGATGGATGGACAGATGGAAGGAAGTAGAGAGAGATGGATGGATGGCTGGATGGATGGATGGATAGATGGAAGGAAGTAGAGAGAGATGGATGGTTGGAGGGATAGCTGGATGGATGGATGGATGGATAGATGGAAGGAAGTAGAGAGAGATGGATGGATGGATGGCTGGATGGATGGATAGATGGAAGGAAGTAGAGAGAGATGGATGGAAAATAAGCACAGGAGGGGCTAAATTGAGATTCTGAACTAAAACGTGAGAGACGCTTTTTACTTCTACATGATGTCTGATCTCCTCTACAGGTACACCCTCATCCCAACCTCCATCATCCTGGGTTTGGGTGGCTCTCCTCTGTGGTCAGCTAAATGCACCTACCTGACCATCTCTGGGAACATGCAGGCTGCCAAGGAGAATAAAAAGGGTTCTGATGTGATCAACCACTACTTTGGGATCTTCTTCTTCATCTTCCAGTCGTCTGCAGTTTGGGGAAACCTGATGTCGTCGCTCATCTTTGGCCAGGATACCAACATCTGTAAGCAGGCAACCCAGTAAAGGTTTGACGCTTAGATCAGATAATCATATCAGAACAAAGTGTAATCAAAAGTAAGTACATCCTCTTTCCGTTGGATGATTTGAAGTATAAGATCTGTATGAAAACACAACAGATTCCAAGCCAACATCTTTTACAAAACAAAGATGAAGCCAAAGTGGAAATGCCAGTTAGAAAAACTAAGTGCACCCCATCATTCAATGTCTTGTAACGAACTCATTTAAATAAGGAGGAATTTTGGACCACCCTTCTTTCAAACACAATTTTTTGGCACAGTTCTTGTAAGATCCCACCTGCGTTTCAGTCAAATTGACGTCTGGACTTTGACTAGGCCATTGCAACCTTCTATTCTTAGCTTTTTTCAGCCATACTATAATAGATTTCCTGCCATTTGTCCCATTAATGACTCAGTTAGGGTCAAGTTTCACCTCACCTCACTTTCCACTGTAAAAGACTTTGGTATACAGTGGACACACATCTATTCGGACATCTTTTTGAAGAGCATATCTAAAATATTCTAAACTAAACACAGTTTGGGAAACTGAAATACCTGGACTCAATGCTAGGTGACAAGCTATTGAGTGCATTTGCAAAACAGTAAACGGCGCATATTTTCCTTGGCGCCTATTGGTTGTACCCCCAAAATCGGTAGTGCTAAGATGGTTTCCACTGTGCATATTAATACATATTAAGGTATATTTGGTGTTTGAACTGTTAAAATAGGAAGCTATTGTAATGATCAGTAAATCGCTTGGTCAAGGCCTATATGCGTTTTTAGAGGGGGGGAGCTCCAGTATTTATGTATATTTAGCTATTTGTGGGTGGTTGTGGTTTGTAACCTCCACGAATATTGAGTGTTCACTGTAAACGGTTCTTGGTCTAATCCGCTGCAATTCAAACCCAAATCATCACTCCTCCACCACTGTGCTTTACAGGTGATATGCTTTGTCGTAGATTCAGTAACACTCTGCTGTTAGTCGTTTTTTAGAGGTTAGAGGCATCCAAACAAGATGTACTTGTTCAGTCTTTTTCTAATTGTCCTGCCATGAACTTTGACATTTTACCTGGTAACTGAGACCTGTGTCATCTCAGAAAGACCTCTTTTGTTTTTCTGTACCAATTTTAAACGTTTCCCTCTGCAGAATGATACGTAAAAGTAGTTTGCCAACAAAGTCATCACCCTTCCCAGATTAATGCTCAGCAACAATTGCTTCTCTGACGCCTTGGCATTGATTCACAAATTGATAAAAGTCCTGCTTTTGTAGAGGTGATGAAATATACTGGTCATCAGTGAGTTAATGCTGCTCACCCACAATTGTTTATGGCCTAATTTAATTGAATATGTTCAAGGCTTATAATATGTATCATCCCTGATCAGATTTAATTAGTTCTAAGATCCGATAAGGACCAGGTTCTTTTTGAAAGTAAACCTGTGGAAGTCTGTCCAATCTCACCGGTTTAGAAGAAACAGAGAAAGGTTGTTTGGTGCACATAGCCTACATAATGTTACTATCTAGTCACCAGATCATGGCTGTAATGCTCTCTTATCAGTTTATTGATGACTAACTGGTGAGATCTTCCAGGAAGGACATAATTATTTTATTTTCTTCCTGTTATGACATTGATTGGGTTCAACTAGGCAAATTCTCTACTTTCTAATGATTTGGTTAAAGAAAATAATCAACAACAGCAAGTAGCATTGCTAAATTGTTAGCACATCTGAATTAAAATGTTCAACTTTAAGTTGTAAAGTAAAATCATTTTAAATGCCACACTAACACCTTAAATATCACCAAGTGGAAAAATAGATTAAAAGTCTCAAAAGTAAAATTTCTTCTAAATATTTGGGGTGCCGTTTGTAAAGTTACACAGTCAAAAGTTAACAGCAATAAAGAGGTTAAAAAAGACCCAGCTTTTATTTGTATATTTGCTAAATATTTAGCTCTGCGCTAAATGTTCAGTTCGAAGCTAAATATTCAGCTAACCAGTTTAGCTTGCTAGCTAAATATGTTGCATACAAACAAACTAAATATTTAGGTTGGAGCTAGCCTAAATATTTAATTTGTGAACTAAATATTTAGCTCACAAACTAAATATTTAGTTTGTAATCTAAATATTTAATTTGAACACAAAATCTTAGCTTGTAAACTAAATATTTAGCTTGCCAAGTATTTAGCTTGGAAGCTAAATATTTAGTTTGGAGCTAGCCTAAATATCTATCTTGCTAACTAAATATTTAGCTTGCCAATTATTTAGCGTGGAAGCTTAATATTTAGATTGTAATCTAAATATTTAGCGTGGAAGCTAAATATTTAGTTTGTAAGCTAAATATTTAGGTTGCAAGCTAAATATTTAGATTAAAACTGTCACATTTATAAATTGAAAAACATGGTATTTCAATTACATATAAACCCCATTTATTTCTTTTATGACTGGCTAAAATAACCCAGGTTGTTGCTGTTAACTTTGTAACTTTACGAATGGCACCACATATAACATCTCTGCAGGTTTTAGCTTTCTCTATTTATTTTCTTGGTGTATTTAAACGTCTGCATGTGATTGTTTGTTTCAGCCAACATCCCAGAAGAAATCTTAGAAACCTGTGGAGCAGCTGACTGTGGACTCAATATTAGTACAGGCAACACCACCACCACCAAACCTGCACAGAAACTTGTGTGGACCCTTGTTGGGTGCTACATCGGTAACTTCAGTTTTATTCTTGCTCGCAAAACATCTCTGGTTCCAATTTGGCTAGAAAAGAAAGCGTCCCTTATCCTTTCGGTGAAACCTCTACAATCAGGGATGTTTATCTCGTAGGTGTTGGGGTTCTGGCTATGCTCATTGTGGCGATATTTCTGGACAACATCGACCAGCAGCAGACCAGCGAGTTTCGGGAGAACCGGGAACCGTTCTGCCACACGTTCCTGGCCACGTTCAGGCTGCTGAAGGACTGGAGGCTCCTGACGCTCATCCCACTCACCATGTACAGTGGCTTCGAGCAGAGCTTCCTCTCTGGGGAGTACACCAAAGTAAGGAGACCTCGAAAAGGTTCAATGGGGTTGAAGCTGGTAAAAGTTATGTGCATTCTTTAAAAGGTTGGTACTAGACTGAGAAAGCTATTAAAAGGAAAACTTTAAACAGATTGAATATTATGAAATACCTCTTCTTAGGTTGACAAGATCTGGCTGCAAAGTATGAAGAAATTATAAGTGATTAACAGCTTGTTAATTCTTGCACTTGTCATCTGCAACAACACCCAAATACATTTATAGGGGAGTTATTCTCTACACAGTTATTACAGTTAATGTTGACTAAACCTTGGTTCAAGAACTAACGCCCAGTTTCGTCACTTAATGACACCACCTTCCTAGTAGCAAGAATAAAAAGCTCGGTTCTGATCAGACATTTATGGTGCACATTTTTGTTCAAGCAAAGGACCTTGATGAGGTTGTTTCCTAGAACTTCAGGTGTTGCTGGAGTCTTCACCTCAGCAGATCTTTGTCCCTTGGGTGTCGATGAAGTTGTGCCAGAAACAGTTGGATACCTCCACATTTTCATTTAGAAATTAAAGATTTTAAAAGGGTTTTTAGTCAAACTCTCATACTTGTCAGCTTGCTAAACTGGTTTCCAGCTTTAGTCTAACATTTTCTTCTACCTGAAGATTTAAACTTGACAAAAGAAACTTTATAAACCAGGGGTTTGGCAACTCCAGTCCTAGAGTTCCACCGTTTCTGCTTCAACACACCGGAGTCAAACAATCAGGTCATTAGCAGCACTCTGGAGAACTTCACTGCAAACTGAGGAGGTAAATCAGCCCTTTGATTCAGGTGTGTTGGACCAGGGACGGATCTATAGGTTGCAGGACATCGGCCCTCGAGTTGCAGACCAACACATGTTAGTACCTCGTTGAGAAGCAGAGGGGAAATACGAGTAATGTGTTAAATTGTAGGTAGCCCCATTTAATTGGATACGCCTAAATAAGATCCAGCATGTTCAGTTGCCTTCAGAGGCCAACCAATTAGCAAACATAATCCACCTTTACGTATCCTGTATTCTCAATATATATCAAGCTGTTCTCTGTACCCTTTCGGGGTTTACCAGAGAACAAATGGCATCATGAAGACCAAGGAACACAGCAGACAGATCAGGGAGAAATTTAAAGCAGAGTTAGGGTGTAAAACCATCTCACAGAGCTCTGTTCAATCCATCATCCGAATATGTAAAACAGGACAGACGAACTGCAGACCTACCAAGATATGGACGACCACCTAAACAGAGAGGGTGGACAAGGGGAGCCTTAATACGAGAGGCAGCCATGAAGCCCCTGAAAACTAGAAGAGAGGCACAGTTAATAATAATATAATACATTTTATTTGAGGGCACCTTTTTAAAACCCAAGGTCACCATACAGAAGAAAAAACTGAAAAACAATGCATAGATAACCAACAAAACAATCAAATAGCAAATACGTAGAAGGTAAAACAACCAAAATCAGCGTCTAAAGTAAATAAGCCTGTTTGAACAGATGTGCTTTGAGCTATGATTTAAATAAAGGAGGAGAGTCTATATTTCTGATGACGGGAGGAAGTGAGTTCAGGAGGCGAGGAGCTGAGCGACTGAAAGCTCTGCTCCTCATGGTGACAAGCCGGGCAAGAGGAACAACAAGAGGAGTGTCTGACGAAGATCTGAGAGAATTGGAAGGAGTGGCGAAGTGAAGCAGGTCACACAGATAAGGAGGGGCAAGGCTATGGATGCACTTAATAAGGAGAATTAGATCTACAGTGCAGGTGGAAAAATCTGTTGACAGGATAAATATTAGTTACGGACTGGAAAAAGGTTATCTGGTCAGATGACACATCTAAACTGAACTTTGGCCAATAAAAAAAAGGCGACCGCGGCTCAGAAAGGTAACTGGTTTGAACCCCCGGTCTCTCCGTCTCGGTCGTTGTGTCCTTTGGCAAGACACTTCACCCGCCCTGCCTGCTGGTGGTGGTCAGAGGGCGCTGGTTGTATGGCAGCCTCGCTTCTGCTTCATGATGTGAGGACGCTTCTTCTAGCAGAGACCAGAAAGCTGTTCAGACATGATGGGAAGAAGGATGGAGATAAATGCAGGGCGGAAAATCTGGTATAGACCGCACTGGAGGTTCATCTTCCATCAGGAACGGCAAAAATCTCAGTTAAGCATATTCATGTGTTAAAAAGGTCTAGCCAAACTCCAGATTTCGATCCAATTCAGAGTCTGTGGCAAGAATTTACTGTGTTCACCTCCCGTTTAATCTGACTGAAGCTTGAGCGACGTAGCAAAGAGAGCGCGCTAAAATGTCAGTCGGTGGAAATGTTCTCCTGCCTAACATAGACATCGACTCAAACATTGGAATTATCTTGCTGCGTTTTAAAGGTTTTGCCCAGCCAGAGGTGTTCATTTCAGTTTTATTATAAGGGTGGGCTTTCTTTCCAACACAAAACACCGGGGATCCTCTCTGTGGTCTCCTCAATTCTCCGTCCCTTTTGGCACCAGACACAGATGAAGCCTCTCAGCCAAATCAAGACACAGTGCGCCTCTCCAAGGTGGTGCTTCTTCAGGATATTTGAGCACCAAACAGGACATGGTTTGTTTTGTTGTCAAAACCAGTCCCGAATGTAGGGCAGGGCTGCCCTTTATCAGTCCTAAAGAGCTGCCTGCTCCAACAAACCTGAATAAAATAATTTGCTCATTACCAGACTATTCAGGTGTGTTGGAGCATGGCTGCATGTAAAGGTTGTAGGATAGAAGAACCTGGGCAGTCAATCTTATTTTACCTGTCAATTTTTAAAAGTATGAGATATTCAATAGTATTTTTTTCTTTATTCATTTTAAATAATATTCAGTCCAAACAAGCTGAACAGAGAACTAGATATAAACAATGAAATTGAACGTACAGTCTCACATCTTCCTCCTGCTCACCTGCTTGTGCGTAATCAAATAGAGGGATTGCTGCAGAGGTTTTTATCACAAGCTTTTGGATTTTTGGCATGGACAGATGACTTCTCATGGGGGTTCAGATGTTGTTCTAGAGGCTGAATCCACACTCCGCTGCCACACCAGAGACTGGAGTTAAGCGTCACTTTAGCCAAAGTTTTGAAATAAAGAAACTCTGTTCCAATTGAAGTGATCAGAAATCGGAAAGGGTCTTTGAACGAGCCTATCTCGCAGTTTCTATGCTCCTCTAATCTGAAACAAACTTCCAGACAACTGCAAAGCTGCTGAAACACTGAGTTCATTTAAATCATGGCTAAAAACTAATCTGTTTAGAGGTGCGTTTGAGTAATGTTTTCATGTATCATGTGTTTTGTGTTTATGCTTCATCCTTTATTGCTATCGCTTTGGCGGGAGGAAATCCTGCAGCATGCCGCTTCTGCATTGGTGGTGGGAATGACACAGGACGCTTTGGAGCGTGACTGCGACCGCTCCAAAGCCTCAGTAACTCTTAAACACGCTGTCAGCTACCGGTTAACGGGATGCATTGAGTACAGTGTCCATGTCCGAGATGATGCTCAGATGCTCTCATAAGAATCTTTTTTTTTTTTTCTTCAATGGATTCAGTTGCCTGTACTTCGTACGCAAGGTTGAAAATGTCTGCACATTAGCGCCAAGTGGTCAGAGGTGTGAATACTAATCTGTCAAAATGACCGACGGCCGTCAGATCTTTCAGTCACCGTAAAAATAAAAAAAAAACTGGTCAAATACGGAAAATATTTGGTTATCGCCACTCCTGGTGGACACCCATGAAGTATAACCTCAGGAGGGCTAATCACAAATACCAGCCACACTTCTCAGATTTTTATTAGTATCATTTTCTTCTACTTCACAATAACATCACATAAATCCCAATAAAATAAAAAGACAAAATGTGAAACAATTGAAGAAGCATAAATACTTTTGGAAGGAACAGTAAGTTTACTCAGATACTTTAATTTAGAAGCTAAACAAACTAATAGTAGCTCACGGGAAATTCCCTGGATTAGACATTTGATCACCAACAGGATTATGAGGAAAAAAATTGCAGGATTAATACACTATAAAGAAAGGATGTCCGCTATTATCGTCCGATATTGGCATTAAAATGCTACATCAGAAATTATTGATTTTGGGTTTTACCTTCATGCCATGCATCAAACTCTTCAGCTACTTCTCCTCTCACGCAAAATGTCAAAATATGACCGATCCAAAGTATAGTTCTTTAGATATTTTGTTTGTTTGGCAAAACTTGGAATATATTCTTTGGCTTCTGGATTTCTGAGCAGACCTTGAAGGTTTAGGTAGACGTCTACAGGCATAATCGGTTTATATCGGTATCAGAAATTAAGATTTAGACTAGATCGGTATATCGGTAAAAAAGCAGATATTGAACACCTCAGTTGTAAAGTTCATACTGGTTCAGTCAGTCACACATTTGCTAGAGAAATCATCGGCAGCTTTTCTTTAGATCATCAATTATCCATCTTATCTATAAATATTTTTTCTCTTTTTTGCCAGATTGAATTTGTTGAACTGTCGTTAAACAATTGAGAGATCTGAAAGCATTTCGATGCGTCTCGTTGCAGAATTATGTGACTTGTGCTTTGGGGATCCACTTTGTTGGTTTTGCGATGATGTGCTTCGGAGCGTCCAACTCCCTCTGCTCCTTCCTGTTTGGGAGGATCGCTCGGTACACCGGCAGAACTGCCCTCTTCTTTTTTGGTAAATCTTACTTTAAGCTGAATTACTTCCCAAACTTTAACATTTCAATGCCTGTACGCTCATGAATCTTTTTTTTTTTTTTTTTTTTTCAGCCGCCGCGACCAACTTTTCCTGCATCATCGCTCTCCTTTTCTGGAGGCCCCACCCTGACCAGCTAGCTGTCTTTTTCGTGTTTCCTGCTCTGTGGGGAATGGCAGACGCTATCTGGCAAACTCAAACTAACGGTAAGAAGCCATCTGACGAACGCCGCTGTCCCACTGCTTGTGTGCTTCTTGGAACATGGAAAAACATCTAGAGTTGTGCGTAGAAGGAACTGCAGCGAACTGTGTGCATATTTGACGTTTTTCTCCATTTTTATGTTCAGAACTGATCTGGGTTTTCTTTGACGTGATCGTACTTTCTAACTCAGCAGCTAAAATTAGTCCTGCTTGGTACCTAAATAACACTCTTTAACAAAAATCCACATCCTATAAAATAACTAGCCATTAAAAATTTTTTTTCTTATGCATCAGACAAACATCGTTTTTCTTGATGTGCAAGAACCAGGCCCGACACAAATGGGCGGGGCGGGGGGGTTGGACCGCCCATTCAGGTATCGGGCCTGCCCAGGACAGATTTCAACACTGTAAATTATGTTGCAACATACTGACCCAGAACAACCAGCAGAGGGTGCTGTAGGCTATTAATTGGGACTTTTAGAGGCAGTAAAGAAGATACTTTGATATGGTTGTATGCCAAAATGGACATTAGATCTTTGCTGAATAAAATCCACAGCAAGGCTAGCTCAAGCAGGGACGATGCTAATACATCACCGGTCTTACAAGAGGCAAGTGCAACCTTGAGTGACATTTTGGTCCACACTCCATACCAGTCGGTGTTGGTAATGCACCAATCTGTTGTTTGCCAGCCGCCAATAAACATCACGAAGAAGAAGAAGTGGCAGATTATGTTGGACTGTGGACACCAGACTTGTTGTGGACTAACTATTTTACTGGAGTGGATTACCTGCACCCTTGTGGACATAAAAATATTGTTAGAGATGGCTCTGTTCTGTCAATGATATGCGGCTCCGAACTGCAAGTTGCGCGTAATTCTTTTCTTTGAGTGGTTTGAGCATTTGATGTGTCTAGAGTTATGATTGTGTCCTTGATTGGCATGCATCACTAGAATCTCAAGAATCTCATCTTTTCAAAGATATATAATATCTGTATGTACATAGAAAGGGTGTCGCCAAAAAGGCAGATTTGACCCGTAAGTACATAAAGTACAGCCAATGGTGAAAACTTGAAAACGTGAAGGGGTTACTGGGCCTCCCAAAATAAAACACAGGCTCCCCCCGGCTAAGATCCCCTGGCACCAGGTCTGGCAAGAAAATTATATTATGCCAGAAAGTTGCATCATATAGTAGAATTATTATATTTACGCTGAACAAGGTGATGTTACCTGCTTAGCCAGCAGTCTGCTGTATAACAGCTGCTACATATAGTTTGCTAACTCTAGTTTTAAAAACAGCAGAATTTATTTTTAAGGCCATGACTGTCCATGCTTTTCTGCGACTGTAAATACTTCCAAAAACCCACATTTGTTTGTCTTTTAACTGGGGCAAAAGGGTCGGAGGCTTCTTTCAGCCAGCTGACTGGAAGTAGGCAGCAATAGGTGCAGGAAAACTCCTGTCGCTTTCTTTCACATGTCATTTAAAGGACTCTAAACCTTTAGGAACTATACGATGAAAGATTTTCTGAGGTTTTAAGAAGGCAATTTCCTTGAAACCAGTTCACCCTCTTGCACGGCAGAGTACCCAAGTCCTGGACTCGGACTCAAGTCCTGGACTCGAGTCATGTTTAAAGAAGGGGTTGAGACATGATTCGAGCACCACGCCGACGACTCGCACTTGGACTTGCAGGGTTAGGACTCGGACTCCGACATGATAAATCGCTATTGTTGGAATTAGCATGTAGCCGATGCTAATGTTAGCTTATTATATTAGGTCCCATCACTGGACGAATTAAAGCCTTTGTAAATGTACGATTATTTTCACATTTATTTTAAGCACGTTTTAGAATTTTGCACGTGGTGTGTTAGCTTGGTGATAGCTTGGGGGCACTGAGTGCATTTTTTAAAATGTAGTAAACCATGTATGGCTGCCATCATTCTAGTCTTAAAATCTACACCCTGCTCTTTTATTTTTGACTTGCTCTCAGCTGATAAGGACACGACTTGGACTGGAAGATTCTTTTTGAGACTTGGGCTGTAGAACCTAACGACTTGACTTCGACTCGAACATTTGGACTCATGTGTGACTTGGACTTGAGAGATAGCGACATCACGATGACTTGACTAAAACACTGCCTCAAACATCAAGCTAGGGGTTCAGAGGCTCTGCATAAAATATTAAATATTAGATTTTTGCGGATCCGTTTTAGTTGCAGTATATTTTTTCCCCCATTCTTTTAAGAAAATTTAATTGGTATAAAGATATTGTAATCCTCCATGACGAGCCAGAAGTAGCCGGCTTTAAATTAAATGGCATATCAAGTTAGGATCTGGGGTTGTTTGGGTTTCTTGTCATTACTGTTTAATGTGCTCGACTTTAGTTATTCCTTAGAAAAGTTTATTAGTTTTTAGTTTACCTCTGAATAGATCTAGCCGTTTCAGTTGCGTTTTTTTTTTGTACGTTTATTTTCCTCAACATACATTTTGCCTGTCTTTCCTCTGTTAGTGTTTACTCCTCCCCTGCTCCTACTGTGCCATTTCCTCTCTCCCTCCCTCTAGTTCACTTTCTGCTGGATTCCCCTGTTGGTTCTTATCTTTCCATGTTCCTTGTTTACCTAATCTGTTCATCATGTTGTCCCTCCCCCCGAGCAGTTGTTTTAGGTTTAAGCTTTTTGCATCCTTAAAGGTTATCTTCTTGCGTTTGGGTCCAACCTCACAAACATCATAACAAATACAGTACAATCAAAAATATTTATGTTGGTGTAGGAAAAAGCCAATCGTGCTTAAGCCATAGTCCATACTATATCTGCACAAGATTAACAATAAAAAACTAAAAATAGCCCTTCGGCTGATTCAACAAAAACACCTCTCTCCCTATTGTGGGAAAAAGTTTGTTCTGGTCAGTGCAGTTCTGGCAGGTCGTCGCGACCTAGCAAGCTTCAAAATGATCCACATCAGACAGAAAAACTGAACCGGCTGAAGGCTGCATCATAAGATCCAGATTTCAGGGTGTGTTTTTTTTTAACTTCTATATCTGGTGTACTTTTGAGTGAACCAACAACACATCCTCTCTTGTTGCAGCTCTTTATGGCGTCCTCTTCCCGAGGGAGAAGGAGGCCGCCTTCGCCAACTACCGCATGTGGGAGTCGCTCGGTTTTGTCATCGCCTTCGCCTACAGCACCTTCCTGTGCTTGGAGTACAAATTATACATCTTGTTGGCTGTTCTGGTGCTCAGCATGATAACCTACCCCATAGTGGAGTACTACGAGCACAAGAACCCCACCAAGCCCGTCCAACAGTCCACCTACGAGAATCCCCCCAAAAAACAGGAAAAGGACGTCAATCTTCAGACTTGGATGTAGACGTGTTGGTATTTGCTGATTCTGAACCTGCATGTTCAGATTCATAAGGCCTCCACTGAACAAAAAATGATTAAAATGATAAAAATAAAAACTCATAAAAAGGCAGAAAAAGCCTGGCAACTTTAAGATACCTCTTTTACTTTTTCGTACCAAAAAAAAAAAAAACACTCTTCCTGCAGCTTTTTGGACCAAATGTCTTTTGCACTGTTGAAACCACAGAAGAACATTAAGTTAACTGCTGACATGTGCCGATTCTGAATGTCTTATAGCCTTTAAAGATATTTAAAATAAAAATGTTTTTGTAGATAAATGAATGGTTTTCTTAAAAATTTAACAGCTATTTCTGTAAATTTACATGTTGCTTCACATTTACTCTATTGTAAATCATACTGTATATGTTAATCTCTTTATAACTAGAAAAAATAAATGAGATAATATTTCAATCATCTTGCCAACTACCATTCATATAAAAGGGTGATCTAAAGGGGTTTACATGTAAATCAATTTGCATTAAAAGACAAGAAATACATGTTGGTTCCAGAACTGAGGAGCACAGAACTTAAAGCCTCCGGTTCAGTTCTGGAAAAACTAATTGAAAAAGCCTCTAAAAGACCTCAGAGAGAAAAAAGAGATTTTAAAATCTATCATGTAGATGTTAAAATTTAGGTCCGAGTTCATAACTACGCCTTGTAATTTCTTTTTTTTGCTGAATGAATCCTAGTTGAGTTCTGACTATACTTTTTCCTTCCACCAAACCTTCCATTAATATGCTTGGATACAGTGCTCTGAACTGCCAGCTTTGGGCTCTTCTTGTGACAGATTTTAGTAACATCTATGCAAATATTCCACCAGGGAGTATGTTTGTTTTTAACTGAATTTTTTTTTTATCAACTTTTTAATAAAACTCTGATTTATTACAGAATTTGTTGACATTTTAATGTTAAAGTTTCAGACATTCCCAGACTCAACTTTCCAGAGTTTTCAGTCCTTTATGTTCTTTTTAAAATTTTAAAAACTAGAAGGAAAGAAGGTAGGGAGGAAGGAAGGAGAAAAAAGGAGGAAAGGACAACAGAAAATACACTAGACAGAAAAGTGGGTGAGGAACTTAACAGGGAAGGAAAGAAATGAAGGATACAATGAAGAAAGGATAGAATGAATGAAGGGATGACGAAGAAATTACCCAAAGAAAATGAGGAAGGGAACAAGGAAGAAAGGACTAAAGGACACAAGCAAGGAAAGACATGAAAGTATACAAGGAAGGAATACAGGACACGAGTAAGAAAAAGTAAAGGATGAAGGATATAAGAGGAAGAAATGAAGAAAAAAAAATGAGGAGGAAAAGGAAGACAGGAAAGGATGAAGGGAAGGAAAGACAAAGAGAAGGAAAAAAGGACATAGCAAAGGAGGTAGGACACAAGAAAAGATGCAAGTAAAAACAGAAGGAAGGGCTGTAGGATCCGAGAAAGGAAGGTCAGGAGGACAGAAGGAGGGAAAGAAGGAAGAACAAATGTAATAAATGGAGGTAGGACAAGATAGGAACAACAGGAGGAAGGGTGGTAGGATCCTAGGGAGGAAGGACAGATACAGTGGCTTGCAAAAGTATTCGGCCCCTTGAACTTTTCCACATTTTGTCACATTACAGCCACAAACATGAATCAATTTTATTGGAATTCCACGTGAAAGACCAATACAAAGTGGTGTACACGTGAGAAGTGGAACGATAATCATACATGATTCCAAACATTTTTTACAAATAAATAACTGAAAAGTGGGATGTGCGTAATTATTCAGCCCCCTGAGTCAATACTTTGTAGAACCACCTTTTGCTGTAATTACAGCTGCCAGTCTTTTAGGGTATCTCTCTACCAGCTTTGCACATCTAGAGACTGAAATTCTTGCCCATTCTTCTTTGCAAAACAGCTCCAGCTCAGTCAGATTAGATGGACAGCGTTTGTAAACAGCAGCTTTCAGATCTTGTCACAGATTCTCGATTGGATTTAGATCTGGACTTTGACTGGGCCATTCTAACACATGGATATGTTTTGTTTTAAACCATTCCATTGTTGCCCTGGCTTTATGTTTAGGGTCGTTGTCCTGCTGGAAGGTGAACCTCCGCCCCAGTCTCAAGTCTTTTGCAGACTCCAAGAGGTTTTCTTCCAAGATTGCCCTGTATTTGGCTCCATCCATCTTCCCATCAACTCTGACCAGCTTCCATGTCCCTGCTGAAGAGAAGCACCCCCAGAGCATGATGCTGCCACCACCATATTTGACAGTGGGGATGGTGTGTTCAGAGTGATGTGCAGTGTTAGTTTTCCGCCACACATAGCGTTTTGCATTTTGACCAAAAAGTTCCATTTTGGTCTCATCTGACCAGAGCACCTTCTTCTACATGTTTGCTGTGTCCCCCACATGGCTTGTGGCAAACTGCAAACGGGACTTCTTATGGTTTTCCTTTAACAATGGCTTTCTTCTTACCACTCTTCCATAAAGGCCAACTTTGTGCAGTGCACCACTAATAGTTGTCCTATGGACAGATTCCCCCACCTGAGCAGTAGATCTCTGCAGCTCATCCAGAGTCACCATGGGCCTCTTGGCTGCATTTCTGATCAGCGCTCTCCTTGTTCGGCCTGTGAGTTTAGGTGGACGGCCTTGTCTTGGTAGGTTTACAGTTGTGCCATACTCCTTCCATTTCTGAATGATCGCTTGAACAGCGCTCCGTGGGATGTTCAAGGCTTGGGAAATATTTTTGTAGCCTAACCCTGCTTTAAATTTCTCAATAACTTTATCCCTGACCTGTCTGGTGTGTTCTTTGGACTTCATGGTGTTGTTGCTCCCAACATTCTCTTAGACAACCTCTGAGGCCGTCACAGGGCAGCTGTATTTGTACTGACATTAGATTACACACAGGTGCCTCTATTTAGTCATTAGCACTCATCAGGCAATGACTATGGGCAACTGACTGCACTCAGACCAAAGGGGGCTGAATAATTACGCACACCCCACTTTTCAGTTATTTATTTGCAAAAAATGTTTGGAATCATGTATGATTTTCGTTCCACTTCTCACGTGTACACCACTTTGTATTGGTCTTTCACCTGGAATTCCAATAAAATTGATTAATGTTTGTGGCTGTAATGTGACAAAATGTGGAAAAGTTCAAGGGGGCCGAATACTTTTGCAAGCCACTGTAAATGAAGGCGAAAAAAGAAAGGAAGGTCTGAAAAAACTTAAGGAACAAAAGGATGACAGGAAAAGAAGGCGAGACACGAGGAAGGAGAGAAGGACGGAAGAAAGGATGCAAGACAAAGAAGGGAGGACAGAAGGAGGAACACAAAATGTCAAACAGAGGAAGCACACAAGGAAAGAAGGAAGGACAAACGTAAGAAATGGAGGTAGGACAAGATAGGAACGACAGAAGGAAGGGTGGTGGGACCCTAGGAAGGAAGGAAGGACATAAAAGTGGTATACACTCACTGACCACTTTATTAGGTACACGTTGCTAGTACCGGGTTGGACCCGCTTTTGCCTTCAGAACTGCCTTAATCCTTCGTGGCATAGATTCAACAAGGTACTGGAAACATTCCTCTGAGAGTTTTAGTCCATATTGACATGATAGCATCACGCAGTTGCTGCAGATTTGTCGGCTGCACATCCAGGATGCGAATCCCCCGTTCCACCACATCCCAAAGGTGAATCCATTGGATTGAGATCTGGTGACTGTGGAGGCCATCTGAGTACAGTGAACTCATTGTTCATGTTCAACAAACCAGTCTGAGATGATTTGAGGTTTATGACATGGCGCATTATCCTGCTGGAAGTAGCCGTTAGAAGATGGGTACATTGTGGTTGTTGTCAGCCGCCAATAAACATCACGAAGAAGAAGTGGCAGATTATGTTGGACTGTGGACACCAGACTTGTTGTGGACTAAGTATTTTACTGGAGCGGATTACCTGCACCCTTGTGGACATAAAAATACGTTTTTTTTGTTCGAGATGGCTCTGTTCTGCCAATGATATGCGTAATTTTTTTCTTTGAGTGGTTTGAGCATTTGATGTGTCTAGAGTTATGATTGTGTCCTTGATTGGCATGAATCACTAGAATCTCAAGAATCTCATCTTTTCAAAGATATATAATATCTGTATGTACATAGAAAGGGTGTCGCCAAAAAGGCAGATTTGATCCGTAAGTACATAAAGTACAGCCAATGGTGAAAACGTGAAGGGGTTACTGGGCCTCCCAAAATAAAACACAGGCTCCCCCCGGCTAAGATCCCCTGGCACCAGGTCTGGCAAGAAAATGATATCATGCCAGAAAATTGCATCATATAGTAGAATTATTATATTTACTCTGAACAAGGTGATGTTACCTGCTTAGCCAGCAGTCTGCTGTATAACAGCTGCTACATATAGTTTGCTAACTCTAGTTTTAAAAACAGCAGAATTTATTTTTAAGGCCATGACTGTCCATGCTTTTCTGCGACTGTAAATACTTCCAAAACCCCACATTTGTTTGTCTTTTAACTGGGGCAAAAGGGTCGGAGGCTTCTTTCAGCCAGCTGACTGGAAGTAGGCAGCAATAGGTGCAGGAAAACTCCTGTTGCTTTCTTTCACATGTCATTTAAAGGACCCTAAACCTATAGGAACTATACGATGAATGATTTTCTGAGGTTTTAAGAAGGCAATTTCCTTGAAACCAGTTCACCCTCTTGCACGGCAGAGTACCCAAGTCCTGGACTCGAGTCATGTTTAAAGAAGGCGTTGAGACATGATTCGAGCACCACGCAGACGACTCGCACTTGGACTTGCAGGGTTAGGACTCGGACTCCGACATGATAAATCGCTATTGTTGGAATTAGCATGTAGCCGATGCTAATGTTAGCTTATTATATTAGGTCCGATCACTGGACGAATTAAAGCCTTTGTAAATTAATGAATCTCCCGTTCCACCACATCCCAAAGGTGAATCTATTGGATTGAGATCTGGTGATTGTGGAGGCCATTTGAGTACAGAGAACTCATTGTTCATATTCAAGAAACCAGTCTGAGATGATTTGAGCTTTATGACATGGCGCATTATCCTGCTGGAAGTAGCCATCAGAAGATGGGTACACTGTGGTCATAAAGGGATGGACATGGTCAGCAACAATACTCAGGTAGGATGTGGCGTTGCTATGATGCTCAATTGGTACTAAGGGGCCCAAAGTGTGCCAAGAAAATGTCCCCCGCACCATTACACCACCACCAGCAGCCTGAACCGTTGATACAAGGCAGGATGGATCCATGATTTCATGTTATTGACGCCAAATTCTGACCCGACCATCCGAATGTTGCAGCAGAAATCGTAACTCATCAGACCAGGCAGCATTTTTCCAATCTTCTATCGTCCAATTTTGGTGAACTTGTGTGAATTGTAGCAACAATAGCTGCTGTAGCCCATCTGCCTCAAGGTTGGACGTGTTGTGCGTTCAGAGATGCTCTTCTGCATACCTTGGTTGTAACGAGTGGTTATTTGAGTTACTGTTGCCTTTCTATCAGCTCGAAACCAGTCTGGCCGTTCTCCTCTGACCTCTCACAGAACTGCGGCTCACTGGATATTTTCCCTTTTTCGGAGGATTCTCTGTAAACCCTACAGATGGTTGTGTGTGAAAATCTCAGTAGATCAGCAGTTTGTGAAATACTCAGACCAACAAGCATGCCCCGTTCAAAGTCACTTGAATCACCTTTCTTCCTCATTTTGATGCTCGGTTTGAACTGCAGCAGATCGTATCGACCATGTCTACATGCCTAAATGCATTGAGTTGCTGCCATGTGATTGACTGATTAGAAATTTGCGTTAACGAGGAGTTGGACATGTGTGCCTAATAAAGTGGCCAGAGTGTGTAGCTGGCTGAAGAGGAAAAAGAAACTAAAGAAAGAAGAAAAGAGACGGGCAAAGCTGAAAGGAAAGACAAGAAAGGAGAAAAGAACGGAAGAAAAAGATCCAAGACGGTAGAGAGGACAAGACAGGAACGACAGAAGGAAGGGTGCTAGGACCCTAGGAAGGAAGGACAGAAGGAAACACTGAGTTTTCCGAACTGTAAAGGAACGCCGCTCACATCCGGGATCTGGATCTCCTTGGCGGCAGCGTAAACATTAGAAAATCAGCCGCACACATGGATATATAAGGACTACAAGGAGACCGTGGGGTGCATTTCAGATGGTGCTTTTATTGCAATGTGTAGCATTCCCACATTCATAGATGTTATAGATTTGTTAGTCAAAGCATCATTTCCACAAGGCTGGCATCCCCAACTTGGAAATAAAAATAAAAAAAGCAGAGGGACCAAATGCACAAGGTGTTTTGTGTTTTGAGTGTAGTAGAGAAGTGTGTGTTGGGGTGTGTGTGTTTGTGTGTAAACTTTAGAGCAGCCACGAACACATGAATGAACAAACCTCCGAGTTTGGACTTCCAGTAGACGAAAAAGAAAACCAAAAAAAAAAAAAAAAAAAAGAGTTTAGTTTGTCTTATAGCCTCCAGGGCTGTCACTCCCCGCTGGGACTGGACCCGGCCTGAGACTGATTGTCTACAACATTCCCAAAGAAAAAAACAACAAAGAAAAAGGTAGATTTCTTTATGTTCACGTTACACACCTGAACGAGAGAGAGAGGGAGGGTCTGAGGGATTTTTAAAAGAGTCCGAGAGAAGAAGAAAACACAACATGCATAAAACTCTCCCAGGTGAACAGTCACTCATATCGTCTTGTAATAGCTGCTCTGATGCCTCTTTAAAAACAAACTTTACATCAGTGTTATTTACAAAACTAGAAAGAAAATGAGTAAAACGTATATTATATATCTGTCTATATATTTATATATCTATTTATATTCATTTTTACAAGGGAGGATGTGGAACCTTGGTCACTTCTCTTACAATATCCACAAAACGCGTTACCACCCAGTGAAACCGAAGAGGTGAGTGGAAACTAAACCTTCGCTTAAAGTCTATCGTCCCAATAAGGCAGCACTTCATAATACTCGACAACTGTGGTGGTGAGAATAGCTTCGAAGACCTGCGTTAGCAATTAGCTGGAGGTAAAGAATAAAATAAACTTTGTAGAGAGGCCCGGCTGTTCAACGACTTCCAAAAGACGGAAAAACACAGGAGTCCGGAGAAACAAAACGAGCGACACGAGGTTGTGCGTTGTCGTTTAAATCAGTGCACAATCGTTTGGACAGATAGAGGTCTGACACGGGGAGGAAAGCCAACGCTGCTGCTGCTGCAGGAAACGGCCGGGAGCAGGAATGTTCAGAGTTCAAGCCAGAGAGGAGGATTTTTAAGAGTTCACCAGAAAAAAAAAACTAAAAAACTGAGCGCAGAGAGGAGGGAGAGGATGACACCTGAAGAAGAACCGCATAGTTGTTTTTTTTACAATAAAACCACACAAAGTAGCTTTTGTGTACAATTCTTAGCTTTTTTTTTTCCTTTTTCTTTTGAAATCATGATGGCTCTAGTTCTCCACGAAGAACCTGAATTTTAAGAGAACAAACGCCGGCTCTCGAAAAATCGATGAAACCCTGCGAAAGTGCCGCCGTTTTGGGACACGTAGAATAAGACTTGAGAGGAAATGTAAAAAAACCCAACACTTTTTGATTCAGCTTCAGCATTCTATGCTTGTGTAGAAACTTTACATCAATTAAGGAAACTTGGCTGGAGCTAAAGGGGAAATCTCATCGCACAAAAGTATCAGTCTGAATAAGGCAATTAAAAATGTCCACTGTATTTTATATACCGTAATTTTCAGACTATTAAGCCGCTACTTTTTTACGCTTTAGATCCTGCGTACTATACAACGATGCGGCTAATTTATAGGTTTCTACTGGCTAACGGCCTCTAGGGGGCACTATAGCTGGAGCAATAAGTGAGAGAGACGTGGGGAAAGATTATTAACAGTAGTTTTCAGGAACACACCCTCATCATGAAAAATATACGAAGAAATGCAGCTTTTAAGTTAAAGGCATCGAGCTGGCCGCCTAAGAAGGAAATAGAGCTACAGCTTGTTAGCTCAGCATCAATGAATAGATGGTGAGACGGAGGAGGCAGCAGGAAGAACTGAGTCGGTGTAAAAAGACAACAAAAGCTTTCAGAGGACATAAAGTCCTCTGTCTTTAATGAGGAAGTACAGCGAGGAAGATGAAGATGGCGACCATTGACTTTTCTGGGAGGCAAAAGTATGTTTTATTTTCTAACCGGACACGTTACTGTCGTGTTGTGTTGGTCCCGTACTGCTGATTTTCAGGCAGAGTTTGAAAAAAAACAAAAAAACGCTTTGTCTTAAATGAAAACTAAAAGGAATCTTCCGTATACCGTCTTTCTGTGTAAATATCCCATTTTACAACAAATTTTAGATGTAGCTGTTGCGGCTTATATTTAGGTGTGCTTAATAGTCCGAAAGTTATGGTATGTGCCAGGCAGAGCTAGACTTTTTGTTTTCGGTCATTTTGACTGACGAGGGTAAAAAAAATCCAGTCATAATCTATTTTTACCCATCAACATTTAAAATGATGAACATATTCAGTGATATTTACTCGTAATTTTCATTCCTTTCAATTAATATTCAACCCTAACGAGCTCAGCAGAGAATCCACGCCCGATCCAGCGAGCACTCGCCTGAGCGGGAGGAAACCCTGCAGCGACGCCTTCCAAAGCGTCCAGCGTACGGCGTCCAGGTCCGAGACGATGCGCAGATGCTTTAATGGAAATCTTTTGTACTCGGTCTGCATCTCTGCACCAAGTGGTGAAGGATCTACAGACCTGGTTAGAACCCATCGTCTGATCAAACAAACGTTGAACTTTGGGCCACAACTCCAAAGATGAACACTCGGCATCATGAAAGGAAAGCAAGGTTGTTGTCGAGGTGAATAAATGTATCAAAAGTCTAATCTAAAACTTTTAGGTGTGCAAGGAATCCAGAGTGCAGAACTAATGACGCCCTCCGAGAACTTCCCAAGCTGCAGGACGCTGATAAACTTCTACCCAAGAACACCTGAATGCTGAATCAGATCAAAAGGTGACTTTGAAATGTAAGAGCGTAAGGGTGTGCAAACGGAATAATACAGCTTTTTGTTTACATTTTTAGGTGAATTGAAGTGGAAAATCGGGGTCTAACGTGGCATTTTAACCGAGCTTCGCAGACTTTCGGGAGCCGACTCATCTCAAAATGCTGATCTGACATGATGGCCCTTTTTCACCCCGAGTGGATCCGGATGTATAAAGTGCAGAATTAGATTGTATTTGCAAATTCCTGGGATTATCTGATTAATCTACATGTGTAAAAAAAGTCGTTTATACAGTAAAAACGTGTTGTTTTTTTCCTTATTTAAAAAAAACCCCTGGTTAACAAGGTTATTGTTAAACAGCAAATATATACACGAGGCACCTCAAGTTTGGTTTAAAGTATGAGACTGAAAGCTGATAGGTTATCAAGCATGGGTTGTTTTCATCTTTAAATGAACGGCTTAGTGTTGCTCCAGTGTTACTTCTACATCACAAACGAGGAAAAGCTTGTTTAAGTAAGGTGCATAGCTAATGGTTGCAATGTTTTATACCTGTAAACACGTGATAGCACTTCAGGCTCGAGAAGACTGCATTGGCAGAGTTTAAACTGAGCAAGCTTTAGGACATCACAGGGTTTCGATGCCGACAGGCTACGCTGTAACGACGGTTTTGGAGAGAAAGGACGAAATAAGCGAGGGATCCCGAGACGAAGGCAAAGGAAACAAGAAGGGGACGCTTCATTATGTGTTGTCCAGTGATGATGATGACGTTTGCGTATGAAATCCATCAAACGCGTTGAAGCTTTGGTCATTATTTACTACAGACGGATGGAGAAGATGACAGAAACCCCCAGACGGATCGGTCAGAAACTCGACAACCCGGCAACGCTTCCCCTGAAAACCAAGGCTCCACTCTCCCAGCTCTGCTTAAACCTTCAGTCAACAGAGATAATTAAATAATATGGCCTTTTTTTTCTTTTAAATGATTAACCCGTACAAAAAGCCAGTCCACGCCGCTTATCTCTCTATCTCTTTCCCTCAGTAAAATCACATTCAGCAGTCGCTTTAAAAAGAAAAAAAAAGAAAAACCATTCTCCGGCTTAGTCTATCTGAATAAAACACCCACAGGTACCTGTGCAAGGGTCCGAAAGAGTCAAACGACGAACCGTACATCGCCTGTTTCCATCTCAGAGAACACCAGATATACAGTATTAATCGCTTACACACACACAGACACACACTTCATGTACAAACATACATCATCTTTAAAACAAAAATAAGAAGATAGAAAAATAAAAACATGACAGAGGCGAGTAGTTATTTACCACAAACTCGGAGCTAGTCTTTTTCTGTTTGATTCTGAACAAATATGCATTCACATTTCTGTTATATACATTAACATAATGAGACAGACGTTAAAACCTGGTACCTGCAAACTGTAGTGAGGAAGGAGGGACTGCTTTTTATTTATTTTTTTGCACTGAAAGGCTGTTGCATAAACTAATATGAACCTTTTCGGGTGATTTTTTTTTCTTTTGGTGTATTTGGCATGTTTTTGTCGAGGTCTTCGTTGCTTGGCGAACTGCTGAGTTCCTCCGTTCATTAACCCTGGTTTGCAGAAGAAACCGCTAACCGTTTGAGAATGCCTTTTTTCCATGCAGGGAAGATGACAAAGGAAGAGGAGCAATGCTGTGTGTGCGTGGAATCGGTATTCAGAACCAATTAATCTGTTGCACAAATTAGATGCTACACAAATCAGGGTAAAGTGAGGAAAACCAAACTCTTGCAGTTTTTCCGGGGGTTGATTTTTTTCCTCCTCTGCAAGTAAAATAAACCACCTTCATGGTTTCAGTAGTGACTACTTTGAATTTAAATGTTTTGCAGTTGAAACCCTGTCTGAATATCTATTTTTTATGTGCACAGAAAACAGAGCATGAATCATAAATGACCCACATTGTGCAGCTTCTGGTTCTAATTTGGGTTTTAAACAGGACAAACTGTGACACAGGTTGTGCTAAAAATATTCTAACAGTTACTAGTTTCTTCACTGTTAAATAAATTTTACAAAATCATCAACTGGTTGATAATTTAAGGTTGGAATCGCATGCAGTGAATTTACCTTTAAATGCTTCTTCCGTTCCCTGGTTGGCAATTAGTGAATCAAACCATCTACTTTATTATCAACGTAAGTTCCTTTAAAACCCCAAATGCAACGAACTGATTTTTTTTCTCAATTACATCACAAAATCTTCAGATAATTTCATTCTGATTCTGCAGGGTTTCTGAAACAGATGCAACTCCTCTTCTATGGAACAGATTCTGGCAAGGAGAGTCCAGCTGTAGCTGTTAGGCGGGGTTCTGCTTATTATTCATCCTATTAAAACGCATCTGAGGTAAAACATGGATGGATATTAAATCTATTCGTGCCTTGATCCAAAAACTGGCCGGACTTAAGCTGAAGAAGTTAACAGAGGTGAAAAAATAAAAATAAAAGCACCACCTACTGTTCTGGGAGGATCATAAGCCTGGAGCTGCTTTAGCCATTCTCAGGATATTTTGGATTTTGATGTTGACAATGCCAACGTTGACACCGCCTACTGGCGCGGCTTTGGTATTGCAGGGCTGTTGATTGAACGCGGTGCGGTTAGGGTGGAGCTACTGGTGACACACAACATAGTTTATGGAAATGGGGGACAGAAAAACGCCCCTGCTTACAACAAGCACGAGACATACTTGTACGTCAGGCGTTTGGGTTTATCCGCCGCCTGCCCAGTCAGAGTCCAAATGGCGGTGGAAACGCTCTCCTGAATACGCCGGACCATAACGTAGCGAACAGCAGGGATGGACTGGACTCGGGTCACATTTAAGGCACTTCCCCAGATTATACCAATCAATAAGATTAGCTACCATACCTATGCAGATGATACTCAGCTTTACATTACAATGTCACCAGATGACTTTGAACCCATCCAAACCCTAAGTAAATGTATCGAGCAAATCAGTGGATGGATGTATAATAACTTTCTCCAGCTCAACAGAAACAAAACAGAAGTAATTACTTTTGGACCTAAAGAGGAACGATCAACAGTCAGCACACAGCTTCAGTTAATACAGCTAGAAACTACTGATCAGGCCTGAAATCTAGGTGTAGTAATGGATTGTTTAAACCCTTTACAATGAAGATCTGTAAAGTTATTTGGATTTTTACAACATTATTGTTGAAATACACAGTCCTGAAAAAGGGATGTTTCTTTTTTTGCTGAGTTTAGGTGTAGTAATGGACTCAGACCTGAACCTCCAGGGTCACATAAAGACAATAACAAGGACAGCCTTCTATCACCTGAAGAACATTTCTAGGATTAAAGGACTGATGTCGCGACATGACCTGGAAAAACTCATCCATGCGTTTATCTTTAGTCGGATTGATTACTGCAACAGCGTCTTCACAGGTCTGCCTTAAAAGTCAATCAGACAGCTGCAGCTGATCCAGAACGCTGCTGCTTGTGTTCCTCACTAGAAGCAGAAAAGTAGAGCACATCACCCCAGTTCTAAAGTCCTTACACTGGCTCCCTGTAGCTCAGAGAATAGACTTCTAAATACTTTTACTATTTTATAAATCATTACATGGCTTAGCACCAAAATATGTTGAATACCTGTTGTTGTTGTATCAACATTCCAGACCACTCAGGTCTTCTTGTTCCAGTCTACTCAACATCCCTAGAATTAGAACCAAAAATGGAGAAGCAGCTTTCAGTTTCTATGCTCCTCTAATCTGGAATAAACTTTCATAAAACTGCAAAGCTGCTGAAACACTGAGTTCTTTAAAATCAAAGCTGAAACCCCACCTGTTTAGAGCTGCCTTTGATTAACTAACTAATAATAGCTGGACTGGCATAACTGTAGTATGTTTTAATGTTCTTTATGTTTCTGATGTGTTTTTTGTTTTTATTGTCGTTTTATTGCTGCTTTCATTTTATCCCCCAAAATCATGTAAAGCACCTTGAACGACCTCGTGGATGAAAGCGTTACTATACAAATAAAGTCGCCTTGCCTTGCGACTTGACGTGCACTTAGACTCGGACTTGCAATGTTAAGACTTGAGACTTGTGAAATTGCTATTGTTGAAATGAGCATGTAGCCGATGCTCATGTTAGCTCGTTATGTTAGGTCAGATTACTGGACAAATTTAACAATAACTTCCCAAAGCCTTTTTAAGAGTACGGGTGACATGTTGATTATTTATCGTTTTCACATTTTAAGCATATATCGTTTTGCACATGCTACTGTGTTAGCTTGGTGATAGCGAGAACAACTTTTCTTTTCCAAAAAAGAAAACAATGTATGGCTACCATTATTCTAGTCTTAAAATCTATTTCCTGCTTTCTTTTTTTTGACTTGTTCTCAGGTGATAATGACTTGACTTGGATTAATCCAATGTGACTTGGTCTTGGACTCTATAGAGACGGTGATCTGACAACAACACTGGCGTACTGAACCTCACCGGGCCACACCGCTTCGTGGAAATTAGGCATTAGCTACCTTTGGTCCAGATGATCTTAAGCAAATATGCAATAGGGTTACTAAAATGTTTTGGGTCGGGGTTTTTTTTTGTGTAGATGAAAACTGCGGCATGTTCACGAGGGATCTTTTAGAAAACAGAATGTTTTGGACGAAGATACGAAACCGGGGTACAAAGAGGCAAACTGAGTTAAGTGATTCCCGCATCACACAGCATTGCTGGAGGAGTTAGCAGGTGGAATACGGACTTCACAGACAATCACTCTGTAACTTTTGCATATCATCCCAGGGGATATAAACCCTAATTCACCAAATTAGCATTGTAAATTAGCCTGGATTGGATTATAGGTTTCGTTTTGATTAGGTGGGGGAATTTTCTGAATGTGGTGGTCTGCACTGAGTGTGACACACCTCACCTCCAATCCGTTGGGACAGACGGAAAGAGAAACAAACAATGATTCATGAAAATCACAAATTTTTCCACCGTATCTCTGAATGCTTCCAGATTTAATTCAGTCTCTCTCTCTCTCCCTCAGCTAATTCAGAAATATGTTCTCGAGATACTTTTGCAACAATTTAGTACAGCATATTTGGAGGCAATGTTCTCAGCAGGGATTTTATAAATTTGTGCACAACAAAGTGGATTTTTCTTACTTTCAATTCTTCTAAGATGCCCGTCGTATGACTTAGAGAGACAGTGTATGACCGATCAACAGTAGTCAACAGAAAACTGTACATGTGAGCAGCCGGCGGAGGGACGTCTTTAGAGGCAGAGGGAGAGGAATTCCCGATTGGATAAACGCGGCTTAAACAGGAGGAAAAATCATTATTTTTGATTCCAATTCCCGACATCTTTAAATTAATCCCCAATCACATCGCTGTTAGGAAGTTCTAACGCTAAAGCCTCTATTTAAATTTCATTATATATGGGAACGATAATGGAAAGCGCATGATTCGCTGCGGCTACGAGCAGCAAACAATGCAGCTGGAGCTATTTTTTATAAATTTTATACAACGGTTACAAACAGATGTGCTGTTTTTTTTTCTTCTAAAAAATAATAGGAGAAAGCAAAAATAAAGGCTAACTAGCTCCCTGGAAAAAACAAAACAATAAAAGGGAGCTCCTAATAACTAATTATTTTCAAATTTAAATCGCTTAAAATTTCACATTTTTAGAAGCTGGATTAATATAAAGTTAAATAAGGGCCATAATTCTGTGTATTTGAAAGAAATATTTAAAACTGAAGCTTTGAAAGTCAAGTTTTTATTGTGAACATCTCAAAATGAAGAAAGAAAAATCTGAAACTTGAAAAAAAAAATATAATACTGAACATTTTGAATGAAAGTTTATTCAGAAAATTACAAAATAAAAATACCATTGCAATTTCAATTAATATAAACTTTCAATATCATTTTATTTTGAACCCAATTTTTTGTTTTTCAATGTTCACAATAAAAACTTGACTTTCGTTTTCAGCTTACAAATATTTCTTTCCAATAGACAAAGATTATGGCCTTGATTTAACTCCATAGAATTAACTTCTTCCTCCACTGCAACATGTCAGCTGTGTCACAATATGCCAAAAAAACAAAAAAAAAACTCAAATATGAGGAGACATTATTAGAACTGGTTTAAAGCTAATAAAAACAAACAAAAAAAAATTAAACTGGTCGAATCACATTATACATAGTTTTTCCTTTTCTGTGTATTCAATTAATTACATTTTTGTTTTTCAAAGGAAAGCCGTTACAATAGAACAGATTAGCTCACCTGCAAAAAGTCTTCGTCCTTCTGTAACTGTACATTTACTACCCGCCTGCATGGTACACGTGGCAAACAACACTGATAGGCTGAGAGGAACCGTGAAGACACAAAGAGAAAGAAGGAAGGAGGAGGAGGAAGAGAGGAAGAACCCTGCCGGGGGCTTCCGTATTCACATCTGCTGAGGTGAGGCCAACATGTGACGGACAAGACAGTTAAATAATCATAACAGTCTCTTTTTATACTCTTGACGAAATAAAAATAAAGAAAAACTGAGCAGCATCCCCTCTGACTCCCATCCATCCATCCAGGTTGGTATCAAAGCTTGTTCTGGAGGTCATAATGATGATGATGATGATGATGACGACGACGACGGAGAGCGCAGAAGATTTTTTTTTTTTTTTAACAATCCAACCCAAAACATATAAAATAAAAACAGAATAGGAGAAGGTGGAGGAGGAGGAGGAGGAGGAGAAGAGGAGGAGCTTGAGAGAAACTCGCGCTTCCGCCAGGCACTGTAGCAGATAGAGAGGAACAGTCCCAGAAACCAGCTGATACTGAGCTTCTATCCCACAATGCCGCTGAGGTCTGAAACCTTAACATTCCCGCATTGCTGAGAGAGAGAGAGAGAAAGAGAAACACATTAAGCAATATTTAAACCTTAAATAAAAACCCAGAGGTGCTGCTGACGTTCGGGTCGCTCCCACGCCGCGAACCCGTCATCGAGGCAGGAGAAAAACAAAGAGAGAGAGAGAGAGAGAGAGAGAGAGAGAAAGAGGAGGTCGGCCCTGATTCGACAGTGACGGAAACTTGGCAAATCTACAACGACGTCGCGGTTGTTTTTCTCTTGGGTCAGGAAGCAGGAATTAGGTCACCGAGAAATGAGCAGCAAGACAACACTGCCTTTTAATAGGCTGAGGCAGACAGACAGGTTGTCAGACAGATTAGACAGGCAGGTTTAAATGACAACGCCTCTCCTCTTGACGCTCTTAAGTACTGGCCCCCCATCCATCCATCCATCCATCCATCCATCCATCCATCCCCGCCCGCCAACGGGGCTGCACGCCTCCACCGACAGCCGCACTTCTCCGCCTGGCCGTCCGAGTATCCGTCCCAAAGGTGAGAGAGAGAGAGAGAGACGGCGATGGGTCTGGGCGCACCGAGGCGATAAAAAAAGTGCAAGGAGAGTGTGGTGGTGGGTGGGGTGGGGAGGGAGGTGTCACTCAGTGAGGAGCTGCTGGAGGAGGCTCTTCTGCTGGGCCTGGCTGTTCTGCGAGGCCTGCGGCCCGGGGCCCTTCTGGGGCACCGTGGCCCCGATCGAGTCCTGGTTCAGGTAGGAGTCGCTGCCGACGAGGTTCACCGTGCACTGGACGTCGGCGAACACCTGAACCTGCTGCACCTGCAGAGACGGAGGCACAAAAACAAGTCTTCTTTTCACTGTAAAAATACGGCGTTTAATACAAATCATTAAACCTTTCCCACATTTATTCACGTTTAAACAGCAACATCTATGGGATGTAACGCAGGATAGATCAGCACAAAGCGGAACTTATTGTAATTTTTGGACTATAAGCCGCTACTTTTTTCACACGCTTTGGACCTTGAATTTTAAGAGAACAAACGGCGGCTCTCGGAAAAATCGATGAAACCCTGTGAAAATGGCGGCGTTTTGGGACACGAAGAATTAGACTTCCTTCTACTGTAATGTAACAAAATCCTGCTTAATTCAACTGGAGAACAGGTTTGGTTGGGAGAGGAAATGTAGAGCTTCAGCATTCTGTGCTTGTGTAGAAACTTATCAATTAAGGAACCTTAGCTGGACCTAAAGAGGAAATCTCATCGCACAAAGGTATCAGTCAGAATAAGGCTATAAAAAATTTCCACAGTATTTTATGAACTGTAATTTTCGAACTATAAGCCGCCACTTTTTTATACGCTTTCGACCATGAGTCCTATACAACGATGCGGCTAATTTATAGATTTTTACTGGCTAACGGCTTCCGGTGGGTGTAGCAGGAAGCGCATAAATGAGACAGACACGTGGGGAAAGATTATGCGCCGAAGAAGATATTAAAAGTAGTTTTCATGCACACACCCTTATCATGGAAAACGAACGAAGAAATGCAGCTTGTAAGTTAAAGAAGAAGACGACTTCAGTGGCTGTAGTGAGAAGATGGTGACCAATGACTTTTCTGGTAGGCTAAAGTATGTTTAATTTTCTAACCAGAGACGTTACTGTCGTGTTGTGTTGGCGCCCCACTGCCTGTTTTCAGGAAGTGTTTGAAAAAAAAGTAGGTCTTAAATTAAAACCAGGAAACCACTCAGACCTCCACTCATTCCCCCTCATCCCCCATGTTGTCATCTAATTCTGGTCGGTGGTTGGATACGCGCTTCATGTCGGATCAACCCCAAAATTTAATCAGTTGTTCCTGGTCCCATTGCGGACATTTCCTGAAAATTTCATTTAAAAACTGTCCATAACCTTTTGAGTTATGTTGCTAACAGACAAACGGGCAGGAAAACATTACCTCCTGGCGGAGTTAACAAAAAAAAAAAACGTCTTTCTGTGTAAATATCTCATGTTATAATATGAAAACCTGCGGCTTTTATTTAAGTGCGGCCTATATATGTACGAAATGTATTTTCTTTTAAAATTAAACTGGTGTGGCTTATATTCAGGTGCGCTCAAAAGTCCGAAAATTACTTCACATTTAAAAACTAATCTCAAAAGCTTGTTTTTTAGACTGTTTCAGTCCCATTTCACCGTTTTTTTAAATTGCATTTTTTAAATCTGTGTTCCCAGATTGCATGATTACACCGTCTGAAGGGGTCTAACTTATTTATACACTCAGCAGAAATATAAACGCAACACCTTTGTTTCTGCTCCCATTTTTCATGAGATGGACTTAAAGATCTAAAATTCATTTCAGATACACAATATTACCATTTCTCTCAAACATTGTTCACAAATCAGTCTAAATGTGTAATAGTGAGCACTTCTGCTTCGCTGAGATAATCCATCCCACCTCACAGGTGTGCCACATCAAGATGCTGATCTGACATCATGATTAGTGCACAGGTGTACCTTATACTGCCCACAATAAAAGGCCACCCTGGAATGTCCAGTTTTTTGCTTTATTGGGGGTCTGGGGACTCAGAACCAGTCAGTATCTGGTGTGACCACCATTTGCCTCATGCAGTGCAACACATCTTCTTCGCATAGAGTTTATCAGATTGTCAATTGTGGCCTGTGGAACGTTGGTCCACTCCTCTTCAATGGCTGTGCGAAGTTGTTGGATATTAGTGGGAACTGGTACACGCTGTCGTATACGCCGGTCAAGCACATCCCAAACATGCTCAATGGGTGACATGTCCGGTGAGTATGCTGGCCTTGCAAGAACTGGGACATTTTCAGCTTCCAAGAATTGTATACAGATCCTTGCAACATGGGGCCGTGCATTATCTTGCTGAAACATGAGGTGATGTTCATGGATGTATGGCACAACAATGGGCCTCAGGATCTCATCACGGTATCTCTGTGCATTCAAAATGCCATCAATAAAATGCACCTGTGTTCTTCGTCCATAACAGATGCCTGCCCATACCATAACCCCACCGCCACCATGGGCCACTCGATCCACAACACTGACATCAGCAAAGCGCTCACCCACACGACGCCACACACGCTGTCTGCCATCTGCCCTGAACAATGTAAACCGAGATTCATCCGTGAAGAGAACACCTCTCCAACGTGCCAGACGCCATCGAATGGGAGCATTTGCCCACTCAAGTCTGTTACGGCGACGAGCCGGAGTCAGGTCAAGACCCCGATGAAGACGACGAGCATGCAGTTTAGCTTCCCTGAGACGGTTTCTGACAGTTTGTGCAGAAATTGTTTGGTTATGCAAACCAATTGTTTCAGCAGCTGTCTGAGTGGCTGGTCTCAGACGATCTTGGAGGTGAACCTGCTGGATGTGGAGGTCCTGGGCTGGTGTGGTTACACGTGGTCTGCGGTTGTGAGGCCGGTTGGATGTATTACCATATTCTCTGAAACGCCTTTGGAGACGGCTTATGGTGGAGAAATGAACATTCAATGCACAAGCAACGGATCTGGTTGACATTCCTGCTGTCACATGCCAATTGCACGCTCCCTCAATGCTTGTGGCATCTGTGGCATTTTGCTGTGAGACAAAACTGCACATTCCAGGGTGGCCTTTTATTGTGGGCAGTATAAGGTACACCTGTGCACTAATCATGATGTCAGATCAGCATCTTGATGTGGCACACCTGTGAGGTGGGATGGATTATCTCAGCGAAGCAGAAGTGCTCACTATTACACATTTAGACTGATTTGTGAACAATGTTTGAGAGAAATGGTAATATTGTGTAATTGGAATGAATTTTAGATCTTTAAGTCCATCTCATGAAAAATGGGAGCAGAAACAAAGGTGTTGCGTTTATATTTTTGTTGCGTGTAAAAGAACCCGGCTTTCAAACGCACAGAAAAACAACCTAGGTACACAAAAAAAGTCAACAAACCCAAAGCCTGTAGATCGCATATCTATTAGGGGTGTAACGGTACACAAAAAACACGGTTCGGTACACTTTCATCAAGAAAAAATAAATACAAATGTGTAAAACTTTTTTTTTTTTTTTTTACTTTGATCAGCATTTAACAAAGAACCTTTTTTCCCAAATTCCTAAAATTAGATTTTATTATGTTCTGTAACTTAAAATGGTTGAAAGTATAACACTGACTGACTCATTGGATTTTTTCTATAATACAGGTAGACAGAGCCAAAGTAGAAAACAATATAACCACTTGAAAACAGTGTTAATTATTAAAAATGTTTAAATAATCTATAAACTCTGCTGTTAGCCCCTCTTTATAAACCTCCTGGATACGCCTCTGCTCACCAGCACTGAACGTTTAGGAAATGTCAGTCATTAATAAATCTAAAAACTCACAGAGGTGTCTCTGGTTCACTTTCTGATTCGGGAGAAAGTATTTTTCCTCACTTTGCTCGTGTCGTTTGGTCGAGGCTGTTGATTTTGATGCCGTAACTTTGCTTTTTTCCGGCCGGACCAAAATCACGACCAGCTGCGTTCTTGGGCTCCGAGATCTGCTCGTTTCTATTTCATTATGAGCGCAGCACAGACCGTGTTCACTTAGTGCAAAGAGAGCTTTGTTCCGCTCTGCTCGTATGCTGAGGTCACCATGACATGCGGTGGAACAGATTTTAGTCCTAAATAACTCCGCGGGTGTTAAAACTAATTGAAACTTCAGCTCCTGTCAGTCACATAAAGAAAGCTTTTTTAAAAACTTTTATTTGTAACTTTTGGTGGCGTTGGGGAAGTCTGAATGGTGGCCGCAATATTTCACCCCGTGGTTAATAGTCAAAGTAGGACTGGGCGATACGACCTCAAATCTATATTGCGATATAATCTATAGCATGTGCAATAACGATGTCTATAGCGATCTATTCTTTTCTTTATACATCTCAAAATGACTCTCTGCGAACATTCTCACTTTCCAGATACATTGCAGCAGAACAACTTCAAAGAAAACTACAGAATGCCATTTAAAGATCATTCATTGTGAAACATGGATCAAAACAATATTAAAATTAGGAGTGTCAAATTATCGCATTAATCGCGATCAATTAATTACAGCCATATTTAGCGCGCTATGTTTTTTAATCACGTTAATCTCATTTTTAATCTTTAATTTTACAGTTTCTACATGCAAGTTCCCTTTAAATAAACCCCGTTTTATGCACTGGGCTTCTTGTGCTTCTTGTGTGCATCATAGTGGGGAGGGCGAGGTGAGGAGGAACGCCGAGTTGCCAACTTTGCAATATTTGGCGAGTTTTTATACCCCTCTAGCGATTCTTTCTAAAAAAATAACGGCAAATCTAGGAACTGTTTATGGGGTTATTGGAAACTTTTGGGTGAACGATGCAACGCTGTTACTCTTCTCACCGTGCAGCGGGGCGCACTCCCTTAACATTGAAGCACTATGAAGCACCGCACCTCGCCTCCACCCAGCCTCCCAGGTCCACCGGTATGGCAAGACATCGGTATCAAAAATAATGCCCATATTAAGTGTTGTTTTAACCCGTAATACAGCTGGACTCAGAGAAGATATTTACCCCACTGTGTCCAGAACGCTAATGAATCACGCATGTTCTTAGAAGAAGGTTGGAGGCGCCACTTGGAAGTAGTCACAAAAACAGCAGAAATGGCTGGGACTGCATCTGTTCAAGTCTGTTAAATACAATAAATGACTTCATAAAGCCAGGTTTTTAATTACATGTATCAAACTTTTGTTCTACCACAATAATGTAAGGAATTTAAAAGAAAATACCTCAAGATGAGGGCTTTTCTCAGCAATTATTAGGTGAGATTAAAAAATAGATTAATTAGATTAATTAACTACAGATCATAATTAATTATTCTCAAAAAAAATTTCATCTCATGACAGCACTAATTAAAACCTTTTTTCAAAAAACGCAACACAAAAATTCTCGTAGCATAAATAAACATTAAGATATTTTAAATAAATTCAAAACTCAATGTTATGAAAACACGAAGTTTAAAATTGTCTTATAAAACGCTTAAAGTTCAACAGGTTTCTTTTCTGTTAAATGGAAACCACGTTAAATCCGTGAAATCTTACCCCACCCCCACCCCCCCACACCCCACAAAAAAAAATAAAAATGTTTTCATCGGATCAACGTGAATCACGTAGGTCGCCTATTTTGGACACAAAACTGCGAGTTTCGGCGTAGGCTGAGGTATTTTCATCTCTGATAAACGATCTCCATGCAGAGTCTTTGCGCTGGTCTATCTTATTGAAGGTTGCGATTGAACCTCCGGGGTTTGGTGGGGGGGCTGGGATGAATGTGTAGGCGTCACCAACCTGCTGCTCGCTGACGTTGCTGAGGTTACTGTTGCTCATTCCGACCACCTGTCCCATGGGAGGTAAAGAGCCGATGCTGCCCGTGCCTCCAGCCATGGAGACAGTGATGCTCATGTTGTTATACACCCCCTGCTGGCCAAACGCCTGACCTGCGCTCTGTCCCGACTGACCGAACAGGCTGCAAGAGGAAAAAGGAGGGAGTCAGACTGCTACCAATTCAAAACCGTTGACATTCAGAGAGAGAGTGCTCACCCGCCCAGGCCTGTCTGCTGCCAGCTCTTCATGTCTGGTGACTGATAGCCAGGAGGCGGAGCCTGCTGAAGCAGGGGACTCTGGGAGGTGGAGTTCTGAGGTGATAACAACGGGCTTGTGGGGCTCATCTCAGGAGGAAATGGCGGGTCTTGTTGGACCACAGCTGCGGCAAAGAAACAATTTTATCACAAAACTGGAATCCAGCTATTTTAAAAAGAACAACAAGGTTTATTTTTCACAAAGGTCATTTAAGAGGTCAGTTTATAGAAGAGACATTTTTTATCTCAAAATACCAAACTTTTCCCACCTCGCACCTTTTTTTAAAAGTGTGAAAAAAATCCTTCGCTGTCACTTTAAGACATATTTATATAGATACAGAACCTGGAAAAACATGAAGAAAGGAGGGAGAAAAGGAAAGAAAATTTAAACTAAATAATGGAAGGAGGGAGGAAAAAAATAGAGAATAAAGTCTTGAAATCCAACTTTTTTTCCAGCTCTATTTTCTTCTCTAGATGTCTGCAAAGCTGGAAAATACTCGAACATTGGTGACATCTGAATGCAGATGAACTCTAAAATCCTTCATTTGTTTAATAAATCCGAATTTCCTTGAACTCACCGGACCCTCCAAACTGCTGAAAGAGTCCCTGCTGCATCGGGGGGTTGGCGGTGCCGTCAAACTGGCCCTGTAAGCCACCCAGGGGGACTCTGACAGACAGCTTGGTGTCCAAGGGGGCCCCCTGCATGGCGCTGAAGTGACTCGGTGAGGTAGGCGTGCTCCCCGCCATCGGGTTGTACCCCGGCGGGAAGCTGAACTGCTGCTGAGACGTCGTGGGGGGACCTTTGGGCAGCCTGGCGATGCCCCCGCCCGGAGCTCCTGCCATGTTCTCTCTCATGAGCCGGACCTTGTGTTGGAGGAGCTGCTGCTGCTGCTGGCGATGGTGGATGCTGTAGAGCTCCCTCTGACGCTGCGCCAGCATCCGAGCATTCAGCGGAGGCTGCTGTGGGGGCAGGAGAAAATGGAGCCATTTAAACCCTTAACATTCCAGCTATTCTCACCCTAACTGTTTTAAAAACACATAACCAAATTAAAATTAAAGAAGTTCTTGAACCATTTGGTGTAGCGAATTGGCTGGGGTCTCTTTGGAAAGAAGACACTCGGAAGTTTCCCCCAAAACACTGAGAATCTATCGATGTGCGGTTTTTACCAAGTAAAATTATTTTGAATACACTGAAAAAGACGACGCTTTATGCCCGCCTATTTATTTTCTAAAAAAATACATGCTTTAAAAGTGGCTTCAGTATTGAGTGGTGGACTAAGAACACAGTGTGGGTCTAAAGCTCGATGTATTAGCTTTATCCACAACAAATCTGACACCAAAAAAATGAGGAGTTTGCACATATTTTTCTAACTAAAAGGTCAAGTGGTGCCAAATGTGTTTCAGAAAATGCGCCCCCTAGAGGGTGAATGCATAACACAGCACTGTACCCCTCTGAATAAAAAAAAAAACCTAAACTCGTCAGAATCACTACCGTCTCTTCTAACGCTTCCTCTATGTTGTATTTTGTTTTAAAAGTGTGTTTTGGCAAAAGGATCTCATTTTTGTTTTTGTAAATCACCAAATCATGTAAAGCACCTTGAATTACCCTGCTGTTGAAAGTGTGCTATACAAATAAAATTGCCTTTCCTTGCTAGTGCTTAATATTCTAACATCTGTGTTTGGATAAGTCCTTTTACGCTTAACATTTCCAAGTCCCGTGATGAAGTTAAACCCATTCATGTGAAATATCTGCGTCTACAGCATTTCATTGGCTATTTGATTTGTCAATCATTAAAATTCTGCGCCGCAACTGGTTCGAATCAAACAAAAAAGAATGACAAACCTACATTTCACCCATTGGCTATTGGTTGAAGATTTGCCAACAGCAGAGGAGGGGGGGTGACCACACTCTTATTGGATCAAGTAAGATGTCAATCGAAAGCCAACACTTTTGGTCATGCACAGTGAGATTTGTTGCAGTGTTGCCAACTTGGCAACTTTGTCGCTATTTCTAACGACTTTTCAGACCCTCCTAACTACTTTTTTTCCAAAAAGCGCCTAGCGACAAATAGAGCGACATTTCTGACCACCCTTAGCTACTTTCTGTGAAACTTTGTCGCCGATATTTCCTGCAGTTTAGAGACCCGGCTTGCTCCTTCCCGACGCTCATGAAGGGAATGATCTGCGCTTGTGTGTGCAGCGTGATCAGAGTATGTCGACTGATCAATCATAAACAAAGTTGTTTTGTAGTTAACGTTAATTCAAAAGTAAAAAAATTAATCTGCATGTATATAAGAGCGATCTTTCAACGGGAATTAAGGCAGAAGCTTGTCTGTAGTACGCTGCATCGCACACCTATGGTGCATTCAAGGAACGTTCGAAATGTATGGTGAGTTCAAAAACATAGGATATTTAAAACTTATAACAAAGAAAAACCCCACTGAAGATAATACCATAAGCAACAAACTTCTGTTTAATGGTGGTTGGCAAGAAAGATTTGATGCATGCTAAATATGCCCTACTTATTTTTTTACAAAGTACTAAAAAACAAAAAACTATATTATCTGTATTAATTTCGTCTTCTTGAGATATCTCAGCAATTGTATTTTTTCTCCAGAACTTTCAATTTTGTTTAAAAGGTCTTTGATGTCCAGTTGCAATTTGATATCTTGTAAATTTTGTACCAGTTTTCTTAAGTTTACTTCAGGCAAAATAATAGAACATTATATATATATATATATATATATGTATATATATATATATATATATATATATATATATATATATATATATATATATATATATATATATATATATATATATATATATATATATACACACACACAGTCTCTCTTGAAAAGTCACATTTCCCTGTAGCATGTTTGTATTGTTTAACCCTGTATGACCAAATCCTAATCTAAATATAATTATTTCCTCCTTTCTGTTTCATCCGACATCACGTGATGACATCACAATTATGCAAATTAGCATATGATGTCATCTGAGGACATCTAGCGACTTTCTGGGACAACTTCAGCTACTTTTTGTTGGAGACAGTTGGCAACACTGATTTGTGGGCTTTTGTTAGCATGCTAGCGGACGTTATGACATGGAAAGCGGAACGAAAGAAAAAAATAATTACAGCTTTTCCCCGCAGTGGATTTTGCTGGACTGGTGAAATCAGACTTGTTGTGGACGAACTATTTTATTGGAGGACTTTAATCGGTAAAAAGACAGTTTTTGTTCGAGATGGTTCGGTTTTTTCCACTCAGGCTACGAATAGTGAGTCGGACATTATTTTTCTTTCTGAGGCAAAGGCGCTCACTGTGTCAACAATTATGATTGTATCCTTGATTAGCACACATTATTGGAATCATGAGACTCTTAGTTTTCCAATTATGTCTAATATAAAATAATATTAAGGGTGTCAAGAAGATAGGCGGATTTAAACCCAGAAGTAGGCAACGCCCACAGGAAGTAGGAACGCTAGGGGGTTAAAGCTTTTTTGAGCCTTTACCAGATGTGCTAATGCATGTACGAGCTGGCAATGACAGACCTGTGAGGACATTTGGGGTTGTTGGACCCCCATGTTCACTTGCTGGGGTCCTGCTGGGAATGGATTCATGGCTGCCAGCCGGTTCTGGAGCTGAAAAAACAGAGAGGAGACAAAGAAGGATTTTGAATTCAAATAAGTAAACAAGAGTCCGACGGGAAGGTCGATGGGATGAATATTAGGGAGGGGAGGAGCATTTCTCTAAGAGCTTCTTAATCAATACCAGAAGAAGGAAGACTCATCGTGATGAAGTGGGATTTAGACGGACGCAAAGGACAGCAAATCAATATCTCCTAAAAAAGTATGAGTGTTTCTGTCTGACACTCGTTATAGATAACACTTTGTCCTTTTGCTAACAGCACTACAATGGTGTAAATAGATTACATCCATAACTCTTTGAATGCATTAGGCAAAGAAGTGACTCTAGACATTAAAAGCGCTGAATTGATAGCAGAACCTGTTGAAGCAGCAGCAATAATCTCACCTGCTGCGGGCCCTGCAGTCTCTGCTGCAGCTGCAGCCGCAGTTGGTTGGGTGGCAGCCTGAGCTGGGGGCCCATCCCCTGGGGTCTGGTCACGGCCGGCCTCAGCCCCGTCCCCGATGACGCGCTGGGGAAAGCCCCGCGGGGGGCTCCGAATGTCACACCCTGCTGCCCCACGGCGGCCAGCTCTGGAGGAAACGGAGCTTGCGAAGTTGGTGGGAACTGGAAGGTGTAGGTGGGGGGTTTAGGGTTCATGGAAACCGGCGTGGCAGTGGGCTGCTGGGGTGGGAAGTTTTGAGGAAAAGGGTCAAAGCAGTCGCCCTGCGGAGTAGAAATGGATTCGTTGTTTAATTGGTGAAAACCACTAAATTAAAAGAACCCCTTCAGAGCAAGCTGCAAAATTCCAGTTAACCGAATGGGAGCACCTGAAATAGACTAACAGGGCCTTAAAAATCCTAAATATGCAACAAATTAACTGTGCAGTAGGGATGTGTATTGGCAAAAATCTGGCGATACGATATGTATTGTGATACATGGGAGACAATACAATAGATCGCGATACTATGAGTAAGACAATATATTGTGATATTTAAAACTCAAATTAACAGTAGGAAAACTATCACATCATTCTAAACGCTCCAACCTGTTTCATACTTTAACACATCCAGTTTTATTACTACATCTAGTTGATCCACTGGAACAAAGAAGGTGAAAACAGCCACAAACTACCAGTTATACTTTTAATTTTACTACAAAAATTACTGTCATCATTAAACCCCCCCAAAAAACATTTTAAAAATGATCTATATTTTTGTTTTGAATATCGATACAATATCGGGAAATAAAATATTGCGACACATCGCTGCATCGATATTTTCTTACATCCCCACTGTACAGCGTTAGAAAATACTAGGGCTGTCAAAATGAACACGCTAACGCAGGTCAGGTTAATTTGTAGTACTAATGCAAAAAAAAAAAAAAAAAAATTTTAATGCAATGACACACGCACGGAATGACCCGTCCTGTTTATCCTACAATTCAGCCCGCGCTGCGTTCAGTGCTCGTCCACGGAAACATCATGGCAGACCCGAACCGCATCCACGGTTCCACGTGAACGTCGCAGGCCGTATATAGGGGATTATCGTTCTACGTCACTCTGCCCTGCTCTGCTGTCATGTGCAGAAAGAGACCCGATAGTGTCTGGCTGTGCGGTCGGTTGCACGGATCGCTTTGATTTCAAAACAACAAAACGTGTAAGTTCTACAGAACTCCATCGACTCGAGGCAAACAGAAGACGTCTTTGGTTGCTAGCGTTCTGAGGGAGCGATCGGAACGAGCAGATGATTAAAACTGCAACAATCCGCAGCAATCACTTCATATTAGGTAAGCCTTGGCTAACAAAAAAAAAAAGCTAACATCGCTAACCAACACTGAAACTGCAAGATAACTGCAAATAATAATGGGAACAACAGCAATGTGAACGGTCGGTGTCACACTATCTGCTCTGTTGACAAACAAATAATCCATCCAATGTTCAGAAGAAACGGTCAGATTTAAATTCAGAAAATGTTAACCAGTTAGTTTGCCTGTGATTAATTATATTTACATTTTTTATCGTTTGACATCCCCAGAAAATAAATTTGATTGATTAATGACATGTATGCATTTGATTAATTAGATTAAAATTTGTAATCTTTTGAGATCCACTTGAAAATACATTTATTGATTAATAGCATCTCCCCATGCCATCTGCAGATAAAAAAGTTGATTTAATCAAGTTTCAAACAGGCGGACTTTTTTTCCTTAATTCCTCACCTGAAACAACTTTAAGGCCTGGTTCACGCGGCAAGATTATAAAATTGTAAGATTTTTAAAACCTGAGAGGCCGAGTAGAAACGAGTTCCCAAAAAGCCTTTTTATTACTTCATTCACCGAATCAATTTCAGCCAATCACAGGCGAAATGTGTTGTGCTGCAGCATTTAATGGCTCACCTGTACCAGCTTGTCGATACCCAGGGCCTTGTCCAGTTTGGCCAGCTCGCTCTCGTCGGTCCCGCTCAGGAAGGAGACGAGCTGCTCAATTAGAGCCTTCTCATCGTTTCGGGCTTCGGGCGTGGTCGGTGCGCCCAGCTCTTCATCCAGCGTGCAGGGGACACACTGTCTGCTCAGCGAAAGGGAATTAGACTGTCTCAAAACTCTGGGCTACAAAAACCAAACGCATCTATAAGCACTGAATGATTAAGTAGGTAAACTTGACTTATATAGGGCTTATTTGTACAGAACTTGCAACAAGGCAGTTCAAAGTGCTTTACATGATAAACAAAAAATATTACACTGCAGTGGAAAATAAAAGAAAAGCTATAAAAAGTTGGAATCCAGACTATAATTAATCCATGTTCCAGTGATTATTGATCAATAAAGCATGAAGCACACATACATGAAAACATTACTGAAAGGCAGCTCTAAACAGATGTTTTTTTTAACGTTTTTAGTTGTGATTTAAAAGAAATTAGTGTTTCAGCAGCTTTGCAGTTTTTCCTGTAAGATTGTTCCAAATTAGAGGAGCATAAAAAACTGAAAGCTGCTTCTCTCCACGTTTGGTTCTGATTCTGGGGATGCCGAGTAGACAGGAACAAGAAGACCTGAGTGGTCTGGGAGGTTGATATGACAACAACAGATCTTTAATATACTTTGGTGCAGGGCTGGGCGATATGGCCTGAAAATAAAATCTCTGATTTTTTCACACCAAATCCGATTTTAATCGATTTCTTTCTTTCTCCCTTTACTTTCTTGAACAGAAATAACAAATGACAGAATACATTTTTTAAACTCTTATTTTAATAACTCTTTTGGGAGTCTACCTCAATTCAAAGTTGTGTGAAAAATCGCGATTTTTCCCAAAAATAAATCTTCTTAAATGGCAAATTAGAATAAATCGATAAAATCGATTTATCGCCCAGCCCTACTTTGGTGCTAAGCCATTCACTGATTTATAAACTAGTAAAAGTATTTAGAAGTCTATTCTCTGAGCTACAGGGAGCCAGTGTAAGGACTTTAGAACTGGGGTGATGTGCTCTACTTTCCTGATTCTAGTGAGGAACACGAGCAGCAGCGTTCTGGATCAGCTGCAGCTGTCTAATTGACTTTTTAGGGAGACCTGTGAAGACACTGTTGCAGTAATCATGCCTACTAATCATGCAGGGACTTCTATGTTTCAATAGGAAACTTTTCATCAGAACGAACAGAAATCACATGTGGGGTGCCCCAGGGCTCCATCCTGGGGCCCCTCTTATTTAATATCTACATGCTCCCACTAGGCAAGATTATAGCAACCAATAACATTAGCTACCATAACTACGCAGATGACACTCAGCTCTACATTACAATGTCACCAGGTGACTCTGAACCCATTCAAACCCTAAATCAATGCATTGACCAAATAAATGGATGGATGTGCCATAACTTTCTCCAGCTGAATAGAAACAAAACTGAAGTGATTATTTTTGGACCCAAGGAGGAACGATCAAGAGTCAGCACACAGCTTCAATTAATACAGCTAGAAACTACTGATCAGGTTCGTAACCTAGGTGTAGTAATGGACTCAGACCTGAACCTCCAGGGTCACATAAAGGCAATAACAAGGTCAGCCTTCTATCACCTGAAGAACATTTCTAGGATTAAACGACTGATGTCGCAACATGACCTAGAAAAACTCATCCATGCGTTTATCTTTAGTCGGATTGATTACTGCAACAGCATCTTCACAGGTCTGCCTAAAAAGTCAATCAGACAGCTGCAGCTGATCCAGAACGCTGCCGCTCGCGTCCTCACTAGAACCAGGAAAGTAGAGCACATCACCCCAGTTCTAAAGTCCTTACACTGGCTCCCTGTAGCTCAGAGAATAGACTTCTAAATACTTTTACTAGTTTATAAATCATTACATGGCTTAGCACCAAAATATGTTGAAGACCTGTTGTCATGGTACCAACCACCAAGAGCACTCAGGTCCTCCAACTCTAGCCTACTAAACATCCCTAGACTCAGAACTAAACATGGAGGAGCAGCTTTCAGTTTCTATGCTCCCCTTATCTGGAACAGACTTCCTGACGAGTGTAGAGCTGCTGAAACTCTGAACTGCTTTAAATCGAGACTAAAAACCCATCTGTTTAGAATTGCCTTTGAGTAAATGCTTGATGTTATATGTATGAAATGTGTTCATGCTCTCTTGCTTTTTTTTATTTTTCTCTTGCTTTATTGTGTATCATGTGTAATGTGTGTTTCTTTTATATGTTTCTTTTAAATCACCAAATCATGTAAAGCACCTTGAATTACCATGCTGTTGAAAGTGTGCTATACAAATAAAATTGCCTTGCCTTACTAAAGATAAAACCCATGGATGAGTTTTTCCAGGTCCTGTTGCGACATCAGTCCTTTAATCCTAGAAATGTTCTTCAGGTGATAGAAGGCTGACCTTGTTATTGCCTTTATGTGACCCAGGAGGTTCAGGTCTGAGTCCATTACTACACCAAGATTTCAGGCCTGATCAGTAGTTTCTATCTGTATTAATTGAAGCTGTGTGCTGACTCTTGATCGTTCCTCTTTTGGTCCAAAAGGTGTTACTTCTGTTTTGTTTCTGTTCAGCTGGAGAAAGTTATGGAACATCCATCCATTGATTTGTTCAATGTTTGAAAGGGTTCCAAGTCACCTGGTGATATTGTAATGTAGAGCTGTGAATCACCTGCATAGTTAAGGTAACTAATCTTATGCGTTATAATCTGGGCTAGCAGAACATTGTAGATATCAAAGAGGAGAGACCCCAAGATAAGGCCTTGGGGTACTCCGTATGTAATTTTTGTCAGCTTGAATAAAAAGTTGCCTGTTCTTTATGTAAGACCCAAACCAGTCAAGTACTGTACCAGAAAGTCCGACCCAACTCTCCAGTCACTTTATTAATGCAAAAGACAAAGGCTGGAGCTTGAACACATAGCTAAAAGTAAATACTAACATTTTACAATTAATTCTGCCAGTAGCTAATGTAGATGACACCAAGGTTTCTAAAGTTTGGTTGGAGAAAAGACCTTAAATACATCAGAGCATTGCTTGATTTCAGTTGTTTGGTTTTCAGGTGTAATATTTAGGGTTCACCTGCAACTAGTTGTCACAGAGCTACTGTTTGATATTAACAAAACGGTTAATCAAGGAGGACAAGTTTAAATATTCAGTTGGCTTAAAAGAACAGTACAGCTGAATATCATCAGCATAGAAATGATAAGACAGATCAGAAAACTGCTTGATTATTTGGCCTTATTTGGTAAAAAAAAAGAAAAAAAGAAAGAGAACAGGTCCCAAGACCGAACCCTGTGGTACCCCATATTGCCGGCTCTTCGCAGAACAACATGATCTGGTTTGCAAAAACATTGAATGCTCTGCCAGAATTATTTAAAACAATGTGATCAACAGTGACAATACTCGTACTTACTCTTGTGGTGACGCTAAGGAGGCCTGAAGAGGAGTTCTAAGTCCATCAAAAGACAACGTGTCAGACAGAGCCAGAGGCTGGAACTGGGAATCTCCCACATCCATCTTCGTTAGCCCTGGAGAAGCATTTAACAAATGTTATCTGATGGTAAAAATCTGGCTGTGAGACATTTGACAGACTCATAAAATATACAGAATATGCCAACCTTTTTATCTTTTGATGTCAGTAACCCAAAGATGTTTTAGTGTAATTGTTTTCATAATTTTAGCTATTAAAGCTTGAACTGGTATATCAATGTTCTTTTGTACCGGTGCTTGTAGCAAAAGGGTTGATGACCTCCCCCTCTGGGAAAGGGCTGCTGTCTTTGGGGGTGTGGAACAGGTCTCCCTGGCCCTGTTGTTGGCCTGGAGTGGCAGGGTTGCAGAAATCAAACGAGGTCGGGCCGCCGTCAACAAGTCCTACACCCAGAACACCAGAAGAGCCTAAACAATACAAAAAAAGGTCTGGACATTGAAGGAACGTGCATAATTTTAGGGTAAACAGGGTAGCTCCAGGTTTGAAGTAGTGAAATTTCATACCTTTTTTAATCCCTTTTTAAAGCCTATTCAATAAAATGTAATGCTGGGTTTGTGGCCAGAAATATGCATACAATATGCATGCACTTACAACAGAAAAAATTTTTTTTTTCCTTTTATTGGCTAAATTAAAATACATTTCAATTTAAAATAATTTAAATCCTGTATTAGCGTCTTTGCAAGAAATAATGCAAGTCCAAGTTTGGTAATGTAGGTCGTCTTGTTTTTACCACATGTGAATGCAGATGCAATTTTTTGAATCTGTAAACAGGCTTTTCAATATCTCCCTAATATTAGACGTGTAGGATTGGTGATCAGAAATCGTTTATAAACCCTAAATAACTTCTGACTGTACGGTTGGCGTCAATTCACAGGTCCCTGGCTGCAAATTTGTGGTTGTATTTAAAAGTCCATTGCTGTGGCTGTGGTAGTGGCGACAGTACAAAATGTTCCAGAATACTGTGCGACTGGCACATGAAGTTGGCTAGAACTTAAGCTAGCAACATGTTTTTTGCTTCGCATGTGGGACTCCAATGCAGTCAGTCCCATGATTGTCCCCAGCATAAACGTTTGCGGCAGATCGGACAAAAAACCTTGTGATCGTTACCAGGCACAGGTCCAACCCAGTCATATTTCGCGTTGTGCGGCTACTGCGGATTATACTAACAATTGCCCATTGGGTTCCTGCTAGAGTACTACATGTTGTAGTGATTGGAGAGGAAACATTTTCCAGTGCGCGTGTTCCTGCAGGTGCAGTTCTGGATAGGGGCAATTTAAAATGGTGGCTGGGACCCATAGCAACAAGTGCACTTCGCCGTAATGTTTTATTTATAAATACCAAATCTAAATGCTTATATATGACAAATTGTTTCATTATTTTAAAAATTAAGATGCCAAATTTAAGACTATAATTAAAAACAATAATGCCTTTTTTCTGAAATGTGATGCTTTTAAGGCCTTAAATTTGACTCCACTGAATTCAATGCTTTTTTAATACTTTAAGACCCCGGGGCTACCCTGGGTAAAGTACGTATATCCTGAAAGTGCTTGTGGTACCAGGTCTCTATTTGATACAAAAACTTTATTAAGAGTCCAAAAGTTAAATCTGGGTATATAGTCAACTCCTAATCATTATTTCTACATTTGTGTTTGCAAGTATGGCTTACAGCAGTGCTTTGTCAATAATGTAGTCCCAAGTCTAAATCAGCGGCTGTATTTCCTTTATTTTCATTTGAAATCGATGTGATTATTGAGGTCACCAGGAATAATTAGGACCATTATTGAGTCATTTTCATGACTTTTGCACACGAAAGGCTAGCTGTTACCATTCACTTACATTGTTTATGCTAAGCTAAAGCAAAACGGACCGCTGCCATGATTAGGAGAATGACTGGGCTGGTTTCAAAAATGCTTTTTCCTCACTTATCTAACTCAGAGGAATATGGCAAAAGATTAAATTTCACTTAGGGTTGGAATATCTTCTTTAAAGCTACAACCCCTTAAATAACCCAATCCAACCGTCTCTCTTAAACAGCTGACTTGTACCTCTGTTGGGAGTCCCTGGAGGCTCTCTCTTCATGTTGACGTTGCGGGGAGTGCAGGCCTCCCCGGGTTGGAGATGAGTGGGTGACTGAAGTGTGAGCTGAGGGGACGGGGACTGGAGCTGGGGCACAGACTGAGGGGACTGTAGGAGAGGTACCGGGGACTGGAGCGGAGCTGGGAGCTGCGTGGATGGAGAATGTAGTTGGGGGCCTCCTCCAGGATTCACCGCATCCTCATCACCCTGCTTGGCCCCGAGCGGGCCTCTGAGGCCGGGCAGAAGCTGGATAAGGGGGTCCTTATCAGCAGGTCCAATAGATATCTGAGGGCAGGAGGCAGAGAGAACAGAGCAACACTGTAGAAACGTGGCAAAGACGGAGCAGGCGTTTGGAAAATAGGAGACGGAACGAGAAAAGGTCGCTAGGTTTAATGGACTGGTCTGCGAGATCTACCGACACTGAAGACAAAGTCCAAGAAAATAAACAATCAGCTTTACGTTTACGGCGTCTGTCTGGTGACGTCAAAGCAGGAAAACCTTCTAGAGGGAAAACGCTTCTGTCTGTCAGATATGCAGAGAAATGACTCATCATAATGCTGATAGACGCCACCGTATATAAATAAATATAACATTTTCAAGCCTTTATTTCTTGTAATTTTGAGGATCATACCTTAAAGATAATGAAACCTTCTGTGTCTCGGAAAATTAGGATATTGTGAAAAAGTTGTAGTATACTCATAGAGAGTTGAGTGGAAGGAAAAATGTGGGAGAAACGGGTGCTTAAGCTTTAAATGGATCGTCATTGCTTCATAAGGAGAGGACTGAGGCTGGAGTCAGAACATCGCACAGACGAATCCTATCTGGGCTGAGGAGAACCAGAACTGGACTGGTGCTCAGTGGTCCAAACTCCTCTTTACATTTAGTTTGCAAATCAAGGCCCCAGAGGGTGGAGGAAGAGTGGTGAGGACCAGAATCCAGGCTGCTTGAAACCTCCACAGTCAGTGATAATCTGGGGAGCCATCTCATCTGCTGGTTCCGGTCCACTGGGTTTTCTGAGGTACCACAGTCAACGCAGTCGTCTAGCAGGATATTTTAGAGCACTTCATGCTTCCTTCTGCTGTAAAGCTTCAGAACTTGGTACCGACCCACACTGCTAAGGGCACCAAAAGCTGATGAGAGACACCAGAACCAACATGCAGATGACCTGAAGGTCAGCTATCAAAGCCACCTGGGCTACCTGAACCTCAGCAAAACCACACGCTGATCTCCTCCTTGCCAAGCCGCATTGATGCAGTCAATTCATGCAAAAGGAGCCCCAACAAAATACTGAGTGCATATAGATGGATGGACGAACGAAGACAATGGAATGGGGAAAACATTGTTGAAAATAAAACCAGATTCCAGATTTCTGGCCTATGAATGAAGCCTAAACTGCACCAGAAGAGATTGAAGATCTCTTCAAGGATGAACTAATGATGACATCTGCATCTACAGCTGTGGAAGAAGAGCGATAAACGTGTAAAGATGCTGATGCGTACCGTGGAGTCTCTGCGGTTCTCTCCCAGAGGACTGGATTTGGGGCTGATGTCAGCCGGGCCGCCAGGGACTCCCGTTAGCTTGGATGAACCCGAACAGGCCAGACCATCGCCGCTGACTCTCTTCTCCACCTTCACTCGAACCGTCTGGAGGCTGAGGGCTGATGGAGGTGGAAGGTCGCCCAAATCCTTCAAAAAACAACACATTTGCTTAAAATTAGGGATGGGAGATATGGCCTCAAATGTATACAGCGATGTGAGCTAAAGCATGTTTACTAACAATATTTATCGCGATACGTTCTTTTCTTCTGTTTACATATGCCAAAATGACTGAATGTTCAACTTAGAAGAAAAAGGATGGAATGCTATTTAAAGAACATTTATTAAGCAACATGCATTTAAAAAATATTACAATCTTTTTCCAAAAAATGCAACACAAAATTTCTCACAACATAAAGATGAAGAAATTTTAAATAAAAGCTAAAGATTATAAAAACACAAAGTTCAAAAATAGTCTGCTTTCCTGGTTATTTATTTATTTATTTATAAATTTAATTTTGCACAAAAATAAAGCGGCACCCATTTGAATTAAAAATGCTTCTAGCTCAACATCTTTCTTTTCCGTTAAATAGAAAACACCACATTTTAAACTTTCAATATCTAGTGTACAGGTGAAACTCAAGAAATTTGATTATCATGCGAAAGTTAATTTATTTCAATAATTCAACTTAAAAGGTGAAACTAATATACGAGATAGACTCATTACATGCAAAGCGTGATATTTCAAGCCTTTATTTGTTATAAATTTGATGATAATGGCTTTCAGATTATGAAAACCCCAAATTCAAAATCTCAGAAAATTAGATTATTGTGAAAAAGGCTCAAAGTTTCACACTCTAATCAGGTAATTAATCCAAAACACCTGCAAAGGGTTCCTGAGCCTTTAAATGGTTTCTCAGTCTGGTTCAGTAAGAATCACAATCATGGGAAAGAATGCTGAGCTGACAGTTGTGCAGAAAACCATCACTGACATCGTCTATAAGGAGGGAAAGCCTCAAAAGGTAATCGCAAAAGAAGTTGGATGTTCCCAAAATGCTGTATCAAAGCACATTCATAGAAAGTTATGTGGAAGGAAAAAGTGCACAATCAGCAGGGATGACCGCAGCCTGGAGAGGAATGTCAGGAAAAGGCCCTTCAAAAGTGTTGGGGACCTTCACAAGGTGTGGACTGAGGCTGGAGTTAGTGCATCAAGAGCCACCACACACAGACGGATCCTGGACATGGCCTTCAAATGTCGTATTCCTCTTGTCAAGCTGCTCCTGAACAATAAACGTCAGAAGCGTCTTACCTGGGCTAAAGGAAAAAAAGAACTGCAAATTTTGCATCTCATTTGGAAACCAAGGTCCCAGAGTCTGGAATGAGAATGGAGAGGCACACAATCCAAGATCGTGGAAGTCCAGTGTGAAGTTTCCACAGTCTGTGTTGATTTGGGGAGTCATGTCATCTGCTGGTGTTGGTCCACTGAGCTTTATTAAGTCCAGAGTCAAAGCAGCATCTACCAGGACATTTTGAAGCACTTTATGCTTCCTTCCGAAGACGACCTTTGTGGAGATGCTGACTTCAGTTTCCAGCAGGACTTGGTACTAAAACCTGATTTAATGACCGTGGGATTACTGTGCTGGACTGGCGAGCAAACCGGCCTGACCTTTGAACCCCATGGAGAATCTATGGAGCATTGCCAAGAGAAAGATGAGAGACATGAGACTGAACAATGCAGAAGAGCTGAGAGCCGCTATTGAAGCATCCTGGTCTTCAATAATGCCGCGTTCACAGCGCACGGTTAGAAAACGCTCACAAAGCGACTAGTTTGAAGTGTATACATTTTTAAGCCTGAAGCTTGCGAGCCCGCCACTTGCTGAGCAAAAAAAAAAAAAAAAATGTGTCTGGGGGCGGGGCTTGTTCTGTTACCGGATGTTTTAAACAATGGCGGATCATATCGAGAGAGCGGCTTGGCTTTATTTGCTAAATAAAGCTAGACAACGTCGTCGTGGGGCGGATCAGCGCCGTTTGTGGAAACACCCCATTCTTGAGAGGCGTTCTGAGTTTTGGAGGGTCTAACCATTTGCTCCTTTTTGTCCATTTGCTCAGCCGCTCCATTCAAGAAATGTGTAGTGACGTCACTACAGTGAGACGCTCTGATTGGTTGACGCTCAGGGGGACAGCGCCGAATGTTCAGCTAGCTCATCTTCTGCGTTGCTGGCTTTTGAAGCTTTGAAGCTTGGAAAGCAGCAAAAGCTTCAAAAATAGTTGCGGCCGAGACTCTGACGGCCTCAACCGTAGACTTAACGTGTAATCTTACCGTTCTGGGCGTTGACGTTTTGTGCGGCGTGAACGGGGCGATAACACCTCAGCAGTGCCACAGGCTGATAGCATCCATGCCGCGCCGCATTGAGGCAGTCGTTGATGCAAAAGGGGCCCAAACAAAGTACTGAGTACATATGCATGATTATACTTCACAGAGGTCCGACATGGCTCTATTTAAAATCATTGTTTTATTGATTTCATGTAATATTATAATTTTCTCAGCTTTTGAATTTGGGGTTTTCATATTATGACAAATAAAGGCTGGAAATATCTGGCTTTGCATGTAATGAGTCTATAATTATATAGATATGTTACTTTCAACTTTTAAGTTGAGTTCCTGAGATAAATGAAGTTTTGCGCAATATTCTAATTTGTTGAGTTTCACCTCTAAATACAAACACAGAGCATCTGTATTTATCCTCCTATGGTACCTGGTGCAAAGTACTAGGGATGTAAGAAAAAATCGATACACCGATATATCGCGATATTTTATTTCCCGATATCGTTTAGAATTTCAATGGAACCATTAATGATTACAGTAATTTTTGTAGTAAAATTAAAAGTATAATTGGTAGCTTGTGTCTGTTTTCACCTTTTTCTTTCCAGTGGATCAACTAGATCTACTAATAAAACTGGATGTGTTAAAGTATTAAACAGGTTGGAGCGTTTAGAATGCTGTGATAGTTTTTCTAGTTAAATTAAGTTTTAAAAAGCACAATATAACGTGTTACTCATAGTATCGCGATTCATATCGTATCGCCAGATTTTTGCCAATACACATCCCTATTATACCGTTTATATCGCCCACTACTACTTAGAATTAGGATTATTTTCTGAGATGCTGCGAGTGAACAGAGTATACCTGGGAGAATGAAAATCACCTTTTCGTCCGTGTCCAGAAGAAACCGCAGTAACTGGTGGTCCTGCGGCTCTCTGGAGTTGGATCTGAGGGGCGCCACGCTCGTCGCCGGACTGGCAGGCGGCTCCTTCTTGATCTCAACTTCGTTTTTACTCCCTCCATCCTCGGCGGCGGAGGCGTCGTTTGGACTGCTGTCCTGGAGCAGCCGGTGCAGGATCTTGTGCCTCTCCGTCAGACTGCTGTGAGAAGCGGGGCACTGTGGACCCAGGGCGGGGCGAGGGGGATGAGGTGATGAGTTGTTGTTGGGCTCAGCTCCTGTAACGCTGCTGTCCAGGAGCTGGTTGAGTCTGGGGCTCCCCAGCTGCGAGGCAGATGGAAGGGGTGCTTTAGCAGAGTCCTCTCCCCCTTCTCCGCCTCCCTTCTGGGGCCGAGTGGAGGAGCCGGTGGGCATGCTGGCTTGTCTCTGAAGTCCAGGAGAGGACATGGGGAAAGACCCACCGTTTACACCCCCGCTACCATCGCCGTCAGACTGCTGCCTGTTGAGGCTCCCGCCGCTGCTCAGTGCCCCCGAAGGGGACTGGAGGCCTGGCGTAGAGGGAGAGAAGGGGTTCCCCGGTACCCGGGGGCTTCCCCCTAACCCAGGACTGGCACACGGCATCCTGGGGGACATAAAAGAGGTAGAGGTGGCTGTGTGTGGGCTGCTGACCTCCTGGGGGCAGTTCGTTCGATTGGGCGTCAGGTAGGCTGTTAGTGTGAAGGGGTTGCGTCCGAGGGAGGAGGCGTTGTTGCCGCTGTCGCCATGAAGGACAGAGCCTTGGTTTGAGTTACTGCCGGGGGGCAGCGAAGGGGACCGAGAGGGGGTGTGAGCAACGCTGCTGGGGGTCGGTGGAAGGCTGGGGTTAGTGTTTTCCTGAGAGCTAGCAGTGATGTGTTCCCTGGGAGAGAGAGAGAAAGAGAGGATAGCGACAATAACTGGAAAGCACAAGTCGGAGAACTCAGAAATGAAAAAAAATTGAAACATATCTGGGAAAATGTTTTTTTTAATATAGATTTTTAAAAACTACAGCGGCTCGCCAAACTATAAGGGGGTGTAACGCTACACAAGAATCACGGTTTGGTACGTATTCAGGGTTTAAAAGTCATAGTTCAGTTTTCAGTTCATTTTATTACTTTGATTAGCATTAAAACAACAAAACAACCTTCCTTTCAATTCCTGAAATTGTTTTGACTTTATGTTCTATATATATATATATATATATATATATATATATATATATAAAAATAAATAAAATAGCACAAGCAGACATAGCCAGAGTAGAAAACAATATAACCACCTGAGAACAGTGTTAATGTTTAGAAATGTTTAAATAATAATTTGCCCATATTTGAGAATAAAACATGCTTAAATCGCTTTGGAGTTGTTTTGATATTTCGACAGCCTAGTCTCCCAGCTGTACTTGAATGCAGCATGGGCAGCTGTTGGGAAAATCCCTTCTCATCAACGGGTATTCTGCTGACTTGCGTTTTATACAAAATAAGGAGTTTGGGCTGATTGGATGCTACTGGTGGCCATGTTGGACATCAGCTGGTTTTTCTTTAATATCAGTGATGTTTACATTCAGCTTGACATTGTTTCAGGTGAGTCATTCAGTTCAGTACAGAGCGTCATTAATGTTCCCAAATAGCAGAGTTTGGTGATAGCTGGAAGTCCTTTGGTTTGTTTTGGTGTCACTTTTTAAAACTGCCCTGCGGAAACGTTGCACTGCGCTCTGAGTTCTGCACATAAACATTCTGCAAGTGTTCAGGTAGGAAACAGCTGGATTTGTTCAGTACACGTGCGTACCGAACCGACAGGGCCGTACCAAAAAATCTGAATACGTGTACCGTTACACCCCTAATATTTATAAACCTTAAACTTTTTAATTTTTGTTCAAATAACGACTTTTTAGTATTTATTAGGATTGTATGTGACGGACCAAAACAAATATAGTGCAGAACTGTGAAGAGGAAGACAGAGTACATTTTCAGATTTCTTTATAATAAAAAATTTGAAGAGTTTTTTTAATGAGCCCCCTTGAGTCTCACCTTTTCATTGCAAACAAATCTGCAAGCCTTTTGGTGAATTTTCTATTAGCTTTGCATGTCTACAAACTGAAAATGTGGTCCATTCTTCTCGGGAAAGTAGATTAAGCCCAGTTTAATTGGATGGAATGTGTTCAGCCACAGATTTTAATTTTTATCTCGATCTGGACTAAACCCACAAAAGCCATGACACTGCTACCACCATGTGGGGATGGTGTGCTCAGGGTTAGTTTTTAATTGCTTTTTCTCGCCACTCATTTATCTCGGCCAGATTTGAGGAGTGCATAACTAATGGGACCGATTCTCCCTCCTGACATGAGGATCTCTGCAGCTCCTCCAGAGCTACAATGGGCCTATTTATTTTCCCTGTGAGTTTAGGTGGATGCCCATGTCTTGGTTGCTCTCCAGTTGGTCCATCGTCCTTCCGGAACTCTGAACCTAACCCTGCATTAAACTTCTGCCGTCTGCGGTGTTCCTTGATCTCCACGATGGTGTCTAAACTAATGTTCTCTGAAGAACCTCTGAGACCTTCTCGCACCAGCTGGATTTAAACAGAGATTAAACTAAACTCTATTTACTAATTAGGGGACCTTTATTTGAATGCACTGGATTTCTTAAAGGGGTGTCAGAGTAAACGGGCAAAAAAAAAAAAAAAAAAAAAAGAAGCACACCACACTTTAGATTTTCAAAATGAAAAATTGTAATTTATTTTATTTCTTCTTTTTTTTATTTGATTGATATTTATTTTCTTGTTTTTCCCCCTTCAATTTTACAGTTATGCACTATTTTATTTTGGTCAGAAAATTGCATCAAATGTCAAGAACAAACAGTGAAGTTTACTGCAGGTCGCCGTCATGGCTACAGACAATCAAAACTGATGTGCTCATACGTGTCCAACCGATACGGTACCTGTCAATAGTGTGAATGCCCATGATGAAGGGCTGAACGTCGGGTTTCGGTGGGCAGCAGAACTTGCAGCGAGTCTGAGCACTGAGCGGCGTGCCGTCACTTAACGTGAAATGGTACAGGGGGCTGACGGCGGTGCCGCGCGCCATCACTGACGAAGACAAGACAGAAAGAGAAACAGCCATGTTAAACTACACTCTCATCTCTGCCCTGTTTCCAAACAGTTTTATGTCCCAGATCAACGGTAACAGACATTTAGCTAGTGATTGAAACGGCAACTTCCTTTCTTTTTGAGGATAAACTTCCAATATGAGCAACATAAAATGGTTCATATTTAGTTTAAAAATGAGGACGCCTTAGAACTTTTTTATAAAATAGTAGCTTCTGAAAAATCTGATTCTACAGATTAGAGAAGCACAACTTTGATTTGTGATTTATTTCTCAGGTCACAACACGGCTGACCCAATGTCTTATGGGGCCTTAAGCAGATTTTGACTTGCCTTCTCCCTATTTAGACCAAATAAAATTTTACTTAGAAAATGAATTAATAAAATAATTTCTTACTAAATAAACTTGCCGTTAGGTATGTGCATTGGTAAAAATCTGGCGATATATGTATCACAATACAGGGGAGACGATATATTGCAAAACTGTGAGTAAAACTATATATCGTGATTTTTAAAACTTAATTTAACTAGAAAAACTGTCACAGCATTCTAAACACTCAAACCTTAGGGTTCCACCCTAACCCGTTTAACACATTCACTTTTATTACTAGATCTAGTTGATCCACTGGAACAAAGAAGGTGAAAACAGCCACAAACTACCAGTTATACTTTTCATTTTACTACAAAAATTACTGTCATCATTAATGGTTCCGTTCAAATTCTAAAGAATAACATAAAAAAATTGCTTAATTGTTTTTGAATATCAATCAAATATCGCGATACAGCGGCTTTTTAATATTTTTCTTACATCCCTACTTGCCAACTTCTTTCAATCTTAAATATTTAAACAATTGTAAATGTTTTAAGAACCACAAATCCTATTGTTAATTTTAATTAATCTGAAACCAAATTAAATCAAATTTCATAAATTCAGATTCTCTATAAACAAAGTTTTAGGGCTGTAGTCTATTGGTTTTGGGGCCATAAGCAGCGGCTTAGTTTGCTGGTACCTGGTACCCTATCAAACTAAAGCCAATTTAAAACCTTATATGGTAAATCTGGGCTTATTTGGGGTTTGGACTTAAAATTAAGGGACTAAACCCTGTAAAAAAAATAAAAATAAAAAAATAAATCAGGGGAGTATAAATAAATTACGTTTATCTCTTGTAATGTTGATGATTCTGGCTTACAGATAATTACAGACCCTGAGAACCCAAAATTCAGTGTCCAAGTTCATCAAAATATTACATAAGATGAATAAAAAAAGAAGATTTTAAACAGAAATGTCAGGTTTGTGAAAAGGATGTTAATTTCTATGCTCGCTATACACGGTCTGGGCTCCTTTTGCATGAATTACTGCATCAATGCAGTGTAGCCTGGAGGAGATCAGCCTTTGGTTCTGCTAAGGTGTTCAGGAAGCCCAGGTTGCTTTGATGGCAGCATTCAGGTCATCTGCATCGTTGGTTCTGGTGTCTCATCTCACTCTTGACAATACTCCGGAGATTCTCTATGGGTTTCTGATCGCGGTCCAATAAAACACAGTGCCACCAGGTCACTGAACCAGCTTTTGGTACCTTTATCAGTGTGGGTCGGTACAGAGTCCTGCTGGGAAATGAAATGAGCATCTCCACAAAGCCTGTCTGCAGAAGGAAGCATGAATTGCTCTAAAATGTCCCGGTAGTCGGCTGCGTTGACTGTGGACTTCAGAAAGCCCAATGGACCAGAACCAGCGGATGACATGGCACCCAAGATCATCACTGACTGCGGAACCTTCAAGCAGCCTGGATTCTGGTCCTCTCCACTCTTCCTCCAAACTCTGGGACCTTGATTTCCAAATGAAATAAAAAGTTTACTTTCATCTGAAAACAGTCCAGTTCGCTTGTAGCACTCCTTGGGATGCACGAACATACTTTTGAATTAATTTTGCTCGACAATCCTCTCCAGGCTGCGGGCTTTCCCTGTTGTTGGCCCATTTTCCTACCAAGCTTCGTCCTACCACTCAACTTTCTCTGAATTTTCATTGTCTGTAAGCCATATTCATCAAAATTATGAGAAACGAAGGCTTAAAAATGTTTTAGTCCATGTGTGATGAATCTATATAATGACTTTCACTATCTGGAATAAGTGACAAAAATATTAAACTTTTTTAAGATGTTGTAGGTTTTATTAGGTGTTCTTGTACGTGTATGTGCCGCAGGACGATGTAAGGAAACTATATGTGCATGTTGTTGGAGAACCTGGCCTGTAAAGTGAAATGCTGTACCTGTACTTAATAAAAGTTACATTACAGTACTGGAATAAGTTGAGAATTCATTATAAAGCTTCATTGAAACAATTAGGCACTAATTGATCAAGTATCTACAACACGTGCTTGTTCTAGCTCTCAAACACCTGAACATTGGCCGTTTCACTGCTAATCAAATTACACAAAGCATCCTACGAGCCGCTAGGGGGGTTTCTTTTTATTTTCCTAACTTTATTTATGTTTCATCATCATGTTAGTGTGAATGATTTTGTAGAGTCTGCTGCGGCTGCTCACCCTCATGCAGCAGCTTCTTGGCATGGGAGGGCTCCTTGCCCTGCGGCTGAAAAAACGCGTAGACGCACTTCCTGACCAGGTCCTCCCAGCCAGGCCGGCCTGTCGCCCGCAGGGCGCTCGTTTCTATGGAGATGATCTTCCCTGGATCAGAAAGTCGCACAGAGATGCAAACAAAAGATCAGTCTTTAGCCGATTTCAACAGCTGCAGCATCCTCCACACTGAGATCCTCGTGCAGAATTCAAGGAGAAATCTGTTGTTCTGTGTTGGGATGTAGATATATCAATGTGATGAAACATGATGACAATTTTTTGGCCATTTGGACACTTTGCAGGCTAAATGCGACCTTGCTGATGTGTTGGGGAGCAATTTTAATGTGATCACAACTTTAATAAAGAACAAGGTCTATTAAACTGTGCAAAATGTCTGCCATGCTTGTTTCTCTGTATAAATAAAGTGTATAATATCACTTAAGCAACATTTCTGCTGCCGTTATTTGCACATCAGTTTTTCACAGTTTTAAATGATACGTTTATTTTGTAATGCACAACTACACATGCGCATTCTGTAAAAATTAGTTTTCTTTTTTACTATCCTATTCAGTTGCACATTAACATCTGAGTATGCCATTTTATTTTTAAGAACTGTACAGTACTGTGGTTTTGTAATTTTGTCCTAAATGTACATATATTATTCTTAATTCTGCTTTTTATGCTTCTTTTGTGTGAATCTTAATGCTTCTATTATCTGTCACTTTGCTGCCGTTACAGCTGAATTCCCCCGTTGTGGTACAATAAAGGACAATTCTATTTTATTCTATTCTAAAGCCACAATAATACGTTTTATGGATAACTTTTTGCTGAATGGCTGGAAATTTGCTTAGAACAACAGAAATTGATGAAGAAACGAATCACTTTTTAATAAACTGAGTTTATTTAAGTATTTTCTGTCCAAGCGCTGGCTGTTTTTGAGTGGTTTTGGCCGATTTTGATTTCTCTTTTAGAACAGCCCTGAAAATAGTTTTCCCAGCCCTGCTGCTGTGAGCAGTCAATAACAAAAAAATTTTTTTTAAAGGTTTTGTGGCCACAGCGGCCTTCATTAACATTGGACAGTGTGTAGAAAGGGGAGAGAAGTGGGGGAAGAGACATTCGGTAAATATCGAGTCGAACCTGGGACGACTGCTTCGAGGACTGAGGCCTCTGAATATGGGCGCCCGTCTTAACCACTACACCCCGCGATGCCCCACTATTTGATATTTTAAATGGGCTTTAGTAGCTTCTATTAGCGATTAGCACAGCTAGCAATACAAAGACCGCGTTCTTAGTTCATACTCCTAGACATGACTTTTACCTAAACTCTGAGATTTCTAAAAAGCTGCCATGATTTATAAATCCAACATGTTCAAAAGCAGTGCAAAGCCTTCTGCCTTCCTGGTATCTGCTAAAGTCTTGGTCTCTTTTACTTTTTGGCAGCCTGAATGATGTAAAGAAAATAGCTTCTTACAGTTTTGTGTAGAAGCTATTTAAGCTAATTAGACTTTTTGCAGACTACCTTTACAATTAAGCTAAATCCTAATCGGATCATGGTATTCTCACTGACCAGATGACAGTTTTTGACTCAGATAGTGAGCACTGACAGATCAATAACAGTGGGTTATTATTTTTTTCCCTTCCTTTAAGGGCCCCCTCCACACCGGAACATTTGCAGAAATGTTTTGATCCATAAGGAAACACAGAGAACAACTAAAAATGCTATTTTGTACTCCTCCAGACCTGTAAGTGGCGCTAAACATGGATAATGTGACATGTGCATAAAGCATTGACTGTATATATAATGGACAGCGTTTCCGCACTCCTACCCGTTTACCAAAATGACCACGTTCATGGGGGAAATCATGGCGGATTTAAAGACTCCTCCTCCCCAGTTCTGACGAAGCATGTTCCTAAAAAGGGCATAAAGGCGGGATCTTCACTTTAGACTCGGCCCTGCTTGGCCCTCGCGGGGCGTGTATTTCTGTCGTAATCCCGCCCATTCTGCTCCCGCGCCTTTAGCTCTGATGCTAAACTTGGCTAGCTAAGCTAAAGGCTAATTTCTATATATACAGTCAATGCTCCCGCTCATTGACTGTATACATAGAGCTCCCGCTTCATTCAACTGCAGCCATCTGTGCGCCTCCGACGACTCTCTTTTCCCCCCCAATCTCATAAAGTAAGAACTCATAACTTAAAAAAATAATTATTAAAATGTAGTGTCACTATAATTACAGTTGAACGAAATACAGCAATTTAAACTGAATTATCACAACGTGATATCGAAGACAATTGGATAAAGACAGATTGCTGTCAAAATTTATGTAAAGCTGAGTGGAGGATGTTTATTAGCCTAGTCTAATCTGCAATATGTTTACATGTGTGTAACATTGACTGTATATATAGTGTATAATAATGTGTCAAGTATCAAATTCACTGTATGAAAAGTGGGTGCACTGTATGTGGGTTGAATGCGTGTGGATGAAAGTGCGTCGTGTGTGCTGCTATGAATGGATTAATACAGTAATAATTGTAATTTAATAATGATTTATTATTAAATTATCCTCACTAGAATCAGGAAAGTAGAGCACATCACCCCAGTTCTAAAGTCCTTACACTGGCTCCCTGTAGCTCAGAGAATAGACTTTAAAATACTTTTACTAGTTTATAAATCATTACATGGCTTAGCACCAAAATATGTTGAAGACCTGTTGTCATGGTACCAACCACCAAGACCACTCAGGTCCTCCAACTCTAGCCTACTAAACATCTCAGAACTAAACATGGAGAAGCAGCTTTCAGTTTCTATGCTCCCCTTACCTGGAACAGACTTCCTGACGAGTGTAGAGCTGCTGAAACTCTGAACTGCTTTAAATCGAGACTAAAAACCCATCTGTTTAGAATTGCCTTTGAGTAAATGCTTGATGTTATATGTATGAAATGTGTTCATGCTCTCTTGCTTTTTTTTATTTTTCTCTTGCTTTATTGCGTATCCTGTGTAATGTGTGTTTCTTTTATGTGTTTCTTTTAAATCACCAAATCATGTAAAGCACCTTGAGTTACCCTGCTGTTGAAAGTGTGCTATACAAATAAAATTGCCTTGCCTTGCCTTAAATTCTACTCTCCAGAAATGAATACTAATAAGGCCACGGTCGACAATATCCTGATACAGCCGAGGGCGGAGGGCTTGGAGTCAGGCCAGGAGCATGTTTTTCACCTTTTTTGATGATTTTTTATTTTTTTATTCTTGAAAATAAAAGTTGTTAAAGATTATAAAAGCCTTTCTGTTTCTCCCGCAAACATATGCTTCATTATCAGAACAAATTATACCAGTCATCAGAGAGTTTGCATCTTTGAATTGATAATAGGTTATGGTTAGGTTAATTAAAAATTTCAATTAAACAACATAGGCGAACACCTTCATAAAACAATGGCTGCAGTTTACACGTTCCGTCTCCAGAGCAGAGTTCAAGAGGGGATTCTGCGCAATCAACCCAGAATCAGTTTGACAGACTAGAGGAAGAATGATAAAAACACTCAACAATCTTCCCTTCATCTCTCCACGGAGCCACGCAGGGGTCAGGTGCAGAAATAATGTTGCGGTTCATTTGTTCCCTCAGTTTAATAAAATCCATACGGACATTTTATGCACCTTTTCAGAGCTTTAAACTGAAAAAAGGGTATTATTCCTTTAACTTGTAAATAATACGACTAATACATAATTAATCTCATAAGTGACCAGGTTTGTTTCAACTCCATGCACAAATAATGCAATATTTGTTTTTATACGGATTTGAAGACAAACTGATCGCAAAATTTGTGGAAATGGTCCAAAAAGCACACAGTGTGTGTCCGTCTTGCCTCTGGGAAGCATCGAACTGGTAGCGCAGCATAATTAGAACACCTTGCATTAAAGAGGATACTGAATATATGAAAATTGCGCTGGTGGATGCACTGTTTAAAAAACAGTGCATGGGGTGGGGACAAAACTGTAATTGATCAATATTACCGGGGACATGGTCCCGGCTACAATGACTCAAATATCTATACTTTCCTGCAGGACGCCGAATCCATGCGCACGGTTTAATAAACTGAGGGTATAGAGGGATTCTTACATCTGAAAAGTATTTCTGCACCTGACCCCGGATGGGTTCCAAGGTGATTTTTTTTCCCCACAGAAAATTATGCAGAGAGAGTTATGGGTCTGAGAGGGCGGACAAGGTGCTGCTGATGCCATGGGGAAATAATAATCTCACCTGCTATGACTGGATAAGTCAAGTGAATTCTTATCTTTAATTTTAATCATCTTAATATATTTGATCATATCGTAATTTTTTTATGTCAACAATAATTTAGTTTTTTCACATTTTCTGTCAGTTTTTAAAGGGTAAACGTATGAGCAAAATGCCCTGCAGCCTGCATACACAAACCTGTCGTTATTTTCATGAATAAAAAGTAAAATAAATAAAAATCCCCCCCTCTGCTTTTTTCACAAATCGCACACTGCATACCAGCAGTAAAATGTTATAGTGGTCAAACAGACAAGGAAAAAAAATTGAAGTTACATTTTGTAATTACCAACAAGTTTTACTTTGGCTCATACATTATTCAATAGCCTAATATATCAAACTGAAAAGACTCAGACAGAATGCGTTAGTGTGGCTTCATGTGGCTGTGCAGCGAGCTATTAACCTAGCCGATGGGCCAGGCAGCGACGTGTCAATCAAAGTCAGGCCCTCATTAATTATGCAAGATTTAGAAAATGCATCCTACGATAACCAGCCTGGTGCCTCTGATTGTTTTTAACCCAGCATAATCACAGGAGGAATATATAGCTGTAGACAGTTTTAAAAAAATAGGCACCGGGCATTAAAGTTGTTTTTAACGTGTCTAAAGTGCAATGTATTCCAATGGGGGACTAACGGCTATATGGCGGTACTACAGCAATGGCGGCCCCCAGTGTCGCAGTCAAAAAGCAGAGCAGCCAGCGGGCACTGGCATAAAGCTTCCAAGGTTGGTGGTAAACAACAAGAAAACAAGAATGGCGAACAACAAAGCATGAGAGGAGAAAAAGTACAGCTTAAAGAGGACTTCTTGAAGTTTTACAGCAGCTGTAGTAAAAACACAAACATGTGATCCACCATTGTTGTTAAGTATGACAACTTGGGGGCGACAGGTGAGGTTAAAGGTTGGGGTAATACAGCGGACCTCCACGTATATTCGCAATTCAGTATTTGCAGATATTTCTGTGGAATGTAACTGCAAGTTATTAGCAAAAAATATACCTAATCAGGACTTTTTCACAGCGAATATGTAAAATATATTTTAAAAAAAGTTAGCTACAATGCTACTTTACACCCTTTTGCAAAGCAATCAATCTAGGAGCGCCATTTATTTTTCTTGGCGCTGAGGGGGGGGGAAGACTGCAGATATTAGCTTCTGCAGTAGTGTCGAGACCGTTTTTACTGTGTACATTAATGCATATTATGGTGTATTTGGTTTAAAATAGGCAGTAAAAAGCGTTTTTAGAGGAGTTCTAAAGTTTTTGCGGATTTTAACCATTTGCGGATGGCTGTGGTCCCTATCCCCCGTGAATAGACGGGGGTCCACTGTACGTAGGTTTTTTTTTCCACAATAGAGCGGTTTTTGCTGTCCATATGAAATATTTACTCTCTAACTTGTTTCCAAAGTAAAACCCTTTAGGGGCTGGTAACTAAAACACCGTTTCTGATTGGACGAAAGGGTAAAAAAAGTTGTTGTTTTTTAAACGTCCCATTTAAGAAAGAAAAAAAACTAACAAAAAAAAAAACAATCCTGTGAGGAAGTGGTTTGAGAAAACTTGTTCATGTTCGCCAAGCATTCGAAGCTCCTTCAATCGTGGATAAATCAGCTGTTTATCAGCAGGTTGGCAACTGAAACACATCAGAGAGGTTCAGCTGCAAGGTGAAAAAAACATCTGTGAAGAGCTGGAAATGCTTTGGGGTTTAAACGAAACAAACAGAAACCTCTAAAACAAAGGCTACAATGAGACCGTTGAGGGGCATAAGGACAGATTAGTGCTGAATTCACATAAAGAGCTACTTTAGTGACAGACTGCTGCATCCTAAATGCCCAAAGGAGCGTCACCACAGATCCTTCCGCCCAGCAGATGTAAAACTGCATAACCATCACTGCTTCCAACAAACTCAATGATTTTTTATAGATGTTTTTCTCATTTCAAATGACATTTCTGCTGTTATTGCACATCTCTGTTGTTTGCACAGTTTTTTTACTCTCACTTCTTGTAAACAGTCTGCAGAAATGCAGAAATAGACACTTCTTGAACCTGAGGATGCTATTTTTAATATCTGATCAGTACTTAGTATTGTAATTTTGTCCTGACTGTACATCATGTTATTCTTAATTCAGTTGTTTATATTTTTATTTTTGGGTTAACAAGTAACTTTGCTGCTGAATTTCCCCAGTGGGGGATTTAGGGATCCATTCTAAATTGGGAGAAGGATGGATCTCATTTCTGAGTTAAAATTATCTTTAGTAAACTCTGCTTTTTATTGGTTGGACAACATGAACTACTCTTGTCAGAGCCGATTGTGTTTTACCTGTTGGGTCTTGCTTCGTAATAAAAGACTCGGTGCGCGGTATCCGACAGGCGATGCATATCAAGCAGCGCTGCAGATCTGAACAAACAGAGGGCATGAGTGAGTCTTCCGGTGCTTTTGGTGCTGCAGAGTAATTAAAAACGCTCCAAGAAGCTATCTCAAGTCTTTCAAAGAAGCAGAAACCAAGTGAGGGGGATAGAATCCTGAATCTATGGACAGAAAAGGAGAGCGACAACCTCCAAGGCCAGGTTGTTACCAAAATAAATAAAGAGCCACAGAGCAGAACAGCCAAAAATCTGCAATGCACAAACTGCATAATACTCTTTATCAAGGCTGCTGCACCAATGAAGTCTAAAATATCTGGCAGCCTACTGAAACAAACGGGTAGGATAATAACAATCTATAACTTTAATACAACTTCAAACTTTCAACCATGGAAAAAAAAGAAAAGAATTTATCCATCAACATTTTACCCATTTTTGTTCTAAACCAATTATTTTCTGTGATTAGATTCATTCCTGAGATAGTCAACATTATCAGCACCATGAAGAAAACAGTAGGAGTTATCTAACGTGTGTCCTGGACGTTTCTAAAAGCAGTCAGAGAAAATCGTCTTGGCTCTTAAATGTGTCAAAATTCAGCCAGTATTTGGCAGGTGTAAAGACCGCTGATGTTAAGGATTACTGAAACTAAAAACTGTCCCTAGACTCGTGGACGTACTGTCACCTTCCTCCGGAACGGGCCGCGGCTGTGATATGGTAAAACACTGCATGATCTCGTACTGCTGTCGGGCCTCCAGGTTCTCCGAGTCCGCCTCGTCCGGCGGCCTCTTCAGCATTCGACAGTTAAAGGTGTGGCTGTTCCTGCGACCGCTTTCCTGCGGCCAAGGGACGCCGTTCACTGAAGGCAGAGAGAGGAGATGGGATGAGGATCAAATTTAACCACAATCCATCAAATTTATTATTAATTCATTATTTAATTATCATCGAATTAATGAATGAATTATCATGCAACCAATTAATGAATTATCATCCATCCAACCAATTAGTGAATTATCATCCATCCATCCAACTCATTAATTATCCATCCATCCATCCATTCATCCAATTAATTAATGAATTATCATGCAACCACTTAATGAATTATCCATCCAAACAACCAATTAATGAATTATCCATCCATCCAACCAATTAATGAATTATCACCCATCCAATTCATTAATTAATTATCCATCCATCCATCCAATTAATTAATGAATTATCATGCAAACAATGAATTAATGAATTTTCATCCATCCGTTCAATTAAATAGTTAATTATCATCCATCCATCCAATGAATTAATGAATTTTCATGCAATCAATTAATTAATGAATTCTTATTATTATTATGAATTATTAAATATCCAGCCAATGAATGAATGATCCATCCATCCATCCAATTAATGAATCATCATCCATCCAATTAGTTATCCATCCATCCATCCATCCAATTAATTATCATCCAGGTATACATCCATCTAATTAATTAATGTATTATCGTCCATCCATCCAATTAATTGATGAATGCTCATCCATCCATCCAATTAATGAATGATCATCCATCCATCCATCCGATTAATGAATGATCATCCATCCACCCATCTGATTAATGAATGAATGATCATCCATCCATCCAATTAATGAATGAATGATCATTCATCCATCCAATTAATGAATGAATGATCATTCATCCATCCATCCAATTAATGAATGAATGATCATCCATCCATCCAATTCGTTATCATCTAGCCATCTACCCATCCAATTAATCATTAATTAATTATTTAATTATCATCCATTCATCCAATTCATTCATTAATTGTCATCCAAACATCTAATAATCATCCATCCATCCATCCTATTAATTAAATTATCATCCATCCATGCAATTATCATCCAATCCATCATCCAATTAATTATCATCTATCCAATTATTTAATTGTCATCCATCCAATTAACTAATTTAATTAATTAATTATCAACCATCCAAATAATTATCCAGCTATCCATCCATCCAACAAATGATCATCCATCCATCCATCCGATTAATGAATGAATGATCATCCATCCATCCAATTAATAAATGAATGATCATCCATCCATCCATCCAATTAATGAATGAATGATCATCCATCCATCTAATTAGTTATCATCCAGCGATCTACCCATCCAATTAATTATTAATTATTTAATTATTATCCATTCATCCAATCCATTCATTAATTGTCATCCAAACATCTAATCATCATCCATCCATCCATCCTATTAATTAATTAAATTAATTATCATCCATCCATGCAATTAATTATCATCCAATCATCCAATTAATTATCATCCAACCAATTAATTCTCATCCAACCAATTAATTATTTAATTCTCATCCATCCAATTAACTAACTTAATTAATTATCATCCATCCAGTGACATATCCATCCAAATAATTATCATCCATCTATCCAACAAATTATCATCCATCCATCCTCAGTAGAAATAAATGTTTAGAAGTAAGTCAGCACAGATAAACTGGCACAACTTTGCAGTCAAAAGGATAAACTAACAATTATTAGGGCTGCACCTGAAAATAATTGATCTTTTTCTTTTTGAGAGACAATGCCTTTCCCCGGGAAGAAGTGATTTAACAGCTGTGCTAGGATGAGAACACAGCTGTTCGACCTTGCCGTTCGCTGCATCCAGTTATCTCCATTTTCATTATAATCTCTTCTCAAGGTTATTCTGCAGAACTAAACCGCGAAATAACTTCATCGCACTGAATGAAGCTATTGTTTCTCTTACACTTGCCCACGCATGCTCTTCCTCTGCACAGTCTACTCCCCAAATTTTTGTTGCAGCGCTGAACAGGAGCACAAAAATCAACAAAATGTCTCAGCTTTCCTGCCTGAACCTGGCTAATCATCCTCATCTTGGATAAAAGAGCTGTCCCTCAATGTTTAAGGAAAGCGTCGCTCACCGAGGCTTTTAGGCAGCAGATTACGGACAAATTCATTGTGGTCTCCCACGTGGAGGATGGTGTAGACGCTTGAGTTTATCAGCTCTTCCTGGGTGTATCCAAGGTAACCCATCACGTTCTCAGAAACGAATACGATGCGGCCCTCGCGGTTCACCACAAAGAAGAATCCATCGAGGGCCTGAGTCAGCAGGAGTTGGAAGAAGGATGAGAACTGAGAACATCAACACAGCAGAGGGAATAATCTGTGCATATGATTTACTTCTAGCAGCATGGGCCCCAGAGCCTCCTTCTCCACCAGCCCTTGACTACTGGAGGAGACGTCGCTCTTCTGCACGTCGTCATCCGGGGACAGAAGAGCCGCTTTCTCTGTCGGGAGGAAATAAAAAATAATTCACCTTTTTATTTGGTGATCACGGTTACATGTGAGATCAGAGAAGTCCTCTCCTCACCCCGCTCACGCCGTTTGATCTGCTGGATTTGGTCCACGGTGCTCTTCAGGATGTGGCACTTGTCGGGCTTGGAGCTGAGACTGGCGATGTCGCCCATATTGGATGACACCATCTCAGCCAGCTCCTCGATGTAGCGACACTCCAGCTCCCACCGCCGCTTCTCCACACTGCAGCAAAACACACAAGTATCGATTCACTCTGGGGAAATATACAGAGAAATATAACCATTCAGGGCCAAGTCATGATTCTAGTCACTGGGGGCCAAGTCCAAGTCATGATTCTAGTCACTGCGGGGCAAGTCCAAGTCATCTTACAAGTCACTGGGGGCCAAGTCCAAGTCATGTATCAAGTCATTGAGGGTCAAGTCCGAGTCATGTTTCAAGTCACTGCGGGCCAAGTCCAAGTCATGATTCTAGTCACTGCGGGCCAAGTCCAAGTCATGTTTCAAGTCAATGGGGGTCAGGTCCAAGTAATGATTCAAGTCATTGGGGGCCAAGTCCAAGTCATGATTCAAGTCATTGGGGGCCAAGTCCAAGTCATCTTACAAGTCACTGAGGGCCAAGTCCAAGTCATGTATCAAGTCATTGGGGGTCAAGTCCGAGTCATGTTTCAAGTCACTGAGGGCAAAGTTCGAGTCATGTTTCAAATCATTGAAGGCCAAGTCCAAGTCATGTTTCAAGTTATTGAGGGCCAAGTCAAAGTCATGTTTCAAGTCACTGGGGGCCAAGTCCAAGTCATCTTACAAGTCACTGGGGGCCAAGTCATGTTTCAAGTCACCGGGGGCAAAGTCTAAGTCATGTTTCAAGTCATCGAGGGCCAAGTCATGTTACAAGTAATTGAGGGCCGAGTACAAGTCATGTTTCAAGTCATTGAGGGCAAAGTCCAAGTCATGTTTCAAGTCATTGAAGGCCAAGTCCAAATCATGTTTCAAGTCATTGAGGGCCAAGTCAAAGTCATGTTTCAAGTCACTGGGGGCCAAGTCAAACTCATCTTACAAGTCATTGAGGGAAAAGTCCAAGTCATGTTTCAAGTCACTGGGGGCCAAGTCATGTTTCAAGTCACCGGGGGCCAAGTCCAAGTCATGTTTAAAGTCACCGGGGGCCAAGTCCAAGTCATGTTTCAAGTCATCGAGGGCCAAGTCATGTTTCAAGTCATTGCGGGCCAAGTTCAAGTCATGTTTCAAGTCATTGGGGGCCAAGTACAAGTCATCTTACAAGTCATTGGGGGCCAAGTCCAAGTCATGATTCAAGTCACTGGGGGCCAAGTCCAAGTGATGTTTCAAATAATTGGTGGTCAGGTCCATGTTATGTTTCAAGTCATTGGGGGTCAAGTCCGAGTCATGTTTCAAGTCACTGAGGGCAAAGTCCAAGTCATGTTTCAAGTCATGGAGGGCCAAGTCATCTTACAAGTCATTGAGGGAAAATTCCAAGTCATGTTACAAGTCACTGAGGGCCAAGTCCAAGTCATGTTTCTAGTCACTGAAGGCCAAGTCCAAGTCATGTTTCTAGTCACTGGGGGCCAAGTCCAAGTCATGTTTCAAGTCATTGGGGGCCAAGTCCAAGTCATGTTCCAAGTCATTGAGGACCATGTCCAAGTCATGTTTCAAGTCACTGGGGGCCAAGTCCAATTCATGTTTCAAGTCATTGAAGGCCAAGTCCAAGTCATGTTTCAAGTCATTGAGGGCCAAGTTCAAGTCATGTTTCAAGTCACTGGGGGCCAAGTCAAAGTCATGTTTCAAGTCATTGAGGGAAAAGTCCAAGTCATGTTTCAAGTCATTGGGGGCCAAGTCCAAGTCATGTTTCAAGTCACTGGGGGCCAAGTCATGTTTCAAGTCACCGGGGGCAAAGTCCAAGTCATGTTTCAAGTCATGGAGGGCCAAGTCATGTTACAAGTAATTGAGGGCCGAGTATAAGTCATTGGGGGTCAAGTCCAAGTCATGTTTCAAGTCACTGGGAGCCAAGTCATGTTTCAAGTCGCTGGGGGCAAAGTCCAAGTCTTGTTACAAGTCACTGAAGGCCAAGTTCAAGTCATGTTTCAAGTCACTGGGGGCAAAGTCCAAGTCATGTTTCAAGTCACTGAGGGCCAAGTCCAAGTCATGTTTCAAGTCACTGGGGGCAACGTGTAAGTCAGTTTAAGTCCAAGTCAAGCCTGAAGTCACTGATGTGCTGGGATGATAGACTTCTAATTGTTTGGAAATTGCATTAAAGTGCCCCTGTCATGAAATTCGCCGCAACGTTTGGGCCCTTTTTAGTCCCACTCTAAGTACCTTAATACTGTATCAAAGGACCGTTTGCCGTAACTCAGCCTTGTTGTAAAACTGCAGCCCCAACTAGGAGGCCCTTCTGTTAGCATTAGCACAGAACGACCGAGTTTTGGTGGGCGGGGCCCAAGCCATGCGCCTCTATTGTCAAATGAGTCTCTAACGTCCGCATCTGATGAAACATTGACAGACATGCATTTGCGCACCACAAATTGCCCAAATTCCAATATTATGTATGAAATGTAATTAGGTTCAGGCCTCATTATATTGTGTGTTGAACAATAATCTGTTTACAAATTACAGGCCTAATAAAATATTTGATCATCCATCCACACATCCATCCGTCCTCATTACGTCTCTACCTTCACCGCGACAGTAATGGCTCAGTTATCGGCTACTACAACTATGTAACGGCGTTTCATTTTAAAGCGGAATCTGATCCGGACGGCGAGGCACCTGAGGAGGAACCAGAAAGGTAGAGGACGTCTTCCACAGGTGATCCAGACAGACGTTCTGCACGGAGGGAAGGCCTGTGTGTGTGTTTGCAAGAGAGACGTGAGTGACAGAGACGAAGAAAGAGCAGGTAACGAATACGCTGCGTGTTTTAAATAGCGTAAAAAAGAGAGAGAGAAACGAAACGCAATATGTGACGGTCGGTGTTGATTCTTTTTTCTTTTGGTCGGTGTTGAATCTGTGGCGGTCGGAGTTTAATCTGTGGCGCACTGCCACAGATTCGTCTATATGTGTGGGAAACACTGGCATTTAACAGCTGAAGGACATTATTGCGGAAATATACTTACTTGTATAGGGATATTTGCTGGTTCACGGAGAGTTGGTATTGATCCTGGTAAAAGTTTAAGACGATCTGCGAATCCACTGCTGTATTGTCCCAAGTTAATAAAACATTCGTCAGAGAAATGTTTGCCACAAACGACCACGCGCTTCGGGAGTCGGTCGGGTACATTCCCTGCATAAATAAAGTCCATCCACAAGTGGGGAGGAAGTGGGGAGGAAGTGTGGATGCGGTCTGGACTCCATGCCGTCGGTTTGCTGTTTTCCTTTTACCGTATCTCTGGTTGTTTAGGTTGTAATACGCGCCGCAGGGGGAGGGACTTGGAGAGTGTGGTTCAGAGAAGGGGGTAATTGGCTGGAACTCAATGACGTCATATACCGAACTGCAAACCAGCCCGTTTCTGAGTGCTAATTTCACTATGTAGGCAGACATACCAAGGAAACACTAATCAGTCATTTTAACCTCTTAGGGGACATAGGCAGGCTGGTGAAACTAAAAAATATGACCAAAAAACTCAACAAATGCAAATTTTAATGCCAGGGGCACTTCAAACTCCTTCCCATATGTGGAGCAACAGTTGCTTCTCTATGGCCATTGCTAATACCTTTCCACCCTGGCATTGTGTTTATAACATCTGATGACCTCCTCCCTTTATAGAGTAGGTCACACTGACGATTAATTATTATTGTTAAAGTGTGGTTGATTAGCATCACATACCTGCTACCCACACTCTTAAATTCGACTGCAGCAACAAGGATGTACTCAGTTCTTAACACAAATGGCGTTTTCATTCTGGCTTCATTTCTGTTTAATAAAATATTTTTAAAACTTGGTAAAGATTAGATCATCTTTTGTTAGGTTTTATTAGCTATCAATTAATTTAGGTGAATACCTTTAAAAAAACAGAAAGGGTAAGATATGTCAATCTGTAAGCTTATCAAGCCTAAAATAATTTATGAAAGGTTTTGTAATGCAGAAAGAAGCTAAATTAAATAAAAATATTTGGAAAAATAAAAGATCATGTCAGCATAGTGCTTTTAAACATTCAATATAAAATAATCATCTTTTTTTAATGTTTTAATGTTAGTTCAAACACTAGAAGCTGGAAAAAGGCGGCTGCTTCAAACGTTAACTGTCCCTGCAGGCAAAATTGACCCTAATTACTCAATAATGAAGCTTTCAGAGCGGCCTGTGAACGACAGGAACAGGGAGGAAGACGCAGTGAGAAATGGGAAGCTGGCGAGGGAGCAGGAGGATGTGCTCAGACAAGGATACCCTTAATAATTCACCATCCTGCTGAGGGAAACACAGAGGGGACCTGGCTGCAAACTGCTGAGGGGAAAGAAATATTGGACAGGAGAAGATGGATATTTGCCAGAATCAACACCATGAGTCAATTAATCAATTAGCAAATCTTTGAAAGGGAATTTCTAAGCAGAAATGCCAAACATAATTGATTGAACCTGGTTGACAGGAACACTTAACTATATATCTTTGAAATGGAGATACTAGAAGAGTATTGATTATTTTGACATTTTTAAATGTTGAGCTGAAATGTGAAAAATAAGATTTGTTACTCAGGAGAAAATGTCTCTTTATTCGTTTAGTCTAACAATTTAAAACATCCTAAATGTTTGACCTCGAGGTCTGAATGCATCTTTTCTTTTTAAGCAAAAAAGAGATATTTGTTCATTTTTTTGTGTTGCTAATCAGCAGGTGGTTTTAATCATGGTGTTGAAGTAATACACGGTTGTAAATGCAACAGATATCCATCCAGTTGTGCTAAATGTCTTTCCATATTTTCATATTAATAAAGCCTGAATCCTCCATATGCTGATATGTGAAAACTCAACGTTAACTCCTGTAATAGCACATTCTTCAGCTTATGAGTAGCAGAAAAATGTGTGAGGAAAATGTGAAGAGCCCGTCTACGTGGAAATGACATCAGAGGTAGATCGTTGCAGCAGCCACCGGGAAAAAACAGACGTGGCGACGGAGAACAGCTAGCTGGGAGTTACAAGCTATTAGACCTTTAAGACTCGCATTACAAATATGTCCTACTGGATAAATGGATGGATGGATGGATGGATAAACGGATGGATGGATAAACAGATGGATGGATGGATGGATAAACAGATGGATGGATGGATGGATAAACAGATGGATGGATGGATGGATGGATGGATGGATAAACAGATGGATGGATAAATGGATGGATGGATAAACAGATGGATGGATGAACGGATGGAAGAATGGATAAGCGGATGGATGGATGAATAAATAGATGGATGGATGGATGGATAAACAGATGGATGGATAAATGGATGGATGGATAAACAGCTGGATGGATGGATGCATGGATGGATAAACAGATGGATGGATGGATAAACAGATGGATGAATGAACGAATGGAAGAATGGATAAGCGGATGGATGGATGAATAAATAGATGGATGAACAAACAGATAGATGGATAAATGGATGGATGGATAAACAGATGGATGGATGGATAAACGTCTCTCTGCCAGCCTTCCTGACTGTACGAGCAGAGAGAGATCTGAAGACGAGCAGAAAAAGAAAAGGAGGTGGAGTAGCAGTGCTTGTCAACAACAGATGGTGTCATCCAGGACATGTTACTGTGAAGTGTCGTCTCTGCAGCCCAGATGTCGAACTCTTGGCAGTAAGTTTTCGTCCATATTATTTACCAAGAGAGTTCACCAGTGTAATTTTGGCAGTTGTTTACATTCCACCTTCAGCCGTTGCCGACACTGCATGTGATGTCATCAGTTCCATTGTTGCTAAGCTACAGACACAGCACCCCAATGCATTTGTGGCAATATCTGGCGATTTTAATCATGCCTCGCTCTCTACTACACTTCCAACATTTCAACAGTATGTCAGCTGCTCTACAAGAGAAAACAGGACCTTGGATTTGTTTTATGTGAATGTGAATGTAAAGGATTCATACACATCCAAACCAAGACCTCCTCTGGGACAATCAGATCACAATCTTGTTTTTCTCTGTTCAGAATATAAACCACTTGTTCAGAGGCAACCTGTGACAAAACGAACTGTGAGAAAATGGTCACAGGAAGCTGAAGAAGCCCTGCAGGGTTGTTTTGCAACCACAGACTGGTTGACTCTTTGCCAAGCACATGGAGAGGACATCAATGCCATGACTGAGTGTGTGACTGACTATATAAACTTCTGTGTGGACAACATCATCCCCACCAGAACAGTGAGATGCTTCCCTAATAAACCCTGGATCACCAGTGACCTGAAGGAACTGCTAAACAAGAAAAAAAGAGCCTTCAGGGAGGGAGACAGGGAATTACCGAGGAGTATACAGAAGCAACTTAAGGTCAAGATCAGAGACAGCAAGGAGGCATACAGGAAGAAGCTGGAGAACAAACTACAGAGGAACAATATCAGAGATGTCTGGTCAGGAATGAAAAAGATCAGAGGCTTTAAGGACAGGAAGGATTGGATAGATGGAAGTCTGGACAGAGCCAATGAACTGAACACATTCTTCAACAGATTCAGTTCAGGAACTAGCTCAGCATCCCCCTCTCCTGTTCCCAGCCAAACAGACATCCCACTCTCCTCTGACCAACAGCTTTCCTGTTACACCTCGAATGTTTTATCGTTCACCTCAGCCATGGACTCTTCTGATTCCACAAGTTTGACTTCAATCAAGTCAGGAAATGCTGCTACCCCCTTTGCCTCCCCCTCCCACTTGTCTGTCTCCAAAAGTCAGGTGAAGAGGCAGCTGGAGAAACTGAACCAGAACAAGGCTGCAGGTCCAGATGGTGTCAGCCCCAGAGTCCTGAAGGCCTGTGCAGAGCAGCTCTGTGGGATTCTGCAGCCCCTCTTCAACCTTAGCTTAACTCAGGAGAAGGTTTCAGTGTTGTGGAAGACATCCTGCCTTGTTCCAGTACCAAAGAGAACTCACCCATCAGTCATCAATGACTATAGACCTGTTGCCCTGACATCCCACATCATGAAGGTCCTGGAGAGACTCCTGTTGGCACCCCTGAGTAAGCAAACAAGAACGTATCAGGACCCACTGTGGTTTGCTTATCGTTGTGGAGTTGGAGTTGAAGATGCCATCATACACCTACTTCAACCAACCCACTGTCATCTGGACAAAGCAGGCAGCACTGTGAGGATCATGTTCTTTGATTTCTCCAGTGCATTTAACACAATTTAGCCTGATTTGCTTTGTCGGAAACTCCTGAAGACACAGGTGGAGCCCTCAACAATCGCCTGGATCAATGACTACCTGAGAAACAGACCACAGTTTGTGAGACTGAGGAATTGTGTTTCAAACCAGGGGTTCAGCAGCACAATAGCACCACAGGGGGCCGTACTCTCACCATTCCTTTTCACTCTGTACACCTCAGACTTCCAGTACAAATCAGAGACCTGTCATCTGCAGAAATACTCAGATGACTATGCAATTGTCGGGTGTATCAGAGATGGACAAGATGCTGAATACAGAGAGTTGGTGGACCGCTTTGTGACATGGTGTGGAAACAATCGTCTCACCTTGAATGTGAACAAAACAAAGGAGATGATTGTAGATTTCAGAAGAAACAGGGATAAGTCAAACACTGTTTCCATCATGGGAGAAGAAGTGGAGGTGGTTGAGGAGTATAAATACCTCGGAGTTCACCTTGACAACAGACTGGACTGGAGGCGCAACAGTGAAACCGTCTACAAGAAGGGACAGAGCAGACTGTACTTCTTGAGGAAGCTTAGGTCCTTCAAGGTTTGCAGCAAGATGCTGCAGATCTTCTACAAGTCTGTTGTGGAGAGTGTAATCTCTTCAGCCGTCATCTGTTGGGGTAGCAGCATCAGAGCCAGGGATTTAAAAAGGCTCAACAACCTGATAAAGAAGGCTGGTTCTGTTCTTGGGACAACTGTGGAAAATCTAGAGATGATGATGCAAAGAAGGATTCTTCATAAAATAAAATAAAAATTATGGACAACCCTGAGCATCCTCTTCATTAGACAGTCATACAACAACAGAGCGTCTTCAGTCAGAGGCTTCTTCAGTTTCGCTGCAATACAGACCGCTACAGAAAATCCTTCCTGCCCACAGCCATCATCATCTACAACAACTCCTTAAAGAATTAATTATATGAGCTACAACAACACTTAATTTCCCGCTGGGATCAATAAAGTATTTTTGAATTGAATTGAATAAACAGATGGATGGATGGATAAACGGATGGATAGATGGATAAACAGATGGAAGAATGGATAAGCGGATGGATGGATGGATAAACAGATGGAGGAATGGATGGATAAAAAGATGGATGGATAGATGGATGAACAAACAGATGGAGGAATGGATAAACGGATGGATGAATAAATAGATGGATGGATGAATAAATACATGGATGGACAAACGGGTGGATGAATGGATAAACAGATAGATGTATGGATGGACCCATATATCAGGAAACACCAAAGTTAGTCTCTGATCAGCGAACCTCTCTCTTCACAGATCACGTCTGGACGTTCACCATCGTCGTTTCTGGTGATCTAACAAACAACAACCTGGGCTGTAATGTGGAGACCACCCAGTGACCCCCACGGAGAAGCTGCCTCCCTCCTGCTCTGGGGTAAACACCGGGGTCAGAGTACCAAAAAAACTGATGACAACTACAGCAGATAAAACGTGTGTGTCATGTTAATCCTCTTGGCTTTTTAGGCAGAAGATCTGCTTATATGTTTTCATTTTCTTGAACATTTTGCGGAAACAAACCACTGAGCAATTACCGTTTTCTCCAATTATTCAGCAAATCTAGCTGACTGAACCACTCACACTAAACTGCACATATCTGTTGTTCTTATGTCATACGGTTCATGCTTGCAAGCATCACTGTAAGGTTTACCGTCTACATGATCTCCGGCTCTGCTGAAGTAACGTTTTATCAGTGCTGTTTACCTTTGCCCCGATGTATCGCATGGTGAGCCCTTCCTCTTGCGTGACTCCGGCGTGGCAGGGTCCATGGGGCCTTCCCCTACTGCGCTCATTTTCAGCTTAGACTGACCTGAAAAGGGAGGATAAACGGCAGAAACAGATTAAGCACAATCTTTTTTTTTTACTTCTATAGTTTCAAACTGTGTGACATACTGTTCTTGCAGCACAAGACTGGTGTTAAATTGCTTTTTAAGACCACTACTCCGACTCTAGAAGGTTTAAAATCAAATAAATGTATTTACTTTTTGTTTTTAAACAACTGCTTAAAATGAACAATTCACATAATTGTGCAAAATCTCCTTGAATTTTTAAGAGCTAGTTCAAACAAAAAACTCCCTACTCATGTAAGGGAAGCAATAATGAGGCTTTTAATGGACAAGACAAACATGTCCCTAAACAAATAATATTAACAGCAGCAATTATACGCAATAAAGTTTAATGGCTCAATGTTACATAAAGCCAAGCCTAAAAACATGTGGACTGAGGAGGTATGGGAGATTTACAAGATGAAGTTAATTACACTTCCTCTAAGATTAGAAAATGCATAAATCAGAATATGGAGCCCGTCCATGACTCTGCTAACACAGCGAAGCAACCCTGACATAAAGCTGGCGGTATGTTTTACCTACATTTTACCACAGATACTGTATAGGGAGACTATTACATTAGTTTCAATGAAACATTAGGAGGAGGAATAATTTCAGACGACTGTGAAACCAAATAAAGTTACCACTCTGGACTAGAAAAAGTATTTTCGCAACCCCTTGAACTTTATTACCACGAACTCTGTCATGCAAGCCGCTAGCGCTCTAAAGAATGCTACTTTGCTAAGCTTCAGTTCCAGAGAAAAAATAAAATAAAAACCCAGATGATTCGGATTCAGTGAGTTTTGGAGATGTCGTTCTTTGCACGGGGAGGGGCAAGAGTTGTGGCGGTTACAATCAAAATCATTGGTGAAAAACACTTCTTGTGGAAAACTTAAACTTAAATACATTTTAAATGAACTGATCTCAACGTTCAAACAAACAAACAAAAATCTTCCTTCAGGAAGATTAAAGGACCTTTAACAATAAAACAACGACTAATGATTCGTCCATTCGTCACACTCCCAAGTTCTGCAAAGCAAATAAAAGTGACTTCTATATTCATTGTGGAAGATGAATTTGATGTTTAATCAGATTGATAGTCTGACAATCTGCAGCATTTTACAATAAAAATAATATATAGCGCTTTTCAAGACTCTCAAAGCGCTTTACAACTCCATCATTCACTCTCACATTCACACACTGGTGGAAGCAAGCTATGATTATAGCCACAGCTGCCCTGGGGCAGACTGACAGAAGCGAGGCTGCCATATCGCGCCATCGGCCCTTCTGGCCAACACCAGTGGGCAAGGTAGGTGAAGTGTCTTGCCCAAGGACACAACAACATGTAGCAGGTGGAAGCTGGAATCGAACCCACAATTTCTGGGTTGTAGGCTGACAACTCTACCACTGAGCTACAGCCGCCCTTTACAGCACCTACACCAGCAAATTAAAAGTCCTCCGAATGCCAAGAAAAACATAAGCGTGAACAGATTAGGCCTTTAAGACTCGCCATACACATACTTTGTGCACCCATTTGAGATGTCGAAAAGAAAAAAGGACGGATGGATATACGGGTGGAAAAACGTGTGGATTGATGGGATGGATGGATGGAAAAACGTGGATTGATGGATGGATGGAAAAACGTGGATAGTGAATAGATGGATGGAAAAACATGTGGATTGATGGATGGATGGAAAACGTGGATAGTGAATGGATGGAAAAACGTGGATAGTGAATGGATGGATGGAAAAACGTGTGGATGGAAGAATGGAAAAACATGGATTGATGGATGGATGGATGGAAAAAAGTGTGGATGGATGAATAGATAGAAAAATGTGTGGATGGAAGAACGTGTGGATGGAAAAATGTGTGGATGGAAGAACGTGTGGATGGAAAAAAGTGTGGATGGATGAATGGATGGATGGAAAAATGTGTGGATTGAAGGATGGATGAATGGATGGATGGAAAAACATGTGGATGGATGAATGGAAAAACATGGATTGATGGAAAAATGTGTGGATAGTGAATGGATGGAAAAACGTGGATGGATGAATGGATGGATTGAAAAACATGTGGATTGATAGATGGATGGAAAAAAGTGTGGATGGATGAATAGATGGAAAAATGTGTGGATGGAAGAACGTGTGGATGATGAATGGATGGAAAAATGTGTGGATTGAAGGATGGATGAATGGAAAACATGCGTTTTTAAATTAAAATCCCGCAAAATGTGAAGAAAAACGTGAACAGATAATTCGGCTTGTTCTTCCTCAAAATAGCGTTTCACGCAATGCAGAAGGCCGCCTTGTATCTTTATTGTTTACAATCTGTAAGAGGCTTAAGCCCTCCCTCCCTTTAAAAAGCTCCACCCTGAAGGTTCGGGGTAGTATCAAAAGCATTTGTTCTGGTTCCCAAAGCTCTACTATCCTTCAACTTTTATTTCAGCCATTGGATGTGTCCGTGGTTCCTCTGACCTTGTGTTGTTAGAATGGAGTACACTGTTTGGTTCGTTGGATCTAGTCACTGATGTTAGGAGCAAATCAAGCATGGCAAATCAGTCAGATCAGTCAAATGAAGAGAGAGAAAATACTTAGATTTGTTATTCTGCACGGTAAATGAGTGCAGTAAGGACAGACAACACTAAATTCAGATGTCATCAATTTCTTCTAATCAGTCATCTTCATTTCTGCAGAAGATGCCACACTTTCACAATAACACGAACATGTAGAGCATGGAAACTGAAAACATTAAGATTAGAATAGATTAGAACAGAAACATCCTTTATTGTCCCTCATTGGGGCAATTTAGCAGCAAAGTAGATTCATATGAGAATATTGGGAGGCTGTACATTAAATAAAATTAAAAAAAAACAACTAAGAATCAAGTTTACAATATTTCACATTTACATTAGAAAAAATTGTGTAGAAAGTACCGATAGCAGCCGACTGCGATGAAAAACAACTGTGCATCTGAGCAGGGCATTATCAAAGCGTCTCAATGCATGCGTATATGCGCCAAACAAACGAGCAGACAATTTACAGGAGCAAGAAGAAGAATGGAAAAACTGCAATATGAAATAAAATAATACAATTGTGCAAATAGAAAAAGCAGCAGGGATGCAATTAGGGATGTGTATTGGCAAAAATGTGGCGATACGATATGTATCGCGATACAGGGGAGATGATACTATATATCTCGATATATCGCGATACCATGAGTTAGACTGTATATTGTGATTTTTAAAACTGAATTTAGCTGTAGAAAATTGTCACAGCGTTCTAAACCCTCCAACATGTTTTATACTTTAACACATCCAGTTTTATTACTAGATCTAGTTGATCCACTGGAACAAAGAAGGTGAAAACAGCCACAAACTACCAGGCATACTTTTAATTTTAGTACAAAAATTACTGTCATTAATGGTTCCATTCAAATCCTAAAAAAAACACAACAAAAAACATATTTTTGTTTTGTATATCGATACAATATCGGGGAATAAAATATCACGATATATCTGTGTATCGATATTTTCTTACATCCCTAGATGCAAAACTGTTCACTTATGCCTTGTCCACAGGTAGCTGGGTATCTCACAAAAAGAAGATATATTTCTACGATTTGGCCCGTCATCCACACGAAAACAAATCTTTTTGTTTTGTCCGTTTTGCCTGTGGACAGAAATTAACCTTTTTCTTTGGCTTCGCAACGTCACTTTCCGCGATCAAAAAATGCTCCGATCATTTGTGCGGCCTGTGTTTACACTCAGAAACAGCATTTATGCCCTCAGAGATGTGTTGGCATCATCGATTTCCAAGCAGTTTTTGTTTGCTTGTTTTTACAAGCTCAATTACTGCTCAATGTAGAAGTCAGAAAATTGAAAGTTACTCTGAGTGGATAGGATTTGGGGGAACTGCTGCCTCCTACAGGTCTGGCATGTCTATGAATATGATTAACAACGCACTAATGCGGTTAGGTGTAGTGTTGTTTTTGGCGGCCTGTTTTAATTTTAGTTTTACTCTAGCCTTTGTGTCAAGCTATCATTTTAGTTTTTATTAGTTTTTGTCGTGTTCATACTCTTTTTTTTAGTCTAGTCAAGTTTCAGTCAACTAAAAGTCTGAGCATTTTAGTCTTATTTTAGTCAGAATTATCCATGACTATTTTCGTCTAGTTTTAGTCGGCGAAAACTGATGATCTTTGGTCTAGTTTTAGTCAATGAAAATTGTATTTTAGTCTCTTTTTAGTAATGCAATTCTAGTTAACCCTGTCAATACGTACAATAAGTACTTTGTAGTATAGACAAAACCAATATTTTCTTTTAGCCAAACCTATTTCAAACCAGGTTCTATTTAATTAATGTTACCTTATAGACTCAAGTATACATCCATTGAAGACACGGAAGACGCTGACTTGAATTTACAACATATTTATTTTACTAACCAAACGTGGTAGAAGTACACCCACAAAAAATTTAATAAAATTAATAAAAACAATTAATAAAATAAAAATATATATGAAATAGTTTAACATAAAGAGAAACAAGGTCTGTTCTCTTTGTTTCTCTTGTGCCCAGTACAGAGTACAAAGTTTTTCCAAATGTCTTCTCTTCTTCTTCTTCTACCAAAGACCCCCAGCTGGCCGGCCATCGTTCCCTTTCTCCGTCACGCTACTTAGTACTCACAGTTCTCTCGCTACTCACTGAAACAGTGCATCTTCTAAATAATGCCGCGAGTGGAGCTTGAGGAAGTGACGTCGCCTGTGAGGGAAACGGGCCCTGGACACAGGAAACAGGAAAAACTACAAAATAATAACGCGACTAAACGAGATAATGTTGTAACATTTTGTCTCTCGTCTCGTTTTGGTCAATGAAAATGGAGACATTTTAGCTTTTTATTTCGTAAACCACATTTAGTCTCGTTTTTATTCATCAACAATATAGCATTATACATTTAATTATAGTCATTGTCGCATGACCAGCATTTACGTTACGTCTCGTGATAAAGGTTCGTTGACGACCATATTTAGTCATAGTTTTCGTTGACGAAAGCAACACTAGTTAGGTGTGGAGGGAGATTTTCTTTTTTTAAACGAGGTGGTGAGGATATTGGTCTTTAAAAAAAAACTCCGGCTACGTGTGTACATGGCTTAAGTTTGTTTATTTGGGAGCAGCGATGGTTGTAGAGGCTGCAGAGAGGAAGGAGCTACGATAACATTATTTGCATGCACCCAGTTTACATTTCTTGGATCAAACCAATCGATCTGTACGCAGTCTGTTGGACAAGTTTTACTGTGTCTCCAGTTTGTGTTCAACTATGAAGTCTTTCTACACGACTTCCATGTCTAAACTTGGTCAGATTCAGAATTTCCTAAGTGCTGAGTTCTTTTTAGCCCATTTTTAAAGCAGAAACCGAGTGTGCAAGAACCAATGCCTGTAGGTATGGATGGAGTCTAGAAACTTTTTTTTTTTTCATACTTACATAGTCAAAATCGGCGCTTCAACAAAACCAAAATCCAAACCTTACATATAGGCCTTCTTCGTGCTTTTGTCATTTTTCTCACATTCCTCATCTGTGTGGGGAATATCTGAGCGGCAACATCTCCGAAGCACATCTCTGTGGCTTCATCGGGACGGTTGACATGGCAACAGAGATGCTGCACCACTTCGCCGAAATACAGGAGTTAACAAGGTTTCTGAAGGATCCATTAAAGCAAATCTTGCATTAAAGTAAAAATGATTTTGCTGCCACCACATGTATTAATTTGATACATGAGAAACCTCTCTAAATCCACAGAGAGAAGAGAAGACACACAGTCATTGTTGAACAAGTATTCAGTCAGTCCCTCCAGGATTTTGCGGCACTCTTTTGTGATTGTTTCGTTCTAAAATGCCTGATTTTGCTGCCGCTTTTAAAAAAAAAGTTGCAATGTTTTTATTTGTGATTCTTTTATTTTGCACCAAATCACTTGAAATGTTTTTTTTTATTAATTAAAATGCTAAATTCTGAAATTCCAACATTATTATTGCAGTAAGAGCTCTTCAAATTGTAGCTTATTGTTGAACATAAACAGAGAAACAGTTCCAGGTTCGTAGAAGTTTGGAATTCAAAAACAATATAAAAGTGATTCTTTTCAGAGTCTTTGACAAATAACTCGGTAAATTTAGAATAAGATTGTGTCATTAAACTTGAGCTGACGCAACCAAAATTGCAATCCTGCACTCTAAAATTTGAATACAAAAAAAACAAAAAACTCTGCAGACAAAAAAAAAAAAATCTAAGTGCACAAATGCTTACAGTAAACAACTGTTTAAGATGAAGGGTGCCTTTAAAAGAAAAGTTTGGTTTATTATTAAGTATGTAAACATTATGAAATGAAAAAAAAGAAATTCAAGAACTGTATTGATGGTATTTTGGAGCTGCTTATTATCTTGCTTCATCATATGCTTCCACTCAACAGAAATTGAACAATAAACCCAAACTGAACCCTCAGCCCTGCATCCTCTCATAAACCCAGTCATTTGTTTACGCATCTTATTGATTTAAACCCTGCATTCTGAGCATCCATATACAAAATGAAATTATGCAGGAATAAATAACAAAAGCAGAAAAATAAATAGCAAAAATACTGTAAGCGGATTAAGGCTCAGTGTCTTTTTGTTGTCTGTGATTTAGACCGCAGGGGTCATAATCTATTTATACCAGTTAATTACCATAGTATTTATTTTTATTAATTTAAATGAATATTTAACCTGAATAAGCTGAACGGAGGATCCACATCGTGCAGTTACATCAACCAGATGAATACATGCAACTTTTTTCCCCCCGCAGCGACAAAAATCCACTTAATGTGGCCCCAGTAACGTCTTTTAAAAACCAAAAATAAACAAAAAACAGTTAAAATCCGAACAATTCACCTCCTGTGGCCCGCCCTGAACGCAAACTCTCACAACCTGATGTTGTTCTGAAGGCCGAATCCGTGGACTTCCTAAGTGAGTCATTCCTGACCCGCAAGCTGTCGCTTCACTCGTAGACTCTGATGAAAAAAGAAATAAAAACAAATTTTTTTTTTAAAGTTATAAAAAAATTAAAATTTATACAAAAAAACAAAAAAAACATATTGCATTCTCGAGATCTCGCATTGGACACCAGAGGTGTACGTGATATACGTGACGGCGTCGGATATACGATGATAAGGAGAACTGCAACTGGTCAAACATGCGTTAAAGTTGCGATAATTGGATACAATTGCAAGACGAGCAGAAATTCGCGAGGATTGGCTGAACAGGACAATCATTCTTCCCGACGAGCCTCGTTTACATTTTTTTACCTCAAATCCCCCCCTCTCCTCTTCAGTCCTCCTGTTGCGAAGACAAAGCGCTTAAAAAGATGCAACCAGCGCTGTGGGGAAAATGACAGCAACAACACCACATTTAGCTTAGTGTCTGGGAGGCTACATACTGGGAACTCCGTCTGAACTGGATTTTGCATTGTGATTTTTCGGTACGGCCCCGTCGGTTCTGTACACACATGTGCCTAAGGAATCCAGCTGTTTTCTACCGGAACACATGCAGAATGTTTAGGTGCGAAACGAAGAGCGCAGCGCAACTTTAAAAAGTGAAAAAACAGAAAGGACTCCCAGCAATCACTAAACTCTGCTATTGGGGAACATTAATGGTTTCTCATGCAGCTACAGTAGAAAAAGAAAGATGGACAGAACCAGAACGCTGTCAGCGAACACATCTTCCAACAGCAATAAGATCCATAACACGCTCAGCTCTGAACTGAATGACTCACCTGAAACAATGTCAAGCTGGATGTAAACATCAAGCGGTTATATTGTTTTTTTTCCTACTCTTGCTATGTCTGCTTGGACTATTTTATTTGTATTTTAAAAAATTCTAATCAAATCTCCAGTCAGTTCTATACTTTCAACATTTTTAGGTTATATTACATATTAAAATCTAATTTCAGGAATTGATGGTAAGAAATTCAAGAAAAAAAAAAGTCATATCCACATTTGTAAGTATTTTCTTGATTAAAGTGTACCGAAAATGTACTGAACCTTGACTTTTAAACCCCAAATAGGTACCAAAATGTGATTTTTGTGTAGCGTTACACCTGTAGTGGTTCAGTTCATTGCAGAACAAGTTACTGTTTTCAACTGTAGCTGCATGAGAAGCCTTAACGTCCCCAGATAGCAGAGCTTAGTGATACCTGGGAGTCCTGTTTTTTCTTGGTGTCACTTTCTAAAGTTGCCCCACAGAACGTTGCATTGGGCACTTCGTTCCGCACATAAACATTCTGCACGTGTTCAAGTAAGAAACACTGCATTCGTTCTGTACATGAGTTTACATGCGACACCATCTCGATCATTATCTGGATTATTGATATTGTGAAAATAAATTGTGCATCTGTAGTTTTAAGCCACACTCAGGAAGTTTTTATGTACAAAAATTGTACAACGTGCAGACGAAGTCAAAAACGTAACATTAAACAAAAAAAGCTCAGTTTGCATATTAATTTGTTGTTCTGTTTAGTACACAAGTTGTCATGATGGTGAACAACAATAAGGTAAAGATAAAAAAAACTTTTGTGTGACACATACGTAAAAGAAAAGATCAATATTTATTTATTGCATGATGATCCAGTCGAGTTTGAACACAGAAGCCTAACATGTAGCATAAATAGATCGATAAACTGAGGCCCACCAGATAAACATTGGTAGAATATTGGTTGCTGGAGTGTGATGGCTGCAACTACAACAGCTGTCACCATATGAAACTGCTGCAGGCAAAAGATCACTATTATACCCAGAGATGCACAGACTCGAAAATTTATCTATGTCTGATATTAATGCTGCTGTTAAGGCCGATAACCTATTATAGCACGTATTGACATGATTAGGCAACAACCATTTATGCACACGCTTAAATCAAAGGTTGGATGAGGATTGAGGGCTGAATACAAACACTTTCGGTTATAGCAATAAAAAGGACATTATAAGGAGCTAAATGAGCTTCAGAATTGCTAAAAACAAACATGAAAGTGAACTGGGCCATTATAGTTTTTGTTGTTGAGTGACTGTTGTTAGCAGGTTGAACCTAAAACAAAGTGACGAAAAATGACGTTTTAATTCAGCAAAAATCAAAGATCTTGTGAAAATAAATCAATGTTAAACAGCTCATTGTTAATATAATGGAATAAGGAATAGAGTCCCAACTTTTTTAATTTTTCCATTTTTTTAAATACTTTTATACTAAATTAAAAACAAAATCTAACTCTAGAGTTTGAGACGGTGAAGGAAAACTTTCAGGCAGCTTCTAGGGATGTATACACCGATATCTCAATATTTTATTTCCAGATATTGTATCGATTAGGGATGTAAGAAAATTTCGATACACCGATATATAGCGATATTTTATTTCCCAATATTGTATGGATTTTCAAAATAAAAGTATCGTTTTTTGTTATTTTTAGGATTTGAATGGAACCATTAATGATGACAGTAATTTTTGTAGTTCAATTAAAACCATGACTGGTAGTCTGTGGCTGTTGTCACCTTCTTCGTTCCAGTGGATCACCTAGAATTACTAATAACACTGGATGTGTCAAAGTATGACACAGGTTGGATTGTTTAGAATGCTGTGACTATTTTCCATAACATATCGTATCGCCAGATTTTTGCCAATACACACCCCTAGTATCGATATTTAAAGGCAAATTTCATTTCTTTTTTTTAGGATTTGAATGGAACCATTAATGATGACAGCAATATTAAAAAGTATGGTCGCTAGTTGGTGGCCGTTTTCAACTAGATCTAGCAATAAAACGTATGGTTTCCCCAGATTTTTACCAATACACATCCCTAGTAGCTTCTCAAACTTGCAGATCATTGCACTGCTTTGGTGTGGAGAACTTTAGATACTATCTAACAAAAAGTACAAAAAAAGAAAACCGGTGTGCGCGTTCTCTTCTTGATAAAAGTGATAAAAGCCAGTGATTACAGTTTTCTTAACCTCATTGAAAGCACCAGACCTATTTGGTACAAAAATGTGTACAATTAGATCCCTGGATAGGGCTGGACGATAATTCGATAACGATATGCACTGATCGATAAACGTGTGGTGCGATAGAAAGAAATATGGTTGATAAAAGGTAAAAAAAGAAATCAATAAAGCCTATCAGCTAGCTTATTTCTACAGTCATTATTTGCTCCCAACCAATCACAAACGCAGACCCAGGTAGCTCCGTCTATGAGCCCTCGCTCGAGAAAATGACTCGAACCGCAGAAGGTGTCGCAGCGAGGAGCGGCGGAGGAATTTGTCAAAAAAAAAAAAAAACGTTTCAGTAGATCACCAGCAGGTAAATGTTGCGACCCGTTTTGTACAGACACGCGACTCACATCAGCACTGAATGTAACAATGAGGAGCAAAATAAAAGACAGGAAATAGTACCGTCATCAAAGTTGTCGTGGCGGAACCTAAGCAGGCTCCTCCAGGCCCTCTAAAACAAATGTCTGAGCAATTAATATAATAAAATGTAAAAAAAAAAAAACTTTTAAAAGACATTTTAAAAAACATCAAGATAAGCTTACAATTTAAATTAACATATATATTTTATAAATGTATCCGCAACATAATGGTTAGTCTTTGTCGGTAATGACATTCAGGTCTCCTAACTTGGTTTCTTTTTGTTTCAACAAATTTTCCATTGTGGTAAAAACAGTGTTTGAATAAAGCGTTAATTGAATTCACTTTCAATCTGTGATTTGTTCAAATTAGCTCATTAAAGAATAGCATAAAATGGTTAATTAAAATGCATTTTCCATATTTTTTGATAGTTATCGATAATTATCAATATTGTTCAATATGACTTTTCTTTTTATTGATATTCTTTTTTCCTATATCATCCAGCCCTACCCTTGGACCTCAGCTACTTTCCAAGATTTTAATGCTTAATGCAGGAAGCTAAAGTTGGTCAGAAAAGCACTGGAGTGATGCGGCGCCTTTCCGGTTGATCTCCAGTACCACAGACCTTCTTATAATCCCAACATTGTTGATGCGTTTATTAGAACAGCGAATCTAAAACGAAATCCATCTCCAAAAACTTGGTAAGAGCAGAGACAGGACTACGGAGTCACTTACCTTCAACGAGGACTAACACCACAATAAAGATGATTTTATTTTAACAGGCTGACCCTGAATCATCTGGTTTATAAGGTCATTTTGAATACATGCACCAAATACTCCTGATTTCCAAAATGTCCTCTGATCGATTAGATTAACATATAAAATGCCCTCAACGCAGTTACCAGTTTGAACTTTTAAGCCAAGTAACATGTGACCTGAGTGACCATCATTAGTTACAGCTGCAGGGTGAGCGCATCGCTTTGCAGAAAAACAAAACAAAACAAAACAAAAAAAACAGATGCAAAACATTTGCAGCTCTTATCGCTGCACAAACACACACCTGTAGAAGAGGTCAGCCTCCTGCAGCTTCTGACCTCTCCCGCCCTCCTCTCTGCAAGTGACGTATGGAGGAGGACTGAGTCTCCAGTCAGCAAAGAGGAAGAAGAACAAACAGCAGCAGCAGCAGCAGCAGCAGAGCGATCCTTCTGAGAAATAAAATCCACAGCCTCCCCCATTACAAACACCGACCGTCTCTCTCTTTAGGTTTTTTCGTCCCTCAAGGGTTTTCCCCTCCGTCGTCCTCCCATCCTGCAAGCTGCCATCGCAGAGGAAGGTGCTCAAAAAGGCGTGCAATCGTATGGATTGCGAAGGGAGAGACCACCAGGTGGAGAGTGGGCAGCGAGAGGATGGGAGGATTATCAGAAAAAATCGTGGGAGGGGAAGGAGGTAAACGAGGGAAGAGACGCATCTGGAAATTTATTTATTGGCGTTAAAAAAACCCAACAGCAATCGTTTGGATTTGGAGCATCATGGTGTGAGTGCGAGGAAAACGACTTCACTTCACTTCCTGATATGGGAATTTAAAGACTTTCTCAGCTTTAAACATAAAGACATTCAAGAAACCTTTTATTAAAAAAAATAAGACGAAAGCAGCGGATGAGGGGAATAGTCTGAATGAGCTTTTGAATGAAAATTCAACAAACAACATAGTTTATACTACATGTATTTCTTTTTGTTAATAACCCAACTTTAAAAAGGAGATCACCACCTCGCTGTTGTGTAAAACGCGAGCACCCCTCTCCGCTGGACCGAGATGGTAACGCCTCCGAGAAGCTGCTCAGTCACTGTTGCTAAGGCACACCCCCCTCCTGAATGTCAGGACATAAAGCAGGAGAGCGGAGAGGCTCTGTCAGACCGCCGGCTCCGTTATTCATCACGCTCTGAGAAGCTGATCCTCATGGTGACCAGGTGAAACCAGCAGCAGCAGCATGTTTTATTAGTTAACAGGCAGGTTTGCTGCTGTCACTGCTAGCTGGGGAAATGTCTGCACGTGGCTTTCAAATGAGGGAGGGCGCAAGCTTTCACTCACTGTTCAATCAGGTGGATTCTTAATACTATAGATGTAGTTCATTAATCATCAATCCTCTTAACTGTGCTTCTTGAAGTGATATATTTATATACGAGCAAACTACGATCTTCAGCAGCAATAAGGTTTAAGTTTCCAACTCACTAGACGTGCCAAATAATCACTCCGAGTCGAGACATATATACACACATGTATAAAAAACTTAAAAAAGTTGAAAGTATAGAACTGACTGGTGATTTGATCGGATTTTTACAAATAAATGAAATAGTACAAGCAGATATAGCCAGAGTAGAAAACAACTGAGGTGTGGACTAGAGTCACACTCGAGTCATAAATTTTATGACTTGAGACTTGACTTGAAAAAATGTGCAAAGATTTTGACTTGACTCGGAGTTGAACCTATTTACTTGAAAAGACTTGATATTTGATCCAATATTTAAAAGTTTAAAATATCTATTTTAAAATTGCGCAATGTTAAAATGTAACTGAACCCCATGAAAAATCATAACCCCGCCCCCAGACAACATTAGAAAAATTCTACAAAGTGGGCGGTGCCAGGAAGAACGGAGGGGTGTGGCCAAATATGGAGGATGAGCAGAGGGGGGAACGTGGGGGTGTGTTCAGGAGGACAGTGACAGCTCGCTTAATGTGACACTGAAACATGGACAGTGACCAAAGTGACGTTGGCAGTTTTGCAACTGATCGATCTGATCAACATTCATGTGTTTTGAACGTTAGCCTATGTTAGCATCACCACTCAGAGACTGGAGTCCTCCTGTCTCCCTCTGCCTCAGCAGCACCGAGCTCGGGCGGCGCTGGCTCGGCACCCTGAGCCAGCGGATCTCCTCCATAGTCACAGGAGATAGAGGAGTAGAGGGAGGCTTTATGGAGCCCAGCGCCCGCGAGCCGAATCAATTCGGGCCGCTGGCCTGGAGCGCTGAGTCAGCGCTGCCCGAGGCTGCAGCTGCTGCTGAGGGAGAGAGAGACAGGAGGAGACCAGTTTCTGAGTGGTAATGCTAACATAGGCTAACGTGCAAAACAGTATGTTAGCTATGCTAACTAAGTGCTAATGTGATAATAATGGTAACCTGAAAAACGCAATCCAACTCCAAACTCGCCACGGGGCCGGTATGTCTCATAGTTTTATGCCCAAACCCACGGGGCGTGTCTGTGAGACCATGGCTGCTGTGACGTAGAGATGTACCGCTCTCCACCAATCACAAAATTCAAATGCAGTAGCCACCGTTCAACCCTAAGGGGGCAGCACTAAGACGTTTTTAGAAAAAAGTGTAGGATTAAACAAGTTTACACCAAAATGTAAAAAAAATCCCCAGAAACTGAAAGATTGCATTGGTAAAGACCCATTTATACAGTTTAGAAGCAAAAAAAAGTTATTTTGGGGTTTAGTTACTCTTTAAGTTTGTCTTGCTGATCCCATGTCAACAAGCGAAGACCATTACTATGTGTGTGAGAGCTGGAGAAGAGCCAATCAAATTATTATGATAAGTTTATCCTGTGAAATTAAACGTTTAAAGAAAGACTATTCTTTGTTGCCAAGTTTAATTAAAACTGTGCAACGTAGAGGTGGGAGTTCAGAGGTACTTTCGGAAAAATTTGTAAGTTCAGTTGCACTTGTTTCATCAGGATTTGAAATAAATAAAGACTTTAAAAAGAACACATGGTTTATGATTTACATTAAACATAGAACTGCAACATAAAAATTTAAAAAAAGACCCGAAATGACTTGAAATTCAGAGTTTATGACTTGGGAAATGACTTGAAACGTTCCAGTCTTGAATTGAGACTTGACTCGGACTTGAGGATAATGAATTGAGACGTACTAGAGACTTGTAAAACAATGACTTGGTCCCACCTCTGGAAAACAATACAACCACTTGAAAACAGTCGCCCGCAATTTACGCCGGATGCGAATAGAAACCATTATAGTCTATGGTTTGGTTTACACCGACTACGCCACGACGTCCTGGATGCGTCTCGCCGTTCCGCTAAACGCAGGATTGAGTTCTATTCTTGGAAGTGACACGCTTCCAAAACGCGTCAAACTCCAACAGTTAACATAGGGCTAAACAGGAAAGCACCCACGGTATTGGTGTAAAGCATCTGGTAAATTTCAAAATAAAAGACACGTGCAGATTTGCGATAGCTTAACTGTGTAAACATTACCTAATTACCGGTGATCAAAGGGCTCGTTTGCTTCCTGCGTCTTTTAAAGAAATCATTGGTTGTGTTTTTCAGTGTAACCAACAAGGCAAGGCAATTTTATTTGTACAGCACACTTTCAACAACAAGGTAATTCAAGGTGCTTTACATGATAAAGTGGTAAAATAAAAATAGCAGTAAAACACAGACAAAGCATATAAAGTAAAAACGACAGTAAAACAAGAAGAATACACAAAACATGAGACAAACAAAGCATAACTCAAATGCAGCTCTAAACAGATACGTCTTTAGCTGTGATTTAAAAGAACTCAGTGTTTCAGCAGCTTTGCAGTTTTCTGGAAGTTTGTTCCAGATTAGAGGAGCATAGAAAGTGAAAGCTGCTTCTCCATGTTTGGTTCTGATTCTAGGGATGTTGAGTAGACTGGAATAAGAGGACCTGAGTGGTCTGGTGGGTTGGTATTGTAACAACAGGTCTTCAACATATTTTGGTGCTAAGCCGTTCAATGATTTATAAACTAGTAAAAGTATTTTGAAGTCTATTCTCTGAGCTACAGGGAGCCAGTGTAAGGACTTTAGAACTGGGGTGATGTGCTCTACTTTCCTGATTCTAGTGAGGAACACGAGCAGCAGCGTTCTGGATCAGCTGCAGCTGTCTGATTGACTTTTTAGACAGACCTGTGAAGACGCTGTTGCAGTAATCAATCCGACTAAAGATAAATGCATGGATGAGTTTTTCTAGGTCCTGTTGCGACATCAGTCCTTGAATCCTAGAAATGTTCTTCAGGTGTTAGGTGTTCTTCAGGTGACTTTGTTATTGCCTTTATGTGACCCTGGAGGTTCAGGTCTGAGTCCATTACTACACCTAGATTTCGGGCCTGATCTGTAGTTTATAGCTGTATCAACAAGGCTTTTATCTCGGCAGTGGAGAATTATATCTAACACCCCCACCCCCATCCTTTTTACAGGTCAGCGCGCACTGATGGCACACGGACCTGTGCGTCTGTGCGTACAAGCATGGAGCAGCGACAGTGCATTTTTAGAACACCGTGCATTAAAGAGATAATCAGTCACCGGTTGATACTGTACCCGCTTTTGAATGTATGCACAAGGCTTGAATGATGGCTTGAAGGTGTTTGCAGCGGAGTGTAAGTCTTCATTAAACCTTCCAACATTACCCTCTGTGGAGAATACTGCAGCATCCGTGCAGAAAACAAACCATGACTGCAGCCTATGGTGGAATAGAGTGATTTAAATACCAGTCAGTTCAGATACTGATTATGTGGAAATTGTGCTGGGTGCAGAAGTAGATGTTGGATCTGCGCATCAGGTTTTTTAAAAATGGCGGGGACAAAACTGTCAATCATACAGGTCCCTGCTGTCCCCGGCTGAAATGACGCCCGAGTGGATGGCGAGTTAAAAAAAAACTAAAAAAACTTGTCACATAAAAGAAAGTTGTTTTTTAAGTTATTTTTATTATTATGTCAGCTAACAGTAAAGAGCATTGTGGTGATATCTTTTAAAATAAGTTTAAAGTTTATTGAAATTACACATGGACTTATAGAAAATAGTTTATTTAATTTCATTATCTTATAAAAATGTTGTATATTTTGTTTACAGAATTACACATTAACGATGTGTAATTTTACTTTTTGGGAGATTAACTCAATAAGGATTAGAGCTTTATACATTGAAGCTTTACAGTTGCTTTTGGTCAAGGAATTGTGGGGTGGGGACTAATATTTTGTCCATATTTGAGAATAAATCATTTTAAAATCTTAACAGCCTAGTCTCCCAGCTGTACTTGAATGCAGCACGGGCAGCTGTTGGGGAAACCCCTTCTCATCAGGGGATTCAGCCGACTTGATTTTTATCCAGAATAAGTAGTTTGTGCTGATTGGATGCTACTGGTAGCCATGTTGGACGTCAGCTGGTTTTCTCTAGTATCAGTGATGTTTACATTCAGCTTCACATTGTTTCAGGTGAGTCATTCAGTTCAATGTGTTACAGTGGCTTGCAAAAGTATTCGCCCCCCTTGAACTTTTCCACATTTTGTCACATTACAGCCACAAACATGAATCAATTTTATTGGAATTCCACGTGAAAGACCGATACAAAGTGGTGTACACGTGAGAAGTGGAACGAAAATCATACATGATTCCAAACATTTTTTACAAATGAATAACTGAAAAGTGGAGTGTGCGTAATTATTCAGCCCCCTGAGTCAATACTTTGTAGAACCACCTTTTGCTGTAATTCCAGCTGCCAGTCTTTTAGGGTATGTCTCTACCAGCTTTGCACATCTAGAGACTGAAATTCTTGCCCATTCTTCTTTGCAAAACAGCTCCAGCTCAGTCAGATTAGATGGACAGCGTTTGTGAACAGCAGCTTTCAGATCTTGCCACAGATTCTCGATTGGATTTAGATCTGGACTTTGACTGGGCCATTCTAACACATGGATATGTTTTGTTTTAAACCATTCCATTGTTGCCCTGGCTTTATGTTTAGGGTCGTTGTCCTGCTGGAAGGTGAACCTCTGCCCCAGTCTCAAGTCTTTTGCAGACTCCAAGAGGTTTTCTTCCAAGATTGCTCTGTATTTGGCTCCACCCATCTTCCCATCAACTCTGACCAGCTTCCCTGTCCCTGCTGAAGAGAAGCACCCCCAGAGCATGATGCTGCCACCACCATATTTGACAGTGGGGATGGTGTGTTCAGAGTGATGTGCAGTGTTAGTTTTCCATTTTGGTCTCATCTGACCAGAGCACCTTCTTCCACATGTTTGCTGTGTCGCCCACATGGCTTGTGGCAAACTGCAAACGGGACTTCTTATGGTTTTCTTTTAACAATGACTTTCTTCTTACCACTCTTCCATAAAGGCCAACTTTGTGCAGTGCACCACTAATAGTTGTCCTATGGACAGATTCCCCCACCTGAGCGGTAGATCTCTGCAGCTCATCCAGAGTCACCATGGGCCTCTTGGCTGCATTTCTGATCAGCGCTCTCCTTGTTCGGCCTGTGAGTTTAGGTGGACGGCCTTGTCTTGGTAGGTTTACAGTTGTGCCATACTCCTTCCATTTCTGAATGATCGCTTGAACAGTGCTCCGTGGGATGTTCAAGGCTTGGGAAATCTTTTTGTAGCCTAAGCCTGCTTTAAATTTCTCAATAACTTTATCCCTGACCTGTCTGGTGTGTTCTTTGGACTTCATGGTGTTGTTGCTCCCAACATTCTCTTAGACAACCTCTGAGGCCGTCACAGGGCAGCTGTATTTGTACTGACATTAGATTACACACAGGTGCACTCTATTTAGTCATTAGCACTCATCAGGTAATGTCTATGGGCAACTGACTGCACTCAGACCAAAGGGGGCTGAATAATTACGCACACCCCACTTTTCACTTATTTATTTGTAAAAAATGTTTGGAATCATGTATGATTTTCGTTCCACTTCTCACGTGTACACCACTTTGTATTGGTCTTTCACCTGGAATTCCAATAAAATTGATTCATGTTTGTGGCTGTAATGTGACAAAATGTGGAAAAGTTCAAGGGGGCCGAATACTTTTGCAAGCCACTGTAATTATCTTATCAGTAGATGTGGGTTGTAACTGATTACATTTACTCAGTTACATTTACTTGAATAACTTTTTGGATAAAATATACTTTTAAGAGTAGTTTTATTACACCGTACTTTTTACTTTTACTTGAGTAATATTATTTTTAAGTATCGCTACTCTTACTTGAGTAAGGTTTCTGGATGCTCTACCTACTGCGAGTAACTTCACTGAATGAAAAACAAGCATTTTTTACCAAAAAGTACACCAGACACAAGCTATGTTTACATGGACACAAGTAATCGGATTAAAGGCCATTTTTACACAGTCATATTCTAATCTGAACTATGATCAGATTAAAGACATTTCACACATGTAAATGTACCTAGTAACACACAGTTTGTTGTAGGAGATCACCTGTTGCTACACACACTTTTTTTTTTTATGTAATTTTTTTTTATCTGTTGAGCTTGTTGCATTTTAAGGTCAAGTGAATACGTAGTAAACACCATAAATTGTCCTTTTTAACTCGTTCTAAGATATATATTTACATTACCTACTGTAAATATTGGTATTATATTGAAAAAGTCTAATTTAGAAAAGTGTTTCTTTTGCTTAAAATTTGTTATTTTGTAACTATGCTATTTATCTGTGTCCATTTTGTTATTTTAGTCTTTAAAATACCAGAATTTGCCCATAACTTTGTATTTGTCTGACTGATGACATAATAAATAAATAAAAACTAGATTAGATGTAACTTGGTGCTCAAGTAGCCCTTTTACCAAATACTTTTTTTACGCTTACTTGAGCAATTTCGTGGACAGCTACTTTTTACTTTTACTTGAGTAAAAATATTAAGTACAATTTTCTGATTATCAGACGGCTGGTATAAGTGGGCTAGTAGGGCTAAGCCCTCGTCTGTGTTTAGAAAAATAAAAAATAAAACTTAAAATATCAATCTAATAAACACAAATTAAAAATATTGTATTACAATTTCTAAAATTTACCCCGCTGGTGCCTAACTGTGACAAGAATGCCGCAAAATCTCTCCAATGGGGCTAACTTTTCATAGCCCAAACAGTCCCGTTTACATTTACGTGCCCCCCATTACAAGTGTCTGTGGGTGTGGTCCTGCGTAGACAGAGCAGCTACTATGGAGGCAGACAAGATTAGCATCCAATCAATCACCTGGCTTCAATGAGGCCGTTGTTAAACTTTTTGCATCCCCAGAAAAGTAGTCAGAGTGAGCTTCTCTTTAAATAAGGTAGGCCTCATTTGAAAAAAAAAAAAAAAAAAAACCTTGTTCAAATGTGTTTTTTGTTTAGTTTTATTCAATCAGTGTGATTAGTAATTGCGTTAAGGAGTGTGGTAAACAGCTATGCCAAGTTGTTTGACAGAAGAAAAAACAAAAAAATAAATTGTAGTTCACACCCTTAATGAGGGGCAGTCAAGTATTGGACAGTTGTGACAAGAGGCTCTGTGTGAGCTTGGGTTTTGTTGTTGGCTTGTTGCAACATTTTGCTTTTTTAAAGCTGCAGTCCGGAGAATGTATTTATGCATCAAAGTTTTATACATCTTTAAAATGATAGTGGGTAGTAACAAAGGTTAATATTAGTAACACTACTTCATCATGGATTAAAATGCTGCAGAACTCAAAGATGAAAATAAATAAATAAAACGATAATGGGATTCAATACTATGATAATAAAAGGCTGGTGCTCCACATTTGTTAGTCTCCCTTAGTACCGCCTTCCGCCCATAGACCCCTAATGCATTTTACACTGACCGCAGGATTTTTTTAGCCAATAGAATTCGAGTTTCCCGCTTTTTCGGCCGTCAATCAACTTCCATGTGCAATCGCCGCTTCTGTTTACTGTCGCCGTATTGGAAGAGAGCATCGGTCATGGCGAAGTCGCTCACCTCTGAAATGTCCATAATGTTCCGGAGTTGCGCCGCTCAAGGTGGCAGCATGTTGAAGTAGCTCTGTTACTTTCGTTCTGATTTTTTTCTTTTTTTAAAACTTTTATTCCTCCATTTCTGGTAGAAACATCGTTTTTGTGGACAATTGTTCTCTCTGGTTTTAATGCTGTACAGCTGGAAGGATTTTTGCTACTTTAAAAAAAAAAATTGACATTTATTATGATGCGTAACCATGGCAACAAGGTGGTTTATAACTGATTAACATCACAAAAGCTCAAATAATACCTCAACTCCAGCCACAAAACCATGAGGAGTTGAAAAGGAGACGCCATGGATCCAGAGCAGAGGCAAAGAGGAGAGAGAAAAGGAGGAATTTCAAACCATCTCCATCAATCATAATGGGCAATGTGAGATCGTTGGGTAACAGCTTGGATGCTGAGGACCCTCTGGAGATTAGTGTGCAAAAAAGGATTCAATCAGAGGCTTGTTCAGATCTTCAGAGCGCTACAGGAGATCATCACTACCCACAGCCATCAGCATCTACAACAAATCTATTAAGAAACTTGGATAATGAGTTACGACAACATTTAATTTCTCTTTGGGATTAATAAAGTAATTTGAATTGAATTGAACAAAAAATACAATCGTGTGAAGCTCGCTTTGACCCGCTGTGACAAAACAGGTGACACGTGTGCACAATTGTTGAGGTGGGGGAGTCCATCTTTCTTCTTCTGCTGTAGCTGCATGGGAAACCATTAATGTTCCCAAATAGCACAGTTTAGTGATAGCTGGGAGTCCTTTCTGTTTTGTTTTGGTGTCACTTTTTAAACTTGCCCTGTGGAAACGTTGCACTGCGCTCGGACTTCCACACATAAACATTCTGCATGTCTATCAGGGAAAATGCTTAGAATTATGCTTTCTTGTGTGTACCGGCAGGAGACTGTTTTCAGTTAATTCAAAGGAATTTGTTGTAATGAAAGTAAAAAATAAATAAAGCGTGTAGTCGTGTTATTGATCGTGTTCTAAAATCATTACCCAGTGATTTATTTGGGTCTTTAAAGATCACTGATAAAGTGGCTCTCTGATAAGTTTTTACCTTAGTGACGGAGCAGAAAATTAAAGCCGGCTATGAGCTCATGTTTAAGATCTGCAAAAGAAGCATAAACTGTAAGGGGGGGGGAAGAAAAACGCTGCTGTGTTCCTCCTGTTCAGTTCAAGCCCATTGTTCCCCACCATGTGTGTACACCCCGAACCAGGATGTTTACCGGCAGTAAGAAATAACCTTGGAACAAACACAAAGTCTGAAGTTAGTGAGACCCACAGAGGCTCCTTTATCTGTGCAACTGCTTAGTACCACCATAGCAGCATGTAAACACAGAAAAGTCCCACCTTTATGTTAGCTACACCCAGTCGGCATTATGGTGCTTTTCTGCTGCATTTTCATTGAAAATCTGACAATGGTTACAGCTACTGACAAAATATTTTTCTATCAACACAACAACTGAGAAATGCGGACGCACAAGCTAAGCTGCAGTGGGTCCATCTGCAAAGAAGATGAGCCAAATTCACCTGAATCCAGCTTTTTTAATGTAATTTTTTAAATACAAAATAAATAGAAAATAGAAAATACATATAAAATTAAAAAATAATACAAAATTAAAAAATCCAGCTTTTTTTAAAGTGGCTTTTGTACCAAAGAACACAACAAAAACCAACATAAATCATATTTCTTTCCTGCAGGCAATTAAACACAATGAATTGCGTTTCGAACAAAACGCTGATTTAACTCGCAGAGGTTTGAGTGATGGTGCAGCTACTCATGCACAAAGATTGTGTTTTTCCGAATCAAATCAAATAATCAGATTTTTATTGGATAGTGGAATTAAGTCCCTAAAAAATATTTAGTACATGATCACTTTGCTTGATAAAACCACGGAGCATCAGGGGGAGATGATATAGGATGGAATGGGGAAGATTAACCCCAACAAATCTTGTGTGAAAACAAAATAATCTGTAGCTCCTACTGTCACTTTCACCAGCATTTTAATATATTACATGAGAGCAATGAGGGAGAACGATAACAGCTGTGGGGAAAGGCTTGAATGATGTCTCTGAATCATACAGTGCTGTGAAAAATCTACTAAATACAGCAGATGATCAACTGCAGCCAAACTCCCCATTTGGGGAAGAGTGCGAGAAAATCTTACAGCTTGGATGCAACAGAAAGGGATGGAAAAAAACTGAGCAGAGATGATGCACTTACTTGGTCTAGGGCTCCAGTGACTGAGTCATGTGGTGGCTTTGGGGGGGGGGGGGGGCTTTCCTCTGGGCTCTCTCCACTGTTAAAGGGGATGGAGGGGAGTCTGCGTGTGAGGTCACCGGTGGGCAAACGGCTTAAAATCGAGATGATGGAGCACCGGCGGTGAGGTTAGGGCTCCGCAGCCGTACTGTCACATGGCACCATCCCAGGTGCATAGAGAAGCCGGCTGGCCTCTGACTGGAAAAAACAAAGAAAACAACATCAGTGTGAGAACGTTATTCAAGAAGTCCTTCCTACACCTACCTATATACTCAAAGTTAAACACGAGACATCTAGGTAAAAACAGGCAGAGCGGTCCAAACACTTCTTTCGATTTCCGCATTTGACCGTTTTTTGCTCCCCCCCCAATGGTGACGTAAAAATCGGAAGAGTTACTGAGGCTTCAAAGAGCCCGGTGTCGTGCCAATCTCCGGTGCACGCTGTGAGATTTCCTCCCTCTGAAGCAAGGCAAGGCAATTTTATTTGTATAGCACACTTTCAACAACAAGGTAATTCAAGGTGCTTTACATGATTAGGGGATAGGGCCGGGGGTGATATGACCTCAAATCTATATTGCGATATGATCTAGAGCAAGTGCGTTAACGATATCTATTGCGATATTAGGGATGGGTATTGGCAAAAATCTGGGCGATACGATATGTATCGCGATACAGGGGAGACGATACGATATATCTCGATATATTGCGATACTATGAGTACGACGATATATTGTGAATCCTTAAAATTAATTTAACTGTGGAAAAACTGTCCCAGCATTCTAAAACTCCAACCTGTTTCATACTTTAGCACATTCAGTTTTATTACTAGATCTAGTTGATTCACTGGAATGAAGAAGGTGAAAACAAACTACCAGTTATACTTTTAATTTTACTACAAAAATTACTCTCATCATTAATGGTTCCATTCAAATCCTAAAATAAAACAACTATATTTTTGTTTTGAACAACGATACAATATCGGGAAATAAAAGATCGCAATATATCGGCGTATCAATATTTTCTTACATCCCTATGCGATATAATCTTTTCTTTTCTATATATGTGACAAAAGTACAGTTTATGGACAGTCTCACTTCCTAGATACATTGCAGCAGAATAACAACTTCAAAAAAGTATAGAATGCCATTTAAAATGCATTTAAAAATATTAAAATCTTTTTTCAAATAATGCACCTAAAAAATTATCACAACATAAAGATGAAGATATTTTAAATAAATTAAAAGCTAAATGTTATTTTAAAAAAGCCCACAAAGTTCAAAATTGTCCACTTTCCTGGTTACCTATTTATAAATTTAATATTGCACAAAAATAAACCTGCACATATTTGAATTAAAAATGCCCCCCCCCCCCCCATTAAATGGAGAACAACTAATTTTAAACTTGCAATATGTAAAGACGAACACTGAACAACAGTGTTTATCCTCCTTGATGACATCAAAATGAGTAATCGCGGTAGGCCGGTATGGTCAAAATCTCTACCTTTGGCTACATTTATATCATTTCTACCTTATAACTTTTATATCGCCCACCCCTATTAGGGGATAAAGTAAAAACAGCAATTTAGCAACATAAAACACACACAGAGCATATGAAACATAAAAACATTACTCAAAAAGCAGACATAGTTTAGTTTATTTGAAGAGGACAATGCACATTAATGGACACCCAGTACAATTACTTTGTGTAAATGCGCCAGATGTAGCCATAGCCATCCCATTTTTTTAATGTATTTTTTTTTTGATTAAATTATTTTATAGTATTTAAAACCTTTTTAATAAGTTTTTTAAAAGTTAGATTTCAATACAATATAATTCCAAGGTACTTGAAATGAGGCATCAATTCAAGTACCTCTCCACCTAAAGAAACGCTGATGTTGCTTTTTATTGGTCTTTTTGTAAACATCATACATATCGTTTTCTTGGTATTAAGCACAAGACCATTTTTATTAAGGCAATCCTGAACCTTTATGAGAGCGTTTGTTAGCTTAGATGAAACTGTATCAGTTGTTGAACCATGAGTAACAATAACTACATCATGTTTGGTTCTAATTCTATGGATGTTGAGTAGACTGGAATTAGAGGACCACCATTCTGGATCAGCTCCAGTTGTCTAATTGACTTTTTAGGCAGACCTGTGAAGACGCTGTTGCAGTAATCAATCCAACTAAAGATAAACACATGGATGAGTTTTTTCGAGGTCCTGTTGCGACATCAGTCCTTTAATCCTAGAAATGTTCTTCAGGTGATAGAACGCTGACCTTGTTATTGCCTTTATGTGACCCTGGAGGTTCAGGTCTGAGTCCATTACTACACCTAGATTCCGGGCCTGATCAGTAGTTTCTAGCTGTATTAACTGAAGCTGTGTGCTGACTCTTGATCGTTCCCATTCAGGTCCAAAAGTAATTACTTCTGTTTTGTTACTGTTCAGCTGGAGGAAGTTATGGCACATCCATCCATTGATTTGCTCGATGCATTTACTTAGGGTTTGGATGGGTTCAAAGTCACCTGGTGACGTTGTAATAAAGAGCTGAGAATCATCTGCATAGTTATGGTAGCTAATGTTATTGGTTGTTATAATCTGTCCTAGTGGGAGCATGTAGATATTAAATAGAAGGGGCCCCAGGATGGAGCCCTGGGGCACCCCACATGTGATTTCTGTTCGTTCTGATGAAAAGCTTCCTATGGAAACAAATAACTCCCTGTTCTTTAGGTAAGATTCAGACCAGCCAAGTACCGCACCAGAGAGTCCGACCCAGCTCTCCAGTCGTTCCAATAATATATCATGATCAACAGTGTCAAATGCTGCACTGAGGTCCAACAGAACCGGCACTCTGATTCTACCAGGAATGGTGCGGTAGGGGTCGGTTGTCTGGATCGCTTTTAGAATAAAAAACAAGACAAAATAGCGCACCTGACAGCACCGACCTGCTCAGTGGAAATGAGCCACAAGATCATCCAGGGATGAACGCTGTTTCCAAACCTTTTAAAGAAGGACAAGTTCCCTTGTTGGACGAGGAACAAAAGCATGTTTTTCACCACAGCTCACAGTATTTGTTCGTATTTCAGAGGAAGCTCTCTCTGTCCTTCACCCCGTTTGTTGAACCTTCACTAAGTTGCCCCAGACTGGAGCTCCAGCTGGTTTGTTTAGGAACAATCTGACAGTTTTCTATGCCTCGTCTATCAGTGCCTGTCGTAAGTGCAAGGTCTATGTGACATATTATGGAGATGTCAAATGGTTCCTACAGACTGTATAGGGATTATTGTGCAGCTGCATTCAGTACAAATTAGCCCCACTATTCATTTAATCAAAAGATCTAGTCACACACATTCTGATGAGTAAATGGTGACAATAATTGATTTCACCGAGGACTCGGGTCCAGTTTTATGACAAGCAGGTGTCATGTTTTGTTCAGACTAAGGAAGCACGGTTTTTCAGCATTGGTCACATGACCAAACAAATAGAACATGTTCAACCCCATCCAGAAACACATTGGGGTAATTAATATCGGCCCAGTTGTACTTATTGGGCCGATACCGACGTTAGTGGATCTTGAAGGGACCCTAACTTTAACTTTCTGGCTGACTTGTTTAGATGTCGCTTTAATATTTCCACATACTGATCTTTCCGCATGGTGCCATCTGTTTATGAGGTGCACCAGTTCCTCCTGCATCAAAACAGTCCCACAACATGATGCTGCCACTTTTGTCATTTAACTAAAAATCTAAATATTTCTTTATTAGATGTTGATTTGCAGGATCCTTAGACATATTTTATGTAAAATCCCAGATTTGTTCAGACTCTAGGAAGGGAGGAGGGGAAGAACACAAGGAAGCAAGGAAGGATAGACATTAAGGAAGGAAGGGAAGAACACAAGGAAGGAAGCAAGGAAATAGGAAGGAAGGAACACAAGGAAGCAAGGGAGGAAGGAAGGATGGAAGGAACAAAGAAAGGAAGGATAGACATGAAGGAAGGAAGTAGGAAGGAATGATAGACATGAAGGGAGGAAGGAAGGATAGACATGAAGGAAGGAAGGATAGACATGAAGGAAGGAAGGATAGACATGAAGGAAGGGAAAACCCCAAGGGAGTAAGGAAGGAGAGAAGGAAGGGAGGGAGGATGAAACAAAGGACACATAGAAGGAAGGAAAAAAAGGAAAATGGTAAGGAAACAAGAAAGGACAAAACTAAAAAAGGAAGGAAAGAACGAAAGGAGGACAAAACGAAGGAAGGGACAGGAAGGATAGTCATGAGGGAAGGAAGTATATGGGTAAGGAAGATAGGGAGGACACAAAGGAGGAAGATAGGAAGGACACAAAGGAGGAAGATAGGAAGGACACAAAGGAGGAAGATAGGAAGGACACAAAGGAGGAAGATAGGAAGGACACAAAGGAGGAAGATAGGAAGGACACAAAGGAGGAAGATAGGAAGGACACAAAGGAGGAAGATAGGAAGGACACAAAGGAGGAAGATAACGACACAAAGGAGGAAGATAACGACACAAAGGAGGAAGATAGGAAGGACACAAAGGAGGAAGATAACGACACAAAGGAGGAAGATAAGGACACAAAGGAGGAAGATAAGGACACAAAGGAGGAAGAGCTGCGACGGATGTCTGTAAAGTTAAAGTCTATATTTAATGCAACCCAGAGAGAAGATATGAAGGAGAGAACAGATTCAGCTCATGCATGTTGACATTTTTAGGGAACAATCGTCTTTTGAACCAAGTTTGATTTTATTTTTAAACGAACAAATCATCAGATTAAGAGTTTTATCATCCAATAAAAGTGTCTCCTGCTGCCATTGATCTACCAATCATTCCCCGTCTGCGTTATTCTTCACCTTTAACTTTTTTCCCCATATTCACACTCAGCTGCACACATTTACCGCTTTGCAGAGTGTAGGCCACTGTTCAGGATGCAGGACGGCTTCGTCCCGCATCTCGTCCTCAGACAGTAAGAGAGTATCTTTGTACGAGTGCAACGCCGCCGCCGCCCGACTCAGAGCTCCAGAGTCGAGGAACAAATCGCGGCGCCCATCAGACGTGAAGAAGAAACCCAGAGGGCCGTCAGTCGCATCTTTCTTTCTTTCTATCCTTCCTTCCTTCATTCCTCCCCTGTATCTTTACTTCATTCCTTGTATCTTTCCTCCCTCCCGCCCTTGTGTCCTTAATCCCTCATGTCCTTCCTTCCTCTCTCCTTCCGTTACTTGCTCCCTCGTGTCTTTCCTTCATTCATTCCTCCCTTCTATCCTTCCTCCCTTCATTCCGCCCTTCCTTCATTCTTCCCTTGTATCCTTCATTACTTCCTTCATTCCTCCCTTGTATCCTTCCTTCATTCATTCATTTTTCCCTTGTATCCTTCCTTCATTCATTCCTCCCTTGTATCCTTCCTTCCTTCCTCTCGTATTTTTCCTTCCTTCCTCCCTCCCTTGTATCCTTCCTCCCTCCCTCTCGTATCCTTCCTTCCATCCTTCCGCCCGCGTATCCTTGCTCCCTCTTATATATCCTTCCTCCCCCCTTCCTCTTGTATCTTTCCTTTCATCTTTCCTCCCTCCCTCCCTAGTATCCTTCTTTCCTTCCTCGTATCCTTCCTCCCTCCCTCCCTCATCTTTCCTTCGATGTTTCCTCCCTCCCTCCCTCCCTCATCTTTCCTTCCATCTTTCCTCCCTGCCCTCCAAATTTAACATCAACTCAACCTTTATATAAAACAGCCGCCAATTAATCAAAAAATGGACAACTGAGAGTTAAAATTGGATGTAAATAATTATTTTATTCAGGCATGCCACGTGCACCACAGAGAGGGCAAAGGTCAAGTCACTTTTTATGTTCTGCATATGTGGAGCTTGTGTAGGGACAAAGTTTAAGGTCGGGAAATGACGTCAAAACAGACGAGAGAATGTAAAATATGCATTAAATCAGGGGTCACTCACTCGCAGTAATGTACAGATTTATTAATATATCCAAAAACATGTTAGTTATAAAAAGCATTGACGTCCTCAATTTGATTTAAACACTTTAATGTTGCAGTGATGCAGCCATTAAATCGGCCAGCATTGATCCACTACGACCGGTGATCAGCAGGTCAAACACTGAAATATCTGACCTTTTCCAAGCTCACTGAATGCAGCAAAAACTAAAAATGTACAGGGGCATCTCATTGTGTTAAGGAAAATTTTATGTAATTGTCAGAGTATGGCCTACACAGTCGTGGGGAAGACTGAGGACTGGACAGATATCTAGACGACAGAAAATCCCTGGAAAATTAGCACTGTATCCAAGCATATTCATAAAAAGTTGAGTGGAAGGAAAAAGTGTGATAGGAAGAGGCTTATGTTTGCCTCTACATGTCAAATAAATAAGAGGAGCAGAATAATTTAAGATTTAAAGAAAACTACAGATTACTGGTTTTAGGACATGTTTAACTTTCTCCATTAGTGATACACTGTGAGGAAGCTCAGATGCTTTACAAAGTATGTAAAGGTATAATGGCGAAGAAGAAAAAGCGCATCGGTGACGTTTTGTTCTGCTAAAACAAGAGCTCAGGCTGTGTGCTAAATAATCAATGATGACGCTGTACACAAAATTGCTTTTTACCAAGTCATGGTGTTGAGGGGATCCGTTTTGAAGGCCTAATGGTCAATAAAACAACTCAAATTATTTTTTTAAAAACTACAAATGAGTGAAAAACTTTTGCAATAGTGAAACAAAACCCAAACAATCAAATATTGACACTTTTTTGCAGCAAAACTTTTACCCACATGTACATTTAAAAATGTACTCGTAACTATTAAGAGAAACCGGTTCATTGTGTTTATGGGGAAACATTTGGGTGACTCGGACTGCATGCGAAAATGTTGATAATAATAATCAAACGGTGTTTCCGCTTTAAACAAGACTCAAACATATTTGTGACAAAGAGCTGTACTTATATTGCGATAATGACAAATTGGTGACATATTGTGGATTCCTGGGGCAAACTGAGTATTTTATGCTGAATTATCGTGCCGCTGAAAGTTTTTTTTTTTATGCTTTCCAATATTTTTCTTTATGTTTACATGTCTTTATGGGTGAAATTGTTGAAAACATTCAGTTTTTCGGTTTTATCAGAGGGAATAAGATAAATGTATGTCCTTTTGTCACAGTTTGCTGTTTTTAACTTTACAAATATGATTTAAAATGTGGGTCTAGACACCATAAATTCATAAATTTGATTAGAGAATGAGGAGTTGAAGGAATAAACTTCCTTTATAAATGGTCGGAAATAAATTCGGGACTAAAAAAAGTGAGATATTCACTAAAAATCCTTCAGAAAACATGGGCTTTACTAAAGTGATATAAAGAAACGAAAGACGCCTCAAACCTTCTGCACCTAAAAGATGCCACCTAGCATAGCCAGGTATTATTCTAAGAAGCTGAAGAAATCCTGGGGATGTAAAACACACAAACACCTGAAGCGGCGATGGTGGCAGGCTACAGCGCTGCCCAGAGCTAAAATGGCTGCTCTGTCTCCATACATACGCAGAGCTCAGACAGGAGGAGGAGGAGGGTGAGGAAGGCTCCCACCACCAACATTTTGTCTCTAGTGTGCTTCACACCTCGTCTACATTTAATAAAAACTGTCATTTAATTTCACCCTGCCAAGAAACATAGGGATATTCCAGATTAATTAAAGAAGTGATATTTCCCTATTCTCTATTGGTTGTTTACAAACAGCTCAGTTGAGGCCCAGGCTGAACTCCATAACCTGCCTCTTATCTGGGCTTCATCTCAGCCCAGCGAGGCCCAGCTGCGACGCTGCAGCACAAAAACACAACAGATGCTACACAAGCCGATCACCTGCAGACACTTCACACACGAAAACAAGTTAGAGAGGAGGCTCTGAACTCAAACCCCCCAGTTTAAACCTCAACCAGAGTCTGAGTGGATCAAACGGAGCGTCGTTCTTACAGGTTTCATCACTTTCTTCGATGTAGGGATGCACCGATATTAGAATTCAGGTCGGTATCAAGATCCGATGTTGGAGTTATGGCCGACAAAAAGCACATGACCAACATCCCCCCCGCCTCCTGATGGAAACAAGCAACGGTTGTTAACATCGGCCCGGTTTAACTCACGATAAACATTGCTGGACGATAGATTGAACCTAGAAATTATTGCAATAAACAATAATATTGTTGTTTTGAGACCATTTTCAACTAATGTAATAATGCATGTAGACCCTCTGAACAATCGATAAACTTTCATTTATAGCTGGGCGAGAGGGAAAAAAATAAATACTATCACAATAATATTTCATATGAGTTGATATTGATACTTATCACAACGTAAAACAAATCACAATTCCTGTTAATATTTATAATTCCCTGGTATTTACTAATTGACAATATTATAAGATTATTTTTTATTTAAGTATTTATTTTAAAAAGTTGAACATGTCATCGGACATTATACAATTCTTTCAGGGGGGGGAAAAAGGTGGTTAGGGTCGGGTGATGTGGATGAAAAATAAAATAAAATGTGATTTTCGATGATTTTTTTTCCTCCCTTTCTATTCTGAAGAAATTACAAATGACAGAAGCCTAAATTCAAAGTTCATATAAATACATGCTGTTAAACGGGAATAAAGGCGTTGGGATGGTTGACATGACTTTGAACTACAGTAACCCAAGAGATGCATTGGTGAATTATTTTTTTTCCGATATTCTCGATATTCCAAAAATTGTATCTTTAGAAATAAATGTATGGATGGGAAATATATCGATCTATTGAATTTTCTATTTATAAAGAACATTCAACGCTGCAACTGGAAGACATTTTTAATATCCAATATAAATTTTTAAAAAAAAAACGCCAAAACAATCAAAAAAAAAAGGGTGAAATCTGTGAAATGTGTTATCGTGACAGGGTGAGACTCTTCTGTTACAATCAATCTTTGTCATATCGTAGGTGCAGAAGCATGTCTAGTGTATGTAGAGGTGTTTGGTTGATAAAATGTAAGGCAATATACACGTTAGGCTAGGATAATTGGTAAGAATGACGCTAAGATGTGTGTATTACTTAGTGATGCATTTGTTCTTTTTCTGTGCGATCCAGTTACGGAGAGATAAAACATTCATAAAACACATACATTCTTTCTTTGCTGCAGTCGTTTGCCAACTTTAGCTACACATAGCCACGTGTTATGTCATTAAGAAAGTAAAAACCAATACCGATAATTTCCGATATCACATTTTAATGCCAATATCGCCCGATAATATCGTACATCCCTACATAATACTGTCATCTGTAGCTGACACAAACTCAAAATAGTGACGTATTTCTCGTTAGAAAACACGGATCTCTCTCCTCCCTCTATTGTAGTTTACGTTTAATATTTTAAATGTAAAAATTTTGCTGTTGAATCTTGACACGTCGGTCAAATGGCGGGCCCCCTTTTTTGGGTAAAAAACATCGGGTAAGACTAAGAAAATTGAAAAAATAAAAAGAGCAGGATAAAAAAATTAAGTAAAAACATGCAAGTAAGATATTATTGTTAAATATTGCAATGATTATATATATATATATATTAATTTATTATTTGAATTGTTAGGTGATGTTACAAATTCAACCCGTACAAAGGAATACGTTTTAATAGATGATTGCCCTCCTTTTAGCCTTTAAATCCTGGCTTTAATGCATTACGGCCACTGGGTGGTAGTATTGCACAGAGTTGTTTGCCAGCTGTCATGAAAAAGCTGCAAAGGACGGATCTTTAAAAAACACAAGCACCGCAAGGCTAAATTAAAGTCAAAGATATATCAAGAAAAACATACAGAGGCTAAGTGGAACCTTTTTTAGATTAGACATCGAAATCTGGATCCCATGCAAACAAATTTCTGACCAAGACTTGACATTTAAATCCCATTTAAACAGGTTTCTAGGATTTCTTTCTTTCACCTCCAGAATATTGCTAACATTAGAAACATCCTGTCCAGGAGTGATGCTGAGAAACTAGTCCATGCATTTGTTACCTCAAGGCTGGACTACTGTAATTCTTTACTATCAGGTAGTCCACAAAATGCCATTAAAAGCCTTCAGTTGATCCAAAATGCGGCAGCAAGAGTTCTGATGAATATTAAAAAGAGAGATCACATTTCTCCTGTTTTAGCTTCCCTTCATTGGCTCCCTGTTAAATCCAGAATATAATCTAAGATCCTCCTTCTTACATATAAAGCCCTTAATAATCAAGCTCCATCATACATCAGAGATCTAATTGTTCCATATGTTCCTAAAAGAGCACTTCGCTCTCAGACTGCAGGTTTACTTGTAGTTCCTAGGATTTCTAAAAGTAGAATGGGAGGCAGATCTTTTAGTTATCAGGCTCCTCTCCTGTGGAACCAGCTCCCAGCTTTAGTCCGTGAGGCAGACACTCTGTTTACTTTTAAGGCCAGGCTTAAAACTTTCCTTTTTGATAAAGCTTATAGTTAGAGTGGCTAAGGTCATCCTGAGCTATCTCTGTAGTTATGCTGCTATAGGCTTAGACTGCTGGAGGACAGACTTACCAATTTTCTTCACTCTGCTACTTTTTTCTTCTACTACTCTGCAGTTGTATTATTTGATGTTATTTTGACTGTTAACTTTGTTTTCTCTCAGTGGTTCTCTCCATACAAGCTACACCTGGCCTGGCATTCTGCTTAGCTGCAATGCCCTGTTGGACGGGGCGCAGTAACTGAACATTCATGCACCCGCTTTGCTAAGGTAGAGGCAACCGCTTTGCTACGGTAGAGGCAACCGCTTTGCTCCGGTAGAGGCAACCGCTTTGCTAAGGTAGAGGAACCCGTAGAGGCACCCGCTTCGCTAAGGTAGAGGCACCCGCTTCGCTAAGGTAGAGGCAACCGCTTTGCTCCGGTAGAGGCAACCGCTTTGCTCCGGTAGAGGCAACCGCTTTGCTCCGGTAGAGGCAACCGCTTTGCTCCGGTAGAGGCAACCGCTTTGCTAAGGTAGAGGAACCCGTAGAGGCACCCGCTTCGCTAAGGTAGAGGCACCCGCTTTGCTCCGGTAGAGGCAACCGCTTTGCTAAGGTAGAGGAACCCGTAGAGGCACCCGCTTCGCTAAGGTAGGGGCACCCGCTTTGCTCCGGTAGAGGCAACCGATTTGCTAAGGTAGAGGCAACCGCTTCGCTCCGGTAGAGGCACCCGCTTCGCTCCGGTAGAGGCACCCGCTTCGCTCCGGTAGAGGCACCCGCTTCGCTCCGGTAGAGGCACCCGCTTCGCTCCGGTAGAGTTACCCGCTTCGCTAAGGTAGAGGCACCCGCTTCGCTAAGGTAGAGGCAACCGCTTTGCTCCGGTAGAGGCACCCGCTTCGCTAAGGTAGAGGCACCCGCTTTGCTCCGGTAGAGGCACCCGCTTCGCTAAGGTAGAGGCACCCGCTTTGCTCCGGTAGAGGCAACCGCTTTGCTAAGGTAGAGGAACCTGTAGAGGCACCCGCTTCGCTAAGGTAGAGGCACCCGCTTTGCTAAGGTAGAGGAACCTGTAGAGGCACCCGCTTCGCTAAGGTAGAGGCAACCGCTTTGCTCCGGTAGAGGCACCCGCTTTGCTCCGGTAGAGGCACCCGCTTCGCTAAGGTAGAGGCACCCGCTTTGCTCCGGTAGAGGCAACCGCTTTGCTAAGGTAGAGGAACCTGTAGAGGCACCCGCTTCGCTAAGGTAGAGGCACCCGCTTTGCTAAGGTAGAGGAACCTGTAGAGGCACCCGCTTCGCTAAGGTAGAGGCACCCGCTTCGCTAAGGTAGAGGCACCCGCTTCGCTAAGGTAGAGGCACCCGCTTTGCTCCGGTACACAAAAAAAAAAAAGTTTATCCCAAAGGTAAATTAAATGTTGTCGTAAAATATATCAAAGAGTTGTGGATGGTGAATGCTTTTGGCAGGAAGGATCTAAAGCAGCAGTCAGTTTTGCATCGAATCCGAAGACTGAAGACTGTTGTTGACATAACGCGCTAACAGCACAGATAGGATTCCACAGTAACACGTCCTGGATGACGACAATCAGTTGTAAGCAAGCACTGTTAACCCACCTCCTTTTTAAATCTCTGTCTTTTTATGCAGCCTAAAACATGAACGACAGCAAAATAATTAGTTCGAAATTACTGCAGACCAGGCATTTCCTCGTTTTTGTGTAGGATAACTTTAGGAAACATCTTTTATAATGACGATTCAGTTTAATGAAACAACAACTCCTTCAAGACGGGAAAGTTTAGCGTCTGTGTTAAAGGACGGGTGGCATGTAAAATCCACTTTTTAAAGCTTTTCATCACATCCTTATGCCATTCCCTCCTTAAAAACATGCCTAAAGTGTTTCTTAGGTTAATTTATGTATGTTTGAGTAATATCTATAAACTCTCGCAGCCGCCATGTTGAGCACTGAACGCCAGGGTCCTCCTAGGAACGCCCTAACCTCCCAGCAACGCCCCGAAATTTTGATTACCGCCCACGTCTCTCCACAGCCCTCCCTCCCCCGCTCCCAGAGCACTAAAGCAGAGCGTCGTCAGCAGCCATCAGGTAGCACCTGTGGAAAGTAGTAGCTCTTGAACGAGCCGCTGAACGCGCTCCGGTTCATCCAATATTTCACATTCAGGGTCAGAGACGGGATCAAATGCATATGCTTGTACCATGTCCTGCGTGGTCATTGTAAACCGAAAGATATGCCTGTCTTCCAAAAGTCCGGCGTACCGATTTTACAGTACTCTTAAAGAGACATGCAGCTAATTTCAAGGTGTTCAGTGCGGACATGCTGTGAATGCAAAATTTCGAATAGGTAGTATAAATCATTTATTGAACTTACAGATCTATTTCAGGTAAAATTATTGATGTACTGGACCTCAGAATTGCTCTTTCTGCATAAGAAGAACGTGCCACCCATCCTTTAACAACGACACAAGCAAAAGATCTAGAACTGACTGTTTAGGAATAAACACATTTAGAGTCTAGTTAGCCATTTTATCAGCATACAAGGGCCAGCTGCTGAAGTGAACATTGGGATTGATTTCTTTGACTGGTTTCAAGACTGAAAAACGTTCAGTTGATCAAAGTTATTGATCACCACTCAAAACACAGTTTAATCTAACGGCCTTGGATTAAACATTTCCAAAAGGCTTCCAATGTATCAGGACACAATGAGGGCAGACAAGGAGATTCTAGAAAGTGCACCAAAGAACATGGCATTTAGAAATGTTAGCATTTAAAGACAAAACTTTTTTTTTTATGAGTCTTGAGTTTTAATGTAGCAATCAAGACGACACTGGCTTAATTGGGTTTCTCTTCAACAATCGGTCGTTTGGACAGAAACTAGTTACTGAAAGTAAGTCTGTGGCTGCTGTTAGTGCTCCGTCACAGGAACAAGAAAAAAAACATGATTTTATTCACTAATGCAGGTTACACTTATGTAAACATACTCAAAATACAATTCATCCACTTTTTTCCCCTATTCCTCTTCATATAGATAAGCTTTATTGCTATAACATCACACATGATTCCCTAAAAAACATGCCGATTTATAAAGATCAACCAAAAACAATCATTTTCGATATATTAGAATACGAGTTCTAATGAGGCCTGTTTACATCAGTATCTGTTGATTGTTAGTGGGGGTGGGCGATATAAAAAGGTATAAGGTAGAAATGATATAAATTTAGCCAAAGGTAGAGATTTTGACTATATTGCACGTTTAAAATGTGTTGTTTTCCATTTAACGGAAAAAAACCTGTTTAACTTGAAGCAGTTTTAAATCAAATATGCACAGGTTTATTTTTGTGCGACATTAAATTTATAAATAAGTAAGCAGGAAACTGGACAATTTTGTACTTTGTGTTTTTTTAATAACATTTAGCTTTTAATTGTTAAAATATCTTCATCTTTTTGTTGTGATAATTTTTGTGTTGCATTTTTTGGAAAAAAAGATTTGAATATTTTTAAAATGCATTTTGCACAATGAATGATCTTTAAATGGCGTTCTAAACTTTTTTGAAGTTGTTATGCTGCGATGTATCTGGAAAGTGTGAATTTTCCTTTTGACATATATAAAGAAAAGAAAATAATATATCGCAATAGATATCGTTAACGCACATGCTTCCGATTATATCGCAATATAGATTTGATCATATCGCCAAGCCCTAATTGTTAGTCTTTTTTTTTTTTTTACATATTGGTATCAGTCGGATAAGTAAAACTGGGCCTGACGTTTATTTCCATCTAGTTGCTGTTTGTGTTTCAGGAGGGGGGGTAGTCATGCGGCGTTTGTCATATGACAATGAGAGTGATGCAGGATTGTGGGCCGTTTACATAAAGCAGAGAAGCAATGTACACAACGTCAAAAGTGTAGGGAAAGATATATATATAAAATAGGGTAAATATCGGTTATCGGTCACTAATATTGGATATCGATATGGGCCCAAATTTTCATATCGGTGCATCCCTAGTCTGCTCAATAGTTATCTAAACACCAATGAAAAGCGACAGAACATCTAGATTAGCATAATTTAAGGCAGCTGAAATGCTCACGGTCATTTGTGGGGGAATCATGATGAGAGAAATTTTTTAAAATAGGACGAGAGTAAGGACAACCGACATTAATATTAATTACTTCTTCAAGGGATGTATAACGTATCTGCATTGACGCTAATCTCAGCCGACCTTAGTAAATTATTATTATTTTTATATATTGGTATCGGTCTCCATATCTTGTTGGCCACATATTTGTTTAGTCATGCGACTGATGGTGACACAGCGCAGGATTGTGGTTGTATTTTTCACTGTGTCGAAAGAGTAGGGAAATATATATATTATCTGTGGAGCTGGGTATCGATTAAGATTTCAAGAATCGATTATCACGATCCGATCCAATCTGTTCCAATTTGATATTGGTATGAGTCAGTGCAATTAAAGTTTCTTTTTTAATACCGTTAACTTAATTATATGGCTGTAATGTAATGACATTGGGTGAGTAACAGCTCACAGGGAAAAACCTAAGCCTTAAAATGGCTGTCCGTTTTTTTTCCTTCCTATTTTAGCTGTAAAAAAGGGGCGAACAATGTTGAACAATTAAACCGATTTTTTGGACTTGTGAATCGATTCGATTCTTAGATATTTTTATAAGAATCAATTTTTTTCAACACAGCAACAAATATCTGTAAATTTCGGTTGTCGACCATAAAAGCTATACAAATACCGGCCAGAAATGTTCACATCGGTGCATCCTCACTTCTTAATATCATCTGAAAGTGCTTTAAAATTTTCTTCAATATGAAATTGTTCAGCTCAGATTTTTGCCAACATGCCAACCCTATTTTCCTTTAAATCCAGTTGAAGCAAACACGTTTTTGATAAACATCTCCAATGACCAACAGCACAGAATGAAGTCAAATCAGCTGATTTTACCCCATCATTCCAGTTAGTAGTAGTTAAAAACACCCTCCAGTCATTTCCAGCTGCTTTCCCAGTGAACATGAGTTACATGTGTGGTTTTTTTTTTTTAAACTCAGATGACATGTGTCAAGAGGTCAAGGTGTTCTCCACAGTTTCGGCGTTCAGGTTACAGACGCCCCCCCCCCCCCCCCCCCCCTAATAAAAAGAAGGGGGGGAAAAAAAGAGTTGCGACACCTCCAGGCCGTCTCCCCACCACCACCTTACATAACAACCGCTTCGCTCTGAAGCAAAAACGCCCCTCCGTCCGGAGCCATGCATGTTTTATGCTTTTCGCCAGGAGACGCTGGTGTGGGATGAAAAAGCAGCAAGGAGAGGAAAGGGGGAGCAAAAAGACAAAAAAAAAAACAAAAAAAACCCCAACAATGAGCCCGAGGCCTGCAGCACACGGCCGCTGAAAAAACATGAGCCATCCTGGCTTCTCTCACACGCGTGGAGCCTCTCCTACCTGCTCGGTCTCCCGATCGGCTTGTGTCTGCAGGATCCTTCCAGTCGGGACTTCCTTCATTCCAGTCGATTAGTTCCCAAGCAAAAGGGCATCTTAAACCAAAGCCACTCCGGCTAACCAGCTTAACTTACTTGCTTGTTCGCAATAAGGGTACTCAGCTGTCTCACTTTTTTTTTTTTTTATCCTCTCCTACTTTAGGCTGACGATACTGCGGTGAAGCGTCGCGACCATGTTAAAAAAACACACAAAAAAAAACAAAAAAAAAAAACACGCGTGGGTTTATCCTGGAAACTTTCCAGAAGTTGTATGCAAGCTGGCTCGCTGTCAATTTAACGTCAGCTTTTGTTGACAAACAAGCCTGCGTGGTCGAAATCGCACACGACGTGAAGTTAGCCAGGCTGCTAGCTGGGTTAGCTCAGCCAGCTAAAATCTCGCCCAAAAAAAAAACACGTCGCTTCCAAATCTCAGTTTTTCACGCCTCCAGTGCGGCCCACGCGAGTCCGGTCGGCGGCGGCGAATGGCGAAGAGCTCCGTGGGTTTTGTGCGTGGCAGTGCAGTCGCGTTCAAGTTATCGCTCTGCTCTCCGCCATTTCCAATCTCCCTCAACACAAACAAACAGGGCTGCGCGTGCACGGGGGAGGAGGGGAGGGGAGGGGAGGGGGCGCGCTCACGAGGCGGGCAGAAGGTTCTGCTGCGGTGATGGACAGTGAAGCTGTCCCCCCCACCCACTCGAAAAGTAAAATCTAATAGGCGGAGCGGTTAGTGCTTCGTTTCTGCAGATTTGTGCAGGTAAAATTATCGTTTGTGCTGCTTTGGTTTTTGAGATATTAAACTTTATTTTATAGGTCATTCAAAGGTCACCGTCCCCCCAGACAGCTCCAAAAAGGACCAAAGTAGTCTACTTTTTTAGTGCTTCGTTTGTGCAGGTTAAAATTAACGTTTGTGCTGCTACCGTTTCTGAGATTTACACTTGAAAACGTTTTTCAAAAAGCCGTGTGACCTTTTGTGTGTAAATGTGTTCAATAACTTAATTTCCCTCTGGGATCAATAAAGTATTTTTGAATTTTTTGAATTGACTTGAATAAAGTTCTGCTTATGTTTTTATGATCTACATTTGTTGCACATGTACATTAATCAATTATACTTGTTCAATTATGTTCCTTTGATAAATTCAAGATTCTAGTTTATAAAAAAAAAAACATGCACAAATCGAGGAGGCAAACCCTTGACAGAGGTTATAGGCTTTGCACCTGCTGCACCTGTCTTAACCACTGTCCCACACATCCCCCTGCAGAACACACCAGACATATGTTAAAGTGGATCTTTTTTATTCAAACAAAATCTTTATTGAAATAAACAGAACAATCTACATTGCCATCATTTTTACAACAAACGAACAAGCTAGCAGTCTTTGCATCAAATAAAAGTTTGGCAGGAAAGGTATTTCAAGTAGTATTTTATTGTTTTGTTTTTTTACAACCCTTTGTATTTTTTGAACAAGGTAAGAGTATATTTCAACTAATCTTTAGATACTGAGTTAATACATGGTATAGTACACATGTTTTTAGATATTGAGCAAATACACAGTGTAGTACACATGGTAAAATTCACTGAATCAAGCCAGAAAGAGTGATTTGTTTAATCAACATTTTTAAAAACAGATACTTTTATTTGCAGATTCAAGAAAACATTTAATAAAGCACTTAAAGAATAACCAGTACACTGGACCAAAGTGCTGTGCAGTACATGTTAATGTATAAAACAACATTCAGACACAGAATAATACCAACAATGCAATTTAAGTAGCCCTATGTGCTAATGAGCTAAAAATTCCTATGTGTAGGTTGGAGAACTGGGTTTTTATCTCTATGCTGATTATATAGCGTAGGTCAGAAGTCACCATTTGATCCATCCTAATCATATTTTCTTTTAATTCTGATTTAGATGCCTCAAAAGCCATCTGTAGACAGACTCAATTTTTGCAGTCCTTTGCTATTCAAAAGAGGCCATATTCCAAAATGCCAAAATAGCCACTCCAGCTGCCCCGGTATGGATAGAGATGAGTCATCAGCTAGAAAACAATATGTCAGCAAAGGCCCTGTACACTTTTGTGAAGCTGAATAGACAAAACATCTGGTCAGTTTTGGAAATCAGTGATCAGGAAAGTGATGGTGAAACAGAGGTAGACTCCAGTGGCATTTCTTCTGGACAAGAAAGACTGGGTGAAGTTCATTCCCGAAAAGGTTGAATATAAAGACAAGTTTTACGGTCATTATCATCATCATCAAGTTACGGGCAAATTCTGATATTTTAAAGAACCCCCCCACAAATAAATAAAAGTTTTCTAAATCCATTCTTTTCAATATAATACTAATACTTACAGTAGGTAATCGTATATCCCTCTTTGAACAAGGTAAAAAGTGTTTCCAGCGACAATTTAGGGTTTTTACTGTATTCACTTGACCTCATAATGCAACAGCAACCTCAACAGAAAAATTACATTAGCAAAACAAAGCTTGTGTAGAAACAGGTGATCTTCAATAAACTGTAGGTGTTTATCTGTGTCTGGTGTATTTTTTTTGTTTGTTGTTAAAACATGTTTGTTCCTCATTCTGTAAATTTACTCACAGTGGGTAGAGCATCTAATCATTTTGACTCAAGTAGGAGTAGTGATACTTCATAATATTACTTAAGTAAAAGTAAAAAAGGACAATGACATAAAGCAACTCTTAAAAGTACAATGGCAGCAGGTGATGAGTCAAATTTTGAAATATTGATGCTGTTTTGAAAGCAAAGGGTGGTCACACCAAATATTGATTTTTCTTATTGCACAGCTTATATTTTTACTTTAGACACCTTTAACTGGCTGAGCAGATTTTAAACTATTAAATGGTGAACAGAGGAATGAGTCAGACTTTTCATGTTATCATTTTTTAAATGAACAATAACTACTTCTGAAGAAAAAGGTTAGGTTTTAAGGTTAAGGTAATCTGTCAAAAAAAATGGTCGCCCTTAAGATTTTTCTGCCACTGTTCTAGAAAAAAAAAACAAACAAACAAAAAACTGCTATCGATCGTTTGCGATAACTGGCATTGAGTCTTCTAAAAAAATAAAATAATTTATTTTTATGTTCTAGTTTGTCCGTTGGCTTTTGGCCTTGAAACTCTTCTTCTTCTTCTTCCCTTGTGTTGTTTCTGTCCTTCACGTCGCAATCGATCCAGTGTTTATTTATCTTTAACCTGCTCGTTCCGGCGAAGACGGCGCGCTTCTCCTCCAGGTGCATCTTGGGTCTTGCTTTGATGATGAAGATCCATCAGGTGGGTGGATCGATCTAAAATAGCGATAGTATCGATACTAATGTTGGTATTGGGTATTGATCGATACTTGTGTGATGAGATCGATTCTTAAGTTTCTGTTTCTGTTCTGTGCAAATCCAGGCATTTACAGAGAGACTGACTGGCCGTACTGTTTATTTATTTGCACAACTTATTAGTACATTTCAAATTGAAAAAAAAGTTTGTTAATTGCAAATGCAGATTTCCACCCCAGAAGGGAAATTTAAGTTTTTAAATAAAGATTTCTGAGTTACTTAATAAAAGTACTTTTATTTTTCTGACAGTAATTGCAACATACCTGAGATGGGATTTTCTCCAAGGCAGCTAAGTTAGTGAGAGAAGAAGCTCAATAAAACGGAAAAATGTAAACAATATTTCTGAGTTACTTAAAGTATTTTTATCTGCCTGAAAACTTTGTCCTGTGTTTTATTATCGTCATAAATATGATTAATTCAAGGAAAACTTACAAAATAATTAAATAATCATGAAAATTCAAGCTTTCAGACAAATTTGTGTATTGATGATGCATTCACTTAATAAATTAGGATACATTGCTCTCCCCCCTACACAAAAGTAGCTGGTACTAGTGAAAAAAATTGATATCGGCAATACTGGCCATTTGTGTTTACTTGGTATTTGATCGATACCAAATTTTGCAGTATCGCACAGCCCTAAGATCCATGCGTACGATGCGATATTTGGCAAACCCAGCCGGCGTGATGCTACACCTGTCGTCTGGACCTCCACCGTTACTCAAGGTCAGATCTTTGAGCGTTTGCCGGCTCCGACTGTTTCTTTGCCATCGAATCCTGAACTCTGAGCTTAACTGAGCCAAATAAGGCCGGCAGAGCTTTGGATGTTGCTCTGGGTTCTCTTAAGTTCTGTATGAGTTTTTGAAATGCTTCTGGAGTAATTTTAGTGGGCCTGGACACTCCTGGGAAGGTTCACCACAATTCCATGTTGTCTCCAATAGTGGATAATGACTCTCTCTCTATCTATTGGGATTTTGTCCAAAAGCCTTAAAAATGGCTTTAAAGATGACTGTTTCCCATCTGTTCTTCAATGTCTTCAGAGTGGGGCATGATGTGTTGCTCCTTAAGATCTTTAGCTTCCTCCATGTTGTCAGAGGTTCTGTTCAGGTGATTTCTTGATTCTTCAGGTCAGGCAGTAAACGGGCATGGTTGTGGTTAGGTAGATTAAACCAAAAATGTGTTCGTTCACAGTTTTTAATTTAAAATTTGGTTTAAAAAGGCATTAATCCCATTTTCACACGACGACAGGTTGGTCTGCACATACTGTGCAAAAATGAAAATGTTTGAACAACACCATGTAGCCCTGCTCCTGAAATAGCGTACATTAGGTTACGTTTTTGGTTTTTACTCTCTTACATTAAAGCAATTATCTCTGGGTTTTAGGTGGATTTCATGATTTAAAAAACCCCCAAGTATTTCAAAATAATCAGTTGAGATTTAAACTTGACTTTACATTTAGGGAAACTGACTTATATAGCTACCTGTTTGCAGAGAAAACTGGCAGCTAGATGAAAAGCACAACCAAGAAGAGCTTTTCCAGGAACACATCAGAGAAAAAAACAAACTGCATCCTGCTGTATTTATTAAACTGGACGAGGGCACCATTATCTAGCTAAGCGAGAGCTTTATGCCTGCTTTTAACCAGACAGACACTTTACAAACTTCTGGCATGTTTTAAAACTTTTATTTACCTGATAAAACACAGGAACACCAACTCATGGAGGCAATAAGTGCATTAAACGTTTTATTATCAAAATGTTGGGGCAAAGGGGGGTGGGGGGCACAGATGTTTAGGTGAAACAGCAAAGTCAGCTCTGAAACATTCATTTCTAGGAAGAGTTCTGTCAGCTCTGCAGGGTTAGAAACATGTCTGGAGCCAGAGATCTGGGCTCACAGGAAAATTAATGACTTACAGTATGCATCCCCAGTTTTTCCCTGATAAACTGAACTTAACCACAGCCTCCTCCCTTTGATTTGATATTTCTGGACAAAGAAGTAAACCGCTCGGGTTACAATAATTTTCCAACTCTGCAGCAACATCAAGCAGGTCGAAAACATTTTTTAAAAAAAACCTTCTAGAGCTGTTAAGAGTTGGTGAGCTATCTTCTAAAAGTAAGGATGGGACGGAAGCATGGATGAGAATCGGCAATGTGAGATTGTTGGCAAACAGGTTGGATGCTGATGACCCTCTGGAGATTATTATGTACAACCCTGAACATCCTGAGCGTCTTCGGTGAGAGGCTTCTTCAGATCTGCAGAGCGCTACAGGAGATTATCAATACCCACAGCCATCAGCATCTACAACAAATCTTTGAAGAAACTTGGATAATGAGTTACAACAACATTTAATTTCCCTTTGGGATCAATAAAGTAAGTTTGAATTTGAATTTGAATGACAACCAGACTTTTTTTGTTGTCAGTCATTTTGACCGATGGGGTCAAAAAAATCTGATCATAACCTATTTTTACGTGTCAATTTTTATAACAACATATTCAATAGTATTTATTTTTTTATTCATTTTAAATAATATTCAATCCCAACAAGCTGAACAGAGAACTACATGTAAATAATGAAATAAGCGATTGCACATAAAATATGAAGACTTCGCCTGCTGTGGCCTGAACGCACAGTTACATCTTCCTCCTGCTCTGCATGGAACTGAAATGCTCACCCACTGGTGCGTGATCAAATAATAGGATTGCTGCAGAGGTCATGAGGTTTTTGATTTTTGCCTCAGACAGACGACTTCACATGGAGGCTGAATCCACGCTCCGCTGCCACACTGAAGACTGGAGTTAAGCGCCACTTCAGCCAAAGCTTTAAAATCAGGGAACATTTCTCCTGTTGAAGTCGGAAAAAAAACAAACTCTCTGAACAGCCGTTTCCTGACCTGCAAGCTATCGCTGCAGCGGGAGGAAATCCTGCAGAATGCACCGGTGGTTGGCACGACAACGGGCTCTTGGCAGAGGCCCACTCCTGAGCCTCAGTTACTCTTCAATGGGCTGTTTGCTCCCGCTTAATGCTCAGATGCTCTCATGGGAATCTTTTTTTTTTTTTATTGATTTGGCGTAAAGTTGAAAATGTCTGCACATTTGCACCAAGTGGTCAGTGGTGTGAATTGCAATCTGTCAAAATGATCAATTTTCAGATTTTCCTTCAACATAAAAAAACCCCCAAAGAAATACGGAAAATATTCGGCTGACGCGACCGCTGCTTAAGAAGTCGAAAGAAATGTTTGGTTTGCACTGCCTGTTTTTACCTACACGTTTTGTGTTTAACTTCAAGTGTTTACGTAGGTATAGGAAGGACTTCTTAAATATTCGGTTGACACGACTCCTGTGTGGAGGTAAAGTAGCACCTAAATATTTAGCTACCCAGTTTAGCTTGCTAGCTAAATATTTAGCTGCAAACTAAATCTTTAACTTCAAACTAAATATTTAGCTACAAACTATTTTTTAGTTTCAAACAAAATTTTTAACTTTAAACTAAATATTTAGCTCCAAGTAAAATTTTTTGTCCGAAGCTAGATAGTTAGCTAGTAAGCTAAACTGGCTAGCTAAATATTTAGGGTGTTTCTCAATGCCAAGGAACCTCGCCTTGATGCCTTGGTCCCGCCCCGGTTGCCTAGGAGACACGTCATCAGGGACCGCCAAGGCGTGTTCCAATGTTCATGTGCTACAGAGGCGTCTGTCCTCCGTCTGTCTGCCGTTTAGCTAACTGACCGAGGATACATGGGAGGTTCCTTGATGCCTTCCCTCGGTCAAATATTTCCCAGAATACATCGCGGTATTTTCGAAGTTGCAGCTTCGGTTGCTAGCAGGTGCTAACTAGCTTTCACATTTGATTTAACCAATATATACACAATTAAAAAAGTAAAACTCTCGTTATAAACTCAGCAAAAAAAGAAACGTCCCTTTTTCAGGACTGTGTATTTCAACAATAATGTAAAAATCCAAATAACTTTACAGATCTTCATTGTAAAGGGTTTAAACAATGATTTCCATGCATGTTCAATTAACCATAATCAATTAATTAACATGCACCTGTGGAATGGTCGTTAAGACCTTAACAGCTTACAGAAAGTAGGCATTTAAGGTCAGAGTTCTAAAAACGCAGGACACTAAAGAGACTTGTCTACCGACTGTGAAAAACACCCAAAGAAAGATGCCCAGGGTCCCTGCTCATCTGCATGAACGTGCATTAGGCATGCTGCGGGGAGGCATGAGGACTGCTGATGTGGCTAATGTCCGGACTGTGAGACGCCTAAGACAGCGCTACAGGGAGACAGGAAGGACAGCTGATCATCCTCGCAGTGGAAGACCACGTGTAACAACACCTGCACCTTACAACCTCAGTTGTAAGTTATAAGAGTGAAGTTTCTCTTTATAAATATCTAAATATTTAGTTTCAAACTATTTATTTATCTTATGATAGGCTAAAAAACCCAAGTTATTGCTGTTATTTTTTGACTGTGTAACTTTACAAACGGCAACCCTTACCAAAGAGGATACAATTTCTACAGTTAGATTTAGGTGGATAATCGTTTTACAACTTTTTCTACGGACTATTGAATATTCTAACGAGTGAAATAAGTTATTGTTAAAAATTTCAAAACAAGGGTACCTTAAAGATTTCAGCAGGTTACACTGGAAACGAATTGCAATGGTTGGACTAGAACATGTCCAAATGTTCCCGGTCTGCAGGGGTAGATCTGTGAAAAGTGCTCCAGGGCTACCGGGTCGTGAGCTTTTCGAGGCTCGGGGAGAGAAGGCTGGCCCGTTTGGCGTGACCCAACGGACGAACCGCTGGAGTCAAAACTGCGTGAGGAGTCACTGCTGCTCCTGATTTAAAGACTGAGCTTGATCACTCATGAAGCTGAAGCTTTTGCCCCCTCTCATGTCCTTTTGTTCCGCTGTCCTATTAAACTTCAGACGTGTTCTACTGGTTGCTCCTGTGCGCAGCTCGTAGACAGAAAATGAGTCCGACTGAAACTACTTTAAAAGATCATTCAAGGCGAGTTTAGTCGTGACAAACAAAGCGTCGCCAACTCAGCTCTTAAAACTCTTATACATTCTTTGCTGTATTTTAGGAGCATAGACATACACTGCAAAAACAGCACTGCTTGAAATAAGCCAAATATCCTTAAAAAGGGTCACATTTTCTTGTTTTGAGCAAAAGTTGCTTGGCTAGAATTCTTAAAACTGGCAAAGAAATCTTAGAATAAGCTTAATTTTCTTGTGCAAAACTTGCTTGTTAAGAAGATTTTTTTCTCTTTGGACAAAAAATAAGAAAACATTTCCAGAAACGAGGCTTTTTTACTTTCTTGCAAATCCTTTTTTTGCAGCTAGCGATCGTGCAAAACAACGTTAAAGTATCAAACTTTTTCTTGTTGCTCTTCAGCAGCAGCCGCCTCTAGTTTCAGTTTGCTGCAAGGCCCAGTAACGTTACCAAGCTCTAGTCATGAGCCCAACACACAAGAATGGGCAGGTAGGATTGTCATTCAAAAGAACCAATATTAATGAAGAGCCCTGCTCAATGAAAAATGCCCTGAGATAATTAATGATACCTAATGATTCAGCAATACATTAATGAAACTGAATTGACTTGAAAGCTTGTAAAAAGGGGATATTTGTGGTCAGAAATAAATGTAATAAATGTAATTTTGTGTCAGAAACAGAGCCAGGAACCAGTTGTGAAGAGACTAATGCTCTCACTGTGAAAAACAGTTAAGCTGCTGTTGTATCTTACCAGTGTGTGAATAAGCAAACATTATCACTGAAACAAAACAAAAAATCTTATTTAGTATCTTGCTTGTTTCCAGCACAAATATCTAAATATTCTTAATCCAAGATACATTTATTAGACAAGTGAAATGGCATAAGACCCAAAACACCTAAAAATTAAGTGATTTTTTTGTAGTTGTTGTTGCTTAAAACAAGGTAAATCTAAAATAATTATTTTTATTACCCGTTTGGCAGATAATGTACCTTGTTTTAAGCAAAACATAATTTTTAGGTGGGGTTTTTTTTCAGAAAACAAGACATAATTTCTTATTTTTTAGTAAATGCATCTTGATGTAAGTTTTTTTTTCTAGATATTTGGGCTGGAAACAATACAAAAATACTAAGTAAAGAAAGGCGTGTTTTTTTTGCAGTGATCACATTAGTTACAATATACTGTAACAACTTTATAAGCCCAAGTGTCACTAGTGCCCATTATGTTTTTTAACAAACGATAGTGAATATTCAAAGCCCACGACTGAAAGGGAATAGGATAAAAGTAATATGAATTAAGCCTGCATATTTTGACATTTGGAATTTTTTTATTTGCTTTGCTTTGATTTAATTCAATTTAATTTGAACGTGCTTTCTATGTCAAATATGTTAAATATTACAATATTGTCATTAGAAGGTGCAATACATTTTATTTTAAAGTTAATTTTTTATTTGTTTTACAAATTGGTTTTATTAGATTTATTTCTTCATTTCAATGTTTGGATATTTATGAACACTAAATCTTAAAGAAAATAGATTCTGATACTATCCTGTTAATTACCGTTCTAATAAATTTTCGCTGTGAAACAAAACTTAGGCTACTGTTTTTGCACTGAATTGGAATTTATATTTTTCAAAAATACAATGAACTACAGGGCTGTAGAGAAGAGACTTATATTCTGAGGTTTTAACTACATTTTTTCAGTCGTGAACTAAAGTGGGCCGGTCCAAGGCATGAAACTCCAGGGCTGAAAATGAGTTCCAATCCGGCCCTGTTTAGGCTGCTCTAAAAAAATAGTATTTGCATAATTTGTTATTGTTACTGAATAGTTTTGAACACACGAGGAGGTAGTTCTCCGAGTCCAACATTTAATAACTGCTCAGACTGTTGATACAGATGAGTTCAGGTAAGTACTTACTCTCTCGTAGTCGGTGACATAGTCCGTGTTTTCTTGTCTTTCTCATTTTGTAGAGTGGCTGAGAGAAATGGGCCTCCGTGCCAACTCACATTTTGATACACAACAAATCACGAATTACAAAATTCTCACCAAAAATATATTTATGCTTTCTAATTAACTGAAAGGGGTTGTTAGGGGTGGCAATAATTGTGGCACAGATACTTGGGATTTATCACCCCTCTGAATGAATACTAATATTAAAGATTGATTTTTGTAAAAACGATGACCCGACTGCAACGAGGGATTAATTTCTTTCCATTTTTATAACACATCTTCACTTGCCACACTTTTCAGTCTATCTTTATCATGTTGAACACATGAGCCACAGCTGGGGCTCAATTACTTCACTGGTTTCTTCTTTTACTTTTTTACTTGCCATCTTGAAAAATGTTATTCTGATGTAACTGATAATATAGTCGCGTTTTGTTCCTACACACACACACCGTGAATTTGAACCCTGGTTATGCTGTAAAAGCTGGGCGTACAGCTGCAGAAACAGAAGAGCTGTTCCAGGAACTAATCAGATAGATGAACACGGCCATATTTAACACGCTGTCTGAGGACGCCGTTATCAGTGGTTCATGTCTACTGGTTTATTCCTCAAGCGGACAGGAACTTCTCAAAATTGAGGGATATTTGATTAAAAGATAAATTTCCACATATTTTTTTTTAAAGGATTCATGAAGGTGACAGCTGACTGCAGATATTTAGATGACAAAACAAGGTCAGCCATGATGTGGATTTCTTGTTGGTGAGGGTTAAACCTTTGAGGAGGAGCAGCTAATTTCTTTAGATGCATTTTTTAATAAAAGCTGAGGAAAAACTCATTATTTGTCCCGATTGGTTTATCCTGAAATTGCAACAAATGGATAACAGCTGAGGTGCAAAGATAAAAAGTAATCTTCATCCATAAAACAAACGCCTTTCCAGGAATTATTGGTCTTTTCCAAGCGTCTTAGCGCCCTCCTGTGGTGAAAAATATAAACGTTCGTTCAACGATAACTTTGCTTGAAAGAACCGATTTGTTTCTCTGATTCTAAATTACATTAAGTACCCAAAACAATTTGGGTTAGTGTGGAAGTCATTTACAGTGTCTACTCCTTGAGCTGACTTTTCATATTTTCTCATGCTACAACCACAAACCTCAATGTATTGTATTAGGATTTTTATATAATTAATCAACACAAAGTATAAATCTATTTTTATAGCACATTTCTTCCAACCAATGTTGACCAAAGCGCTTCACACTAAAATTAAACAACCTTATGTAAACTTTAAAAAAAATAGCAGATGAGCACATTAAAAGGAACTGTATAAATAGTAAAATATTAGGAAACCAAATTAGAAAAGGAGAAAAATATAAGACTATAGTTCCTTCAGGTGCCGAAAGCCATCTGGAATAAGTATGTCTTAAGTTTAGATTCAAACAAAGGGAAATCTGTGATGTTACGAAGCTCCAAGGGTAAAAAAAGTTCCACAATTTCAGACCTACTGGTGCAAAAGTGTTCATCCCATGCTGTTAATTGCCTCCGTGGGACCTGTAGCAAATTTTGTCCGGCAGAGCGCAAGGCTCTGCAGGGTTGATAAAAACTTTTAAATCTCACATAAGTAAGATGGAGCCAAACCATGTGTTGCACTAAAACCCTTTACTTCAGTGTAAAGAATACAGGACAGGCGTAATGTATTAGTCAACAGATAAGCAGTGGCAACATAGAAACTAATTGTGAATTGGAAGGAGACAAACTGGTAAACAACTTTTTAAAAACAAAAATCCGAAAAGTGTGACGTGCATCATACTCACCCCCTCTTAATATGATTTCCCAAAATAAAATCCATTGCCTTCTGAAGTCATCTAATTAGAAACCAGAGTCCTGCAGCTGTTCTATGAAGGTCTAAGAGGTTCTTTAGAGAACATTAGTGAACAACTTGACTTGAATTTCAGAATTATGAGGGGCAAAAAAGAATTCTAAGAAAAAAGAAATTTTGACAAGAAAAACCTGAATAATGGGGAAAAAGTCCGAATTCTGAAGAAAACAAAACAGAATGCTGAGAAAAATCTGAATTTTAAGAAAAAAAGTCAGAATGCTGAGAAAAATCTGAATTTTAAGGGAAAAAAAGTCAGAATTTTAAGAAATATAAATTCTGGGGGGAAAAAATTTTAATTCGGAGAAAAATCAGAATTTTAAGGGGGAAAAAAAGTCAGAATTCAGAAAGAAAAAAAAAAAGTCAGAATTGTGAGAAAAAAAAGTCTGACTTCTAAGGAGAAAAAAAAAGTCAGTCTTTTTTTCAGCGGCCCTCATCTTCCATACACCCGTGACTTTTAACATGAGAAAATAGGGTATGGGACTTTACTAAGTTTGATGCTTCAACGTTGTTGTTTCTGTTGCTCTTTTACTGAACAAGCAACGGAGTTTATATGTTTTTTTTTTTTTTTTTTAATAACAGCATTTTTGACAAATTCCTCTGGAGATAAACTGCATTCAACAAGGATTTATTCATGCAAACATGAAATCAGATCAGATTTTTTTTTTGCAACGTGTTTTTGGCGTCACCCAGTGGACACTTTGTGTTGTTGCTTTGAATCGTTTTCACGAGAAGTCACTTAAACAGTTTGAACTTCTTCATCAGTGGCTGCACAGTCTCTTTGGGGTACGGCTTCAGGGCCAGACATGTGCGGATGTTCTCCGGCTGCTCGATCCAGAGTTTGTGGGAGACTCCAGCCTGAGTCAGAGTGTCCGAGAGGCCGGAGAGAGCGGCCTCATCCGGAGCCTGCCGATCAAAAATGAAACAAAATAAATCACACACCAGCTTTTACTCACATCTGCATCTGTTTTCATCTTCAGCGATCAAAACGCTGCGCACAGCGACGCTCACCCCCAGCACCACCTTGTGCATGGAGTCCAGCTCCTCCAGGTACCGCTGGGTGTCCGGATCTCCGTAGTGCAGGGCGATGGCGGCGGTAGCGGCGTGGCAGGCCTGCGTGATCACGGCTCCCAGCGGCCACGATAGCTGGTGGACCAGATCCGAGCGGACCACCACGTACTGGACCAGCCGGCTAGGAGCACTGGCCCCGGGCGCTGCCATTTTTACTCTTCTTCTTCTTCTTCTTCTTCCTCTTCTTTGAAAATTATTGGCGGCAAACAACAATTGGTGCATTACCGCCACCATTGATTTGGAGTGTGATCTCAAATAGCGCTTTGTTAAAAAAAACAACAAAAAACTTATACCCTATCAAACAACCTAGTTTGTTTTAAGTACTGTAATATTGCTTTAATACTTTCACAATTAGATTTTGTTCTCAATATTTCCTTTATATCTAGTTTAAATCCATCATTTAAACATACATAATTTTTTTCCTCCATTAATTCCTCAATCACATTTCCATTTTCCTCATTACATTTATCCCATATTGTACTATGCGCATTAAAATCTCCACACCATATTGTTTTCCCTTCTATACATTTATTTCTTCCAATAATTCCAAAGACAGTCTTTTATATGGATTATAAAAATTTACAATCTTAAAACTTCCTTTCTTAGTCCATATTTCTACTACAATATGTTCTAATTGCATACCTTTCCCTAAGACTCTATATTGATTTCCTTCTTTAACAAAAGTTACACATCCTCCTCCTTTCCCTTCTATCCTACCTCCTGTATAGTATTATAACCTTCTATTACAAAATCTAACATCGGTTTAAGCCATGTTTCTTGTACACATATTCTATCAGGTTTTCCATTTAGTTCCTTAATGAATCCTTTAAATTCTTGTCCATTTGTCAAACTTCTTGAATTCCATTGTAATTCAATTCAATTCAAAAATACTTTATTGATCCCAGAGGGAAATTAGGGGTTGGTATAGCTCATATAATTAATTAATATGATCACTCCTGACTTTCTTGATTCCCCATCTCTCTCAGTTTCTTATGAATATGTTCCCATGAGAGTCCTCTCATTTCAAAGCATTTTTCTGCTCTTTTCGCAATCATTTTAATTTTCTGTTTTGTGTTTAACTTTGTCTGCGCAATTGATAACATATGCAATGAACAACATGATTTTCTCTACCGTTATATCTATGTCTATTTTTTCCTTTTGAACAAACTGTGGTATTGATGAAACCCCCCCCCTGTTGAGGTTTTGGTATCTCAACCCTTTCCCTTTGTACTTTCACTTTTTTCACAGCCTCCGCATAACTTATAGTATTTACTTTAACCTGTTCCACTTCAATGGCCATCTTCCTGATTTCACATCCTCCAAATGTCAATCTATGTTGTCCCCCACAGTTGCAGCATTTATCTTGCTCATTATCCTCACTCTCCCCATCTTTAACCTGAACCGGATCCTGGTTTATTTATCTTCTGGGTTTAGGTCAAAACGAACTGCAAAACCACCCTCTAGCGGTTGGCGTTTATACAACCATTTTAATACTTGCTGCAGTCAAATAAATCAATAAATATTTAAATTTTAATATTGAGAAATTTAGAACCTTATTTAATAGGAGCGTTGGATATCAAAGCTCATTTTTATTTTACTTTGAGGTGAATATTAATTATGATCTAAATGAAAATGTTGATTAAAAAAATACATAAAAGCATAACAAATAAATTGATTTGAACTGTAAATTCTAAATACATTGACATATATTATATTATTTAAGTTTAGCTTTGCAATTTAAATCACATTTTCCCCCTTCCAGCTCAATAAATAATCAGTATATCCTAAAATTATAACCACTAGTGAAAAACTATTTATTTCTTGTTATATTAAAGAATGTAGAGCACTTAATATGAAATAAATTAACTATTCACTTCAACCCAAATGGTATAAAAAGTAAATAATTATAATGCTTTTCAATATGGTCATGAAAGGCAGCAAAATATTATGTCTGCTTAATATTTTTGTATTGTCTTGTTCATTTATAATAAAGTAGTATTCTAAGGTGGTGCTTTCGTTAAAAAATATGTTTAAAACAGATATAAAAAATCCTAAACTCAGACAAATAAATGACAGACCAGCACAGCTAAATGTCACAATAAGTCTTTATTAAGCATACACATATTATAAATATAAAATGCTATTTTTGTTTTAAAATCGGTGAGACATCATTATATCTGTGTTGAGTCAGACAACCATACAAACGGGTTTTAATATTCTACCAAAATCTGCTGAAACGTCTACGCAGCTGTAACAAACCGTCCTCAAGTCCGAGCCTGTAACCATGGAGACGTGTAACTGATCAAGGATCAGGTGAATGTCACCAGAAATGAGGAGGGGGAACCGATCTTGGATCAGCCCTCCTAGTCTAAGATGCTGTGTGCAGTAGACCCAGATACAGACAGAGAGAGAGAGAGAGAGAGCACAATAACCTAGCATTTATTTCTTTATATATATTAATTCTCACTTTAATCCAACTATGGCATTTAGCAACATGATAACGCACCACTCGGTGTTTCCTAGCTCAAAGAAACTGCAACAGAAACCAGAAAGTAATGAAACCAAATAAACATCGAACATACGGATGATTATCGTCACTGTACTAAGAGAGAAACTCGTCCACAGTGAACCAATCAAATTAGATCAGAGTGATGACGTCAGGGTCGGGTTCAGTTCACGTTCAGTCGTTCAGCTCAGTCCTGTTAATGTCTCTGCCAAAAAAAGCGATAATGACATCAAGTTCTGTGCGTTTCACTGACGGGTCAATGACAGTCCATTCTCGAACTACAGCTGACTGAATCTGGGGGGAACTGACCCGCGAACCTTTAAATGACAATAAATAACAAATAGTTTCAACATGTTTTTCTCTTTTTTTTCAGGATATTTTTTCTTCTAATGCTTCTTTTTTTTCTTCTTGAAGTTTGGTTGACATGCTGAATCCTTTTAGAAGTTCTGGTCAATCAAAAGGAAAAGTACTGGGCGAACCACTCCTGGCGCTGGGCGTCGGCTGGGTCGATGGTGGAGTCCTTCATCTCAGGAGGGCTTCAGGTGGGACAGGATCAGAGTTACACACAGACAAGTCAGAGAGGGAGTCAGGATTAAATTACAGACGGGGATGGGAAGCAACGGAGCAGTCTAAGTCCAGATCCTAATACAATTCTGCTCATTTTGGTTCTGAAGTTTTTTCAAAATTCAAGAGATTACAAGAAAGTCTGGCTGCTTGGAAGGAGAACGTCTCAAAATAAGGAGCAGCTATATCCATGTGTACCTCCAATCGTGCCAGGTTTCTGTGAGAACATTTATTCAGGATTGGAAGATTCCTTCTGTGTTTCCTAAACAAAGCTGTTAGATTTAGGATATGTTCAGACTAAATTGAAGTCTTTCAGCGCAGTACAGCAACACACTAACCAGCATACAGTCTGAGGAGGGCGAACGTGTCGTGCACGACTACGTCCACAAGGGGGAAGCGTAGCCACAGCTATGTAATGCATGGGATGCACAGTGGTTCAGTAGGTTAGCACTGAAGGTCCTTTCTGCATGGAGTTTGCATGATAGGACCCAACCCCCTGCAGGGATAACTGGATGGATGCATAGATGAGGAATGTTGTGAAAAAAGCCTCTCATGGATTTCTTCTGGTTTTTGCGCAATTTTCATATTGCAAAGAGCTGCTTGGCCAATTGATCGCAAGTGTTATGAACTTGCATTTTTCATGCTCGTGTATTATCACAGATGGGAAAGAGAGGAAAGCAGAAAATTGGTGTAAATAGCGCCTGATATCAAACAAATTTTGATGTCGGACAAAGAAAAGCTGAGCAAATATTTTAAAAAGCTGTTTTTTTAATGATGATTTTGTTAATTAGGAGGGGAAAACAATCCAATTTTGGCCCACTCTTTCACAGAATTGATTCGGCTACATTTGAGGGTTTTCAAACACAAACTGGATTTAAGTCCAGACTTTGACAAGGTCACTACCTTAATTTCATTTTTCTGCTATCTGTTTTCTTTTTTTAATGTTGAATTTGTGCTGTGATTGAGCCTAAAATCACAAACTGATGCCCCAGACCATCACACTACCACCACCATGTTTGACTGTAGAGAAGATGTTCTTTTTCTGAAATGCTTTGTTGGTTTCACAGTAGCTGATCATTTTTTGATAAATGCGTTCTTTCTGGGGCTTTAGATGTTGTTTTGTAACCTGGACGAATCTGGGAGGAGCTCATGAAATGGTTTTGAGGTTTGAAATTTGCTTTTGTATTCATTCACGTTATCTTTGTCTGATCTTAAAGATTTATATATGACAAGCAAAAACAGAAGAAATCCTTTTCACAGAATGTACATGGTCTGTAACTGACCTGTAGTATACATACCTAAATCTTCTGCGTTAGAAATATGTGAATTTTCCTTCAATTTTTTTCATACAGGTGTTTTCTGACAGAAGAATCTTGATGCTTTATGGTATTTTCCTATATAAGACGGCAAGAGGCTGCAGTTAGAATCTGCCTCGTCTCTCTGGGGTTAAACCCTGCTCCCCAAAGTTTCCTCTAATTAGGTTAAGTGCTAAAAACAAACATCTACTTTAGGCGTTCCTGCTTCCTTAATTGGCTACTTCTAAAACAAACAGTCCCAGAACCCCTCGGTGACATAAAAGTTGTTTTTTGTTGCTTTTTTTGTGTTCTGACTTCAGGGAATGATGAATGAATCAATCTGGACCTCTAGAGGGTCATCTTAACTGCACACATTAAATTAGTTTAGCGGATTTCTTATCACAAGACGACAAAGTCTAGGTTTAGAATGTTAGGTTGTGCAGAGAAGAAGAGGAAGAGAGAGTAGAAATGTGATAAAAATGTAAGGAAAAGCACCAGAAACGGGGGGGGGGTGACTAAGCTAGCTTTCTTTACAGCAATGGCCGAGAGGTTGCCAGAAATTCCAGTTATTCCAAATCCTATCTAATGGGTCCGTGTAACGCCTATCAGTTCAATTTTCTATACACAAACGGACATTTGGAAAAACAGAAAAATGGATTCAAATATCCAACTTTTCATTTTTTTCACCATGACAAATTAAATTTTGATTTTTAAACTGTTTTTCCAATTTTCAGTTTTCATTCAGTCGATCAGAAATTTAGAAAATTGCGTCTGGGCTCCAACTACTCAATTATTATCATTATTATCTATTATTCTGTAGAAGATACAGCCTGCCTCTATCTACAGACTGAATGCTATATAAAGAATAGATACATAAAGCTGTAGGTAAAAACCCTGGAGTTGTTCTCAAATGTAGTTCCTTTTTACCATGGGTGTTTTTACCATTTTACATTGCCGTCGCTTCTTACCCTCACTTTCTGTTTTACTTATTGCGTTTTCATACTCAGTCTATAGCTTAGGTTGCAGCTTGTTAGCCTGCGGGTTAGAATGAATATATGTTTATAGTCTATGTCCATTTTCACAACCGGCGAAACGTCATAGAACTACGTGGAACGAGGGAGAGAATATCATTGCAGTAGCCTATTGAATAATTGGAGCCCAGACGCAAATTTTACACAATTTAGCAATTTTCTGAATTTCTGATCCTCTGAATGAAACTGGAAATTGGAAAAACAGTTAAAAAATCCAAATTATTAATTTGTCATGGATATTTGAATCCATTTTTCTGTTTTTCCAAATGTCCGTTTGTGTTTAGAAAATTGAACTGATAAGCGTTACATGGACCCTAATGCAATCTTGGTTTGGATTTTAAATGAAGAACATCAGCCGTTTCACCTTCTTTGGAAATTCACGGTTAGTTGAAGTTTCAAACAATGTGAAAGCTTGCTGTCGCTACTTAAGGTTGCAGTGTGTTAATGTGTTGCTGTAGAGGTGGTACATCACTTCTCACTCATTTCTTTTCTCAGTTTTAAATCATTTTAGTGTGTTTGTTTGTTTGTTTCATGTTTTGTCCCAAGCTTTTGCAAAGCAGCCACCTTGTTTCGTTCCCGGAACGAACTGCAGGAAAGCATGCAGCACACATGCTACACACCTAAACACTTCCATCAGAATACACCACCTGCCATGCAAAAAAGATACACTGACTGCATGTATTCATGTGTGAAGCTTGTTACATAATTGATCACCTATAGGTGTCAAGAAACAAAAGAGTTGTTTGTTGGACCGTAGAGTTGAGCTGTTTTTAGATCAGAGGTCACAGAGACAGGCGTTCGTAGCTGCACAGGGTGGCATCTGCTTCATCGTGACGTCAAAATAAAACATTGTTTATGAGGACAATCAACATGTTTTGGAGCCGGGGAGCAAAGAGCGACATGCTGAACTTTTAGATGAGGGTGAAGAATCACAAAAATGACACAATGCAACAATATAAAAACCACAAGGACTGCTGACAAGTGTTATAACTTCCTTTGCAGAAAAAGAACAACCTGCAGGCATGCGCACAACATTTACACGCTGATGGACACGACTGAGGAAAAGAAAACTTAATAGGGAAAAAGAACATGCCCCTTTTGCATTCCAAGGCCATTCTTTGAAGCTTCAGTCACGTGTGGGACTCTTGTGTTTATGTCCAGCTGGTATTTTTGCTCTTTAAATATTTGTAGTCTATTTGAGGAGGTGTGATGCGAGTTCAAATGTGCTGCAGCAGAAATAAGTCAATGGTGGATCAGCTGTTGTGTGATTCAAGGCAAAATTCCAGGCCTTGTTAGGAGGCAGAAAATAACCTCTGGGGTTTTTACATTGATTGTTTGCTGAACCTCCTTTCTGAAGAGGAAAACACATTGCACATTTCAACAAAAAAGAGCTTTTCGAATTTTTAACCAGAAGGTAAATACAAACAATAAGTTGAAGTTAATAGAGGAAACAAGACTTTTTTTAAACTGTAAGATATCAAACTTTTTGAATTTTTTAAATATTGGGGCTTTTTTCAACAACAACAAAAGTATGTGATATGTGGTCATTTAAATTCTAGCTATGAAGATATGATTATTTTCTGAAGACTTTGGTTTATAATGGATTGCTGCCAAAAAGCTAAGGTCTGCCATGCTATTCAAAAACCCCAAGATAAAGCTTATTAAACATAACTACATGAGCTCCATTAAAAAAGGAGATTTGAATGCTATTTTTTGTTTTTGCCCACATAAATGCTAAAAACATAACAGCAAAGATGGGGTATTAGGTCGGGTTTCAGCAATGCTAGCATCAAAAAACATTAGCATGGCAGCATATCAGTAACCCCGTAGAGAACAGTTGTCGCTGCTCAGCAAAAAAGTAATTAAATTGTGTATTTTTTACGGTGGCCCTGAAAGTTCACAGCAAGCAACTTAAGAAAACACATGCAAAAAGACAAAACACAAGCAAATTGAGAAAACATTTTCATCAATTTGACAACACGTGTGCAGCATTTAGAAAAACAACACAACACATTAGAAAAACGCGCTGCAAATAGATCACAACACAACGGAAGTGTTTCCAGGGGACACTTAAATGTGATGCACACGGCCGGACATGCTTGTTGTTGAGGCGGATTTCGAGTCACAGCTCAGTCACCGTCAGTGGTGTTGGAAAACGAGATAAAAAGTAATTGTTTTTATTTATTTTAAAATTGTGATTGCATGATTCAGCCTATTGCATTGATCTGCTGCTAAACTATCGTTAGCCTTTAGCCGTGTGCATCACATTTAGGTGTCCCCTGGAAACACTTCCGTTGTGTTGTGGTCTATTTGCAGCGCGTTTTTCTAATGTGTTGTGTCGTTTTTCTAAATGCTGCACACGTGTTGTCAAATTGATGAAAAGGTTTTCTCAATTTGCTTGTGTTTTGTCTTTTTGCATGTGTTCTCTTAAGTTGCGTGCTGTGACCTTTCAGGGCCACCGTAATTTTTAATTACACTTAAATGTGTGTACTTAATACTAGCAGTAAATATAAAATTTTATAAACAAATTGTGATTAGCTGTTTGTCCACGTAATCATAAAAAACATAACAAAGGTACAGTAGATAAAGTTGATCAGCATGTTAGTATTAGCCTGGTAGGCTAAGATTAGTAACCCAAGGGTTTTTTTCTGGCCAAGTAGAGTTTAAAGTTACACTAGTTTGTCGGATTAAGAAATGTAGAAAAACAAAAGCCTTGTCGATGTTGAGCACTGGTTTAGTGTCTGTACTTATGTTAGTCTGTGCTGTATGCTACTACGCTACGTCAAACAATAAGCTTAAAGTGCAGAACAAAGATATTGTAATAATTGCATTTTTTCAAATCATACTTAAGTTTGTGTTACCCATATTCAAATCTATTTAAAAATCTTTGTATTTTAATGTTTTTGGCCTGTTTAATGCTAAAAACATGGCAGCAAAGGCACTTCATTGACATGCTAATATTAGCGAACCGTAATTTTAAAACCCTAAATTTGTAATGAACCGTGATTTTGTGTACCTTCAGACCCCAAGTATTTATGTAGATTTATGTAATCAAAGACAGTTGGAGAACAAAAAGCTTTATAGTCGATAATGTTAAGTGTATCAGGCAGCTAGCAATGCTAGCAAACTTGGTTAGAAACTTTAGTCATTTAAGTTAAGAAAAACTGAAATGTAAACAGTTTCTGTTATTGTCTGAGAGAACTATTGCAGATTAAATAATAAAAAGTTTGAAAAGAAATCTATAAAACTGCGGTAAAATCTGCCAAAAAGCATTAAAACACTGTTCCATACAGGGGGGATCAGCAAACTTTGAAAACAGCAACATTAGTTACGATAACTTTTTTTTTTTAAAAGAGCTCTATATGAGTGGACAGAATTAAGTTTAGAAATATTTAAAATACTTTATTGTAGAATCAGGAACTGAAGAGTTTTAGCATTCAAGGTTAATAACTGAGCTTCAGATGCTTTGAGCTCCACCAAAAGTTGCCGTTGGATGATAAATGGTTGACGAGCTGCTGCCCGTCAGTGGAAAAAGGTCTCACCTCATGAACATCTTGGGTTCGGTGGGAGGGGTCGGCGGGGCAAGAGGTTTGTTGGAGTTGAGCTCAAGGTGGTGGAGGGGGGAGTTGGGGATGGGCTCTAGGCGGCCGGGTGGGGCTGGGGGCGGGGGCGGGGGCTGCGGTGGCAGCCCCGTCCCCACGCCCACCACGCCCAAACCCATACCTGCTGCCTCCAGAGCCCTGAGATTAGGAGAGCTGCTGAATCTGTTGGCTGCTGCTTTCTCATTCTTTTTCTTTTGCTACACAGAAACAAAAAAAGAAAAGGAGGGGCACTGGGGTCAAAAAGGGAGCAAAAGGGAACTTTAAAGCAAAAAAAATAATGTTTAAATGAAGAGGGGTTGAAAAAACAGGGCAAATGGAGTACAGGGAGAGGTCTAGAGGTAGTAGAAAATCCAGCCGATGACTGACAGAAAAAGAGCAGCGAGCTAATTTGATCCTAATAAATACTGATTTAAGCAGATAGAACGGTCAGATCAGTCTGGAGACCGGCGTCGCTCGGTCACAGTCTTACAAAGCGGCGGTCGCTCTGAGCGGAATGACAGTCAAGATGTGTGAAGAGACGTGTCATAGCGGGGAAACATCTCGCTCCAATAAATGGCTTGGAAAGCAAAGGAAAGCTGGAATAAAAAAAGGGTTAAGGGGACCGATCGGAACCTGGGTGGAAGGTTCGCACACAAAGAAACGAGACTGATCAACAAAACCAACAAAAGAAGGGACAACACAAAAAATTCATGTGACAAAAAAAACTAAACGTACACTGGAAGTTATAAAACCTGTGCTGCTGTTGACAGCTTAACCCGAAATGGCAGTGGGAGCTTCAAAACTCAGAAAAAGGTGACAACTGAGACCTATGAGGCCACTTTCACTTTTTGGATATTTTATAAAGTATCTCTAGCTCAGACCTTCCGTATTCCCTGAACACAGCCACTGATGGAGCTGCTGTATGCGTTAAATATCCATATATTCCTGGTTTATGCTGCTGTGGATAGCTGTCTGTCTGCTATTAACTATGTGTATTCTTTATTTTTCTTTCCCATATAACAGGGGTGTAAAACTCCAGTCTTGAAGGCTCAGCGTCATTGATGTTGTAGATGTGTTCCTGCTCCAAAATGTCATTTAAAGGGGACATATTATGCAAATGTCACTTTTTTTCATCCTCTTGTGTCGTCTTTTGCGTCTCTGCTGCCTCTATAAATAAATATATGAATGAATAAAACCATACCTTTTTTTTTATATATATTTGCTGTCAGAAATCTTGCACTTCTACAAGCCATTTAAAAAAAAGTGCCCTATTGTGACGTCACAATAAGCAAGAATTTGCATTTAATCGTCCCCACCTTTCTCATTGGTGGCAAATGGAGGACTATTTCTGCCAAAAATGAAAATAAATAAATTTGGAAATACAATTGGAAATTGGTAAATAAATGTGTAAATAAACATTTGCGTAAGTAAAACTGGAAGTATATATATATATATATATATATATATAAATATAAAAAAAAAAAATTAAATACATATATGTGAAACAAAAAAAAATATTTATGCATTTTCACATTTATTTATTCGTTTTCAATTTCGGCAGGATCGGTGGCAAACCCGCAGCCTCGCAACAAGACGGGTGGGCGTGGTCTGAAGTCACTAATTTGCATAAAACTGACAGAGCCCTCTCAACCAGTGGTTCCCAAACTTTCCAGCTTCTGACCCCAAAAATAAAAATGCGAGAGGCTGGGGACCCATACTCTTGGTTTAACTTGCAAGCATTTTTACTGAGTCAGTTAAAAAGTTGTACAATGATACGCAATCAGCATCAAGAACCCAATATGTTGCTTATTTTTATAAAAGTCCTGTTCTTTTTTTTTAGCTTTTACACTATGTATAAAATGCATGTGCTTTTTTATTGCCTCTTTTGGTTTTTAGCTCATTCTCTAAAAAGGACCTCAAGACCCCACACTAGCATATCTGTGACCCCAAGTGGGGTCCCGACCCCAACTTTGGGAACTACTGCTCTAAACAACTCATTCTGAAAGGGACTGAAATTGTCAAGACTTGAGCTGGTGAGATCGCTTTATGTGAGAGTGATTATGTGCAAAGAACTTCATTAACATGTTTTGTACAGACCATGGAGCTATCATGACTCGTTTAAAAAGAGGCATAATATGTCCCCTTTAATGTCTGCGGGAGCCTGGTAATGACCAATTCAGTGGATTCAGGTTAACATGCAGGACACTGGCCCTTTACAACTGACTTTGGAGCTAACAGACACAAATGGTACTGCTGGTACTGAGGACAGCTCCTCTGATGATGCAACTGGCTCCATAACCACTGTGTCCTCTATTTGCCTTTCTTGCCACATAAAGTGCTCCCGGGAACATTGCTTCTGTATTTAGCTGCATGTCTTTTACCGGACAGAACCAGATACACTCTCTTGATTTTCTTTCATGTGAAATGGGCTCCTGGCTCGGTGCTTCTGTGTTTGGCTGCTCCTGAACAAAGCCGCTGATTTTGTAGCACACAGATGCGAACTGATGATCTCTGTATAAGTCCGAGGACAAGATTTGCATTAAACAAAAAAGTTTTGACGTCATCTTTATAAAAATGTTTTAAATCTCTTATATTTCTGAGATTTGCATAAATAAAAATCTAAAAGGCGTAACGTGTATTTGTATTCAGCCCCCCCAACGTCAATTACAGCTAGTCTTTTAGGATAGGGTTAGACATTTTTTTTATTGTTCTTTGCAAAGTAGTTCAAGCTGAGTCAGACTGGATTTAGGTCCGGACTTTGACTGGGCCACTCTAACACACGCATGTGTTTTGATCGAAGCCATTCCATTGTAGCTCTGGCTGGATCTTTAGGGTTTTTGTCCTCTGGAAGGTGAACCTTTGCTCCAGTTTCAACTGTTTCGCACAGTTTTAATCTCCTCCAGGTTGGCATCAACCCAGACTCTGATGGGAATGTGCAGCGTTGGTTTTCCGCCTCGTAGACTTTTGGCTGCGGGCTAAAAAGTTACATTTTGGCCTGACCAGAGCAGCGTCCTCCACATGTTTGCAGAGTCTCCAACATGGAGTGTTGCAAACTCTAAATGTCCCTCTACCACGGGGGCCACATTTATGCATCAAACTAAAAAGGCTGAAAACAAATGCATGCCAAATTTTTTAGGTTTTAAAAAGAAAACGCATTGGAATTTGCAGTTTTAACGCGACAAAGTGTGGAAAACGCTCAAAGAGCATGAACTGCAGGGAAATGTGAGTAGAAACCCCCCAGCATTGATTGTCCTGCCTGATCTGCACATAATTCATAGCGTGTATCCTCTTTAATTCGCTGTGACAGGCTTATTTGTCATGTATTACAGGATGGCAGTACCTACCTTAATGAGTGGGTTGATAACTCCTACATTAGGACTGGCGTTGAACACCTTGTTGAAGTTGGTCTCCCTGTTGACAAGTTCCAGCTGGTAGAACTTCTTATCGTCCTGGAATAGAAATTACTGTTAGCTGACAGGCAGCAAAGCTGCAGAGGACTCATCGGAGGGCGAGTAGTCATTTCGTTTCATTTAATAAGTTGTTAACGCAGAGTTTTCTCAGTAAGACACAATGTTGGCTCTGCAGTTTTTCCTGCATTCATAAAATATGCAGAAACAGCTCTCTGGTGGATATTCAAACTGCTACTTTCATCTTAAACTTTTCACATTTTGCACATTTTGGAGGTCAGACGCAAAGCAATGAATGCAACAGTGTGCAGCAGTATAGTGTACATTTACTTGTATTTCTTTTTGCATTTCACTTTCCCATTTTTTAAAACTTGAATCTGTTTATTAAACGTATTACTGGATAAAGTTTAAACAACCAACACTCTCCGTTTTGTGGACGTCTCACAGCGTTTCACAGCTGGAGAGACGAAGCTGCTTCAGTGAAATACACAGAGGCATATTCTCTAAGAAGTTTGCCATGTGAAAAGGTGCACAACCAGATTTAAAGGATCATTTATCTACAAAGAAAGATCTATGCCTAAAATTGCAAACCCAAACAAACAGTGTCTTAACACAAAGCAGTTTGCCCCATTCAAATGAGCTAACATGCATGTATTTATAAATATTCATGCAAATTACAGCTAGGGTAAAAAGCATCTCTTGGATCAGTGCTGTTTGTTATTTTGAGACAGAAGTAGAAACAAGAGAACATTTCTGTTGCATTGTAAAAACAAATTGCTTTCATGTTGCTAAAATGGGGACCTGACTTTTCATGTGCAAAGCCAACACACACAGCCAGCACTTCCCTCTTTTTCCTTTAATCTGGAGAAAATAACTAGATCTAAAGATCAACAAGCGTTTCTTTTCTACTCCGACAAGATTCCACACATTAGACTATAAATTATAATTTCACAATCTAATCCTCTTTCAACTTAAACAAAAAAGATGTAAAAACATTTCTCTGATCCGGTGTTTTGGCACTGTTAAATAATTAGAGCTATTTGCTTCGTCAATAAGGTGAAGAGATGGACCAGATGGCTCCTTAGCAGATCAACCAGCAGCTGTTTCTTTCTACTTGTTGCTGAGAGCTCGATGAACATTTAATAAAACCTTTTTCTGTGCTGATCTTGACGGATTTATTGTTTTGCCCGAATCTGTCTCAAATATCAACAACCTTGAGACATTCTGTGCATCTTCCAGTAAACAGTGCCGCTCACTGATCCCCACAAGTCCATAAAGTTTAAACAATAACGCTGAAAGCCGATACGTGAGCTCCAGCCTTTTCTGCGTTTACAAAGATGATTTTGTTCCTCCTGACTCGATCACTTTCTTACCACCAGCTTTTTGACGAGAGATTCTCTCTCCGTGACCATCTCCTTCAGCTCAGCGATGACCTGCAGGTCTTCAGGTCGACTCTCTCTGTTTCTGAACTTCTCCTCTGTTCCTTCCAAGCTGTGAGAGAACAAAACAAAACATAAAAGGGAAAAACATAACTACCTAATGAATAATTGTATCATCTTTCCTGAGCCTTTGATCAATAATTATTGTGTATTTCTTTCACCCTCCCTGCTCTTTCCCTTTTGTCATCACAAAGAACATTTAATAGTCAAAGTCAGAATTTGCGATGTAAAACAATCATTTAACACTTTTTGACAGTTTTTGGATGCAACACCTCGATAAAGAGCGACATTTCCACTTCAAACGAACATCCAGGCATACCTTTCGGTAAAAATGGGAAAAAGTTGTTTCATCTGCAACACAGAAGTTATTCCAGTTCATCTATCGCCGGTGTCTGATTAACCTGATTCTCTGCATCAAAGGTGAGACCTTTCTTTCACAGAAACGTATCACAGCTAACCGGAACCACTAGCCAAAAGGCACCGTCGCATTTACAATGTGAAAATGCTCTTCGTCCTGGTGAACTCTTCAGCCACACACTGATCTGCTGCTTCATTTAATCTAAAATTCCTCATGAGCTCGACTGGATCTCCGTTTAATCGTGTTCGTCAACCGGTTTCAGCCGCTAACGCAGGGCCAGCACCCCTCGATGCTCAGAACCAGAACAAATCTCCCTGTGCTTACTGCGGGAGTCAGAACTAAGGTCTGGGATTGATGCCACGCCCACAATAGCCCGTTTGCAACCAGTGGGATTTAATAACTCTTCATCCCCATCTACAATAAGCAATAAAAGACGACAACCTTGTGGCATTATTTCTGGATTTAAAGACGACATCTGTTAGCTTATTGGCTTAATGCTCCGTTACAAGACATAAGGAGAGGTTTATTGATCGTTAAAAGCCTTTAATGCAGTTTTATTTTCATAGCACTTTACAAACACGAGTGAAAGGGCTGAACGAGGCACGAAATAAAACAGAGAAAGAGTGAAACAAACACAGCCAGTTAGAAAAAAAGAGTACAATTAATCTGCAAACTGGTGCTTTGCAGCAAGAAGGTCCTGGGTTTGAATCCCAGCCTAGGGTCTTTCTACATGGATTCTCTCCAGGTACTCCGGTTTCCTTCCAACATGACTGTCAGGTCATGATGACCACTGGAGAAAAGGCTCTCGTCCCCCCCGTGACCCTGCACCCACAAGCAGGTATAGACGGCCGATGGAAATACATAAAAATATGATATGAAACACTTAAAATCAAGAAAAAAATTAATAAAAAGTCAAGCTTTAGGAACTCAAAGATTTTCACAGGTAATTCCAGATTAAAATGTGTGAACATTTGGAAGAACTTTGATGCTGGAAAGGAAGCAAACACTTCTGCTTTAACACATTTAAAAGAAATGAAGCAACAATAACAACACCAGTAAAGGTGAGATATTGCCTCTAAAGAGGTTTCAGCTGGAAAAAACTAAATTTCCCCTCCATTAAAACATGTTTTTTATCATTTAAATTGTCCAGAACTGATGACAGATTCATTTTTATCCAGCAGAAGAAACCAAAACATTGTTCTGTCGTTTCTCATGTGAAGACCGGTGAGTCTTACATGATGATATCCAATTAAAGTGGTTTATTTCCTATTTTTTTAAAGACTCCAGAACAACATCTAAACACCCATGAGAAGTCATCTGTCTGAGACAAAAATACAAAACCTCATGATAATAACCTCTGCAGCAATCCCACTATTTGATTACGCACAAGCGGGTGATAATTTCAGTTCCATGTGGAGAAGGAGGACGTTTTCAGATCAGGCCACAGCAGGTGAACTTTAAGTGCAATCGTTTAATTTCATTGTTTATATATATTTCTCTGTTCAGCTTGTTCGGATTGAAAATTGATTAAAATGAATTAAAAATAAATAGTGTTAAATATAAACTGATCATTTAACAAGTTGATCGCAACTTCTGGTGCAGGCAAACATCTGCATAGAGTAGCATGAGATCAAGTAATGTAATTGCTACAACATAGGGCTGGGAGATATGGAGAACATTTTTTATCACGCTAACATTTTTTATATCAGTCGATATCGATATGTATCACGATATAAAACAAATCACTATTTTTGTCACTATTTAACAGTTCCTGGTACTATTTGAAGATATCAGAAGGTTATATTGGATTTAAACATTTATTCAAAAGTTGAACATGTCATCGGTGATTATAGAACTGTTTCGGAAAAATTAAAAGGCTGTTATGGCTGGACGATATAGCTAAAAAATAAAATCTTTGATTTTCTTCATGACGAATTCAATTTTTGATATGAATCAATTATTTTCTCCATTTCAATCATTCCTTCCTGCAGTTGACATGAATTCAAACTTGTCAGGTTCCGTGGATTTTTGCTTTGTTTTCCTTCCACTTAATTTTCTTCCCCTCTGTACCCCAAGCTGCTTTCTTGTTTTGTCCCTCCTGTTTGTGTTTAAACTTAGTTCTTCTCATTATCTAGTTTTTTCATGTTAGATTATTCCTTGTCTTTATTAGTTTATTCTGGCACTTCCTTGTTTCTGTTTCTTCTTCTTGCTCTTAGATATTTTCACCTTTTTGTTTGTGTCCTCAATTGTTTCCTTAGTTTATTCCCTCTAGATAGTTTCCTGATTTATTTCTTCCTTCTGCTCTCTAGTATTTCCTTAGGTCCCCTTCCTAGACTTATCTTAGTTAAGAGTTTTCTGTCTCCCTACATTTCTACCTCTCTTCCCAGCTGTTGATTGTTTCCACCTGCTCTCTCACCTGCATCTGATTCCCCTAATTGTTCATTGGTCTCCTCTCACTTCGTTTCCTCCCCAGTATATATTCTGCTTTCATTCAGTCACTACTTGCTGGTTCGTTGTCATTTTTTCCCTGTCTGGTTCCTGCCTTCCTGTCCCTGTTTTTTCCCCTTCGCTGCATTTGTTGGTTCTCCTGAGTTTTGTAAGATATTGTTTCTTGTTTTTTTTTGTTACAATTAAATCTTTACATTTTACTTGCTGCTTTTTGGGTCCTCAATTCAACCAAACATGACAAAACTCCATATAAATACACACTATAAAAATGCTTATAAAACAAGATGGAAGAACTTACACCACTTTGAACTATGGAAATCCAAGAGATGCATTGGTGACATATTTTTCACCTCGTTATTTAAAAAATAGAATCTTCATAAACAGAAAAATTCAATAAATCGATGTGATCAATATATTGTCAAGCCCTACTATAACATTTGCAGAGAATCAAATGTTGGTATATTTTCCGTCTGAGTTGTGCCACAGTATTTTTCTATATGTTTAAAATACCTGTGGCAGCCTGGCTTAGCTGAACGTCAAACTACGTATGCTTAAATGTCCAATCAATAGTAGGTGAAATTACTTAATGCTTTGCATCTTCATGCACCATTAAAAACACGAGGCAGATCTGCAACACTGTGGTGGGGGCAGTCCTGTCTCTTAAAAGCTAGCGGTAACTTTGACATAGGACAAGAAATTGAAAAGAGTGCAACCTGCTAAATTGACAAAAACAGGGCTGGAAAGTCACAGAATGGATCAGGTCTTCGTGAATGTCATTTCTGACAGAGGATGTTGTTCTTCCAGCTCTGAGGAGGACCTTAATTCTTTCTTAGTTAGCTTAGCTTAGAAAGGAAGAACAATGTTTTCTTCACACAAAAAGACTGCAGATTGTTTGCGTTTCTGTGCAAATCTGCAGGACTTCATCTGGTTGTTTGCATCAGCAGGTAATTAGTATTATCTTCTGTGTAAATAGAATGTAGAGATAGAGCAGAGGGTGATGGGGAGAAAATGCCTGAGTGTTTTTACTAGCAGCTGAAAGTTCATCTGAATTTGCGATGAGCAAAAAAAAAGGGACTGAGGCCAAATGTTGAACGTGGAGCAATTTTGCACATGAATGCGTTAATGTAAGCAACCCTTCCCGAGCCAGAGGAACCAGGGGAACCTCGGCCGGGGCAGGAAGTCTGCTTTATCTGGGGGATTTATTATGTTGTAGTTTTTCTAATTTTGGCTTTGCTATGTTTGTAGACCACAAAACGGGTTATCTTCAACACATCCTGCAGGTTGAAAATCCACTGCAGGAGTCTGCTGATAAGAAACACGGTCAGTAAAGAAGCCAAGAAAGGTGCTGAAGAGGGTTTTGTTGAAAGTTGCTTAATTGACACTTAGTTTGAGGTGTTGGAACCTGCTGGAAGCCAAAAGGCAGTGCAACCAATCATGAATTCCAGGAGGAAAGCCGTTTGTTATCTTTTTTAATTTTCTGGTCGTGTCATTAACTCTCAACTTATGTTTTGCTGTATGCGTGCAGGATTTGACCAAAAATAGGTTAAATTTACATGAATCTAAGGAGTTTTGCCAAGAGGAACATAAGAGAAACCAGGACCAGCAATGCAGATGTGCTGAAGATTGCAATCTGGGCTTCCATTACACCTCAGCCGAACCACTGATTGATGCATAATTCACACAAAAGAAGCCCAGACCAAGTGTTAAGCACATATGATGTACAGTGCAGGAACATACCTTTCAGTCAGCCCACATTTGTGTTAAAATAATTTTTTATATTCTGTAATATTCAAATGTTCAGGATAAATAATTTATTTCCATTAGTTGTACACCACATTATTCAAAGTTAATAGAAATAAATCAAATATTTCACTCTGTGTAATCTTTTTCCACATGTGAATTTCATCTTTTTAAATGAATTACTGAACTATTGCAAATGTATTGTTATTTATTGAGATGTACTTGTACGTTGGACAAGCTGTGTTCACTATTTGAAACCAAGAAGGAGCACTGGTCCATGGGAGCAGCGTTTGGGCTTCACAGAGACACATGGACTACAGTGTCATCAGTCCTTGAGATTAAAACGTTCTGGATTGTTTCTTGTATGCTGCTGTGATAGCTTATGTTGAGGAAATCAGGCCTGACACCAGCCGACCCAGACTTTGGATTGGTGCTTAAATTGTGGAGCCTGAACTCAAGTTTTAGTTAGCCCTGACAAGCGTTAATGTCTTCACCGTCAATTATCTTCTCACTTATCATTTATAGTTGCATGTGTTATTTACATCTACAAGTTGTCATTTAACTCAATTAGCTTTTGGTGCTTTTAAAACCCAAACAGGGGGGATTGTTGTGGGAATATGGCACGCACGCACACATTTTTCTTTTATGAGAGTACATGGGGGGGGGATGTGTAATATGATGGCCTGTTGAAAGTGATGCAAATGCGGTGATGCTATGAGGTAATGAAGAATGTGATGTTATGTCTACAGTAATCAGGGTTTGGTTGAAGCTTAATAATATCTAGCTGATAAAGTGGCCGGCAGTAAGTCGGGCTTGTTTCCGGTGAGAGTTGGACTCCGCCAAGGTTGCCCTTTGTCACCGATCCTGTTCCTAACTTTTATGGACAGGATCTCTAGGCGCAGCCAAGGCGTTGAGGGGATCCGTTTTGGTGGCCTCAGGATCGGGTCTCTGCTTTCTGCAGATGACGTGGTCCTGTTGGCTTCATCGGAACGTGATCTACAGCTTTCGCTGGAGCTGTTCGCAGCCGAGTGTGAAGCGGCTGGGATGAGAATCAGCACCTCCAAATCCGAGGCCATGGTCTTGAGCCGGAAAAGGGTGGGGTGCCTCCTCTGGGTCAGGGATGGGGTCCTTCCCCAAGTGGAGGAGTTTAAGTATCTGGGGGTCTTGTTCACGAATGAGGGAAAAATGGAGCGGGAGATCGATAGACGGATTGGTGGGGCATCTGCAGTTATGCGGGCGCTCTACCGGTCTGTCGTGGTGAAGAGAGAGCTGAGCCGAAAGGCGAAGCTCTCGATTTACCGGTCGATCTACGTTCCTACCCTCATCTATGGTCACGAACTCTGGGTGGTGACCGAAAGAACGAGATCACGGATACAAGCGGCTGAAATTAGTTTCCTCCGCAGAGTGTCTGGGCTCTCCCTTAGAGATAGGGTGAGAAGCTCAGTCATCCGGAGGGGGCTCAGAGTAGAGCCGCTGCTTCTCCACATCGAGAGGAGTCAGTTGAGGTGGCTCGGGCATCTGGTCAGGATGCCTCCTGGACGCCTCCCTGGTGAGGTGTTTCAGGCACGTCTCACCGGGAGGAGGCCCAGGGGAAGGCCCAGGACACGCTGGAGGGACTATGTTTCTCGGCTGGCCTGGGAGCGCCTTGGGGTTCCTCCCGAGGAGCTGGAACAAGTGGCTGGGGAGAGGGAAGTCTGGGTCTCTTTGCTTAGGCTGCTGCCCCCGCGACCCGACCCCGGATAAGCGGAAGAAAATGGATGGATGGATGGATGGATGGATAAAGTGAATCCTTGAAGTCGCTAGTAGACGTTGCTAGAAGAATTTCAGTCTCCTATCAGACAGCTTGTTTGTTACAAGGGCACGAAATAGGCTAGAGATGCGGTGATCTGTCTGTACTCTGAGAAACTGTCCCGAGTTAGGTATGAACAATATAATCAACCGCTAAGGCTGCATATTTCAGATTGAAATGTCGTGACTGTTTTATTTAAATTGAACTCTTTTGCATGTTGGTAACGACCAACAGTGTTTCTGGGTTGCATCCCCTGCCTTCATCACTGACAGCTGCCATTATCTGCATCTGTTATTCTACTAGAATAGCTCTCCATTCTCCTTCGCACATGATCAGGCTGTTACCCCAGTGTCCCCTGCCGACCATCATTCTCTCTCTGACACCGCCTGTGCCTCACAGCTGTAGGTTTGGTCTCTCCGCAGAGCTACAATGGGTTTCCTTGACCATAGCAATAACCTATTCTCCTTAACCGCGTTCTCCTATGTTGTGGCTGAATTTCCATGTCCTCAGTGTTGCCCGTTACAGAATAAAGGATTAATCTAATCTAAATACTCCTAAAACTATTATTTGGAAAGGATAGAGGCAGGGGGAGATCAAAAAAATCAAACTGAGGGCTTGTTTTATCATGTTTAAGACGCTTTCATAAAAAAAAACTCTGGGGAGAAAACCGAAGCAACTCTTTATAAAATGGACATCCTCAGTCCCAACTTTAAAGACGTAGCGCATTAAAGATGATCCAAGAAAGGAGAACAGTTTTTTGAAACACAGAGCAAAGAGGAGCTGAACTCTCAGAGCCTTCATAGTGTTTACAAGCAGTTAGCCATGGCTTGCAAACTGTTGCCTCAGGCTCCCTTTAGCCTTTGTTATCATTTCAAAGCTTGAAAAAAATAAAAGAACTACACAGAAAACTTTCTCGGATGCAAGACTTGTAGACAACTTTTATTGAGAAAATGTAATCAAGAGATACTTAAAAGTCCGTACAGTGATTAACGGTCAACCCAAAGTGAAGCCTGCAGGTATTAATCCATCCAACAAAGATGGATAGATGGATGGATGACAAATGGATGGATGGAATAATGGATGACAAAAGGTTAGATGGATGGATGGATGGTTGAGCGATTTGTGCAATCAACAGCACAAGAAATAATCGCAGATGCAGTTTGGGTCTGCCATGCTGTGTACATGAGCAGCGAGCAATGAAAGTCATTCTGTGCATGTGTTAATTGCGTTAAAACCAATTATTCGCGTTAATTATGCAAATTCATCGACCTGCGTTATTGCATTGATTTAGACAGCCTTAAATCAGGGTTCGTATGGGTGCTTGAAAACCTTGAAAATGCTTGAAAAGTGCTTGAATTTTACTGTAGGAAACATGTAGGAACCCTTTTAATTAATTATTACTTAAAGGTGATTCGCATAACATTTTGTAAATTTTTATGCTTTTTAAGAATTTGTATGACTTCCAATGGATTTAGTTTCATTTAAGCTTTTTAGTTTTTGCCATTTTCGTTCTTTATAGTCCATTTTCATAGTTTATTCTTGTGTTCCACTTTCTGAATATTTGTACTACATTTGCATGTTTCAGGATCTACTTTTTTATTCCAGGTCTTGGCATATTTGTAGTCCCTGTATTATTAATCATAAGGTCTTGGCATATCAGTTTATGTCTTTGTATTGCTGTTTCTTAGTTTGTTGAGGGCGTTTTCTCCTTGAGTCTTTCTTTTTTTGTGTTAACTGGGTTTACCTTTCCCTAGGTCGTTAAATCTGTTTTATTTTCCTCTCATGTTAGTTGTTAGTCCTCCTCTGGATTCCTTGTAGTCACCTTTAATCTCCAATTATGACTTTTACTTGTGCTGCCAAATCGTCCACATGTGTTCCACCTGATCTGTGTCCTACATAAGTTAATTGCTTTTCAGTGTGAAGTGCCGGATTCTCTTAAATCGTGATTCTCTGTGTTCACAGCTTGTTCCCGACGGGGAGTCTTGGACTCGCCGATGACTAGCACTTAAAGCTGCAGTAGGTAACTTGAGTAAAAGTAACTTTTTGTGATATTTCCTAAACCGGCCATATGTCCTCAAAGTAGGAAATGAGAGTTGTAATCTGTAAAAAAAAAAACAGCTCAATTGGTCACAACTACAGCCCCTACTGCGGTTAAAAGAATCCACCGCGCCCGGTAGAAAACAGCCAATCAGAGCCAGAGCAGCGTCTGATGGAGTGTCTGACATCTGTCTATCACTCCTCACCACCGCGACCCGCCCCTCGCTCCGCTACGCAACCACCTGCAACAGTCACCTGAAGAGAAACTGCCTGTACCGCCGCTGCCAACAACAGCGTATACGGCTAAGATAACAAAAAAGAAGATGACCGAGGAGGACAAAAGGATGGATGGATGACTGACAGATGGATTGATGAATGAATGGATGGATGGATGGGTGGATGGATGGATGACTGACTAACAAAAGGATGGATGAATCAATGGATGGATGACTGACTGACAAGGATGGATGGATGGATGGATGAATGGTTGGATGGATGGGTGGGTGGATGGATGACTGACTGACAAAAGGATGGATGGATGGATGAATGAATGGATGGATGACTGACTGACAAGGATGGATGGATGGATGGATGAATGGTTGGATGGATGGATGACAAAAGAAAGGATGGATGACAAAAGGATGGATGACAAAAGAAAGGATGGATGGATGAAAAAAGAAAGGATGGATGGATGACAAAAGAAAGGATGGATGGATGACAAAAGAAAGGATGGATGGATGACAAAAGAAAGGATGGATGGATGACAAAAGAATGGATGGATGGATGACAAAAAAAGGATGGATGGATGGATGACAAAAGAAAGGATGGATGGATGACAAAAGAAAGGACGGATAGATGACAAAAGAAAGGATGGATGGATGGATAGATAGATGACAAAAGAAAGGATGGATGGATGGATGACAAAAGAAAGGATGGATGGATGGATGACAAAAGAAAGGATGGATGACAAAAGAAAGGATGGATGGATGGATGGATGGATGACAAAAGAAAGGATGGATGAATGGATGGATGACAAAAGAAAGGATGGATGGATGGATGACAAAAGAAAGGATGGATTGATGGATGACAAAAGAAAGGATGGATGGATGGATGGGTGACAAAAGAAAGGATGGATGGATGGATGACAAAAGAAAGGATAGAGGGATGGATGGGTGACAAAAGAAAGGATGGATGGATGGATGGGTGACAAAAGAAAGGATGGATGGATGGATGGATGGGTGACAAAAGAAAGGATGGATGGATGGATGGATGACAAAAGAAAGGATGGATGGATGGATGGGTGACAAAAGAAAGGATGGATGGATGGATGGATGGATGGGTGACAAAAGAAAGGATGGATGGATGGATGACAAAAGAAAGGATCGATGGATGGGTGACAAAAGAAAGGATGGATGGATGGATTCATTCTGCCCCGGCCCTACAAGATCCATTCATCCCAGACCCAGATAGAAGACAAAACATTAAACAAAAGATTAAATCCGATTGGTGCAGCCGCCTCCGTGTTTATCAGCAGAAATAAGGAGGAGCTGAAGTCCTTACAGTGATTCAGCAGGTAGGGGCGGGATAAATTAGTTAGGATAGATTTGTACTGTGATTAATTAAATTAGCAAAAAGCAACCAGCCCCTAAGCAAAATGAAAAACAACAGAAAAGCATATATGATAATCAAATTAAAGTCAGATAGATCAAGACCTTTAAAGGAAGCCATTTATCTTTTTCTTTTCTTTTTTTATGGATATAGAGCCTTTAACTGTAAATCAGAACAAGTTAGGAAGAAACAACAAAACAGCAGAAAAGACTAGAAAATATTATTTTCAACAGTAAATTAGGAATATTTTAACTGGAAAGTGATATATGCCTTGAAGTGAAAAAAACATTTTTCTCTGGAGAGACCAGCAGGTGGTGCTGTGCTGTCACCAGAATCAGCCTGAAAAGGAGGTCAGATGTGATGAGGAGGGTGACTGCTGCATATGAGAACACACCCATGTGCTTTCTGCGACTTTTCCTCCTTTATTTCACTCATCCGTCTTCCTCTGACTTTCACTCTGACTCTTTTCATGAATTTCAGGTAAAGTATGTTGATCTCGCCACCAGCAACCAATAACCTTCCACTCCCTCTTCGCACCTCCTTCAGCACCCATTGTTTTCACTCCTGTAGCATTTCACTCTGAACGCTTCAGCCAATGACTGACTTCACCTTCATACAGTCTCCTCACTGGATTAAATCAGGTATATAAACCTCTCGCATTATCAAAAAGTATAAAAAACAAAAAACAAATTTACAACAATTTTTTTTAAAAAGTTCTATAAGTTAAATACATTTGGTCAACATTTCATGTTAATCTGCACGTTAGTTTCCATCATTCAGTTGAGGAAGTTTAAGCTATAGTTCAGGGATCCAAAATATTGTCCGCAGTTAAAACTCCAGAGTTTTCCGTCTTTTTTTGTTCAATTTATACAATAAATAAGTGGAAAAGTTCATTTATGAAACATTAAAAGGGGTCAGGATGGATGGATGGATAAAGAAATGGATGGATGAGTAGATAAAGAAATGGATGGATGGATGGATGGATGGATTGATAAATAAAGAAATGGTTGGATGCATGGATAGATGGATGGATGAAAAAAAATGGATAGATGGATAGGAAAATAGATGGATGAATAAATTAAGAAATGGATGGATGGATGAATAAAGAAATGGTTGGTTGGATGGATGAATAGATAAAGAAATGGATGGATGGATGGATGGATGAATGAATAAAGAAATGGTTGGTTGGTTGGATGGATAAAGAAATGGATGGATGGATGAATAGATAAAGAAATGGATGGATGGATGAATAAATAAAGAAATGGTTGGATAGATGGATGGATGGAAAAAATGGATAGCCTCATTTTTGTTCCAAGCAGTTTGTTCAGCATTATTTTCCTCCGTCTTGTGAAATGAAGCCCAGTCTCTATCTGCTTTAATCCACGAGTTCTACAGCCCCAAAATCTGAAGTTCCAGAGCAAATATTCTTCATAACAACCAAGGTAACTGTCGACTAAGAAAAGATGGATGGATGGAAAAATGGATGGATGAATAGATAAAGAAATGGATGGATGGATGAATAAAGAAATGGTTGGTTGGTCGGATGAATGGATGGATGGATGGATAAAGGAATGGATGGCTGGATGAATAGATAGAGAAATGGATGGATGAATAGATAAAGAAATGGATGGATGGATGAATAAAGAAATGGTTAGATGGATGGATGGATGATGGATGGATAGATAAAAATGGATGGATGGATGGATGGATGAATAAAGAAATGATTGGATGGATGGATGGATAAAGAAATGGATGGATGGATTAAAAAAAATGGATGGATGAATAAAGAAATCGATGGATGGATGAATAAAGAAATGGTTGGTTGGATGGATGGATGGATGGATGGATGGATAAAGAAATGGATGGAAAGATGGATGGATGGATTTATAAAGAAATGGATGGATAGATGGATAGATGAATGGATGAATAGATGAATAGATAAAGAAATTGATAGATGGATGGATTAAAAAAATTGATTGATGAATAGATAAAGAAATGGATGGATGGACGTATGGACGGATAAATAAAGAAATGGTTGGATGGATTGATAGATGGATGGAAAAAATGGATAGATGGATGGAAAAAATGGATGAATGAATAGATAAAGAAATGGATGGATGGATGCATAGATCAAAAATGGATGGATGAATGGATGGATAAAGAAATGAATGGATGGATAAAGAAATGGATGGATTAAAAAATGGATGGATAATAGATAAAGAAATGGATGGATGGATGGATGAATAAAGAAATGATTGGATGGATGGATGGATGGATAAAGAAATGGATGGATGGATTAAAAAATGGATGGATGAATAAAGAAATGGATGGATGGATAAATAAACAAATGGTTGGTTGGATGGATGGATGGATGGATAAAGAAATGGATGGAAAGATGGATGGATGGATTTATAAAGAAATGGATGGATGGGTGAATAGATAAAGAAATGGATAGATGGATGGATGGGTGAATAGATAAAGAAATGGATAGATGGATGGATGGATGAATAGATAAAGAAATGGATGGTTAGACGGATAAATAAAGAAATGGTTGGATGGATGGATGGAAAAAATGGATGGATGAATAGATAAAGAAATGGATGGATGGATGGATGCATAGATCAAAAATGGATGGATGGATGGATGCATAGATCAAAAATGGATGGATGAATGGATGCATAGATCAAAAATGGATGGATGAATGGATGCATAGATCAAAAATGGATGGATGAATGGATGCATAGATCAAAAATGGATGGATGAATGGATGCATAGATCAAAAATGGATGGATGAATAGATAAAGAAATGAATAGATAAAGAAATGAATAGATAAAGAAATGAATAGATAAAGAAATGGATGGATGGATGGATAGATGGATAGATAGATAGATAGATAGATAGATAGATAGATAGATAGATAGATAGATAGATAGATAGATAGATAGATAGATAGATAGATAGATAGATAGATAGATAGATAGATAGATAGATAGATAGATAGATAGATAGATAGATAGATAGATAGATAGATAGATAGATAGATAGATAGATAGATAGATAGATAGATAGATAGATAGATAGATAGATAGATAGATAGATAGATAGATAGATAGATAGATAGATAGATAGATAGATAGATGGATAGATAGATAGATAGATAAAAAATGGATAGATAGATAGATAGATAAAAAATGGATAGATAGATAGATAAAAAATGGATAGATAGATAGATAGATAAAAAATGGATGGATGGATGGATAAATAAATAAATGGTTGGATGGATGGATAAATAAATAAATGGTTGGATAGATGGATGGATGGAAAAAATGGATGGATGAATAGATCAAGAAATGGTTGGTTGGATGGATGGATGAATAAAGAAATGGTTGGTTGGTTAGTTGAATGGATGGATGGATAAAGAAATGAATGGATGGATAGATAAAGAAATGAATGGATGGATGATTAAAGAAATGGTTGGTTGGATGGATGGATGGATGGATAAAGAAATTGATGGATGGATTTATAAAGAAATGGATGGATGGATGATGGATGGATAGATAGATAAAAAATTGATGGATTGATGAATATATAAAGAAATGGATGGATAGATGGATGAATAAACAAATGGTTGGATGGATGGATGGATGGATGGATAAAAATGGTTGGATGGATGAATAGATAAAGAAATAGATGGATGGATGGATAAAGAAATGGATGGATGGATGGATTAAAAAAATGGATGGATGAATAGATAAAGAAATGGTTGGATGGATAAAGAAATGGATGGATAGATGGATGGATTTATAAAGAAATGGATGGATGGATGAATAGATAAAGAAATGGTTGGATGGATGGATGGATGTTTAAAGAAATGGATGGATGGATGTATAAAGAAATGGATAGATGGATGGATAAAGAAATGGATGGATTGATGGACAGATGAATGGATAAAGAAATGGATGGATGGATGAATAGATAAAGAAATGGTTGGATGGATGGATGGATGTTTAAAGAAATGGATGGATGGATGGATGTATAAAGAAATGGATAGATGGATGGATAAAGAAATGGATGGATGGATTTATAAAGAAATTGATGAATAGATGGATGCATAAAGAAATGGATGGATTGATGGACAGATGAATGGATAAAGAAATGGATGGATGGATGAAGAAATGGATGGATGGATGAATAGATAAAGAAATGAATGAATAGATGGATGGATTTATAAAGAAATTGATGGATGGATGGATGGATGGATGGATTTATAAAGAAATGGATGGATAGATGGCTGTATAAAGAAATGGATGGATGGATGGATGGATTTATAAAGAAATGGATGGATGGATGGATGTATAAAGAAATGGATGGATGGATGGATGGATGGATGGATTTATATAGAAATGGATGGATGGATTTATAAAGAAATGGATGGATAGATGGATGTATAAAGAAATAGATGGATGGATGGATAAAGAAATGGATGGATAGATGGATTTATAAAGAAATAGATGGATGGATGGATGGATGGATGAATAAAGAAATGGATGGATGGATGGATGGATAAAGAAATGGATGGATAGATGGATTTATAAAGAAATAGATGGATGGATGGATGGATGAATAGATAAAGAAATGGATGGATGGATGAATAGATAAAGAAATGGATGGATGGATTTATAAAGAAATGGATGGATGGACATAGAAGTGGATGGATGGATATATAAAGAAATTGATGGATGGATAAAGAAATCGCTTGATTAACAGATGGATGTATAGACGGATGGATGGATTTATAAAGGGATGGATTCATAATGGGATGGATGAAAGAAACGATGAAAATACTTGCATTAAATCCCAGAGTTTTTCGGACTGCTGAGGGAATCTGAAGCAGCCTCATTTTTGTTCCAAGCAGTTTGTTCAGCATTATTTTCCTCCGTCTTGTGAAATGAAGCCCAGTCTCTATCTGCTTTAATCCACGAGTTCTACAGCCCCAAAATCTGAAGTTCCAGAGCAAATATTCTTCATAACAACCAAGGTAACTGTCGACTAAGAAAAGACGTTTTTGAATTGAGCTGAAGATTATTTCCACACATCTTTTGTTGAACCTGGTACACAAGCCTTGGGAACTCTGTTTAGGAGCATCTCTCCGCTAAGTAAACTGTGATGAAAGCTGCTTTCTGTACCCAGGTTGTGCAGACTTACAGCAGGCTCGGGTTGTTAAACAGCTCACGTTGAAGTCAAAACATCAAACCTATTCTGGATACGTACAGAATCTGAAGGGCGGAGATCTTGTCTTTGAGGACCTCCTGGGCCTTGTTGAAGTCCAGCAGCATGTTCTGGGTCTCTCTGCTGTGGGCCGTGCTCAGCTCTGTCAGCTCCCTCTCGTGCCTCTTCATCAGCTCCTGCTCGTGAGCCCTGAGGAGACAAAAGGAGCGTGGAGCTGAGTATCTCAGAGGATCGATGACGCTGATCTGTTAAACACCGCAGGCATGAATCACCAATTAACTTACAGTCTAGGACACAGAACGAGCTTAACCAGAGCTGTAGCTGGGTTAAACCCACCAAGATTGCAAAGAAACAAGACAGAACTGTATATAAAGTATAGATAAATAATTCAGCATTAAATATCCATTTTGTTTACTGTATGAAATGTGGAGAATTGGTCAATGAGTATGGCACTAATATTTTAAAGTATGCAGGTTTGTTTGTGACTTTTTACTCTGCAACAACATAAAACTGTTTTAAAAGTGTAAATAATTTCTTCAAAAACAAAACCAGCCTGTTGATAATTCAACGTTTAAAAAGTAACCCGCTTTCTGGGTGAAAATCTAAGTATTTGGGAGCATATTAAAGGAGTATGATGTTAAGCTTAGCCCCATCTTTTGGCAAAGCTGCACACTGCAGGCTAAACATGCCTGAAAATCTCTCCACTATTGGTTGGCTCTCTTCGTTTTTGGCCTGTCTGTTACCCAACATCAAAAATCTTAAAGGATGAGTTTCATAAACTCAAAAAATCGCACCTGTGACACCGTAAAATAAAACATTAATTTTATTAAAATGCTCACCTCTCCTCTATTCTCCCCTCAGCATAGTGACTAGAGCAGGCGTAAAAGACAATGTAAGGTTTAATTTGAAAAAAAAAAAAAGTTTTACAGCGCCAAAAATCTGTCCATTCATCCACCTGGATGGATGGATGGATGAATGGATGGATGGATGGATGGATGGATGGATGGATGATAGATGGATGGACTCCTGGATGGACTCCTGGATGGATGGATGAATGGATGGATGGATGAAGGGATGGACTCCTGGATGGATGGATGAATGGATGGATGAAGGGATGGACTCCTGGATGGTATCATCCCTCAAATTTCCTCCTCATAGAACTAAACCAACTAGAAGGTGAACCTATGGACCTGCGCTGTATCTTGAAGGCTAGATGTCGTTTTTATTTAAGCAATCGAATGAATCATGTGGAGCTGCAGCGTTTTACGCCACTTCAGGTGAAGCAGGAAGATAACAAATCTTCCCTTTCATGAAAGTCCAGCTCTGAAACACAGTGACGCAGGCAGCAGCTCAGGGGGGAAAAAAAGAATCAGATTTCATTTTAATCTGTAAATGGCCAATGTTTGGCCTGAAGACTTAATCAGGACGTGCAGACTGCGTACGTCTCCCAGGAGAGGCAAAAACATAATTGATTGCTCTGTGGAGGAAGCGGGAGCGAGATTGGAAAAAGGAGACGCGTGATGCATGGAAATAATTCAAACAACATACTGCATGAAAACAAAGACTGTTAATAATACGGAGAGAATTAAGAAATCTGCACCAAATTAAGGGTAAATGCGGCCAGACGTGAGCAGTGAATGTGATGTGTTAAATAATTTATTAAATCAAAATAAATTATGCTGGGAACTGATGGGAGAAGATGGAGAGACATGTTTGGATGTTGGGAAACGGGAACAGAGGATGATAATAATGAAACGAGGAGAAGAAACAGGCTGATGAAAGTGAGCAGGGAGAAAAGGGATAATGGAGGAGGGGGGGGGGTTGGGTGGTTGGATGTCTTGCCGCTCACTCTGACTAGGCCAACTCTCCCCGAGGGGCGCACATCTTATCTCTCCCCGCTTCCTCTTTTTTTATTTATCAGTCTATTTTTATCCCTGTAACCAGAATTCAGACGAGGAGTTATGTAACAGGAGGAGAGGCGCGAGGCGAGGACGGGCGCGAATCAACGACGGATAATGGAGCAACAGGAGGGCGGCCGTAAAACAAACAAAAAACCTTTCAGCACGTTAAATACGGGATGATTGATTTTAATGAGAGGCTGGGTCGCAGAGAACCGCCTAAAAAATTCATACCACGCCGCAGGGAACAACATGACTGCACATTTACCAAAAATAACTCTCGGATTTCAAAAATCAATGAGCTCCTGACATCAGCCGAGAGAGGGAGTGGGAGGCTCTGATTTGTGCTTTTCCAGCTCTTTCATTTGGTTTATTTCCATCGGAGAGACAGAGATACTAGAAAGGAGCGTCATCCAAATATAATCAGAGGAGTCCAAATTTAGCACCAAAGGTTGGTGATGGATCCACTGCTGGTATGTGTTTCAGTTCTGGGAGACAGGGAAGTGGAGGAAGCTTCAGCTCCATCTTTTACACTCGTAAAGCGTTAATCACAGAAGGCTTTGGGATGTTGTCAGATGTCACGTTTGAAAAGAGGAAAATAAACCAACCCTTGAGACCGTGTACCTTGGGGAATGCTGTGGTAAGGCAAGGCAACTTTATTTGTATAGCACACTTTGAACAACAAGGCAATTCAAGGTGCTTTACATGATTAAGGGGAGAACAACAGTAAAACGCGTGAAACACAACATTAGAGACACAAAACATACGACACGTTTAACATTTGACATTCCAGCTATTATTTATCGCTTAGTCAAAGGCAATTCTAAACAGATGGGTTTTTAGCTTTGATTTAAAGGAACTCCGTGTTTCAGCAGCTTTGCAGTCGTCCGGAAGTTCCAGATTAGAGGAGCATAGAATCTGAAAACTGCTTCTCCATGTTTGGTTCTAAGTCTAGGGATGTTTAGTAGGCTAGAGTTGGAGGACCTGAGAGGTCTGAGGGGGTTGGTGTAGTGACAACAGATATTTAACATACTTTGTTGCTAAGCTGTTCAATGATTTATAAACTAGTAAAAGTATTTTGAAGTCTATTCTCTGAGCTACAGGGAGCCAGTGTAAGGACTTTAGAACTGGGGTGATGTGCTCTACTTTCCTGGTTCTAGTGAGGAACACGAGCAGCAGCGTTCTGGATCAGCTGCAGCTGTCTGATTGACTTTTTAGGCAGACCTGTGAAGATGCTGTTGCAGTAATCCATCCGACTAAAGATAAACCATGGATGAGTTTTTCTAGGTCCTGTCGCGACATCAGTCCTTTAATCCTAGAAATGTTCTTTAGGTGATAGAACGCTGACCTTGTTATTCCCTTTATGTGACCCTGGAGGTTCAGGTCAGAGTCCATTACTACACCTAGATTTCAGGCCTGATCAGTAGTTTCTAGCTCTATTAACTGAAGCTGTATGCTGACTGTTGATTGTTCCTCTTTAGGTCCAAAAATGGTTACTTCTGTTTTGTTTCTATTCAGCTGGAGAGAGTTATGGCACATCCATCCATTGATTTGCTCGATGCATTTACTTAAGGTTTGGATGGGTTCAAAGTCACCCGGTGACATTGTAATGTAGAGTTGAGTATCATCTGCATAGTTATGGTAACTAATCTTATTGGTTGTTATAATTTGGGCTAGTGGGAGCATGTAGATATTAAATAAGAGGGGCCCCAGGATGGACCCCTGGGGCACCCCACATGTCTTTTCTGTTCTGTTCTGATGAAAAATTGCCTATTGACACCAATAAGTGTCAATGGGCAATATTTAGAAGTGGTATGTAGAAGAAGTGGTACCAGGCTGTTAGGGCCATGTCTGATTGGTGTCAGAGCTTGGTCCACATTGCCAGCAGTAAGTCGGACTTGTTTCCAGTGACAGTCAGACTCCGCCAAGGATTCTGTTCACCGATTCTGTTCAAAACCTTTATTGGCAGAATTTCTAGGAACAGCCAAGGTTTTGAAGAGCTATGTTTTGATCGGGTCTCTGCTGTTTGCAGATGATGGTAATTTTAACAGACCTTCATGGTATGCGTGTGTCTTCAGCTAACTGGCCTGGCCCGAGTACCTGCCTGAAGGTATGTATTCAGAAATCGCCCGGTGGAGTCGGTGGGCAGGAGCTGTGATCAAGTCATGCTGATCGGTTGTAACTCAGTGAGAAATTACGTCAGCAGACGTCACCAAACAACCAGCTTTGGAGAATTGGAAGGGTTGCTGGCGAATCAAAGTACAACAACATGGCAAACAGAAACCCAGCAACCATCCCTGCTTCTTCCATTGAGTCTCTGGCAAATTCTGGTGCTGTGGGCGCCTTTTGGATCTGATAAATAACGCTACTCACTGCCAAAACAGTCGTGAAATGCTGCTGTCTTAGCAAATTCCTTAAGGGACCGATTTTGTATGGCAACATGACAGCGAGGACCGGGCGACTGTGCCTCAGTAGTAGAGTCTTGCAATCGGAGGGTCGTAGGTTCGATTCCAGCTTCCTCATGTCACGTGTCAATGTTCCCTTGGGCAAGGCACTCAAACCCAAGTTGCCTACCGAGCTCTGTATCAGTGCGTAAATGCGTTTGTGAGTGCGAATGGGTGAATGTGTCTCCAGTGTAAAGCGCTTTGATTTGTCAGTATGACTAGAAAAGCGCTATATAAGTTCAGTCCATTTACCATTTACCCTGAGGTTCCGACAGTAAAAAAACGCACCTGATGTGGTTATGTTGGCTTTATCAAATCGTGGTCTACAATTTTCACTAGAGCAGTTCATGGCCTAGTGCTAGGCAGCCGGATGAAAATCAGCTCCTCCAAATTCGATAATGTGGTCTTGAGCCTGAAAAGGGTAGAGTGCCTTCCCCGAGTGGTGGACGAGGTCTTGCCCCAAGTGGAGGAGTTTAAGTATCTCGGTGTTTTGTTCATGAATGATTAGAAATTTGGAGCAGGAGATTGAGCTTCCTCCGCCGGGTGTCTGGGCTCTCCCTGGGAGATAGGGTGAGGAGTTCGGTCATCCAGGAGTGGCTCAGAGTAGAGCTGCTCCTCCACATCGAGAGGAGCCATTGGAGGTGGCATCAGGAGGATGCCATTAGGATGGCCCCTGGTGAGGTATTCCTTGTACTTCCCACCCGGAGGAGACCCAGAGGAAGACCCAGGACACGCTGGAGGTACTATGATTCTCAGCTGGCCTGGAGACACCTTGAGTTGGGCAGAGGGAAGTCTGGGCTTCTCTGCTCAGGAAGCTAACCCCGCGACCTGACCCCGGATTAAGCAGAAGAAAATGGATGGATGAACTTTATTTGTTGATCCTTTATTCAGACTTATGAAATTAACACAAGCATCTAGATTAATTTGAAAACATATTATGACCCAAAATCGGACGATGTTGAGCTAAATCCTGATCTTTTTCCAATCAGCGAATGCATCATACCTCAGTGTAAGCAGATCATGCTGGGGGAAAAAAAACTCTTCAGAGTGGAAACTGTTACAGAGGAAAGAAATACCCACAGTTAGATGTTTTTCAGTGAGGAGTTTAAAAATGGAGTCAGAGGAAGTGAAAAGGATGCAAGAAGCTATTTCAAGGAAACCGACTGCTCCATCCCTGCCTCAAGCGGAGGAGTTAAAGTATCTTGGTGTCTTGTTGACAACACCAGAAGTCTCTGAACGAGTTGATTCCCGCTATCGCTTCAGTGGCAGGAAATCCCACAGTCTGCTCTTTGGAGCCTTCAGACTGTTCCGTGACTGCTCTAAAAACACTGTCAAATGGGGAAAATAATCGGTTCAAGCGAGTTAACCGTTCAAATCCCATAAACACACTCGGATAAGGCAGTTAATATGTTTAAAAGCGGCGCTGGATCCGATCAAACGTTCATTTGGATTCCTGATCGTCATTTAGTGAATTATGTTTTTCAATTTGTTCAAAACAATTTTTAAACATCATCAAGATCTAATGACCCACATGTCCAATATGTTGCAGTAGAAAAGCTCAAGGACAGGACAGAAAAGTCAACCCAAGCCCAAGTACTCAGAACTAAAGAAAAATGCATGAACGGTACTTTTTTTAATGAGCAACCAGCTGAAAGCTTCAACTTTAAAAACTTAACTTTAAAAGCTTTTCTTTCAAAATGATTTACCGTTTTTATAATGTGAGCCAGACATATATTTAAGTTGTACACTTGTACTCCAGTTTTTTATTATTATTATTAGTTGTTTTACACCGAGGCTCTTAGCTGATGCTTTAATAGAAAATATAAATTTTCAGATTTACAAGCCTAAAAGCAAGATATTTCAAACTGTAACTGGATCCGGCAGTGAAAGCGAAAAGAAAAAACATGGGAGGATGTTAATTCGGACTTTCAGTTTTGCTGGCCGAGGTCCGACTCTTACCGGATCTGCTGGTTTGCTTCGCTGCGGATCTTGAGCACCTCCTTGCCCTTCAGCTCCAGCTCTTTCGTCAGGGTGCTGATGTTCTCGTTGAGCGTGTGGATCTGGTGGTCCAGCTGAGCGATGTGGCTCTTCCTCCTGGAAACCTCCTCCTGCAGCTCTGAGATCCGGCTGAGCAGGTCCCGCTCCTGGGAAAAACAAAAATTCTAATTATTAGATTTAGGCGAGGTGAATCAGAGAAACATTTAAGCATTAGTTTACATCAAAGTAGGGATGTGTATTGGCAAAAATCTGGCGATACAATATGTATCGCGATACAGGGGAGACGATACGATATATCTCGATATATCGCGATACTATGAGTAAGACTATATATTGTGATTTTTAAAACTGAATTTAACTGTAGGAAAACTGTTACAGTGTTATAAACACTCCAACCTGTTTCACACTTTAACATAATCCAGTTTTATTACAAGATCTAGTTGATCCACTGGAACAAAGAAGGTGAAAACAGCCACAAACCACCAGTTATACTTTAAATTTTAGTACAAAAATTACTGTCATTAATGGTTCCATTCAAATCCTTAAAAAAAAACAACAACAATATTTATCTTTTGAATATCGTTACAATATCGGGAAATAAAATATCGCGATATATCGGTGTAACGATATTTTCTTACATCCCTACATCAAAGCTTATTAACGTGTTAGCATGGCCTAGTCAAATCCTACTGAGAATCTCAGAATGTTCTCAATCCAATCTGATCCATCTTGAGCTTTTCTTTCAGAGAAAAAAAAATGCACAATTTGCAAAGACACTAGAGACATCATCTTTCTTCTATCAAGTGTTCCCTCAGGGACCTGAACCCCACACCCTGAGGGAGAGAGCTGGACCACTGGATCAACTGGTTTATAAACACACAGAGGAGAAGGAACCCAGTGAGGCGGCAGGAGGGATGCCAGGGACTGAAACCAGCTCCACCAGCAGCCAGGCAGTGGGATTTACATCCTCTCTGAACTGGGACCAGCAGTTTCAGGAACAGATGTTGGCTCCCCAGCAATAAAAATGAAAGCTAAGGAATGAGAGTTCATCCTTTAAGGGTTGCTGTTTTTGATTTTTTTAAGCGTTTGGCTGTTAGTAGAGTGAGGGCCAGAATTCTCACTTTCTGCACCATTACACAAAAAATTATTTAAAAAAAAAATCATACAATGTGATTTTCTGGATTTTTAAAAAATATTCTCTCTCTCACAGTTGAAGTGTACTCATGATGAAAATTACAGACCTCTCTTGCTGGTTGCCAAATACCCCCTTTTGCCCCACTGTATCATATTAGAAAAACGTCTAATTATCAGGGAATACCTGAAGTATCCTCAAACACTTCCAAAACAGACTCCCTGAAATAAAATGTTGCTCCTTTCCACGGGGTCTGGTTCTTACGTCAAGCTTGTTGGGCGAAATATGTCATTTTATATCCAGTTAAATAAGATCATGACAATAAGATCTGTTCTGAATGCTTCTGAACATAAATCACAACAGCGCCTCAAACTGCCAGATGACTCTACATAAACATGACCAGGGAGTGAAATTACTCACAGCCACCTGTTAAACCGCTCTTTTTTTTTCTCTTCGGCTCCTTAGGGACTCGAGATGTTTCTGTTGTGGTGTGAAACAGAGAATATGAGCAGTGACTTTTCTCTCCCAGCTGGGAGGAGGAGGAGGAGGCGGTGGCGGCGAACGGTGCGTGGGTTCAATAAGGCGCCCATGTGAAGGCGACACAATGGGTCAATTATCGGGACGTCACTTTAACGGGTGACACGTTTGAAGCTTCAAGATGCTTTCTACTTTGTGGAACCAAAACTTCAATTAATAAAACCACGGCTGAAGAATAACAATCTGGACAAGACGCTATTAAAGAATTATCAGCAAGATTGATAAAAAAAAAAAGCTATGCTTCAACAGCTAAACAGCTTCTCAACAACCTGATGTCTTTCAGTACATTTTCGCTGCTGCAGCTGACATTTAAACCTAAAAACCACACTCACTGCCAGGTTTGCTGTTAAAGACAAACTGGAACTTTTCTGCCAAATTGGTAATGGTAATTACAGGCCTGAATAAGAGCAAACATCTAAGTTAATTAGAATTACATTCAGTGATGATTCTCCCTCACTTATACTTGAATTTATGTCAATTTATACAAAGATTTCCATTCATTCCTCTAGAAGCCATAAAACGTATTAAAAACGTTTGGCAGCATAGTCTAATGTCGATGATCCCTGCAGCACAAACACGCATTAGAAGGTTGGGAAAGATTAGGACTTAATCAATGGCTTCAAGTCTTTTAGATGCAATCTTTAGATGCATTCTTGCTCCAACGCACTTAAATCAAATAATTGGCTAGTTAGCAGGCTTCTGCAGAGCTAAATGACTGAAACTGATAAATTGATTCAGGTGTGTTGGAGCCGGAGTGCATCTTAAAGTTGCAGGATAGCAACTCTGGAAGACTGGAGTTGGACACCCCTGCTTGAGAGTCGAATAACTTGCCTTTCAATGGCTTTTGGCTTTTTCTAACTTCTCTGTTGCTTTATACTTGCATTTTTCTTCCCTAACCCGGCTTAGAGTCATCAACAGGACAATGTTCTCAAACACAGCAGCAAATCTACAAGAGAGTGGCTGAAAAGTAAAGAATCACGGTGTTTCAATGGCCTATTTAAAGTCCAGACCTCAACCTGGTTGAAACACTGCAGTGGGAGTTTTAGAGAGCTGTGCATCAACACATGTCTGAACTGAGTTCTTCAGTTCTTTCTGCTAAAGGTGGTCAAATAATGAGGCATACTTAGTTTTTCACACCCCGCTTTTCCATTTTTGGCTTCATGTTTGCTCAATAAATAATTATTAAAGGTGTAACGATACACAAAAATCCTGGTTCGGTATGTATTTGGGGTTTTTAAGGTCCCTGTTTGATACAATTACAAATACACATGTGCAAAATACTTTTTTTTACTTTGATCAGCATTAAAAAATAACCTTTTTTCCTGAATTTCTGCCTTTCAATTCCTGAAATTTATTTGACTGTATCATATCATATAACTTCAAATGTAGATTGGATTTACAAAATAAAACAAAATAGTACAAGCAGACATAGCCAGAGTAAAAAACAGCATAACCACTTGAAAACAGTGAGTATTCCTTTTTAGAAATGTTTAAATTATACTCTGCTCATATTTGAGAATAAAACATGCTTAGATGAATTTAGACTTGTTTTGATATCTCGACAGCCTAGACTCCCAGGTGTAATTGAATGCAGCATGGGCAGCTGTTGGGAAAATCCCCTCTCATCAAGCATTTCTCCGACTTGCGTTTAATACAAAATAAGGAGTTTGGGCTGATTGGATGCTACTGGTAGACATCACCTGGATTTCTCTAGTATCAGTGATGTTTACATTAAGTTTAACATTGTTTCAGGTGAGTCATTCAGTTCAGAGCAGAGCGCGTTACGGACCTTAATGCTGTTGAAAGATGGATTCACCGACAAAGTTCTGTTTCGGTCCAGTTTTCTTTGTCTCTTGTAGCTGCATAAGAAACCATTAATGTTCCAAAATAGCAGAGTTTAGTGATAGCTGGGAGTCCTTTATGTTTTGTTTTGGTGTCCCTTTTTAAAGTTGCCCTGTGGAAACGTCGCGCTGCGCTGTAAGTTCCGCACATAAAAACAGCTGGATTCATTTAGCACACGTCGATACCGAAATGACAGGGCCGTACTGAAAATTACGAATATATGAATACATGCAGAGTTACACCTATAATCACTACAGTGTGGAATCTGTTGTGTTTGTGTACAGCTGAGATTAGTTGGACAAAACTTTTGGACCTGGTGAAGCCAAAATAATTGTTTACACCCAGATGCATAAAACTCTGAAACTGGAGGAGTACTTTGTTTTTACCACTAACATAAATTAAAACTAATTAATCAATGAGCTGGATGATGATAATAAAAGACGTCAGCAGCTCTTAATAATCAGAGTATATTACAGATACCAAATGTAATGTGAACATTCAGACCAAAACATTTAAAAATAAAACCATGTGTCCAGAGAACCATGAAGTCGAGTCTCCGACTCATTTATTTCCCCTACAGGGTGATAAACTGAAAATAGCAGGTTGGAGGTTGGAGGGACAGAAAGGATAAAGCAGGTTTTAATCCAGGGCAACCAAACAGCAACTTCTGGCTTCAGAGAGATAACAGAACTGCTTGCTGTGTGACATCCCATGACACAGCCGTCACTTTTTTATGAAACATTTCCTCTAAGGAACATTTTTAGACTCAGGAAACAAGTCCTGTCGCATTAGATTTGGGCATTAAAGAGTCGAGTGATAGGAACCAACTTTTCTTTTCTCATTACAGCTACAAACCTCGGGGTATTTTTTTGGGGGGGGGATTTTATGTCAGACCGATGCGAAGAAGTGCTTTATTGTGAAGTGGAACAGAAATGATTGACGGTTTAGTCGAGGTTTTTAAAACATCTGAAAAATGTGGTGCACCACAACCTGATTTGCCTTATGAGGTTCGTCTCTACCAACTTGTTTTTGCAAACCAGCTTAAACTCAGTCCGGTCAGACGGAGAACTCCTCTGAATATTAAGTTGTAGCACAAATTCCTAATTGGATTTAGACTTTGACTGGGACATTCTAACACAAATATGCTTTTATCTAAGCCACAGCATTGTAGCTCTATCTATATAAGGGTTCTGTTCAATTCAATTCAAAAAGACTTTATCCAAAAGGGAAATTAAATGTAGCAACTCATGTCATTCAAAGTATCTTAAAAGAGTCATTGTGGATGGTTATGCTGTGGGCAGGAAGGATCTCCAGTAGCAGTCAGTCTTACATCGAATATGTAGAAGCCTCTGACTGAAGACTGTGGCGGTATGACATGCTAACAGCTCAGTTTCCAGGGAGCAATATTCCACAGCAACATGTCCAGGATGAGGCGATCAATTGTAAGCAAGCACTGCTAATCCACCTCATTTGCTTTTGCCGCTCCTCTTTAAACCTCTGACTGGACGTATGGTTAGAGAGATGTTGGAGTAGTGTATACAATCCTTGAGATGCTTTGAACTTCCTCCTTCTCCCTCCCCTCTTTGGCCCTGCTCTGCATCCATGACGCCTCTTTTTCAACTGCTCTGAGATTTGGGGTCGTAGTTCAGGTGTTATTTCAGCTTTTGGGATGCTAATCAGCTGCTCCCAGTTGTAAAAACAATACCCGGTTACAAATCAAAACTGTCCGAAAGTGAAAAAAGCGAGAGGAAAAAGTCATCTAGCTGCACAGCATCCAGTACCCGAGGGAGTAATCTTCAGAAATAGCAATGCCTGAACCAAAAAGTGATGAACAAAATTAACAAAGAACTAAAGTAACATAGCTGCTCCAACATGCAAGTCTAGAACTGATGCATTCTAGAGTTTTCCTGTTAGAAGGTGACCTTCAACCTTTAGCTTCCTACATCATATCTTTCAAATGCACACAACGGTGGATTCCTTTTGCTAATCTGATGGTTTCTGAAGACGGTTGTTTGCACTGGAATTTATTTTAGGGGGGGGAAAGAATAAAATGCAGACGTGAATACTTCTAAAAGATCTGTGTAAATAATATTAGGCTGTCTGTAACTTATTTGAGAAAATCTCCAGCTCAGGAAGACACACGAAGAGGTTAAAATTAATGCAACTTTATGTTTCACAGAGGATTTATATTGTATTACTGGAGTTAAAAGCAAATAATGAAGAAAAATGGATAGAAAAACTTATATTTGTCTTTCACAGATCCAACCATGTGTGTTTAATATACCTCCTAAAAATCAATGAAACTCATCCACTTGAGAGTAACCGGAGGAAAAGGAGATATTGAGCAGAAAATCCTCGCTTCTACACAGTGGACGTTTAACTGAGGCGTCTTCTGAGGACATGTGGAGCTCAGCCGCGGCAAAAAGAAGCCAAAACTGTGATGAACCGCTGTTTAGTTACTGTTCGCCTTTGCATGTTGCTGTTCTGAGGTGATGGTGGATGACAGCCGGCTTATGAGCTTGCTGAAATTTAATAAACCGATGTTTATGAGGTGTGTCAGACATAGCTGTCAACAGAGGCAATAATGTCCGCAGGAGAATGTGTGAAATTGACAATTTCAATTAGCTTTTCCCCTTCACTTGTCTCCTGAAAACGCTCCATCCAGCTGCAGTCATCGTTACACCCGACGTGAAAAGCTGCAGCAGCTCCACAGACCGGTTTCCTCCGAAAAGGATCCGGGAATCGGAATCAGGTCGTCGCTGCGTTTGCCTCCAATTTACTGTATGACTGACCATTCAGATCAGACTCTTAGATATTAACCTTTATTGACTTCAAGTCGCCTCAGCTGGTAAAGATGGGGGAGGGGGGGTTTAAGACTACCAGCTGTGGATCTTTAGTAGAAAATCTGAATCATAAGGTGACGAAAGAGGAACCCATGGTGTTCGGGGGTAATTAGGATGATTTACAAGCAACGGTAAGGAGGTTGTCTGCAGGACGGGGATGATCTGTGTGTGTGGTGTGAGTCTACAGCCTCCATCCTATAAAGCACACTCACTTCATAATTTAATAATTCCTCCATCCTCCCTCTAATTTCTGTGACTTCAAATGAAAGAAAAATGCAGTCGAGCAGTGAAAGTGAAAGGTCCCTGCACAGCTATAAATATGGGTAATTAGTGACAGAGGGAAACTTTTACTCTCATCAGACTTAACCTTTTGTATTCGCTTTTATTATTTGGTTTTAATTCCTTATCTGTAAATACAAAATTAGTTAAAACAGAGGATGAAGCACCGCCGTTCCAGTTGATTTACCTGCTATTAATGTTCCACGACTAAAATAGAAAATTCAAAAAATCTTCTGTTGCTTAGGAGCTTGGTTAAACCCCTTTATAACTCCAGGGCCCCCTCTGTGGGCGACACACATGCAAATGTTTAAACAATAAAATATAAAAAGAGTCCAGCGCCGTGGCCTGACGTTTAGCTGCGACTTTAGTTTACATTATTTATGGTTGATTCTGCAGAAAGCACGTCAAAACAGTCACCAAAACCTGTTTTTACGCCATTTTAGCACAAGCCACTCACCTGACTCCAGGTTAGCGAGCTTACGTTACAAACAGAGGTGAACAGAGGTAAAATGTGATTCAATTTAATAATCCTTAATTGATCCCATTTAATAGGAGTGAGTGTAATGCACAGTGGAACCCCCCACCCCGCGCTGTTCAGTATTCCCAGATTTTTCTTTACAACGTTACTCCGAATTATTTGTTGAGTTTCTGATAGAGCCTTTTTTATGCAGATGACACTGTTTTGTACTGTTGTGCTTCATCCTGAGCAAGTGCCAGAGAGAAATTGCAATCGGATTTCTTCTAAATCGAGGAACATAGATTGTTTTCCAGGTAGTTGTGTAAGAAAATGTGTCTGTCAAGCATCATATAGAGTGTTTAGGGAAAAACTAAATTGAGCAAAGCTGGGTTTCTATGAACGAAACAAACGCCGTTTCTCATTTGGTGTGAGAAAAAGACTTAAACTAACATTTTTGTCAATTCTGGATTTTGGTGATATTTCATACATTATTTATGACATTCACCAAACTCAAACTTTTTTTGCACCCTCATCCTGGTTTGAATTGCACAGTCCTTTCAAATTAGGACTATTTCCAAACAATGGCAGTTGTTGGTAAGTTTTCGGTTTTTTATTGCATTTGGAACAATTTTAGCCACTATGTTGGCCAGGACTCTCTTGAAAAAGAGATTTTGAACCTCAATGGGATTAATCCTGGTAAAATAAAGGTGGGTAGTAACTAGTTACATTTACTCAGTTACATTTACTTGAGTAACTTTTTGAAAAAAAGTTAAGTACTTGTGGAGTAGTTTTACTAGACTGTACATTATACTTTTACTTGAGTAATATTTTTATTAAGTATTGCCACTCTTACTTGAGTAAAGTTTCTGCCTACTCTACCCACAGCGAGAAACTTTACTGAATGAAACTGAATGATTGTTTTAACCAAAAATTCATGAGACTCTCACAGAGTTTATGTTGAAGTGAGACCTCTTGTTTGAACACAAGCTTCATCATTTTAACATTACTTTCTATCTGATAAGGCTGTTGTGTCATTTGGAGGTGAAGTGGGGGTACCTTACTCTGGTCTAACATCTATACATTATTTACTTTGAAAAAAAATTATTTGGAAAAATGTTTATTGTTGACAAATTTATTTCACTATTATGTCATGTATTTCTATTTATTTGAATGTGGATTTTGCGTCTGTGATGATTACCATGTGTCTTCTGCCCCACTCCAGTGTGGGGGTTCTTCAGGGCTCAGTTTTAGGCCCCCTCCAGTTAACACTGTACCTGCTCCCTCTTGGTTTTATTTTTGGAAAGTATGGGATATCTTTTTATTCTTATGAGGACGATACTCAATTATATTTCCCAGATAAGAAAACGGACTTGATCACCCTGTTTTCATGTCTGGATTACATAAAAGCCTGGTTGGCTGAGGATTTTTAAAAGTACAATGAGAAAAAGACTGAGGTGATTGTTTTTGGAAGCTTCACTGAGGCCCTCCACATTGAAGTTGGTTCTTTGTCCCAATACATTAGGCCAACTATTACTAACCTTGGGGTCGAAGTGGATGCTGGACTAAAGTTAGAAAATCACATCAGATCAGTTGTAAAATCTAGCCTTTTTCATTTAAGGCAGCTGGCCAAAGTTAAGCCAATTCTCTCCCAGAGGCATTTCGAAACAGTTATCCAAGCCTTTATTACAACTCGGCTAGATTATTATAACAGACTTCATAAATGAATAAGTGACGCCTGCATCTCTCAGCTTCAGAGAGTTCGAAATGCTGCTGCCTGCACACGAAAGTTTGAACACATTTCCCGGGTTTTAGTCTCTTTGCACTGGCTGCCTGTACATTTTAGGATTCATTTTTAAATTCTTTTATTTGCTTTTAAAGCTCTTAATGGCCTTGTCCCACCCTACCTGTGCAAACTGCTACATCCACACACCCCCTCCCGTTCCCTCAGGTCAGCTGCTCAGCTGCTCCTGAATGTCCCAAAGACCAAGCGTAATCTTAGAGGAGACCCCTCTTACAGTATGCTGTAGCAGCTCCTAAATTGTGGAATGAGCTCTGACCATCTGAAATGTTGACTTTTAAATAGGTTTTTATTATTTAATTATATTTTTATTAGTTTGATTCTTAATGGTATTTGATTGTATGCTTGTTTTAATGTTTTAATTTTGGGCTGTTTATTTTAAGTTTTATTGATTTTATTGTTCATTCTGTTGTTTTATTAGTTCTGTGTACAGCACTTCGGTCCTGTGGGTGTTTTGAGTGTTATATAAATAAAGTTGGTATGGTAGAATTTGCACATGACTTTATATTTTTGTCCAATTACATAATTTTTAAATATGAAATTTTATGTTATGATCTCAAAACAAGTAATCAATGCTTATTTTGGATGACTACTTTGTACTTCTACTTGAGTAAAAAAAGATCAAAGTAGTGCTACTTTTACTTGAGTACAATTTTTGGCTTCTCTACCCACCTTGCAAATAATAATTTAAGAAAATCTAAAATATTTCAAAGAAAACGCAGCTTGGGAAGCTGAAATACCTAGCCTCAATGCTACTGGACTTGCTATTGGCCGGCTTTTTTAAAAGCAGCCAGTCTAAGAGGTTGATTCATTTTCCTTGGTGCTGATTGGCTGCATCTCAAAGAGCGGAGAAAAGGAAGATCATAGATGCTGGCTTATGCAGTAGTGCTAAGGTGGTTTCCAGTGTATTAATTCAGTGGTCCCCAACCTTTTTTTCGCCACGGACCGGTTTAATATCAGACAATATTTTCACGGACCGGCCTTTAAGGTGTGGCGGATAAATGATAACGGACGGTATAAAAACGGAGTATTTTTAAAATGATAAGACGTAAATCTAACGTGTATTCGCAGCTTTATTAACAGCGTCCTCCTAACGTCGAGCAGACAACATAATAACACGAGTAACACTCAGCCCCCTACCCCTAACGCTCTCTGGTCGCCATGGTAACAAGTAAACATACCTTTAATAATTCAAGATTTACCACAAAAACAAATACAAAGTGCATGAAAAATCTAACTCACCACAACGCTGAATCAGTGAGAGCCTTGGGCCTTTTCCCCTTTCCAAAGAGACGTTTGTTTTCTATCCATCTTGGGATTCATTTTAGCGGTCATGTGACCAATACAAGCCTCTTGACGTGCCAAGACTGAGCAATGTAACGGGGATATCCGCTCATTTTTCAAAATAAAACAGCGGTCACCCTCAGAGAATAAATAAAAAGGAAATACTGGAAGTCGTTTATTCTTTATGTGTGGCCCGCGGTGCGGTACCACATGACCCGCGGCACGGTACCGGTCCGCGGCCCGGGGGTTGGGGACCACTATATTAATTCATATTAAGGTAAATTTGGTGTTTAAACTGTTTGAACTAGCGGGAGTGTCAAGTATTAAACTTACTTACATAAGTAAATATTAATAAATAAGTTAAGTAATCAGAAATACCTGGACAATGAATTAGGTTTTCATATGCAAGTAAATGGTATTTGAGGCTCTAGTCTTCAAGGCACACTGCCCTGCATTTATACTTACATTTAGCCATTTAGAAGACGCTTTTATCCAAAGCGACTTACAATCGAAAAACAAAACAAGCATAAACTAGGTTGAGGTCACACAGGGTAAGTAAGCGTTGTAAAAAAAGAGATGTCTTAACTGTAACCAAAATAATGTTTTTTTTGCCCAGTAAGCTGCAAAAAAACTGTCAATTTTTCTAAGTGCCAATGAAGTTGAAAAAAGTTTTTTTTGCTTTTTCTTGAAAATGGCAAAGGAGGCTACGGTGTGTGTGCAGAGCTGGGCAGGTCATTCCACCACTGTGGGATCAGAGAGCAAAAAAGTTAAGTCACTGATCTTTTGCCACCTGGTGCAGGAACCACCAGTCGCTGCTCGCTGGCAGAGCGCAGGTTGCGGGTGGGAGTGTAGACCTGGACCAGAGTGTTCAGGTACAGAGGGGCTTTGGAGTTTACCGCTCTGTAGGTGAGTGTCAGAGCTTTGGATCTGACTTTGAATCCAGCTACTGGAAGTCAGTGCAGAGATCTGAACAGACTGACGTGATTTATTTTCTTCTGGGTAAAAATGAGACGTGAAGCTGCATTTTGGATAATCTGGAGAGGCTTGAGTGTGCAGGCTGGTAGACCCGTAAGAAGTGCATTGCATTAATCAAGCCGAGAGATGACAAGTGCCTGCACGAAGCGTTAGGTGGCATAAAGCGACTGGTAAAGTCTGATCTTCCGGATGTTGCACAGAGAGAATGTGCACGCACGAGAAATAGCAGAAATGGTTTCTTTGAAGGTTAGCTGGTCATCATGATGACCCCCAAACTCTTTGTTGACTTTGTGGGGACAATCACTGAAGATCCCAAGCTAATGATTAAGTTGTGCTATACAAAAGGGCTGACAAGAAAGGCGAGGACTTCAGTTGGAGATGTTTTTCTTTCATCCAAGCAGAGATGTCAGAGACACCGGCGGTGTCATCAGCACAGTACTGGTAGGAGAAACCGTGCGAGCGAATGATGGAGCTCAGAGACTTGGTGTAGACCGAGAAGAGAAGAGGGCCTGGAACAAAGCCCTGAGGAACACCACTCGAGACGCGTTGAGATCGGGATTCCTCCCCCTGCCAAGAAACTTTGAACGTTCAAATGGTCAGGCAGGATTTAAGCAAGTTGAGAGCTGTTCCAGAAATACAGAGTTCACACAAGGAAGAAAGTCGAGCGTTGTGATTTATGGAGTCAAAAGCTGCAGAAAGATCAAGCAAAACTAGAACAGATCATTGGCCATTAGCTTTAGCCAAGCGAAGAGATTCAACCACACAGAGGATGACGGTTTCTGTTGAATGTCCACCACTGAAACCGGACTGGTTAGTGTCAAGAAGGTTGTTTAGCAACAGAAAGTTGGCAATCTGTGTGAAAGCTGCTCGTTTGCAGGGTTTTGGCTAGAAATTGTAATAATGAAACTGGTCTGTAGTTTTATACAAGTGAGGGGTTGAGGGTTGGTTTCTTGAGTATTGGTCTGACTCTGGGGGGGGGGGGGGTGCCAATGGAAAGGGATGAATTGATTAGTTGAGTTATTGCTGGGGTTAGCGTGGCTGCTATGGCTTGTAGAAGGGAGGGAACGAGATCAAGGGGACATGTGGTGGGGTGAAGAGAAAGTAGCCGTGATGTCTCTTCGCCAGTCAGACAGGAAAGGGAAGAAAAAGTTGCTATGTCTGAGTGTGTGGCAGGGTTGCAGATAGGTGGAGAGAACTGAGCACTGATGTTTGCCACTTTAGTTGTAAAAAAGCTGGAATAGTCACCAGCAGTCAGTCATGTGGGTTAAGGAGGTGGAGGAGGGTGAAGTAGGGACATAAAAGACTTGTTGTTGGGGCGTCACGTGGCGCAGTGTTTTAAGACGGGCGCCCCATGTTCAGAGGCCTTAGCCCTCGATGCGGTCGTCCCGGGTTCAGCTCCGGCCCGAGGACCTTTGCCGAGTGTCTCTCCCCCCACTTCTCTCCCCTTTCTGTAACGTATCCACTGTCAATAAAGGCCACTTTGGTCACAAACCCCCCCCCCCAAAAAAAAAAGACTTTGTGTCGTCGCTTACCCTGCATGTTTTAGATGTTTCCCTGCTTCAACACACCTCATTCAGATGATTGCAGTTCAGCCATCAATTGAAATCAGGTGTGCTGAAGCAGGGAAACATCTAAAACATGCAGGGCAGTGTGCCTTGAGGACCAGGCTTGGGAAGCACCTAAACCTCACAAAACACCATTTGTCTTATTTTAAACTTTTACTGCAAAAATCAACCCCGGTGTTTGTGCCATGACGGAGTATATGCAGGGATCTCAACATACATTTTAAAACCTTCTAAAATAAAATAAGAAGTTATCACAATGCACTAACAAACAATGAAGCGGTTGTATTTTGTGATTCAAATAGAAAGAAATCCATTTTCCAAATAAAACTTTAACGGTCTTGTCCAATGAAAAACTGTGTAATTATTGTTCTATGTGAAATACGATCGGTCCCTTGGTCTCCAACCCACATTGCCTGGATTAGCCACAGAAAGAGAAAACGGACGGCAAAACGAGTGACTCAAAAAAGCCATCTCTTCTACGTCACAGGGAAAATTAGTAGTCATGGTCTTGCCTACCTTGGTGTGAGACCGCCCACGGGAAGGCTGATTTTGCAGCCTGGAGGGAGCAGAGCGTCTCTGCTAGTAGAATTTAGAAGCCGAAGCTAACTGCTAGCAACGAAGCTAACTGTTAGCAAATCCACAGCATGGCAGAACAGGGTCGGGCTTGGTTTATTTGTGGACATAGACATCAGTGTTGCAGTTTTTACCCAAGAAAGAGGAGCTGAGGAGGAAACTGTTGGAATTTGTCTAGGAACACCGTGAGCGAAGTAAGTTAATTATTTGATCGAAGGGAGCATAAGAGTCGCATCGCTGTTTGCCAATCAAAGGCGAGACGTTTTCATATCGTGAATAATAATGAGTTAGACTCATGATCCTGACATTTTCCCCCACCCACTCCTCCGACACACTTCGGCCTCCTGAAACAGAAGCACCAGAGCATTTTTCCACATAAAACCACTCACAAGACATTCATTCATACTGGAGACCACAGCTAATTTATAAAAAACATTTTCTTCATTTTCCTTAAATCAATTTATCAACTTTTAATACTTTTCAAGACCACGTGGATATTCTGATCAACTTCCTCTCGAATTGTCGTGCCTACTTTCTCCTGAAGGTGGTGTGGACGATGTTCAGGCGCTAAGTACCTGGATGTTTCCAGTCTGTCTAGTAGGGTTAACTCCAAGGAAAAGTGTGCAGCAATGGAGGTGCTCCATGCGCATGTGAAACAACAGGTACATGTAGATTACTGCCGCTGAAAGAAGAGTTTTCTGGATAACCAAGGAGTATGAAATCTGTTGTCACCGGTGCAGAGCTTGCTCAAGGTGTTTTAAGTGCATCTGCATCCACATTGAGTCATTTCTGTTAGTGACATCTGGAGAATGAGAGCTAACATGAGGCCTGTGTTGTGTTAAAACTCAGGAGCAATGCCAGAATCCAGAAGCTTGACAAAGCGGCTCATAACTTGTGTCGGCCTGTTTTTTGTAGCTTTGAGTGCATGTATGTGTTAAACATGATTTGTAAACCGAAACAAACATTTTGTGCAGAACTTTGGGTACTGACAATTGTGTGTTCAAATGTCCACACCTATATTAAGAAATTAGTACGAAATACATTTAGACACGCACAATTTCAAATTACACTAGCTTAAAACTAACTACGAAATCAAAACGGCCCTTACGGATACAATTTGTTAAATACGTACGCACCAATCTCATGATACACACAGACAAAACCAAATTCACGCACAGATCAGAGTTACAAGAGCACCAGGGATTTTGAGACTCATTTCACGCCTCCAGATTTGTCCGTACGTGATGCGTTTAAATGCTAGTAGAATGCTGGATCATCTGAGTTTTCTTATCACGTTCCCTCTAAACTTGCTGCTTAAATGGCAAAGACGTTTGTCTGTCTAAAAAAAAGATCTCACAACCCCTTAGTTCTAACATATAGATCGACGCTTACTTTTCAAAATCAGAAAATTGTTTGAATGGAAATGTATGAGCAGAACTTTGTGCCATCACAAAAATTAATTTTAAGAAGCCTTATTGGAATTTGCATTATTCAAATTAAATCAGAAATGCTCAAGTTGAATAAATGCTTTTAAAAACTGAATTTGCCTAATTTGAAATCCAACGTATTAGTTCAGAAATTACTGTCATAAAAAACAGAAACTGAATTTTCTATTTTGAAATGAATTAATTTGCTTTGAAACTGCGTACAAAATGGTAGTGTAGTATATAGGGTTTCCCATGCAACCCTGAATCCACCACACGTGTCGACTGCGGCAGCCTAAGCTCAAAAACAGACAGCCGCCCAACAGCTGACAGTGTGAGTCTCAAAACCCCGGATGAATTTGTGAACCTGATGTGTGAGTAAATGTGGTTTTTGTCTTTGTGTATCAGGTGATTGGTGCAAACATATTTAACGATTTGTATCCGTAAGGGCCGTTTTGAATTTGTAGTTAGTTTTAAGTTAGTGTAATTTGAAATAGTGCATGCGTAAATGTATTTTGTACTCGTAATTTTTTGATATTTTGTGTGTACATTTGAACACACAATTCCAAGTACCCGAAGTTACGTACAAAACGTATTTTACGGTTTACAAATCATGTTTCACACACACAGGTACCCAAAGCTACATAAAAACAGGCCGACACGAGTTACAAATCTAGTATTACAGACAGACAGACAGACAGACAGATAGATAGATAGATAGATAGATAGATGCACCGTTTGCCATTCATAATCACATACTCAAACAATACAAACATTAATACCAATAAATTAAGGTTAAAAGCTACTATCAATTGTAAAAGATAAGAAAATCTGCCGAACGTTTGTAAACCTCACAAAGCTTTGGATCAGGAATAAATCAGAAGGAGAAATCTTCCTCAGACCCGGCTCACTTTAATCACAGAATCTTCCCAGCGAGCATCAGGTTGAAGTGTTTGGGAGGATTCAGACGAGACGGGAGAGTCATCCATCACGCAGCGTAGCTGGCAGCTTCAGCAGAAATCATTAACGTCACACTGATCATTACAATCGAACGCTCAAAAAAACCCAGTTCAGTCCGCAGCTGACGAGCCGAGATTTACGATTATGCGGTAATGAAAGCGTGAATGAGAACAATTATGGATGCAGACGGACAATAAATGAAGCCTCTCTCTCTCTCTCTGTGTCAGGTTGTACCTGGGTCCGGTTGTTCTCCAGGGTTTTCTCCAGCTCGGCCTTGGCAGCCGCCGACTCCTGGTGGTGGGTCTGTCGCAGGTGTTCGATGGCCGAGGCGTGGATGTGGTTCAGCTCGGATCGCAGAGAGGCTGCGGGACGAAACGTGAGGGAAGGGGGTTATCTTTGGTCAAAAAGAACGTCTGCTTCCTTTAGCTGTTGGCCTTTAATCCTCACTTCTTACGCCTTTTATTACAAACAGGGCAAAGGTTTAGAAGAGAAGGAAGAGGGAACGCTTTCAGCTTTTTTTTAAACCAACTGAGAAAATATATAACCATCAACGGAAAGCATCATTTTTAAAAACACATAATTCCCCGAGTGAGGAAGAGTGTGAAAATTGGTTGGAGGAAGTGATAATGAGAGGAGGAGGGTAATAAAAGGATGTCAAGAAGCAGGAAGAGAGAGACGGATGGAAGGAGCTCTGCAGTGTCAGGACCGTGACATGAAGGTTAATGGAGGATCGTTTATCACGCTCCGGCGCCAGGGTGTTGGCATTACAAACTCAATGGTCCTCATATATTAATGCCCCATGGATATATTTAGTCCAGCTTGAACTCTTCTGACCTTTATTTTATTTTATTTCTCCTCAAAGCTTGAAAATATTGGGACACTGACCCAACGTGTTTTATCTGTACACCAAACAAATCCGAGTCATTTCCAAAATTTAACTCGGCATTTATGATCTCTCACATTATTAGGACCACTGCTTGAACTTTTCCCCGTTTTGTCAAATTGAAGCTACAAACTACAATGTATTTAACTGGGATTTGGAGGCACTGATCAAAAGAAAGTATATTTTTTATATTTTTTTAAATATATTTTTATATTTTTACAAATATAAATCTGAGAATTGTGGCATAAATCAGTATTCAGCCCTCCTTAATATGGGACTTGGAGTTGGCCCTCAAAGACTTGAGACATGACTTGGACTTGCCCGTCAAATACTTGAGACATGACTTGGACATGGCCCTCAATGACCTGAGACTTGACTTGGACTTGGCCCTCAAAGACTCGAGACATGTCTTGGACTTGGCCCTCAAAGACTTGAGACATGTCTTGGACTTGGCCCTCAAAGACTTGAGACATGTCTTGGACTTGGCCCTCAAAGACTTGAGACATGTCTTGGACTTGGCCCTCAAAGACTTGAGACATGTCTTGGACTTGGCCCTTAAAGACTTAAGGCAAAACTTGGACTTGCCCCTCAAATACTTGAGACATGTCTTGGACATGGCCCTCAATGACTTGAGACATGTCTTGGAATTGGCCCTCAAAGACTTGAGACATGTCTTGGACTTGGCCCTCAAAGATTTGAGACATGACTTGGACTTGGCCCTCAAATACTTGAGACATGTCTTGGACTTGGCCCTTAAAGACTTAAGGCAAAACTTGGACTTGCCCGTCAAATACTTGAGACATGACTTGGACATGGCCCTCAATGACCTGGGACTTGACTTAGACATGGGTCTCAGTGACTTATGGCAAGACTCAGACTTGCCCCTCAAAGACTAGAGACTTGACTTGAACTTGGCCCTCAAAGTCTTAAGGAAAACTTGGACTTGGCCCTCAAATACTTGAGACATGACTTGGACATGGGCCTCAATGACTTATGGCAAGATTTGGACTTAGCCCTCAAAGACTTGAGACATGACTTGGACTTGTCCCTCAAAGATTTGAGAGATGACTTGGACTTGGCTATCAGTGACTTGAAGCTTGACTTGGATTTGACCCTTAACAACTTGAGAATTGGAATTGCTCCTCAAATACTTGGGAATTAAGTTGGACTTTGCCCTCAGTGACTTGAGCTTGACTTAGCACCTCAAAGACTCTAGACCTGACTTGGATTTCCCCCTTTAAAGACTTGAGACTTGGACTTAGAATGTGATGTGATGTCGGCTTACAAATTTCTCCCAAACTGAGACGTCTCTGACTGCTAACTAATGAGTAAGATACTGACTGCTCCTTACTACTCCACACAATCCCATTTAAGCTCAATTTCACTGTAAGATTTTGATCTTTCCAAACCGTCTGCCTGTATTTAAATATTCTCGGGCCGAAGTTCTTTCCATGATGCGAAATAAAACATATGAGAGCTGTTTATGTTAATTCTGGCATTAGCTTCTACTAAAAAAACGGTGCTGATTGAGAGAAAAAAAATGAAATGTACGCAGGATAATCTTCTTCATGCTTGCACCTTACCCAGCATGGCTTTGCCCTCATCCTCCAGTTCAAAGCGGAGAGTTTGCAGCTCCTGTTCCGACTGCTGCTTGAGCGTCTCGATGCTCTGCCGGTGGGCCTCTCTGAGAGACTGCAGCTCCGCGTAGTGATGATGGCGGAGACGGTCCTCCAGCTCCTGATGGAGGGATAACGTGTGAGAAAAACGAATAGAGGTGTTGCAGAAGTTGCACACAAAAAAAACTGCTCCTGGTATGACTTAATAGGAGATTTATTGGTGACCATTTTCCTAAAGCTTTTATAGATTTAATCTATAACTTCATGTAACAAGTGTTTTAAACGTCCCTTTAGACCATTTTAAGTGGCACCATCACTTATTTCAGGCCTGAGAGGGCCTTTCATTCCCCCCCCCCCCCCGCTAATCCTCATTGTCCTCAACCAAACCAGCTCCAGTGGGAGGAGTGTTAAAAGCCACTAATCTGTCTCACTCTTTGCCACAGATCAGTGGTGCATTTGTAGTGCGGACCAGTAAAAACCACAGGTTTATTCCTTTAATTAAAGGAAGCCCATTAATCTCTACTAAACGCACTGAATCCTATAATTACTATCTGACTATAATGTTGGTACATTTGCCTCCTCCTCTGTAAGTTTGGTTGCCTGCTTCCTTGATCTCTCTTCCATTAATGGACTGTCGATATTTTTACTTGAGCACATTAAAATCGGAGAGAGAAGCAGCTCATCAACAAGTGTGAGAAAAACGTGGAGAAACATGAGCTGAGAGGCTGATCCCGCTGATTTACCACAGATCTTAATCCTGACCCCTGGACAACTTTAAGACGTCTGCAGGAGGAGAGGCGTGACTCGACTGAAAGCATAATTTTAACGCCTGAACTAACCTGAAGGCAAAACAAGGACTTTACAGTGAGGGCTCAGTCGACCCCTCTGGCTGCTGCACAGCGATTGTTTTCACCTCATCCCAACTGATCCTGGGACAGACAACATTACACCCTAGAGAACTTGGTCAATATGAAGGCTTGGGTATAATTGTTATTTTAATCTTTTATTTATTTTTCTACTGAGATCAGATCATCATAAACAAAAGAATAAAACCATACAGAAGACGATTCAAACACATTTTTATGTCTATTAAATGTAACATTTTATCAACAAGCAAGCAAGGAAGGAAGGAAGGAAGGAAGGAGAACTGGTATTGAAAAAGAAAAAAGGGAAGGAAGGAAGGAGAACTGGTATGGAAAAAGAAAAAAGGGAAGGAAGGAAGGAAGGAAGGAAGGAAGGAAGGAAGGAAGGAAGGAAGGAAGGAAGTAGAACTGGTATGGAAAAAGAAAAAAGGGAAGGAAGGAAGGAAGGAAGGAAGGAAGGAAGGAAGGAAGGAAGGAAGGAAGGAAGGAAGGAAGGAAGGAAGGAAGGAAGTAGAACTGGTATGGAAAAAGAAAAAAGGGAAGGAAGGAAGGAAGGAAGGAAGGAAGGAAGGAAGGAAGGAAGGAAGGAAGGAAGGAAGGAAGGAAGGAAGGAAGGAAGGAAGGAAGGAAGGAAGGAAGGAGAGAGAACTGGTATGGAAAAAGAAAAAAGGGAAGGAAGGAAGAAAGGTAGGAAGGAAGGAAGGAAGGAAGGAGAACTGGTATGGAAAAAGAAAAAAGGGAAGGAAGGAAGGAAGGTAGGTATAGGAACTGGTATGGAAAAAGGAAGGAAGGAAGGAAGGAAGGAAGGAAGGAGAGAGAACTGGTATGGAAAAAGAAAAAAGGGAAGGAAGGAAGAAAGGTAGGAAGGAAGGAAGGAAGGAGAACTGGTATGGAAAAAGAAAAAAGGGAAGGAAGGAAGGAAGGTAGGTATAGGAACTGGTATGGAAAAAGGAAGGAAGGAAGGAAGGAAGGAAGGAAGGAAGGAAGGAAGGAAGGAAGGAAGGAAGGAAGGAAGGAAGGGGAACTGGTATGGGAAAAGAAAAAAGGAAAGGAAGGAAGGAGAGTGTTGTAAGCCTGGAAACACCATCCCTACTGGGAAGTACGGGGGTGGCAACATCATGCTGTGGGGGTGTTTTGCTGCAGGAGGAACTGGTGCACTTCATAAATAGATGGCATCATGAGGAGAGGACGTTATGGGGAACTATTGAAGCAACATCTAAATAAATCAGGCAGGAGGTTAAAGCTCGGGTCCAAACGGGTCTTCCAGATGGACGATGACTCTCGGCATCCAGCCAGAGTGGTTCTAGAGAGGATTCAGGACAACAAAGTTCAATGTTCTGGTGTGTTCATCACAAAGTCCTGATCTCCATCCTAGAGAGAATTAGTGGGCGGATCTGAAAAGGCGTCTGAGAGCGAGGCGGCCTACAAACCTGACCCAGTTCCACCGGTTCTGTCTGGAGGAATGGGCCAGAACTCCAGCAAACTATTGTTAGAAGCCTGTGGAAGGAAACGAAGAAGGTTTGACCCCCGTCATTTTGGTGATTGTGACGCAAAACATGAGAAGTTTGATCTTATTTAACTTCAGGCTGTGAGGAAAAGATGGATGTGTCTTTTTATTTAGTGTATGTAAAACTTCTGGTTTCAACTGGTTCACCCTGAAAGTTTCCAAAGCTGGAACTATTTTTATATGGAAACTTTCTGTATTAGGCTCTAATAAAATCAACCTGCACCCCCTCCCCCACCGAAAAGTACACTTATCATTGCATAACAATCGCTGCTCATACAATGCTCAGGCAAAATGAAGTAAAACAAAGGAAGATAAACTGTCACTCGCTCCATGCGCTCTCTCTGCTTCTATTTGTAGCTTTTCGTATCAGCCCGTCCGGGGAACTAAATCTGGTTATGTGAATGTGTGCGTGCTTGTGTTGTAGGGATTTGGAACTACTTTATTACTCCCTGGATATAACTTCCTGTGAACTGTGAAGAGATAACGCTAGGCAATGGGAATGAGGCGCCGCCATCCACCCCAAACACGCATTAAAAAACACACATACACGCATCATCCTTCAAATGGCTCCACTCAGGATAATTGAGTTTTCTTTCCCCGGCGCTGCAGACAGAAATATAAAACACCCTCTCAATATAAAAGCCCTCCGTCAAGCTTTTAACTTTCAGTTTCACTGCTTATTAACTAAGACTGCGGTGGAAGAAAAGAGATGCTTTAGATGGTTTTGCCATTACACAGAAAGTTTCCTCTTACTCCCATCACAGAGGAAGAAAGCGGAGGAGCAGATGAAGATGACGAATGCTGAGGATGTTTCTGATTATTCGATTTAAAAATACTTTATTTGTACGAAAGAGAAATTAAATGTGTCGTAACTCATCTCATCCAAGTTTCTTTAAAGAGTCAGATGGCGATGCTGGGGGCAGAAAGGATTTCCAGTAGCAGTCAGTCTCACAACGCAGAGGCGATCAATTGTTAGCAAGCACTGCTAATCAACCTCCTTTGCTTTTGCCGCTCTTCTGTACATCTCTGCCTGGCTGTACGGTTAGAGAGATGTTTGAGTAGGGGATATGATCGATGGAGGAGATGGGTTGAACTTCCTTCTCCTCTCTCTGCTGCTGTGCATCCATGAATGCTCCTTTTCAACTCCTCTGGGATTTGGGGTCGTAGTTCAGGTGTTATTTGAGCTCTTGAGATGCTAATCAACTGCTCCCGGTCGGGAAAACAATACCTTGTTGTCACTAGAGGTGTAACGGTAAAAAGAAAATCTCAGTTCGGTACATATTTGTGGTTTAAAAGTCGCGGTTCTGCACGTTTTCGGTAGACTTTATTCAAGAAACAAATACAAATGTGCACAGGACTTTTTAAACTTTTTTTTTTAGTTTGATTAGCAATAAACAAATAACTTTCTTTTCCTGAGATTCCTCCTTTCAATTCCTGAAAGGAATTAGATTTTGTTATGTTCTATAACTTTAAAAAGTTGAAAGTATAAAAATGACAAAATATTCGAGTGGATTTTTAAAAGTAAATAAAATAGTACAAGCAGACATAGCCAAAGTAGAAAACAATCCAACCACTTGAAAACAGCAAGCGTTATAATATGTAAATAATATTTTGCCCATATTTGAGAATAAAACGTGCTTAAATCACTTTGGAGTTGTTTTGATATTTCAACAGCCTAGTTTCCCATCTGTACTTGAATGCAGCATGGGCAGCTGTTGGGAAAATCTTTTCTCATTAACGGCATGTTATGGACCTTATTGCTGTTGAAAGTTCTGGTTCGGTCCATCCTTCTTTTACTACTGTAGCTGCAGGAGAAACCATTAATGTTCCCAAATAGCAGAGATTAGTGATAGCTGGGAGTCCTTTCTGTTTTGTTTTGTTTTGTTGTCGCTTTTTAAAGTTGCGTAACGAACCGACAATGCGGTACAGAAAAATCGGATTATATGTCCCGTTACACCCCTAGTTTCCACGGTTACGCATCATGGCAACTGTCTGAAGGTAAAAATGAGCAAAAGCCCTGCAACTCTTCAATCAGAAACAAATTAGGAACAAGAACCAATCAGAACCAACGTGACAGAGATACTCTTAAAAGAGTTAACATCGAGTTTACAGAAGAATTTTAAAAACTGCAGATTTCATAAGAGCTGCATGACTCAAACCCTCATCTCTATTCAAATATATACTCAAATTGTTGGCAGCAACACATCATGAGGACGCTGCTTTCTGACCCGCATGCATTCAGACAATTACGGCATCGGAGAGGAGAGGGGATTTAGAACTGTGATGTATGGCTGATCCAAATCGACCTCGACTGAAATGGAGGGATTAACGCAGAGGAACGACTCATTGGCACGTCGAAGAACGCGGGCTTTGTTTTTCGGGCTTGTATATTCTCACATTAAACAGAGGGGAAGCGGAGCTGTCGGTAAAAGCCGCTTGATACAGAGGGCTGCACGCCGTCACGGCGGCGGTGAGTCACTGCCAGTATAACCTTGACTCTGACAAGACGTCATTGAATTAAAATGAACACCTGAATCAAATGAACGGTTAATGACCAGGCCTCTGTAAACTTGCTGACATGCCAAGGAGGTAATTCAGCCTCGTTATCCAGGTGTGTTGAAGCAGGGATCCGTCCGAAAGTTGCAGGACAGTGGCACTCTGGAGTCGCAGACCCGTGGATTAGAGTCAAGTGGGGAGGATGATATGACCTAAAACTCTGGATGATGCCAGCTGAACAGGCCCGAAATCTTTTAAAAAACAAACAAGTTAAAGAAATAAAATTACTAATTAACATTTTAGTGATGCTAGGAATGCAAGCCATTATAAACAGTGAGAGATCAAGGTATGCGGAGGCTGGTTGGTGGCTTTTCTTAATGTTTTATTTGATGTTACATGGAAGGGATTAATTGTAGTTTTGGTTTTAACATTACAAATATGGGTTTATATCTCGTGGAAGAAAAAAAAGAAGCTAAAATCATGTACAGATTAAACCGAAACAAGGGCAACCATGCTACATGTGAAATTGTTGCATTAATAAGCTCTTGGCGGACTGAGTCAGTGTGTCTCATTCTATGTTTTAAGTCTCTAATGAGTGAAACTAACATCTTCTCATCAAATGAATGTTTTTTACTCTGCGTATAATACGGCATTGCTTTAGTTTAGGAATTCACTTCTGTACTATTTGGACTCCTGGTCTAATTTGACACATTAACATTTATCAGTTATTTTTATTCCTTAAAAATGTTATTCCAAGTCCAATAAACTTTGAAAGTTGATCGAACAAAAAAAAAAAAAAAAAGACATTGAAAAACGAATACAATAAGATTAACACCTGCTAATGTCAGATTTTTAGATGAACCACAAAGCATCATGTAGTTTGGTTTTGTCTCCTCACTGTGAATCAGTGTATTTTAAATAAAAGTAGAGAACAGTGTTCTAAATCTACATTTAACACATTTGCTGACGAGTCTGAACAGTGAAAATATTCATATGTTACAACATAATGAACAAGGCACAGTGTGTACACGGGAGAATGTTCACTGTCTGTGTGAACAGGCCAGGAAGAACTTTTATTTTGACAAGTAGGAAGAGTCCTTGTATAGCTGCAGCTAGCTTAGCCCCCAATACAGCGGGCGCGTTACGGCAGCGGCGCGGTTTTGTCGTGAACCTCCGCGGTGCGTCAATCCCCACCGGGAGCGTTTTACAAGCCCCCACCCCACAGACCCTTAACCAAAGGGAACTGGAAAGCTGCAATGTCACATTGTTAAGTAATTATGTAAACAAAATATACAACATTTTTGTAAAACAATGAAATTGAATAAACTATTTTCTGTAACTTTATGTGTAATTTCTTTGAACTTAAAACAAATTGTTTTAATCAGCACAAGGCTCTTTACTGAAAGCTGACATGAAGTAAAATATCTTAAAAAACTCTCTACAAAGTACTCTTATATCAGTTCATTTGTTCTTTCTGTGTTTCTGCTCTGTCTTCTCAAACCCCCAGACGGTCGTAGCAGATGGCCGCTCCTACTGAGCCTGGTTCTGTTGGAGGTTTCTTCCTGTTAAAGGGGAGTTTTTCCTCTCCAGTATCTGAACTGACTGGTTTTTAAATCACTCTATTCCACCATAGGCTGCAGTCATGGTTTGTTTTCTGCGCGGATGCTGCAGTATTCTCCACAGGGGGTGATGTTAAAAGATCTAATAAAGACTCGCACTTCGCTGCAAACACCTTCAAGCATCATTCAAGCCTTGTGCATACATTCAAAAGCGGGTACAGTATCAACAGGTGACTGATTATCTCTTTAATGTACGGTGTTCTAAAAATGCACTGTCGCTGCTCCATGCTTGTGCGCACAGACGCACAGGTCCGTGTGCCATCAGTGCGCGCTGACCTGTAAAAAGGATTGGGGGGGGGGGGTGTTAGATATAATTCTCCACTGCCAGGATAAAAGCCTTGTTGTTTATACTGAAAAACACAACCAATGATTTCTTTAAAAGATGCGGGGAGCAAACGAGCCCTTTGGTCACCGTAATGTTACGCTATCACAAATCTGCAAATCCGTCTTTTATTTTGAAATTTACCAGATGCTTTACACTTATACTGTGGGTGCTTTGCTGTTTAGCCCTATGTTAACTGTTGGAGTTTGACACGTTTTGGAAGCGTGTCGCGTCAAAAAAAACCAAAACAGCCCAATCCAACCTTTAGCGGAGCGGCGCAGCAAGACAAATCTGGGACGCGTCTGAAACGTGCCGTGGCGTATTCGGTGTAAACCAAACCATAGACTATAATGTTTTCTATTTGCTGCGGAGACCGCGCCGCAGACGTAACGCGCCTGGTGTAAATTGGGGGGTAACAGTGAGACGCTGTCTGAGGTGAATTAAGTTTGCTTTGTAACTACTGAGGGTTCCGCCACGCAGGCAGACTCTATAAAATGACAACACAACTACACTTGGACATTTTCGGCTTGTTGTGGTTATTTTATTTTTTTTACAATAAAATGTAAAAAGAAAAAAAGTGCAGTTAACGTGGAATTCAGAGTTGTGCTGAGTCAGGGAGGGTCTGTTTCTTTTGCCCTGATATCAGCATCTCTTTTCATAAAAAAATAAATAAAATAATAATTATATATATATATATATATATATATATATATATATGAAAGTTTAAAGCACTATGTGCTCCCAAGTAGACGGATAATTATTATAAGGGTTAAAGTTATGTGGAGGAGTGTTATTTCAAAGGAATTGTGTTTTCCTAAACCCAGAAATTAATCTGCAGAGGTGTTTTAGTTGTGTTTTGTGATATTTTCTACCCATTAAAACAGTAGTTAGAATGACTTAACAACTAAATTGAGAGTGAATGGCACTGATTGGATTGTAGTTGGTAAGGTGGTGGTATGATTCTGCTTCTCCACACATTTATTGTGTTTTTGGAGAAAGAAAAAAAAAAGGACCAACCTTCAGGTCACGTTGCCTGGCGTGCTCCATGTCCTGCACGGCACAGCGGTGGGCTTCCTGCAGACGCTGCTGCCTCCTCTGATGCTCCGTCTGCAGCTCGTCCAGCTGCATCCTCAGGTGTTCCCTCTCCTGGCTGAACTGGTGCTGCAGCTGCTGCAGCGAGGACTGCGACTGGGACAGCTGCATCTCCAGACTCTGCTTCAGCAGGGATATCTGCACGGAGACCAGACCAAATAAAGCACACGGCACCGGAAAACAAAGGGGTTTTAAATCACAGAGGCTACTCAGTCCACACATTTGCGAACTAAACTAATGGGTCTCATCGGTGTGAAAAGTTTGGTTTATGCTGCAGGATAATCGAAGCAGGAAATGAAAGTTAGAACAAATTTTTTATTCCCAAATCTTGAAGCAAAACAGCTTTTAGCTCTATGCAAATAACTTTGAGTTTATGGCAGAACATAATAAACTAAAGCTGCAATGCAATGAATGGCACGCTGAAATCCATTATTGGTAGGAAGCAGTGTGACTCAGTAGATTAGTCTGTCTAGACAGATTGTGAAAGCATGCTGAATCCATCTTTGTCTAACCTTGAAGAAGCTGCTAACATAACAGCTGAGATGGCAGAAAAACTAGAAAAACTTAGTTTTGAGGAAAATATGCAACTTGTGTGAAATTCTCAGATGCAACGTAGGATTGGGAGCATTTATCACAAGCTTCAAAGGTTACCCATGCTAACCATACCTGCTTGGACAGGATGCTAATCTGTGTGTGTTTTTAGGTTGAGTTGGTGAGTTTGGCATCGTAGAACAGGGATAGCGACAGACTCTGCAACATCGAAATTAAACGAAACAAAAACAGCAGCTCACATGGGATTGCTTTAATTTTATTAGCCGGTGTAATTAATTCATTTTTAATTTGCTGCTCTGTGTTCATTAAGCTTTCCTTTCAAGTTTCGTTCCGAAAACGTTACGTGTTTTAACCCACAGCAAAACTACATTTCATGAGGTGAAGAAGAAGAAGAAGAAGCACAGGCAGCTGGGATTTATTGCTTTCAGCCATTGGGTAAAAAGTAAGTACACCTGTTTTCAGTCCTAGAGTTTGATAAATAAGGATGATAACAATGATCTGGTCTTAACCAGGTGCTAAAATATATAGCTGAAGAAACAAAACAGCAGATTTGAAGCCATAATTAATTATAAAAAAAGCTGAAGCCAAATTAAAAGAAGTAAGTGCACCACCTCTCATTTTTTAACAGCTTGTAAAACAACATTACCTGAAGAAAAACCTAGGAAATTAAGGCTCATTCTTCTTCAAAGCGATGCACTGAAGCAGCTCTGCTCAAGCCCCACCCACTGCTTTTCAACCAGGGTGAGATCTGGACTTTGACTAGGCCATTGCGGCACCTTGATTCCTTCTTTTTTAGCCATTCTGGTTTGTTTGGGATCATTGTCCCGTTGATGACCCAGTTTGGATCAAGCTTCAGCTGTCGGTCAGAGAAATTCATGTTGTTTCTCTTATGGTTATTGCTGCTATCTGGCCACTTCGGCATTGTGTTAACAGATAAATGCATGCTTCACACTAGCTTTTCAACGGATAATCGCTCTGATGAACACTATTTAATAACAAGCATTTATATAACAAGATCTGGCTGTTGACGACCCTCTTAAATCCTGTTGAAGCAAAACGGGTGTGCTTAGTTTTTCCACACAAGACCTTTCCATTTTGATTTAATTACTGAGTGTTTTAGTTTACTTGACATAAGATTTAACTAATGATAGAACCTGCAAAAAAATCAGTGGTCTCATTTATAAAGCACAAAACTGGGTCTGAAAATTGCACTCTTTTTCTGCAGAAAAATGTGCGTAACTTTAAGGACTCTAAGAGCCTTGTTTTTGCACCGTTAGACATGGAGGACATTGGCAGCACAGCCAGAGAACACTGAATGATTCAAATTGAGAATTGAGACCCTTGATCAGTTTTATTATGTCCTGAAACAGTCATGTGAAAAAATGAGGATACCCTGCAGCACTGTATTTTCTTACATTTTTGGAAATATAGATATTTATTATAAATTTTATACAAAACTGATTATTTAAGTAATAACATCGAATGATTGCAACCGAAGAAAAAAAACGTAATAAAAAAACCTGGTATTCCAATTGAAAATCTCTAAAATCCCATTAAGATGCATTTAGTTGCACATGATAATTACTTGTTGATTAAATGTTTAAACCTCACTAATTTAGTCTGGTGTGCTCCCGACTGTTGGAAGAAGACTGTAGCAGTTTAGGAGTCAGGTCTCAAAATAATCTGAAATCAACCAGTCCACTGTGTCCAAGCAAGTTCACCCAAAAAGCAGCTGGCTCAATGTTTAAGGTTCAAGGAAAAATGGTTTAAGAGAAAAAGGGGGAAATGTTTGATTTCTAAGAAAGACATAAAGGCCAGATTAAACTTTGCCAGAGAGGACATAGAAAAAGGCCAGCACTTCTGGAATAACCTCATAGAGACTATGAAGCATGGAGGTAGAAGTGTCATGCTTTGGAGATGTTCACCATCATGGAATCCACCATGAATACTAGTGCGTGTCGTGGGGTTCTTTTAAATAACCGGACTCTGCAAAGGGACAATGAGCCAAAACATATAGCTGCAAATCCACAAGGACCGGTTGAGAATTAAGAAATACAACGTCCTGCACCTTGTTGAGATTCTGTAGGGTGGGGGTCTCATTAACCAAATATTTTTCGTATTTTACACTTTTTTTTACGTAAAAATCTGAAGGCAGTCGGTAATTTGGACAGATTAGTATTCACAGCTCTAACCACTTTGGTGCAAATGCGCAGACATGATCAACTTTACGCATGGAGTTCAGGTAACTGAATCAATCAAAAAAGAAGAATCTCCATGAGAGCATCTCAGACCTGGACACCGTACTCGACTCGACGCTTCTCGCTAACCGGGAGCTGACAGCGCGTTGTTACAGAGTTACTAAGGCTTTGGAGCGCGTCGCTCCCAAGAGCCCGGTGTCGTGTCAACCACCGGTGCATGCTGCGGGGATTTCCTCCCGCTGAAACGACAGCTTGCGGGTCAGGAGAAATGTTCCCTGATCTCGATACTTTGGTTGAAGTGGCGCCTGTAATTCTAGAACGGATTCAGCCTCCAGAACAACATCTGAACCCCCATGAGAAGTCGTCCGTCCGATGCAAAAAATCAAAACCTCATGCAGCAATCCCACTGTTTGATTACGCACAAGCAGGTGATCAGGACCGTTTAACCGAGTTGTGTTATAGTACAGCTCTCCGTGGGGTTTCCGCCGAGGTTTTCCCGAGGCGAGCTTGCACAGTTCGTTAAATGAGAATGTCCTTTTCTTTTTTATTTATTTGTTTTTTTAAACGTCACATCGGCTCGTGCATCAAGGCGTCGCCGACATCGCTTCCATCTGTTAAAATACAGGTCATTAGATTTTCTAAACACCATCCAGTCCGTCAGAGCGCATCCATCCTGAGGGTGACGGCTGATCTGACATGGCATCAGATTAAATAAATACAGCTGAGCGGACTGAGCGGCGCAGGGAGAGGGCATCAGTCACTGACAGCGGGAGTCTGCTCCACCTTTCAGCTGATGCACGTGCAGATATGAACTTTCAGTATGGACGGCGACCACAGAGCGGCTTAGCTGTGCTACATTAATATTACTGAGGAATGATTAAGAGCCGCGCCCGGCTGCTGTCTGTTGTACAGCATGTATATGTAATGATTGTGCGACAGAAAGCAACAAGTCAGCCCAGCACGGCGACCCAGTCTTAACTCAGCAGAGACGTAGCTGCTCTTATTGTTGTTCTTATCTTCTCTCGCAGCCTATTGATTTTCTCACTGCTGGTATAATTACATCCATTCAGCTCCAAGAAATCAGGTTTTCATGAAAGAACTAGAGGTTGTAGGTTGAGAATCATCTGTTCATCGGACCAGCTTTTTAATAATTTGCGGTGGATTTTAATCCTTAACACTCAGTCACTGAGAATTGAAATAAGACGAGGAAGATTTGGAAGAAGGGCGGTCATGATCTACAAGTCCCCCCCTCCCCCCCCTCCATCCCCCACCAAGTCCCACCTGTTCCAGCAGGTCCTCCACTTTCCTCTGCCAGCTCTCCCTGGCGTTGCTCTGCTCCTGCTCCTTGCTTTGTGCCAGCTGAGCCAGAGCTGCAGTCTTGTCCTCCTCGTGCTCCTCTCTCAGCTCCTCCCGCAGCTTCTTGCACTCCTGCCTGTAAAAACAAAACAAAAGAATAATTTTCACCATAACACAGGAGGACCAAAAATGATCTCCACAACCATCAACTGGGACTCCAAACAGTTTCCATGCGATAAATGCAACTGACGCGATCAGAGAGGCTGATTAGAGATTATTTCTTTTTTTCCTGATGGTTCACATTTAACCTGACGGGACCTAGAAAAACTCATCCATGCGTTTATCTTTAGTCGGATTCATTACTGCAACAGCGTCTTCACAGGTCTGCCTAAAAAGTCAATCAGACAGCTGCAGCTGATCCAGAACGCTGCTGCTCGTGTTCCTCACTAGAACCAGGAAAGTAGAGCACATCACCCCAGTTCTAAGGTCCTTACACTGGCTCCCTCAAAATACTCCTACTAGTTTATAAATCATTAAATGGCTTAGCACCAAAGTATATAAAAGATCTGCTGTTACTATACCAACCCCCCCACCAGACCACTCAGGTCCTCTAATTCCAGTCTACTCAACATCCCCGGAATTAGAACCAAACATGGAGAAGCAGCTTTCAGTTTCTATGCTCCTCTAATCTGGAACAAACTTCCAGAAAACTGCAAAGCTGCTGAAACACTGAGTTCTTTTATATCACAACTAAAAACGTATCTGTTTAGAGCTGCATTTGAGTTATGCTTTCATGTATCATGTTTTGTTCATGCTTCTTGCCGTTTTTACTTTATATGCTTTGTCTGTGTTTTACTGCTGTTTTTATTTTACCTCCTAATCATGTAAAGCACCTTGAATCATCTTGTTGTTTAAAGTGTTGCTATACAAATAAAATTGCCTTGCCTGACAAACCTCCATCCGATTGCCGTAGCCTGGTTTTTGTTGCACTGTGGAGAAGGGTTGTCAAACTCTAATCCTCGGGGGTCAGAGAGGCATTTCCAGGTCCAACACACTACATCATCTATCTACTAGGGGTGTAGCGGTAAGAATCCGAACAAATCCAGCTGTTTTCTGCCTGAACACATGCAGAATGTTTATGTGCAGAACTCAGAGCGCAGTGCAACTTTAAAGCTGCTATGGCAAATCTGCAAAACAAGCTGGCTTAGAAATTTTTTTACATGCCACTTAACAACATCCTAACATAGCATAGCTATAAATATTATGTGGAGATCTAAAAAAAAAAGCAAAAAAAAAAAGTAAATAAATTAAGTGGTTCTGTAGCATTTGACTAAAAACCTCAGCCAATGACACGGCTCGATGTAGAACCAACGTTTGGACCATCCGGTTGTCTGTCTCGCCGGACGCAAATATTCAAAATGTACCCGTTTAGGGGCAAGGTCCTTCCTTCTGCGGATTAGGATTGGGTACTGGTCCTAAATGTTATAATTAGTAAATGGATCAGATTAGGTTTAGGTACTAGTCCTTGAATATTAGGATAAGTTAGAAATCAATCAGGCTAGCCAATCAGAGGCGAGAAAGGTGGGAACTTGCCCCTAAACGGGTGCATTTCCAATATTCGCTCACCGGACAAGCGCACTTCCGCATTTACCTAAGTCCTCCACTCATTACTCACTCCCGCCTTCTGCAACAGAACACCACTAGGTGTGAGAGGTTTCTCCGCTCAATAAGGTCAGAGGAGGAGAAACATGCCGGCTGCTACCACTTTCACTTTTGGACAAACTACCAGAGTCCCAAAAAGAAAAATGCAATTTGAAGTCACGGAAAACAATAAGAGGTTCTGGCCATATAACCTCTCACGTGTACTGTGCCAATGCGCGTTCCCATATCAGGGGGGCGTGGCCTAGGGATGATATCCGACGGGAGGGGAGAGAGTTCTTTGACTGTGTTTATGTTGAAAAGCTAGCTTGTTCTGGAGATTCAGTATAGCGACTTTAAAAAGTGACGTCAAAACAAAACCGAAAGGACTCCCAGCTATCACTAAACTCTATGAGGGAACATTAATGGTTTCTCATGCAGCTACATAAGAAAAAGAAAGATGGATCAAAACAGAACTTTTTTTCAGCGAATGCATCTTTCAACAGCAATAAGGTCCATGACACGCTCTGCACTGAACTGAATGACTCACCTGAAACAATGTCAAGCTGAATGTAAACATCACTGATACTAGAGGAAAACCAGCTGACGTCCAACATGGCTACCAGTAGCATCCAATCAGCACAAACTCCTTATTTTGTACAAAACCCAAGTCAGAGGAATCCCCATTGATGAGAAGGGGTGCCCATGTTGCATTCAAGTACAGCTGGGAAACAAGACTGTCGAAATATTAAAACAACTCCAAAGTGATTTAAGCATGTTTAATCTGAAATATGGGCAAAGTGTTATTTAAACATTTCTAAATACTTACACTGACTGTTTTCAAGTGGTTATATTGTTTATTAGACGCATACTTTATTTCCACTTCATTAGATGTGTACATAAAAACAAAAAAAGACTTTATTAATAAAAATGGTTGACATACAAAATGTATAACCTACATGCATTGGCATGTCTTCCTTTTGCCTTTTGTCCAATAGTCTGAATTTGTGCCCTAAAACCGAACTAATCCATCAGACACCACCTCCAGGAGGCATTCCAAGAAAATCCCGTTTGAGCTATAGGACTTTAACAGAGTGCTTTGAAAGTTGAAATTGCCCACTGTTAGGTAGCGTGAAGGATTTGTGAGGATGTGAAGCTTTTTGTCTTCCAATGGTTCTTTGGATTTTGATAGAGAGGGTAACACCATAAACACTTTGGAATACCGGGGCGGTGTAGATAAACATCTGGTGGCCTCTGCCGGAAAACACAAGACTTTCAACTTTCAACTGGATAATGATCCAAAACATTGAAAAAAGAACAAAACGCAAGGAGAGCACAAGAGAAGATCCCAGTTTCTGAATTATTTAGACAGATTGCACAAAGAGAAGTAATTAAACTACTGGTAGGCGATATAAACAGTGTGAGGTAGAAATTATGTAAATTTAGCAAAAAGGTAGAGATTTTGCCTATATCGGCCTACCGTGATTGCGCATTTTGATGATGTCATCAAGCTGTGCCTACGTAGCCTACTTTGTACCAGGTGGTGCAAGGTGGATAAATACTGATGTTCAGGGTTCGCTTTTACACTAGTTATTATAAGTTTTAAATGTTCTGTTTTCCATTCAATGGAAAAGAAACCTGTTGAAGTTGAAGGATTATTAAATTTAAATATGTGCCGCTTTATTTTTGTGTAATATTACATTTGTAAATAAGTTACCAGAAAAGCAGACAGTTTTGAGCTTTGTGTTTTCATAATGTGTAGCTTTTATTTAATTCAAAATATTTTTAATCTCAATGTTGTGAGAATATTTGTATTGAATTCTTTGGAAAGAGATTTAAATATTTTTTAAATGCATTTACCACAATTAATATTCTTTAATAAATGGGATTCTAAACTTTTTTGAAGTTGTTCTGCTGCAATCTGGAAAGAGAGAATGTATATAAATGTAATTTTGACATAGATAAAGAAAACAAAATATCACAGTAGATATTGTTACTGCACATGCTTTAGATTATATCACAATATAGATTTGAGGCCATATAGCCCAGCCATAGCTCAAGCATCCTTCTCTCTTTATGCTTCAACCTTATGAAATGGTAAAGTGCCGTCCTTTTGGCTAAAGAGGGTATTAAGAGCAGAGGTATCGATGAGTGAGGTGGGTTTCCTTGAATCTGTTTTTGCGTTCTGTCGTCTTTTTGCATGGATATGTCCCCCTAATGGCAGCTATAAATTGTCCTGTGCTGTTAGACCCCAACACAGCTTTCACTGGGTGACCATCTCCCTTTAATGCTTCTAGCTCCTACCTCTGCGCCTCGCCCTCGCAGATGAATGCGTGTCTGCACCGCTGTCAATGTAATAGCTGAGTGGGAGTTGAAATGGCAGCTGTAAAATGGACCATCCAGGCAAACACGTTTTTTTTTGTTTTTTTTGTCTCTCAGAGCTAGAGAGCGTCTGACTGAAAGCGGGATCTCACACCTACACAAAAACGTGCAGGTAATAGCATGGAGGCCGACTGAAGCTGCAGATGCGACACGTTCATAATGCCGTAGCCTGACACGTGAAACCATCGGCGTTTTTTATTTGGAGAAAAGCACAGAGTCCCAGGCATCAGCAACTCTTTCTTCATCACATATAAGAAATTGCAGCTCAGATCAGGAACGCCGGCGCCCCCCAGGGGTGTCTTCTTTCCCTACTCTTCTTCTCTCTGTACACAAATGACTGCCGCTCAGCGGACCTGTGTGTGAAACTCCATCTAGGCAGCTAACGTCTCTCCAGATCCCCCACATCCTGGGCATAAACTGTTTCGACTTTTACGTTCAAGTCAGGACAGCGACACTGTCACAGTACAGGGTTGTTTTGGTTTATTCCTTATTAGTTGAGTATCTTGATGGCTGTTTCGTTTTTATTTTTGTGATTGTTCCTTTTGTCATTGTGCTCACATTTTCTTAGGTCAGTTGTATTGTTAATTCCTGTCTTTATTCCCTGTGTCTCCGCTTTGTTCCTTCTGTTCCGTTTTCTCCTCTCCTTCCTGCTATTAGCATTTTTACATTGAGTTTCTCGTGCGTTTATTTATTTCAATTAGTTTATAATTCATCATTCTTAGTTACCCTTCTGTTGGTTTTGCTTTATGTATTTAGAATTGTTTTCTCTTCGGTCTTCTGTGTTTTCTTTCTGTATTTTCTCCAGGCCAGTCTGCTCACTCACCCACCTGCATCTGATTACCCCAATTAAGCTTCACTCTAGGTTCCTCAATCACCCTCAGTATTCAAACGGTTTATTCTCTATCATACCTCGCTGGATTCTTTGTCAATTTTCCCTTGTTATGTTCCTGTGCTCTCATGTCAGTTTGTAAGTTCATCATTTTTTGAGTCATTAAAAAAACCAACCATGACAGACAGTATGTACATATGGAACTATTTATTCCTCTATCTCTTTTTAGCTGCTGCAGTTCGCCTTCGCACCGCACTTTGTCAAACAAGCCGAACCTCTTGAGCAACATGTTTAGCTTCTCGCCTGCGGTGGCACTGCACCAAGGAGCACTGAACACAGGGACGCTCCCATCTAATGTAAGCAAACATGGAGCAGCATCAGATCTTAGCCGTTTTAGGATTGCTCTCTCGTCTTTGTTAAACGTTCCAGACAGACAAATACCTTGCAGCATTGGGTTCAGCATGAGCAGAGAACGAGGCAGAGTTTGTCGTTGCCCGGTTGTTTTGGTTGTGTTTACCCAGAATGCCCTGCGCTATAAAAGCTTCCTGCTTTTGGAGTGTTCCCCGGCCCTCTTGGCAGTCACATATGCAATGATTGGTCAAGAGGCGTGGTTCGCCCTGGATAGGTTACCAGTCCATCGCTGGAATCCACAGGACTGACGAGCATGCGCACACACACCCAAAGGCGACTTGCAGCGGAAAATCAACCCAGCTGACAGGTTTCTGGACTATGGGAGGAAGCAGGAAGGTAATTGTGACAGAAGCTGCTCGGCTGTGAACCCTGACACTATAATGATGAAGTGAGAACGTTTTACAACCAAAAGGCCAAAATGTCAGCTCCACTTGTGTGATGACACCCTTCACAAACAACTCCCACAGTAGGAAGGAGAGATAGGTGAATAGATATCTTTCCTTTGCCCATTTTTCACCATTAATGTCACATAACGGCTTCTTCTGCATTAACACAGTTTCAAATGATTTATTCCCTTTTGTCACCTCTCACATGTTGCTTTCACAGCAGCACAGCTTCAAGCTAAACACATTTTGAACGAAGCAACAGTGAATTGGCCCTTTAGTTACCATTTAGTGAGATAAATGTTCGCAATTATAGTGAACATTTATGGATACCTTAAACTCTATACTTTTGGTTAGATTTCAAATTAAGAAAAAACATCATATAATGACAACTGACATCCATTTATCATGGTATTCATTACTGTCCAAAGTGACTTTAACATCACAAGTAAAAACTGGTTTTCACCTATAAAAACTTTCCACCACTTCAAGTATTTTTAAGTTGTTTGATGTGTCAAAAAGTCATTTTATAGTTTCCATTTTTACCATGTGAAAAGTGAAAAGCAGAGTCAGATTCATTCAGAGGGAATTCTCACTTCAAAGGTCAAAAGGTGGTTTATAGCGACTTTGATCAGGACGGGGGCTAGGATGGATTGAGGTGAAAAGCTGCAAGGCCCACTAAGGTAAAAGCAGCTTTATGATCTACACTAATGACTAATTACCTGAAGATCTGTCTGAGCATGCTCAGCTGAGACTGGAAGCTGAAAAATGCTTTAATGTGTATTTCTTACTGTAAGATTTGAAGTTATTAAAAGAAACCAGTCCTCCCTCTGATACAGATCCACATCAGCAGACTCACCGGAGCGTTTCGGTCCATTTGAGCTCCAGCTCCAGGGCCATCTTGTCCATCTTATACTTTTCTTCTTCTTTGGTGGTAATGAGTTTGGCTTCGTGTTGGCGTTTTTGGGTTTCCAGCTCTCCCTAAGGAACAAACAGATGGACCTCCTAGTGAGACTTTGAGTTGTGAATGTATGATAATATTGATCATTTTCTATTTAGAAGTCGAAGTACAGTCTTTGTAACAGAAAACACACTCCCTGTTTTAAAGCAACACTATGTAGTTTTTCAACTTTCATAATATATTTCCAAGACCCTTGTGATGTTACATCGACTTACATTAGGTTGAATGACACGCATGCCGTAGCCTGACGGGGTCTGTATCGCTTTTACTGGCACTACGTAACTTCGGGGTGCGGGTAGTATAACCTGTGCACAAAAAGAACTACAAAATTCGACTGCTGCTTTACGGCATACCTCACTTCCGCCCCCCTATCCACTGTCAAATGAAGGCCCCTGTGACCACAAAACCTTTAAAAAAATTTTAAAAAAAGCATTAGCCAATAGGCTGCTATAATGACGCAGGCTTGTAAACGCGAGCTACACGATCTTTTGGCGTTTTGAAGAAAAAAACAAACAAAACATGAAATTGTATTCATATGTACGCCGGCGTAGAGGTGTCAGTCATATACATTTTTTTTTTGACCGTATCACGTTATAACGTCATAGTTTATTATAAAAACTTGAAGAGTATCACATTATAACGTGATAGTTTATTATAAAAACTTGAAGAGTATCACGTTATAACGTCATAGTTTATTATAAAAACTTGAAGAGTATCACGTTATAACGTCATAGTTTATTATAAAAACTTGAAGAGTATCACGTTATAACGTGATAGTTTATTATAAAAACTTGAAGAGTATCACGTTATAACGTGATAGTTTATTATAAAAACTTGAAGAGTATCACGTTATAACGTCATAGTTTATTATAAAAACTTGAAGAGTATCACGTTATAACGTGATGGTTTATTGTAAAAACGTGAAAACAACGTGAAACTATCACGTTATAATGTGATAGTTTCATGTTTTTACAATAAACTATCACGTTATAATTAGGGGTGCACCGATCCGACTTTTTCAGTCCCGATACCGATGCCTGGGCTTTGTATATCTGTCGATACCCGATACCGATCCGATAGCGTTGTTGAATCAATAATAAACTGCATACCTTCCACCTTATACCTTCCTTCCACCATGTAGAAGAAACTAAAGGCACCAAACTTTCCTAACTAAGACAAAATAACAGATGTAATGTATTGAATACTTATTTATTTGTTATTTAAAGAACAATTGTGCATTCAAATCAAAAATAGAATGTAATCAAACTTCTTAAAATAAATTTAAATAAATAAAAATGTAGCAGTAGAAACAAAATAGTGTATTGGTCAAACATACAATAGTAATCAAACAAGTTACCAAACATTGTAAACATATTACGTGCAAAGTCCTGCAGGAATTCAAAATAAAAACAGCAGATGAACCTGAGAATAAACTAATAAAAAGTTGGTCACACATACAAATAATAACTAAACATTGTGAACATGTAGTGCAGTGTTACACCACCTGTGACCTGTGAATGCTTACTTAATCAGCAATGGCAAATTATTTCTCATGAAGACGAGCATTTCTTTTCTCTCTGCTGTAAGTCTGTTTCTCTTTTCATCCACAATGTTGGAAATTGTGCTGAACACTCTCTCGCTTTCTACACTAGTGCAGGGGGCACAGAGATATTTTGCGGCAGTGGCAGCAAGACAAGGTAATCGGCCTTTGTTGACTCCCCAGTACTGGTATGGGTTGTCTGAGGCAGCAATGATTTTCTCTGCAAGATATCCATGCAGTTGGACTGCAGGACTCGAGCTGCTTGCTGCACTGGGATCTTCACACGCCTCCACAATTTGGTCAAACTCTTGCATAAAGCTGCTCTTACTTGGTGCTGCTGCTTCCACCCGAGGGCCCTTTTGTTGTGGCTCTGCAGCCTCTGATGCTCCAGCTGTGCTGCTCCTCAAGTCTTCTAGTTCCTCTGGTTCCCCTGTCAGCAAGGCCGGATTATCCAATGGGAATTATGGGCACAGGCCCAGGGGCCCCACCCATTGGGGGGCCCACATGATCAGAAAAAAATAGTATTCATGTTTCAAATATGGCAGAGATCGATGCTGGCGGAGATCACCAATAAGATCCACACCATTTTTGTTTACCCTAACAAAGTTACATAGTCCCTAAGGCGCAGTTGTGAAAAGCATGGTAACATGCCACGCCCCTGCCCCAGCAAGTAGCGCTCCGCTGACCGTCACCAGACTGTTAGAGTAGTCCTAATATAACCTAAAATGAACGAAAAAAGGCGGTTTCTATAAATGAAAGAGAGAAAGATGAGAAGAAGACGTGTTTATTAGGAAGTCTTTCATCTACTGACACGTTGTTTATAAAACCTAAGGAGGAAAATCAGGAAAAAGAAGATATCGTGGATGATGATGATCGCTAGCTACACAACCTGAGGCTAGCTGTAGCAGCAGCAGCTCAGACTGGGTTTATCCGCTGTGGGACGCAGCATTGTGGTGGACAGTTAACGTAAATGCTTACGCTGTTGTTATCAATCGTCGAGCTGCTGCTTTTAATAATCGGCCGACCAGATATCCAGCTTCATCCCGTGATCGAGGTAAAGTGACCCAAACCTAATGATCTGCTGTCACTTCCCAAGTGGAGAAAAAGTTTCTTCAGACTGGATCACATGTTCACCGACCACAGGTAGGCTAATATCTTTTGTTTCCCCTGCATCTTATTTGGAGCAAATAAAACCAGTACATTAGTGGTTTCTCTGACTGGAAACACTCTGAATGCGTGTGTGACCATGAGGAAAGCTCTGATCATTGCATCAGTGCTGCTAGCATCAGCCACTGGTAGCAGGACAGAAAGCTAAACTGGACCAGTTGGAGGGAGAGACGCGGTACTGGGGGAGGTTCTGCTCAGGCGGGTCGTTGCTGTCAGTCAGTTTTTAGGTGAGAGAAATTTCTGTGGTGATGATGAATTACTTGGATCAGCACATAGTGTTAACTTTGTTGGCATTTATCTGTCATTTTCTTAGTGAACTCATAAAGAGGTGGACAGAAAGGCTGGAGCAGCACATCATGGAGGACAGAGTCAAAAGTAGGAATGCACCGATCAAAACATTTGCGGCAATACAGATATTTGATATTATTGCTCTTAAGGCCAATAAATATTACATTAATCTCTAACAGAGATGGAAATAGTGATTTTTAATATTGGCTCAGTTTTACTTATCGGACCAATACAATATGTTAAAAAATGACTAACATCGGCAGATACCGATGTTGGTGTCAATACATTGTGCATTCCTAGACAAGAGCCCTATTCTCATGGTTTTAGTTATGAAAAACAGGAGAGGAGGAGGAAAGAGACAGTAGAGGAGGATGGAGAAACAGGAGTTTAGAGATACAGATACAGGTTTATTAAACACATTATTATGTAAAAGGAAAAGCATTTGTTTTTACTTTGCATTCATTTACCATTTATGATGAAATGCTTTAAAGTATGAGTCAAGTTTACTTAAACTGATTGCACTATTTTTTTTCAATAAAAGAGAAAGAAAAATAGGGGGAAGACAGACAGAGACACAGAGGGGCAGCATTGGAGAGCTAAGAAGCAAATGAACTGAAGAAGCGCTGTGAGAGAGGAAAGGAGGGACAGGAAAGAAAAATTAACGAGTATGAGTGAGTTTTTGTGATTAAGTTATGGAACAATCTGAATTGTAGTCCTGGCCTGTTGGAGGTGAGATCAAGCAGGATGTGTTTACATAGGCAAGGGAGTTACACCACTGTGTTGTGTCTTGATATTGTTGCCCTTAGATGAGCAATGTAGTTTTACAAGACTGTGGTGAAAATCCTATTAAAATTATATTGTTTTTTGGGCGGCGAGGGGGCCCTTTAAACATTTTGTGCCCAGGGGCCTCTGCTAACATAATCCGGCCCTGCCTGTCAGTGCATCTTTTGCACTCTTTGCAGTTTGTGCACTCGTAAAGTATCTGAAACAGAAATAAAACATAGGTTAGGCTAAATATGAAAACTTAACACTACAACTTGAGGCTGGTTAAAGTAACATACAAATGAATATATATATATTAATTTGTATAAACTATGAAAACAATGTGGGCCTATTTAATTTATGTTCTACATGTTTTAGAAATGTACAGCATGGCATTCTCATCAATTACAGTAGTAGTGTTACTGTGGAGAGTAAAACAATCTATTAAAGATCTAATGTAATTAGTCAGTTTACAATCTTACCTGTCTTTATATCTCGGGTCCAGCAGGGTGGCAAGTGCATATAGGGGTTCATCCTCCACTCTGTCGAAGCGTCTGTTGACAGCTTGAAGAAGGGTTTTTTTCATTGTTTTGATGCCAGTATCTGCATCGCCTTCTTTAGCCAGGATGCGTTTGAGGACGGTGACAGCTGGAATGACGTCAGCGGTGAAGGCAGTCGCTGAGCTTACCTTCCTTGTTAGCTCTTCAAATGGTCCTAGAACAATGTTCGTTTTTTTCCAGCAAATCCCACTGGTTAGCGGTCAGTGTCCTGGGCAGGTCATTTTCAGCAATGTAAGCTCTCAGGACTCGCTTCTGCTCCAGAAGACTCTGTATCATCAAGTACGTACTATTCCACCTTGTTTTGACGTCTTGTTGCAGGCGTTTAGGTTGCATTTGCATCTGGAGCTGGATATCTTGCAGCCGTGAATATGCAAGTGGAGAATGTTTAAAATGCCCCACAATTTGTCTACCGATTGCAATGACATCGCTCACACTCTGTTGTGACAGTAGTCCCTTGTTGACTACAAGCTGCAATGTGTGAGCGAAGCAGCCTAAGCTCCGCACGCCCTTGTTGTCCATGGCCTTTTTCATATTACTCGCATTGTCCCCGAGTATGACGTGCACTTTATTCAAAGGAATGTGCGACTGGTCAAGCATCTCCTTAATTGCAGCCAAGATGGTATCGCTGGTGTGTGAACCATGGAAGTTTTTAGCCTGAAGCATTGCACCGCGCGGTGTATAGCTCATGTCCAACCAGTGGACAGTTAAACTTAAAAGCGACATTGGACACACAGCAGAGCTCCATATATCTGTAGTGAAGCTCATTGACTTTACATCTTTACTCTCTTTTGAGATATGTTCGCACTCTTTTTTGTATTGTTCTGGCAGTGCGGTCTCGGAAAAAAAACTTGCGTGATGGAAGAGAGTACCTGGGCTCCAAGTATTCCAGTAGGCGACGGAAGCCCTCATCTTCAACAACTGACATCGGTTGAGCATCTAAAACAATGAATTCTAAAACTTTCTGTGTTATTGCCAAGGCTTTCAAGCTTTCCGTCGGACACTTTTCACGTCGTTGAAGTGCATCTGCCAGAGTTAGTTGCTGGGCTTTTTTTATTGTCTCCTTTTCCTTTTGTTGAGCTGCAGGAATTCGGCGTGCTCCTTAGCATGGTTCTTTTGGATGTGCTTGATTAAATTGGTAGTATAGTACGTTGCAGTCTTACCACCACCCCTCGAAACATTTCTTTTGCAGAGATTGCACACAGCCATTGAACAAGTTGGCGTGGCAAGCGTGAAATATTTCCACACATCTGACTCTTTGGCTCGCTCCATGTTGCTTAAATGCTCCAACTTGCTCCAGCAGGCGACACACGTGCTGCTAACTAATGACGTAGGATCTGCTGCGACGAAAAAACAAACAAAAACTGGATCGGCCAGTGGATATGTTAATTTTTCTGATCCCCAATCCAGCTATTTTGTCAGTATCGGGGCCGATATCCGATCCTAATATCGGATCGGTGCACCCCTAGTTATAATGTGAGACGGTCTAATTTCTTTATTATATGGGTGACAGCTCTACGCCGCTGTAAATATGACATGCTGAAATATAGAAAATGTACCTGGGATGAAGACATTTAACACAGAACGAAGGCTGCCCAAGACGTGGAAATCTGTAACGTTAGAGGGTATCGCTTGTCAATGCACGTGAATCCTGTGGTGTAACCATAACAGATTTTACGACAATAGTAGAAAACAATACCTTTTTCCCAACTGTAGGGGGACCCCGAGAGCAAAACGTACATAGTGTCGCTTTAAAATTCAAAATTCGGGACATAATAAAGGTTCTAACAGAACTGAAATCCAACTTAAAGAGTGCAAAAAACATAACAGATTTCACTATGTTTTTATTTATTGGCCAATGATAAAGACAAAACTGAAATAAATAGTATAGTAAATAAATAGTGCTGTGGTAAAGTTCCTAATAAGGATGAGAACAGATCCCTCGGATCAGGAGTGTGTTTTGCATTGTGTCCGACCTGCAGCGCGGTCAGCAGGTTGCTGGTCTCTCTCAGTCGGGCCCGGGTGGCGTCCAGCTCCTCCAGCAGTTTGTCCTGCGCCTCCTTCAGAGTCGAGATCTGCCCCTCAGCCGTCCCGAAGTCCTGCTCCCCTTTCCGCACCTCCTGCTGCAGCCGAGACACCTGCGGGGAGATTTAGACAGACGTTTCATCCTCGGCTGTACCCTGTGCATTCTCTCACAGCAGAGGCAACCTTGAAGCAGCCTCTGCGATGTTTTGTTCTGCGAGGTGGCATTTTTATCAAAGACTCGTTCAATGGATTTGGTGTCGAAGTTCAGGTATAAAAAGTTAAAAAGAAAAGAAAAAGAATACCTTGTTGCCACAGTTACACATGATAAAAATTATCTGAAAGTAACAAGTTAAGAGCAAAAGTCCTTCCAGCTACACGGCATCCAAAACAGGAGGGAATAATTGTCCAAACAGGCAACGCCTCAACCAAAAGAATTATGAACAGAGGTCTAAAAAACAAAAACAAATCAGAACTAACCTAACAGAGCTCCACCATGATCTGCGCTATTCTAGAAAAGGATCAATATACCTTTGAACCTGAGTAAAATTATTAGTTTTGTCTTAACAACCAGCAAATAGTAATGCAGAGTTTTAACACTCAAACTCCCTTTTTTCGACTTAACTTGGAGGCCAACTTTTCAAATTCACCTCCAACCACACAGAGCTGGAGTCTGGAAACTCGTAGAAAGTTTCAAGGTGAATTTAAATGGCTTTGTTCAGACTCAGTCAGTGTCAGTTTAAAAAAATAATGAGAGGACTTTGACGTGAGGATTTGAAAGGATAACAATGATCTATTATGTAAAATGAAGACATGAGACAGTTACTCGTGTTTAACAGCTAAAACCCTGAGGCTCAGCTTGTCTTTATAACTTCCATATAAGGTGATTTTCTAGATTTTACTGTAATTTCGGGGGAATAAAAGCAGAACAACTCTGATATTCATGTGATTTCTAACTGTTTGGGGTGAAATATGACATAAATTATAAATATATTAATTCATTTTTCTTGGATTTAGAAAATAGAAATAGTTTTGGTAATCCTCTCTGATCTAAAAACAGGAAACATTTAATCTGATTTAACATCAGACAGAAAAAAAACATACATATCAACAATTGTGCAAAGTGTCCCACTTAAAAGATGAGAGAGGTCTGTAATTTTCATCATAGGTAAACTTCAACTGTGAGAGACAGAATGTGAAAAACAAATCCAGGAAATCATATTGTACGATTTTTAATGTATTTATTTGTATAATGGTGCAGAAAATAAGTATTTGGTCAATAACAAAAGTTCACCTCAATACTTTGTAATGTAACCTTGGTTGGTAATGACAGAGGTCAAATGTTTCCTGTAGGTTTTCACCAGGTTCACACACACTGTAGCTGGTATTTTGGCCCATTCCTCCATGCAGATCTTCTCTAGAGCTGGGATGTTTTGGGGCTGTCGGTGGGCAACATGGGCTTTCGACTCCCTCCACAGATTCTCTATTGAATTGAGGTCTGGAGACTGGCTAGGCCACTCCAGAATCTTGAAATTATTTTTATGTAGCCACTCCTTCGTTGCCCGGATGATGTGTTTGGGATCATTGTCATGCTGGAAGATCCAACCTTGTTCCATCTTCAATGGTCTCACTGATGGAAGGAGGTTTTTGTATCTCACGTCCTGTCCCCTTTGCAGAAAAGCAGCCCCAAAGCACAATGTTTCCACCCCCATGCTTCACAGTGGGTATGGCGAGTGGCGTTTATACCAAAGAGTTCTATTTTGGTCTCATCTGACCATATGATATTCTCCCAATCCTTCTCTGAATCATCCAGATGGTCTCTGGCAAACTTTAGACGGCCCTGGACATATGCTGGCTTAAGCAGGGGGACCTTTCGAGCGCTGAAGGATTTTAATCTATGACAACGTAGTCCATCCATCCATCCATTATCTGTACCCGTCCATCCTATGCAGGGTAACGGGGGGGGGGCTGGTGCCCATCTCCAGGAGTCATGGGGCGGGAGGCGGGGTACACCCTCTACAGGTCGCCAGTCTATCGCAGGTCAACGCAGAGACATACAGGACAAACAACCATGAACACACACACTGATACCTAAGGGCAATTTTTTAGAGAGACCAATTGACCTAACTTTTTATGACTGTGGGAGAAAGCCAGAGTAGCCGGAGGGTACCCACGCATGCAGAGACCATGCAGAAAGACCCCAGGCCGGGATTCGAACCTGGGCCTTCTTGCTGCAAGGTAAGGCCAGAGTGCTACCAACTGTGCCACTGTGCAGCCCTTATGACGACGTAGTGTGTTACTAACAGTAACCTTTGTTACTGTGGTCCCAGCTCCCTTCAGATCATTGACCAGTTACCCCTGTGTAGTTCTGGGCTGTTTCCTCACCGTTCTCTGGATCATGTGTTCCCCACCAGGTGCGCTCTTGTATGGAGCCCCAGGTTGAGGATTTTCTAATAATTCCTCCAACAGTGGATCTCTTCTCACCAAGCTGATTGTCTATTGTAGAGGCTCATCCCAGTCTTGTGCAGGTGTACAATCTTGTCCCTGCTGACCTTGGACAGCTCTCTGGTCTTGGCCATGGTGGAGGTTGGTGTCTGACTGTTTGAATGTGTGGACAGGTGTCTTTTATAAAGATAACGAGTTCAAGCAGGTGCCATTAATACAGGTAACGATTGGAAGATAGAAGAGCGTCTTAAAAAAGTAGTAATAGGTTTGTGAGGGCCAGGATTCTTGCTTACTATATTTATTTGCTGCACCATTATACAAAAAAATTCTTTAAAAATCATACAATGTGATTTTCTACATTTGTTTTTTACATTCTGTCTCTCACAGCTGAATTGTACCTATGATGAAAATTACAGACCTCTCTCATCTTTTTAGGTGGGACATCTTGCACAGTCGGTGGCTGCCAAATACATTTTTGCCCCACTGTATGTTTTCTTGTAGTCTGATGTTAAATCAGATTAAATATTTCCTGTTTTAGATCAGAGAGGATTACCAAAACAATTTTTATTTTCTAAATCCCAAAAAAATATAACAGAGAAAAAAAGTTGTAGAATATTATTTTAACTTTTTTGAAATTCTGAAGTTTCTTTTCAAACACATAGTTTGATTAAACAATTAATGCAATCACTGTTTCATACATATTGTCTATATTATGTGGCATTTTTCCCCAGACAGCCAAAAGCGAAGGATTAAATTTTACGACGTGTTTTTTCATCATATGATCTCACGAAGGCTGCAGAGGAGGATTTTAAACTCACTAACATTTAAAAAATCCTCACCTCCTCATTGGCTGCTTTGAGCTTGGACGTCAGCTCCTCCCTCATCTCGTCCAGCTGCTGACTGAGAAGCATCTTCTGCTCTTCCAGGGACAGGCGCTCCTTCTCAAACTGCTGCTCCAGCTCCTGCTCAAGCAAACAATGAACACGAAACAGGGGGAAAACAGAACAATGAAAAGAAGTATGAGCTTAATATAACTTTAATTTTGATTCTCGACTGAATGACACAATAAAAAGAGAGAATGTTCCCTCTGGGATCAGCCTGGTGGTTCTGGGTTTTGATGTTGCGATACCGTTTGCCCTACAAAGGGTAGGGAAGCTCCAATCACGATCTGCTCCCCTCACTATCCTCTGCAGGACTATTTTTGTATGCGATACTGCAGCTGGAACGCCACGCTCTTCCTTAACGTATTATAAAGTTGTTTATGTGTCCAAATTGTATATGTTTGTGCATGAAGATGTTTAGTCTTCATGGACCCTTACATCTGTAATCACCTATCTATCCAGGTGGCAACTAAAGATAAGATGACGTGAAATTTTTCTTGAATTTCAGCCAAATGGAACATCAAAGACTGGCAGATGCATCTCACAGAACAACATATATCTTCTGTCTGAGGAGTAAAACCAGGTTCGTTTGTGTTGTTAAATCACTTTTTGTCCCATGGGATGAATAAAAAAAAAAAAAACAGGCATGGATATGTGAACGCTTTTTAATAAAAGCAAAAAAATGATGGGTTGTCTTAGTTTTTTCCCAGTATTTTACCGTTGAAACCAGAAGTTTTACATACACTAAAATAAAAACACACATTCATATTTTTTTCTCACTGTCTGAAGTTAAATCAGATCAAACTTTTCTTGTTTTCTGTCAGAATCACCAAAATTATTTCTTTTAGCAAATAGCCACAATAATGAGAGTGAGAATGTGTCAGAAATAAATTTTTTAATGTCTCCAAGATGAGAATTTTACATTCATTTGGTAGCCTTGTCACTGTATAACTTGGGTCAAACCATGTTGGTTTCCTTCCACAACCTTCTCAAAATAGTTTGCTGGAGTTCTGGCCCATTCCTCCGGGCAGAACCGGTGGAACTGGGTCAGGTTTGTAGGCCGCCTCGCTCTCAGACGCCTTTTCAGATCTGGCCTCTAATTCTCTCTAAGATTGAGATCAGGGCTTTGTGACATTAAACTTTGTTGTCCTGAAGCTTCTCTGGAACCACTCTGGCTGGATGCAGAGGGTCATCGTCCATCTGGAAGACCCGTTTGGACCCGAGCTTTAACCTCCCAGCTGATTTATTTAGATCTCGCTTCAATATTTCCACATAACCTTCTTTCCTCATGATGCTATCTATTTTATGAAGTGCACCAGTTCCTCCTGCAGCAAAACAAATGTAACCATGGTCATTATGTCCATCATCAGACCAAAGGACATGTCTCCAGAAATGAAGGTCTTTGTCTCTTTGTGCGTTTGCAAACTGCAATGTGGCTTTTGGGGTATTGGCTGCTTCCCCGCTGAGCGGCCTTTCAGGCAATGTCGGATCAGGACACGTTTCACTGTGGATGATGACATTATCTAACCAGCTTCAGCAGCATCTTCACAAGGTTTTTGGCTTTTGTTATGGAGTCGATTTGCATTTCGGACCAGAAGCAGCCTCCTTCCTGAGCGGTACGATGGTTGGAAATACCCACCATGCATTTAGAAATTGTTTCCAAGGATGAACCAGACAGGAGCAGCTCCACGATTCTCTTCCTGATATCTTGGTGTCAAACCAACGAGCAGTGTGTTCCAGGTGTGGCCTTAAAGTACATCCACAGGTGAGCCTCCAGTTGCACTTAGGGGAATCTTTGTATTGCAATTAAATGTGCTATATAAATAAACTTGACATTGACACCGACATTGACAAATGTGGCAGTTAGCCTATCAGAAGTTTCCAAACCTATGACGTCATCACCTGGGGGCTCATTTATAAAGCTTTAGTCTGAAAGTTATGTGAATCACTTTCTATGCAAACTTTGTGATTTATAGGAAAAAAACCTAAAGGGAAAATGTGCACAACTTTAAGCACACAAAGGAACTTCCTTTCACACGTTTTGGACACGGAGGACGACGGCAGCGCAGCCGGTGAGATGGAAAAACGTTGAATTTAAGCCACATTTTCAGACTTGTAGACCCTCGCACACACAACCAAGAGTCGGCCCCCAGCACCCCCATCTCTAAAGTGAGAATAAATATGAATCTGAATAAAAATATGTTGCATTTAGGAATTATATCACAGTATGTTCATATGCATGTCTTCAGATTATACAGCAATTACACTTAATAATGCATCAATTGTGATAAGGTGCTTAGCAATAGGTGTGATTACTGAATAAAATATAAATACTGCAGGGACACTCCTGCATAATGTTTCACAATGGAGATCACGGCACTGATCTAAAACAAGAGAAGTTTGGTCTGATTTTACTTTAGACAGTAAGAAAAAAAGGTATATGTGTCTTTTTATTTGGTGTAGATAAAAATCTGGTTTCAGCTTTATATATAGAAATAATTTAAGTGCCCCGTCAGCCAAAGTTATGTAAATTAGGCACAGATTCTGAAAACTTCGAGGACAACTTAAAGCGGCCTATTTTAGTTGACTTGGGAGGATGCTAACCTTGTCCTGGAGGACAAACCTGTAGATGTCCCCTTTATAGAGACATAAAGGAGAGAGACAACATCCTGTCATGTGGAGAACTGACTGAACTAAATCACCAGATGACATGGAGAAGAATTTAAATGATAATTTTTTCAATATATTTCAGGTAGCAGAGTAGCGTTGCTGTGTTTTTGTGTTTTTTGAGGCCAAAACTAAACTTCCTAGGCTGTAGCATTGATGAGGGACTTCGTTTCACTTCAGCTTCACTGCATTCATTGTTTAGAAACTTTAAAAACTTTGCAGAGCATCTTCTTTGTCCTTGACGGAGGTGAGAACTCTAATTGCCAGTGTAATACGGCTTATTATGCCTGCTTATTAATGGACAGTGGTTTCTCTTACACCGTGGGATGAGCACGACTTTCCAAGGACAATTAAAGCTGAGGGAATCTGCTTTAACACCTAATACAATTTGCCACATGTATTCATTACACAGAGGGATGTGTTTGGTAAGGCCATGTAAAAATCGGATGTTAAAGGAAACCATCTCAAAGAAAGAAAAAGTGAGTGTGTAGCTCTTAAATTGTACCCTAACAAACACTTTTTTTGCAAAATCGAAAAATAATTTCTAAATAACCGTGTTCCGAAAATGGCCTAAACCAACTTGGAAACATAAGGCTTCTTCATCTAATGCAAGGTTCAATGAATCCCGTCGGACGACACAAATATTCAGCGTACAGTGGGTCTTAAAAAGCTCACGCCCCTGTTGGAATGTAAAAATGTGAGAAGAATTATAGTTTGATCAATAATATCCAAACCTTTTCCACACCTAATCTGACATTTATCATGTTGCAATTTAAATGAGAACTAATGTGTTTGGAGGAATGAAACAGGTCGGGTGTTGTGGCCACACTCCAACTAATACTTTGTCGAGGCACCCTGATTAAATTTAAGGATTCAGTCCGTTTTGTTAAGGCTGGCAGCATCTCACATCTTCACAGGTCTCTCCGCAAATTTTGTTTTAGATTTACTTCGGGATTCAGAATCAGCATTAAAGGCCAAGATTTTAAACGATCATGGCGTACAGACGATAAATATAAATGTAGAAACTTTAGAGGAAATTAATGAAATAAAAAGAAACATTTTTATGTCCATACATCAGAGAGTCAGCCTGGAGGAAGAAACTAGCGCCGAGCTGAAGGTAAAAGTCTAAATAGTTTCTGTCCAGAATGTGTGGGGTCTGCAGAGATGTTAGCTGGCCTTTATCCTGTACAAGTCCTGGATGGAGGGAAGAGATCAGCTCTGATTGTTTGCTGCAGTTTGGACCCATCCTGGTCTGTTTTGTGGAAGAACCAAACCACACAGTGATGGAGGAACATCGGGCAGACTGAGTAATGGTCGTGTAGAAGACTGTAGTTCTGCAGCTGCAGGAGAAAGTAGAGTCTCTGCAGTGGGAGGATCATCTAAGGTCCCACAAAAGGGAAGAGATCCACAGTAGAAACAGGGCCTTTCACCACAAAGCCGGTTCCAGTGCTAGCTTTTTGGTTTTCTACCCGTTGTTTTAGGTCCAAACCGGTGCTTAAAAGGTCCCATTCACTCGTTTATTCAATGAATTTCCTGTGGTTTCTAGCCCAACACTGCAAAAATGATTTTCAAGAAAGGAAAAATCTGTTGTTTATGGACATTTTCTTTCCCATTTTTAAATATATTGTTTTCAAGAAATCATTTCAGAAAATGTTCACTTGCTCCATTGGTAGGCTTGTTTTCTGGATTAGCCGTTTTTCCTGTGAATTTTATGCCTTGTGAGCCGTTTTATGTGGAAGACATTCTGTTTCGCTTCTGTTTCAGAAGGTTGCAGTTTGTCGAAGGAGTGGGTGGGGTGAAACATCAGGATCATGAGTCTAACTCATCCTTGTTAAGGATTTGCAAACGTCTGGTCTCTGATTGGCTAACAGCAATGCGACTCTTATGCTGCCTTTCGATCAAATAATTAACTTAACTTGCTCTACTGGTGGTGTTCCAAGACACATTCCAACAGTTTCTTCCTGTTTGCAACGGCTATATCCACAAATAAACCAAGCTAGACCGTGTTCTTCCATGTTGTGGACCGTTGGCGGTCGCAAGCCAAGGTAGGCGTGGCCAGTATGGTTTTCTACGTAGATAGTACAGCTTTCTCTGACTCGCTCGTTTTCAGCTCACATTTCTTTTTGGGGCTGAAGCAGGCAACGGGGTTGGGACAACAGTATGTCGTGCAGCATACATGTCCTACTCAGAGTGAAGGATCGCATTTAAAAAAGATTGAGTTTTAAGCGGTTTCTCGGTGAATGAGACCTTTAACTATCACCTGAAGAACATTTCTAGGATTAAACGACTGATGTTGCAACACGACCTAGAAAAAGTCATCCATGCGTTTATCTTTAGTCGGATTCATTACTGCAACAGCGTCTTCACAGGTCTGCCTAAAAAGTCAATCAAACGGCTGCAGCTGATCCAGAACGCTGTCGCTCGTGTTCCTCACTAGAACCAGGAAAGTAGAGCACATCACCCCAGTTCTACTCCTACTAGATTATAAATAATTATATGGCTTAGCACCAAAATATGTTGAAGACCTGTTGTCATGGTACCAACCACCAAGACCACTCAGGTCCTCCAATTCTAGGCTACAAAACATCCCTAGACTCAGAACTAAACATGGAGAAGCAGCTTTCAGTTTCTATGCTCCCCTTATCTGGAACAAACTTCCTGACCAGTGCAGAGCTGCTGAAACTCTGAACTGCTTTAAATCGAGACTAAAAACCATCTGTTTAGAATTGCCTTCGATTAAATGCTTGATGTCATATGTATGAAATGTGTTCATGCTCTCTTGCTTTTTTGATCTTTCTCTTGCTTTATTGTGTATCATGTGTAATGTGTGTTTCTTTTACTTTTAATTTCCAATGTTATATTCCATGTGTTGTTGTTTTTTAAATCCCCTAATCATGTAAAGCACCTTGAATTACCCTGCTGTTGAAAGTGTGCTATACAAATAAAATTGCCTTGCCTTGCCTAAATACTACTGAATATGTCATTATTATCCTGTTGAAAATTGACAAGTAAAAATTGATTAGGACAGGATTTTTTTTTTTGGACACCGTCCGTAGAAATGAGAGACTAAAAAGATAAAAGTGCGACCTCTGGTCAAACCTGACTGGTGCATATAATTATTAGGGGTGTCAAATTATCGCGTTAATTGCGATAAATTAATTACAGGCATATTTAGCACGTTATGTTTTTCAATCGCGTTAATCTAATTTTTTATCTTTAATTTTACAGTTTCTGCATGTGAGTTCCATTTAAATAAAACCCATTTTATGCACTGGGCTTCTTGTGCTTGAGTTGTTCGGGGTTAACCACACCCTGAAGTGGACATCGGTTGGCTGTAAACTCATCAGAAGACGACTCACTGGCTTCCATCATAGTGGGGAGGGCGAGGTGAGGAGGAACGAAGAGTTGCCGACAGTGTTGCCAACATTGCTATATTTGGCGAGTTTTTAGACGCCTCTGGCGATTCCTTCTAAAAAAAAATAAAACAACTAGCGGAAAATCTAGTAAATCTTCATGGGGTTATTGGAAACTTTTGGGTGAAGCATGTAACGCTGTTACTCTTCTCACCGTGCAGCGGGGCGCTCTCCCGTATCAGAGCTCACAGCAGTCTGCACCGCACACTGCAGCTCCACCCGACCGCCCAGGTCCACCGGTATGGCAAACCATCGGTATCAAAAAGTACGCGTATATTACATGTTGTTTTAACCCGTAACACAGTTGGACTCAGAGAAGATATTTACCCCATGAATCGCGCATGCTTGAAGCAGAAGGTTGCAGGCGCCACTTGGGACTATAGTCACAAAAACAGCAGAATGTAAATGGCTGGGACTGCATCTGTTCAAGTCTGTTAAATACAATATATGACTTCATAGCCAGTTTTTTTAATTACATGTATCAAACTTTTGTTCTACCACAATAATGTCATGAATTTAAAAGAAAATACCTCAAAATGAGGGCTTTTCTCAGCAATTATTAGGTGAGATTAATTAGATTAATTAATTACTGATCATAATTAATTCATCTCAAAGTTTTTTTAATCGCATGACAGCACTAATAATTATACACCACTATATCCACCTTGACAAAAAGCTTTGTTCTCGCTGGAAAAAAGTACCATGATATGATGTTGCCGATGACTGGAACGGTGAGACAGAATCATGCATCGGTATCGTCCTCCGACTCAAACCCAGCAGACAGTCCTATGAAGTGAATCCACTATCTCCCACTTTCTGCTGCACAAAACAGCATCAAGTCACTCATGTGGGTGTGACATTATCATAGGCTTTGTGGGCCCATTTTGATACTAAAACTGAAAGTCAGATGTAGAAAAAAAAAAAAAAATCAATAATGTCCCATCAGGATTGATTTTAAAGCTCGCAACTTGAAACAAAGGCAGAGCAGACGCATCCATTTAAATTCAAAATGCTCCTTTCACAGTGAGAACTCATTATAATTCACAGTGTTGAAAGACGGCCACTGATGAAAGAAAAGATAATTTACTAGATTAAAGTTGGATCAGACTACAGAATTAGGTGCTGATGAACAGAGGGATCATCTGTCTGGCCTGTCATGTTGTCGAGAAGATAACTGATGACGGAGCGAGGACCGAATGAACGCCTTATTGTACTCCTGCTTTTCGCAGCTTCAGCTCTGATGGAGCAGAGTTTGGGAAGAAATACAGCAGGAACCCACAGGGCTAAAAGGGAGAGAGTCCACATATGGAAAGCATGTCTTACATCCCAGGAAATGTGAAACGGTCAGCCTGAATCAGGTCTGCAGTGAAATATGATTTGAAGCACATTCTCATTACACAACTTTGATGCAAGAGAATAGTTAATCACTCGTCCTGCTGTGTGTGACAGGGATAAGGACTCTGCGGAGATTGGGCGTCATCACAAGGCCATTCCAGACCGTAGCACGTATTTTCCTCAGCAGCAGCCGAATGAGAGGAGGGATGCGGTTTGGAACGGCTACTCAAGGCTCATTAAACCGGTCCTGTTTGTAATTTCAGGAGGCAGTTTCAGAGTCTCATATCAGATCAACCTGACACTGAACAGTTTGCTATTTGGTATAATTTGAACATCGGGCACAAAAGGAACATGGAGCTTTGATGGATGTGCACCATCTTCTATGAAACTATCATCTTCTGTAAAGGTGGGTTGAGCTTCCAGTCGGCATATTTCCTCATCAGTACACTAGATACTGCTCTCAGTACCAAGCGAAGGTCTGGAGTCAGGTTTCGTTTCTTTGTATTTAGCTTTCAGTGGCTCAGATGTTCCTGCAATCTATTAAAAAGTTCTCCACCAAAACACTTCTGAAGCTTTTTGTACCCCTTCGTTCCAATTTAAGACCACTTTGACCTACGTACATGATACCACCATCCTGACCCAGTTTCAAACTCAGCTAGGTGCTGGTAATGCTGTCCAAAACATCCACGAGGCATGGCTATGTTTTCTGTCCTCGGCTTCAAACTTTGTTCACCTTTAACGTGAAACCTAGCATCTACGATTCAATTGAAAAAAAATTGAAAAATCTGTTTATATGGGAAAAAAAGGAGACATAAAAATGCTTAAATAATTTGGATTCAGTTTATTTAAGGTGACTCTGAATTTCTTTCACCTCTTTTAAAACCCCAGTTCCATATGAAGAAAAGCAACCCCACAGCATGATGCTGCCTCCGCCATAACTCACTGTTTCCCGTTCTGTCATGAACAGTGCTGTTTCTGTGCTATACATGTTATTTTCATATGAAATGTAGACTAAAATTTCCAGTTTGGATCTTTCAGACTGTAAAATATTCTCTACAAATGTTTTAGGAGATTGTTAGCCAGGGACTGACTCACCCATTCAGGAATCGGACCTGGCCAAGACAGATTACAACGTCCGTGCAAATGAAGTTGCAACCATGCAATGTATTGACCCCAAGACAACCAGCTTTGATACAGTTGTACGGCCAAAATAGACAGAGCTTTTGCTTAATAAATACAAGAGCAAAGTTAGCGCAAGAAGGCGATGCTAATACATCACCAGTCTTAGAGAGGCAAGTGGAACCTTCTGGTCCACACTCCATACCAGTCGGTGGCGGTAATCCACCAGTTTGTTGTTTGACAGCTCGAAGAAAAAGAACAAGATTATTTTATATATATATATAAATGTTGCACATGCTAAAAAGTCCATCACTCACCTGGGATAAGCCTCGGATGTTATTCACCCTAAATCCGCCCACAATATTTCAGTTCTTCTCTGTTAAGTCTTAATTTGGTTAAGACGATCTCAATTATGTTTGTTTGTTTGTAAAACTATGAGACAGAAAAAAAAGAAAATTGGAAACTCCCAGAAATATTCAATATTGTTTCTGAAGTATTATTATTTTTAACTAAAAGTTCCATCTCGGTAAAAGGTGTAAAGAAAAAAACTAATTTTTTGCACAGAAGTTAAAACTATACAATAGAATATGCAGTTGACAGGCTGTGGAAAAGCCCCATCTGAGGACTGGATGTGTGTATGAGCCTGAGGCCAGTCAGGATGGCCAACCTCTATGCTAAGTGAGAGGGAGTAAATTATTAAACCTGGAGGTTTTAGAAACTCTCACACGACAGTTTGCCGTGGCTGAATCGCTCTGCAACATCCATCCATCCATCTAATTTTTACGTTACTTTTTACTCTTCTCTAGCAGTTGTACATGAAGTAAATGTCGTAAGCATTCAAGCGGGAGATGAAATTTAAAAACCCACGCACCTTTCTAAATGTCAAGAGCTTCAGCGTTTCCGCAAAGCCTAATTTCCTAGTTTGTTGGAAAGAGCAAAAGTGACGAAAGTCAAAATACGTGAGAAGTATAAGCTTTAAAAATAGACTAGTTTTCTTTAACCTGATTAGTGTCTAACAGTTGTGGATGTTCTAGTTCCACCTTTAAAAAGCTTCACCTGTGTGACTCATCAGGCAGGACGGCGTGACGTGGCATCACCAGCATTTGTTTTTATTTTTGGAAAATCTCTTGCAACACAAAGGCATTGAACAGGAGCTGCCCCGGGTTGCTCACATTTCCAGCAGATTATGCAAAGAGGCCGGCGTCCCGGATGACAGTTATAGGTGGTAAATATAAATGTGCGCCCACGCAGGTAGGCTGCGTTTTCTCATACAGGCATGCCAACTTCTTAGTCACCATTACAGCCTCTTTTTTGATGAACTTATCCCACAGAGGACCCCAAGAAATTGCAAATGTATTACCTGCCAACTATGTGAAGGATTCTGACAGAAAAAGATGAATGTAAATGTCTCTGTGTGGCGAGATAACACATCCTTGACCTATATTCAGTAGATAAAATGAGCTACTTGTTCTCTGAGTTATACCTTATCCTCAGCAGCGTCCCATAATGTTGGTGCTGCTGACACAGAGGATTGAATAGAACAATGCTTTATTACCACACCAGAGGGAATTTCTGGATGTAACACGGCTAAACTAAAATAAATATTTCAACCTGAACATCGTCTTTATTTCCTGATTTTGTGGCACCGCAAAACCAGAAAAACTAATTTTCTTTCTGGCAGCATAACAACTGCAGAGGACTGTACTGGTAACAACTTTTTCATTCGCATTTTGTCTCTACTTTTACCAAACAGGCACAGAAATACTAACATCCCTGCCACAATTTAATCAAGAAAACTGTAATTACAGCTTCAGGCAAGGTTTTCTATAGAAGTAAAAGCACACAACATTAAATACCTGAATTACATATACTTATTTAAACAATTTGAATTAATAGGGTGAATATATAAGATTAGATATGATGATTAAACTATGGGTGCACCACTTACCTCAGTCCTGTATCCATGTGTCAGAGCGCTGCTGGGGTTGTTCTACTTTCTGAAACAAATTACTTCTAGTAGAAAGTGGATGGATGGATGGATGGATGGATGGAGACGAACCACAGCAGCTATCTGCCTCTGGACATGTTTTAAACCAACAATTTCAGGCTGTAATAAAAATGGTGTGCCAGCTGGTGGCATCAACACCACTGGTAACTACATCAAAATCCAAAAGAAGAAGAAGAACCACCAGAAATACTAAGTCAGGGCTATGCTAACAATTCCAACAAATTCCAACAGCAGTCATCAACTTCTTCAGCTCAGGCTGGAAGATGAATGAAGGCAGAGGACAGAGTGAGACAGAGTGAGATGGAGTGAGACAAGAGAGTGAGACAGAGTAAGACGGAGTGAGAAAGAGTGAGAGAGTAAGACGGAGTGAGACAGAGTGAGACGAGAGAGTGAGACAGAGCAAGGCGGAGTGAGAAAGAGTGAGAGAGTAAGACTGAGTGAGACAGAGTTAGAAGGAGTGAGACAGAGTGAGAGAGAGAGAAATAGTGAGACAGAGTAAGACGGAGTAAGACTAAGTAAGACTGAGTGAGATGGTGTGAGATGGAGTGAGAGAGAGTGAGACAGAGTAAGACGGTGTGAGACAGAGTGAGACAGGGTGAGATCGACCGTGGGGCATGCTGAGAACGGGAAGTAATCATTTCTATCAGGTGTGCCGTAGCAGCTAGTTTTACAACCAGAACTGGGAAGACTGGAAATGTAGGTTTGATGGTCTTTTCAACTCCTGAAAAAATTTTTTTAGAGAGACTAATAAGCCTCCTGAACCAAATTCAGCCCTCAGTGAAACTGCTTTTTAAATGACTGCTTTTTAGCCCCTGCAGCAGATGGTGGGGTCAGTTAAAACTGTCGGCTTGTTATAAACCAGCTCCCAGAGAGTTTGTGGATAAGTTAACAAGCACTGCTTCCCCACAGAGAACAACTTTATCAGCAGTTCTCAGCACAAACTGACTCCGGTACCTGGATGAACAGATTTGTCTTTCTTTTTTTTTTTAAGCGTATGCTGGAGTCTGCAGCAGAAGACACTCCAAATAGGCCATGTGTTGCTTTTGATATTAAAGCGTATGCAGACAATGCTGCACGTCTGTCATTCACATCCACCGCTGACTTATAAACAGATATAACACCAACAGATTGAATTCAGTGACAGGAGCAAATCATTTGGCAGGCGGCGAGAGCGGAAAAAACAGAGGGACTGATGAGGCTGATGGCTTGTATTTTCACTGAGTCACTCCTGATTATCCGTCTGTTCAGGTTAAACATATTTTGAATCCAACGCCACGGCCACGCGGCCATCAGCGGGATCCTGGGGAACAGGGGACGCTCGTTTAGAGGCTTTAGGAAGATTTTTCCTGGCTCTGCATCATAACTTAACCTTGAGGAGGAGTGAATGTCAGCCTGCTGGTGTGTGACAGCGCGAGTACTCACAGCCAGCAGGCGGTTCTTTTCCTTCTCGGCGTTGGTTAGAGCGTTCTCCAGGGTCACTCTGTGCTTCTTGGCCACTTCCTCCAAAGCTCGAGCCTGGCTCTCCTTCATCTGGCCCGCCTCTTCCTCGTAGTGAGCTCGCACGCTGCTCATGTCCTTCTCGTGGGACGTCTTCTCCTCATGGAGGGTCTGACAAACACAAGAAGGCACAAGGAACAGATTTAGATTTAGGTGAGCAGATCGACACCAACACCATATGCTGCATCATCCAGAGATATCGATTCTGTTAATTTGGCATCGGCCAAGAAGTATTCCTTTTGTATTAGGCAGTTTCTCTCTTCGTGTTGTTAAAGACGCGTAAACTCGAGCCCGGGTTACCGGTCGAGCTGAAATGAGTCCAACACAATCAAACGAACGTATTCGGGCAGATTTAAAATGTGATTTTCTTTCCAGTTTTGATTGAAACAAGGTTTTTTACAGGTCTGTTTTGTGCCTGGTAAATGTTTGAAATCACCAACTAGTGCTGAAAACTAAAGTAAAAACCAAAACAACCACAACAAAACAAAACAAGTGTTTCTAATGGTAAAGAGAGATATTTAGAGAAGGATTAGTAATCCAGGCTAGTCTTGTGCTTCTTGTAACAAATAACCTGTTCTGGCTCCAACCAAAACAATCTCACCAAGGAAGGAGGTCAAAGACAAGGAGAAAAGGTGTACAGAGCCACAGGGTTTGAGAAAAAATCTTTACATGGTTGCAGAGTATTATGGCTAAAAATATGTCTCTTCTCAAAACAGGGACCTTTAGGGGTATTTAATCGAACACATTTGAACATGGAGAGACAGAGTCTACTGGCAACAGTTTCTCTCATATTACCTGCCCAAACCTTCTAATTCAAAACCTTCAATAGTATTTAGGAATCACTGTTTATCTTTTAACAGCATGAGCTCAGCGCCCGTGTCCAGGGTGTCTTCCTCCCACCAGCCTGGAGCCTGCCACCTCCGATAGCGAACCGGGCATCTGTCTGACAAGGTGCGAACGTACTGCCTGGCCGTCTGATACATTACGTATCAAAACATTACTCAAACAGGAAGCTGATTATCAGTGTGATCAGAAAAAAACAACAACACATTTTATATGCATGACTCCTTTTGACTGCATCAGGTAAAAATGGCAGCCTTGGCAGTACGCTACATTCTTTGCATAAACCCCTGACCTTCTGAGACTCCCTCTTCACAGTAAGGCTGAAACTGATGGCTGGGGTGCAGAAGCCTCTCGTATTTAGAAGGAAATTCCACAGACTGTAAGTAAACCCAGTAGAAACTTTAGTGCTGAGTATAAGAGCACAACAAGATCATTCTTGCCTTCACACTGAAACACTATTAAGACTCTTAAAGGTCTCATTTACTCGTTTTCTTTTAAATAAATTTGCTGTGATCTCTAATATGAATAAATGCCTTGTGAGTCGCTTTCTGTAGAAGAAAATACTCCTCAGGGGTGTTGTATTCTACTTTTTTGGGGCTATTTTTTATTATGCAGTACATATGTTTTAATTATATCTTTTTTTAAGCTTTAGAAGTAATAGGCCTGTTTATATTATTCAGGGTAGTAAAACATGACTCTGTTACCAGTATTTTATAGGGTTTAAGGTTTTAAGTAAACAAACTCTTGAGTAAAGATATGAACTGAAAGCAGGGAGGATCAGCTATAACTCTAGTTCCTGGTACGGTCAGGAGACCTGGAGAAAATAAATGACCTGTCAAGATGTAGAAGGAGGAGAGAGGAGTCATGTGATATGTTCTTTGTTCTTTTGGAAATAAAAATGGTACACCATTGTAGAAAAGGGAGTCAGATTTTGTCTGGCTCCCATCTGCAGGTGCGTCCTTTTGAAACAGATATCTGTTGTTGTGTGTGTTGTTTTTACTCTCTGTCTCTCAGTTCTGGGTCTTATTTTGAAACAGTTCCCGCTGGGGTTTTGGAGTTCGGCGCCCCCACCTCTCGGAGTAAAAAAAAGTGAGTTCCAGAGCACATTAAAAAAGAAGCCGACAAAATGGTGGAGAAAAGTAGAATACAACAGGGGGTTGAAGTTTGTTGGAGGGGTGGGTGGGTGGAAAATAACAGGATTGCGAATCTTACTCATTAATATTCATGGTCATGCACACGTCTCCCCTCTGATTGGCTAACTGCAACGCGACTCTTAGGCCGCATTATTCCTCAGCTCCTCTTTCTTGGGTAAAAAAAAATAAAGGCAACACTGATGTGTTATCTCCACAAATAACACAAGGCCAAACGTTTTCCGCCATGTTGTGGAGTTGCTAATGGTTAGCTTCTACTAGCAGAGAAGCTAACCGTTAGCTACTTCTACTGGCTCTGCTCTCTCCTGGTCGCAAAATCAATACAGCGTTCTTGTGGGCGGTCGCAAGCCAAGGTGGGCAAGCCCATGAATACAAATTTTCTCTGTGATGTAGCGGGGACTGGCTTTTTCTGACTCGCTCTTTTTTCGCCGCCTATTTTTTTTCTGCGGCCAAGGCAGGAAAATGACCGATCATATTTCAAAAAGAACAAGCATCACACGGTTTCTCGGTGAACGAGTCCTTTAGGGAAATCTTACATACTACTGGTCATTTCAACCGGATTGAAGATAAATGCTGAACTGAAGTGTAAATACAGTCTAGGGAGGGATAAAAACGAATACAATCCAACTAGGACAAAACGAAGAGAGGCAGAAGGAAATGCAGTTTTGACCGAGTAATAGTGAACCCAGTTTGTTAGTAAAAATGTTACATTATGAATCACAGCTAGAAAAAACCTGAAGGCCACACAATTTTGAGCTAATCAAAGGAGCAGTTGTTTTTTCATCGCATGGTGGAAAATGCTAATTTTAATTGGCTAAATCTTGCCAAAAAGACCACAAGCAGGACACGATGTCCTCTAGCTCAGCTGACAGAAAAAGGGAGATCTGATTAATCCTAAAATCAGCATTTCAGATTCAGTTACACCTCCAGGTCTAAGTCTTCTATGATAACTGTAAAATACACTTAAAATTGGAGTCTGAACTTAGTTTTTGGAGGAACCTTAAAGATTTAAAGTTGTGTTTTTAAATACGAGGGGGTTCCAGCTATGCTGCAACAAGCCTTCTTTAGTGCATAAAAAGACGCATTAAAAGCTGTTTAAGCAACTTACGCAAGACGTCAACGTCGTCCTACATGGCGAGGGGTGGGATTAGAAAATAAAAGCTGCAAATCTACGATAAAGACAGAGATTTGCAGCATTGCAAACATCACAGTAACCAATGCAGAAGATTAAAATACACGTTCATGTCTGCAGACTCCCACTCTGTGCTCTAGATTCTGCTAGGGTTTTTAAGGTTAAGTTAAAGATCCACTTGTTCACTCTCTTATGTGTCCTAATTACAGGCTTTGTTTTTGTTGTTGTTCCCTTTTGTTATATCTGTTTTTAAACTGCATTATTTTATTCTGTATTGTTTTTAATTATTTATTTTATTCTCAAACTGTTCGGCACTTTGTTTGAAAGCAATTCATAAATAAAGTAATTAATATTATTATTATCATACGTATAGCTAAATTAGATCAGTTTATATCTGTTACCAAATACTCTACTATTGGATCACAACAAGATTCGGACCAAGTCAGACCAACTAAAGTCATATAAAGTAAAAATATATCTATTAAAACTGAATGCATGTTATTCAATCTGAATGCACGTTATTGAATAGACTATATTTTTATTCAGGTGTACACTTCATAATAAACCTGCTACATGAATCAGATGGCATCAACTTGAAAATGGACCATAAACGGAGCCGAATTGCTGTGGGATCATATGGCAACAAAGACGAGGAGGGAGAAGCTCCTCTGTTTGATATTAGCATGAAAGCCTGAACTTCCCGGGTGCTTAGTTTGAAAGAAGACAAGCAGAGGACTCGCAGAAAAAAAAAGGTTAACTAAGACTAAATAGTAACGCAATAAAAATAAAAATTTGTTAGTAGAAATAAAACCTACAAATATAGAAGTGAGAAATCCAGAGAAAAAGATCATCAATCCACAGTTTACATCCTTTTCACAAGATTCTGAGAAGAAACTATTACATTGACAGAGATGATCTGCTCTGATTGGTGATCAAAAAGTCTGATTGGGATTCAAAAGGCCCACCTTTTTCGGCCTATAAATGCATCAACCAACGTAGCTACAATTAGTGGTGCACACGTGTACCAGCTGTTTTCTGCCTGAACACATGCAGAATGTTTATGTGCAGAACTCAGAGCGCAGTGCAACGTTTCTGCAGGGCTAATTTAAAAAGTGACACCAAAACAAAACAGAAAGGACTCCCAGCTCTCACTAAACTCTGCTATTTGGGAACATGAATGGTTTCTCATGCAGCTACAGTGGAAAAAGAAAGATGGACCGAACCAGAACTTTGTCAGCGAACGCATCTCGCAACAGCAATAAGGTCCATAACACGCTCTGCACTGAACTGAATGACTCACCTGAAACAATGTCAAGTTGAATGTAAACATCACTGATACTAGAGAAGAACCAGCTGACGTCTACATGGCTACCAGCAGCATCCAATCAGCACAAACTCCTTATTTTGTGTAAAAAGCAAGTCAGGAATCCCCTTGATTTAAAGGGGTTTTCCCAACAGCTGCCCATGCTGCATTCAAGTACAGCTGGGAGACTAGGCTGTCGAAATATCAAAACAACTCCAAAGTTAAGCGTGTTTTATTATCAAATATGGGCAAAGTATTAAATGGTAGGCAACTTCGGGTTAGGTGCCTTGCCCAGGGCCACATCGACATGTGACCGGAGGTGTTGGTCGTTTCCAACATGCAAAAAGATTTCAGTAGTTAAATAAAACAGTCATGACACTTCAATCTGAAATATGCAACCTTAGCCGGTCAGTTTATTGTTCATACATACATCTGGACAGATTCTCAGAGTACAGACAGATCACTGCAGCTCTAGCCTTCTCCCAAGGAACTCTGCACTTTCCAAAACCTCCTCCACTCTGCTTCTCAATTCTCTCCTTTTAAGCCCCATTTCGTGCCCTTGTAACGTACAAGCTGCTTGATGGGAGACAGAAGTTCTCCTAGCGACTTCAAGGATTCACTTCATCAGATAGATATTATTAAGCTTCAACCTGCATTTCTGACTTCAGATCCTGATTACCGTAGACTTAACATCACCTTCAACATTCCATCATATTACACGTTACCTCATGTACTCTAAATGTGTGCGTACGTGCCATATTTCCCACAACAGTGGAAACTGGAATTGAACCTACGACGTTCCGATTGCAAGACAACTACTCTACCTACTGAGCCACAGTTTTTAATTTAAAAAATCCAATCAAATCTCTAGTCGGTTCTATACTTTCAACTTTTTCAAGTTATAGAACATGATGAAATCAAATTAATTTCAGTAATTAAAAGGAAGGAATTCAGGAAAAAAAGGTTCTTTGTTTATTTTTCTTGATTAAAGTGTACCAAAAACGTACCGAGCCATGACTTTAAAACCCCAAATACGTAGTGAACCGTGATTATCTTGTACAGTTACATTCAGGGTTTTTTTTCTTGTCTGAATCTACATTGCCTCTCTTTTTCTGCTGTTACACCTGAACTTCCCCTCCGTGGGACAATAAAGGATGTTTCTATTCTTCTACTCTAAACCCTCAAAATGTGCACCTTATTATTTTCACTCCAAACCAGATGATAAAAATAATCCAATTACACACTCTGGCCACTTTATTAGGCACACCTGTCCAACTGCTCGTTAACGCAAATTTCTAATCAGCCAATCACATGGCGGCAACTCAATGCATTTAGGCATGTAGACATGGTTGATACGATCTGCTGCAGTTCAAACCGAGCATTTGAATGAGGAAGAAAGGTGATTCAAGTGACTTTAAACGTGGCATGGTTGTTGGCGCCAGGCGGGCTGGTCTAAGTATTTCAGAAACTGCTGATCTACTGAGATTTTCACGCACAACCATCTCTAGGGTTTACAGAGAATGGTACGAAAAAGGGAAAATATCCAGTGAGCCGCAGTTCTGTGGGCAAAAATGCCTTGTTGCGGTCAGAGGTCAGAGGAGAACGGCCAGACTGGTTCGAGCTGATAGAAAAGCAACAGTAACTCAAATAACCACTCGTTACAACAAAGGTATGCAGAAGAGCATCTCTGAACACATAACACTTCGAACCTTGAGGCAGATGGGCTACAGCAGCAGAAGACCACACCGGGTTCCACTCCAGTCAGCTAAGAACAGGAAACTGAGGCTACAATTCACACAAGCTCACCAAAATTAGACAATAGAAGATTGGAAAAATGCTGCCTGGTCTGATGAGTTACGATTTCTGCTGCGACATTCAGATGGTCGGGTCAGAATTTGGCATCAACAACATGAAATCATGGATCCATCCTGCCTTGTATCAAAGGTTCAGGCTGCTGCTGATGGTGGTGTAATGGTGTGGGGGACATTTTCTTGGCACACTTTGGGCCCCTTTGTACCAATTGAGCATCATAGCAACGCCACATCCTACCTGAGTATTGTTGCTGACCATGTCCATCCCTTTATGACCACAGTGTGCCCATCTTCTGATGGCTACTTCCAGCTGGAGAATGCGCCATGGTTTCTTGAACATGAACAATGAGTTCACTGGACTCAAATGACCTCCACAGTCACCAGATCTCAATCCAATAGATTCACCTTTGAGATGTGGTGGAACGGGAGATTCGCATCATGGATGTGCAGCCGACAAATCTGCAGCAACTGCGTGACGCTATCCTGTCAATATGGACCAAAATCTCTCAATGTTTCCAGTACCTTGTTGAATCTATGCCACGAAGGATTAAGGCAGTTCTGAAGGCAAAAGGGGGTCCAACCCGGGACTAGCAACGTGTACCTAATAAAGTGGCCAGTGAGTGTAGATATTTTGTATGGGTGACACTTTAGATATTCCTAAATTTGCTTCGAATGAACTGAAATTCACCATAACTGTGCTCACAAATTAAAAAAGAAAACTGGTTGGAATCCCTTTCGGGTGCAGAAATCCTTTAGCTCTGACAGTTAAGTCTTGTAAAGTTTAGCTGAGATCCTCTGTTCTCCTCTGGAAGGCATTGAAATTCACAGCAACCTCGGCCAGTGGGAGACCTCTCTAAGTTCCCAGAGGATTACACTGCACAAATGTCAGAGATAAAAGGATGGGAAAACACACATGAAGCAGCAACACTTGACATTTACTCTCTGCCGTGGTTGGTCGGCTGACTAAACTGTTCCACAAATCATCTGACCTTTAAGGCTTTTTGTTTTTTAAAAAGACGGGGGTTTTTTTCCCCTCCCCGGTTTGTTTAAAACTAAGATCGACAGGTTTGATAGCTAGACACAGTTCCCACTCTTTGCAAAATCCAACTTATTTTTATGCACAAACCTGAGGCAGTTTTTCTGCAACAGACCTAATATGGAAAGTGATTCTAAACAATCTAATGGATAAAAACAGCAGCGGAAAAAGAGGCTAAAAGCAAACTGAAATAATAGTCATTTAAACATGTTGCCTTCCCACCTCTCCTGATTAACCGATAAATTTTTCGGTAAAAGGGATAATGTTATTCAACATTTGTAACGGCTGAATAAGAGAGATCAGAGCCGCTGCAAAACAGGAGATCCAAACTAAAACACATAAATAGGAAACACAAATCTGTTCTATTAATCTGAAACAACAGTATGAAAAGGACACTCCTACACCAGGACAACATTTTACACAGATTAATTATTATCCGAAGTTCAAAGTTATCACCGACAATCATTTGACTCTGAGATGTCGCGGTAACAAACAGTTCGACTTTGGATCAATATTTCATCCCTTCCCCAGTTTTCAACCTGGACATATTTAGTATCACCGGATTGCTCGGGATCTCAGGATTATAAATATGATACGGGCATCGCTCTATCTGAAAAACTGAAAGCAACAGATCTAGAAAACTGCAATCATAACATCAAGTGAACTTGGGCAAAAATAGATCAAATAAAAAGGAGAATATTCCAATTTTAAAACATAATGAATGATGGAAGATTCTAGATTGGTGCATATGAGTCAGATCTAATGTTTTAAAATAAACTATATTATCTTGAAAACTTGCTATAGTTTATAATGGTGATAATGTAATAATGATTAATTACTTAATCTAATGCATCAACTAGAAAATAAAGTTTTCAAGTCGCACCATCCAGCCTGCATGTTATAAGATACAGAAGAGGTTCTCTGTCAGACAGCAGGTAAAACACTAAACATGACTCAGTGATTTACTGGAGAATAAATTCCTACATCATTTTTAAAAACATATTTGCTGGAACACATTTCCAACAATCATTAACAATGATATCTTTCTGCAAATATGAATAAACATTCTTTAGTCTATTTGATTTATTAGGTTGGTTTTTCAAAGGAATCCTTCAAATTCATGTGAGAGATGGAAATGACATCTGACTGTATTTACCTCAATCTAATATTTGAGTATTTTCCAACCTGAATCCATATTAATTAATAGATTTAATTCGGGAGGTAGTCACGCCCATGCTGGGGAGGGTGTCCTCTTTTTAGATTCTCAGAATATGGTCACCCTAATTCAACAAAGGAACATCAGGAATTAGGGCTGTGCAATTATATCGCTTTATCAAATTTTTCTATTTATGAATATTGAATTTTTAGAATATCAAGAACATCGGAAAAAAATGTCCCCAATGCACTCTTTGTGGTTTCATATTTCCAAAGTGATCCCAAGGCATTCCACCTTGTTTTAACAAGCATGCTTTACAGCATGTATTTATTTGGACTTTGAATTCATGTCAACTCCAAGAAGAGAAGATTAAAATAAAAGCAAGTTTTAAACAATATTTTCGTTCATCTTTAACTATTTTTACAAAAAGAAAAGAAGAAGAAAATTGATTCATATCAAAAATCAAATTTATCCTCATTGCCCAGCCCTAACCTAATTTTTTAATCTTTAAATTAAAAACAACCTTCTGATATCTTCAAATAGTACCAGGAAATGTTAAATATTGACAAAAACATTGGTTTGTTTTTATGTTGTGATATCTATCGATATCGGCTGATATGAAACATATTATCGTGTTAGATTTGTTTCTCCATATCGCCCAGCCCGATCGGGAATGCAGGAAATCAGAAATATTGTCATTCAATTAATTCAGAATCCGTCTAGTTCAAATAAACCAAAACATTCCCCATCCATCAATCCGGCATCCATCCATACACGAAGGAAGTTCATTTCAGGTATTGCTGTTGGGTTTCTTGTTCTTTCTAATGTGATCCAAATAATCACGAGAGGTGAAGGTTAGGAAGGCAGTGGAGTGTAAACAAGACTGCCAGGTATTTTAAGCCCTCCACTTGTAAACTCCTAGTCGGTAGTTAGCTAGCCTAGCTAAGGATTCTGTAAAATAAAAAATAATTCTGCTGAACTTATCTGAGATGATCTTGATTCACAGAAAATAAATTGTTACTGGCAACAGAGGCAGAAGTCAGGGAACTTTGCAAGAAGAAGTCTATTAAACTCCAGCTCTGTCACACTGCATCTTCATCCCATTAGTATACAGTAGCTGAATAAAACCGACACACCTTTGCATTTAAAGAACAACACATTGAATACTCTGCAGTTTCCCTACAGCTCTGGAGCCTTTCTGGTCTACAGAAAGGTTCAGCCACAGCATCCTGATCAGCTTTTAGTTATTCATAACGGTAAACTTCCAGCCTTGCATGAATACTAAACAAACAGACCTTCTCGAGGGACTGGATCTGCTGTTTGTGTCTTTCATCCAGTGCCTTGCTCTGGCCCTGCAGGGCCTCCCTCTCTTCCTCCATCCTCAGCACCTTGTCCTTCAGGCGGCTTCGCTCGTTGTCCAGGTCCCTAATGGCGGCTTCCTGGGTCATCTGGGTGGCCTGCAGACTGCTTATCTGACCTGTGACAGGACGCAGTCATGTGAAGAATGCAGTCATTACAGATCAATACAGTCATTTGAAGCAAATGCTATGAAAAATGACCAACGTCAGCGCTCTCCATTCTTCCTGCCTCCTCTGGGAACTTTTATTTAGTAAATATGACTTCTCATCACCCTGAGGTTTAAATATGTCCCTCTGCAGAATGGGAAGGACAAGGGAACCTGTCGTTCCAGTAAGGCTGATGTGTGGCTATAGTAAAAAAGCAACTTCAAAAGGTTAACCAATATATCTATCCAATAATTGCACAGTTTGGAAAACTGGAACCGTGAAAAACAAAGTTCTCCAACTTGAGCCGCAGCTATCCGTCGCATTATGTCTAGGTATTTCAGCTTCTTATGGTGCATTTTCTTTAAAGCATTTTAGATATGCTCTATGATTTTTTTTTTTTTTTTTTATCAGCGAATAATTAGCAGTCACGTTCCAAAGAAAAATTTGCCAATACTGAACCGCGACACGGCGGGGGGTCCACTGTACCAAATCTCAAAGAAGCTTCACTCACCTCGGCATGCAGGACGCATGAATCTGAAAGTGAAATTTATGGCATGATTTACTTTCAGATTCATTCGACCAATAATTATCCGACCACTTGGGGGGAACTCTGTGAGCACTGAAATGTAATTCTCAGTTGATCCAAAACTATGAAAAATGACTGCATAATGGTAAATGCAACGTACTCTGTCCAGGTGTTACCACACGTTTCTCACATCGTCTTCAATAAAACGGCAAACTGAAAAAAAGCTGCTGAAATCGACTCCGATTTGATTGAAAAGAAGCTGAATATAAAGACTTATTGCTAAAATAAATGTAAAATCTTCAGTAATAAATTGTGATGAGTTTATTTATCAGTAGTAGTACTAAAGATGCTTGTCAGTTTTATTTTGTCAAGAAATGAAAAACCAGCTTGCTACGTTTGCACTTAAGTTTTTATTTTAGGATTTTACCAATTAATAAACGTAAGATAATTGAAAGTTTTAGAAAAGCCCTCAAAAACCATTTTTCTTAATTACAGTCTGTAGATTTGATACTTTTCAGCACTTTTGCTGTTTTCTTTCATTTAATCGAATAACCCTATCAGTCCTTATAACTACAAGATTACAGCCCATATTTCAGCGTTTCATGCAAACTTTGAGAAAATGTGCAATAAAATTAAGTCTTTTTTTTGTGAAATGACTTTCAAATGCTCTCTGAGCTGCATTCACAGGCCGGATCCCAAGCTGCTCCGGTGGAAAGCGAGAAAACCTTTTTCTAATCAGCCTTGAGGAGCTTGTGAAGCTAACGAGGCGGGTCTTATTCAGGTCTAACGAGCTCAGATAGCTGCCATGGATCAGACAGTAATATTTTTTTACAGCATAGCTGCAGTGAAGGAGGAACATAGAAAGTTGTTAAATCAGATTGTGGACCTACTAAATGTGAGAAGAGCCTCCCCTGCCTTTTAGGGACAGGGGACGCCATCAGCTTTGATATGCAGCGTTAACATAAAAATATTACAGGCTGTGATGTCTCAGACGAGACAAGAGAAGCTGTTAGTCGATGTTTGATGTGTTTCTATGGCTGCCAGGGTTATGAGAAGCGAGCAGAGGAGATGAAGTTTAGGTTCTTACTGGCTTTGAGGAGTATCTCCGTTGCCTGCTGCTGAACTCGGTCTCTGGCTGCCTCCAGCTCACACTCATCCTCCTTCTGACGGATCTCTATAATCTCAGAGTTCTGGGTCACCTCATCCAGCTGCTTGGTTAGATCCTGGAGAAGAGTCAAAACAATACAAGGAAAGTTAAATGACACTAAAGCAAAGAGAAAGGAGGCAGCTCGTATTCATTCAATATTGGTTAATTAATTAATCAATTAATAATCTATTGGCGCAATGACTTCACCATTAAAGAAACAAATGAAGAGTTTAATTCCTGGCACAGCACTTAGGTCTTACTTGCAATTACTACTGCCATTAACGTTGTGTTTTCTGTTGTCACCTTAGAGAGTATACCTGGCTCATTGCTTCTGCCTTTAGCTGTGTGTCTTCCCAAAACAGAGTCACTTTCAGAGCAATTAACAATGTCTACTCTCTTTATCTTTTTTTTATAGAAAGTACCCCTGTCCCATTACTTCTAGGTAGGGCTGGGCAATATGAACTCAAATCTATATTGCGATATAATCTAAAGCATGTGCGGTAACAATATCTATTGCAATATATTCTTTTCTTTATATATGTCAGAATGACAATGAAAATTCTCACTTTTCAGATAGTTCAGAATGCCATTTAAAGATCATATATTGTGCGAAATGCATTAAAAAAATATTCAAATATTCTTTCCAAAAGATGAAACACAAAAATGTTCACAGCATAAAGATAAAGCTATGTTAAATAAATTAAAAGCTAAATATTATTTTAAAAACCCCACAAAGTTCAAAATTGTCAGCTTTCCTGGCTACTAATTTATAAATTTAATATCGCACAAAAATAAAGCTGCACATATTTGAATTAAAAATGCTTCAGGTTCAACAGATTTTTTTCCAGTTAAATGGAAAACAACACATTTTCAACTTGCAATATGTAGTGTAAAGACCAGCATTGAACATCAGTATTTATCCTCCTTGATGACAGCTTGATGACATCATCAAAATGCGCAATCGCGGTAGGAGGTGTAGTCAAAATCTCTACCGTTGGCTAAATTTATATAATTTCTACCTTATACCTTTGATATTGCCCACCACTACTTCTAGGTTTACCTTTCCAGGACAGAATTGTTCAGAAAGCAGTATCTACCATTATACTAACCAGTAGCGCTTGTCAATAGCGGGTGCTGGGGCGCCGCCCCCATCAACATTCCTGACATATGCATGTATACAAAAATGATATAAAAAAAGTAAATAGTTTACCCATACAATGTAAGTAGTAAGAACCACAGCATTTAATAAAAACTGGCTTTAATCGGTTAACTATTTTCTTTATTATGTTTTTCAATAAGTTTCATGCAGTTTCATGTGAGAAGGACGCCGGACTGATGGATCTCTTTCTGAGTCTTCAAATGTTCGGGCAGCATGTGACCTAAAGCTGGTCTCTAATTGGTTTCTTAAAAATTCACCTCCGAACGCAGGTCGCTGCGTCCCTGGCGAATCAGAATTGGATGCATGCTATTTTATCCAATCTGATTGGTTCTCGTCACCTGCCATTTAACTCAATGCTCTTTGCCACTACTGGGAGTACGTGGGCGACATCGTGACAATGATTGCGCAAAAACCTTGCCAGGCGAATGGCAGAAGTTAAACCAAATTATGTCATTGATTTACAAAAAATTTCAACTTTATTCAACTATTTATTTATTTCTCTGTGGGCCTCAAGTGAGGTCACATAGCGCTTCTGGGTTGTACGTCACACGCATCGCACACATGACCAGCGTCGGCCAATAGTGAGCCTATATGTGTATGTGCTGTATAATCTAACAGCATTTTATGTAAAATTCACTTTATAAAAGACTCTTTTATAAAGTGAATTTTACATAAAATGCTGCTTTTTGTAAAAAGCCTATTTAAATAAATTTATTTGTTAAAATTTTAAGAAAATATATCAAATCTTCCTAAAACTGCATAAATGTTGAGTAAAAACATTAATAAACAGTGTAAAATTACATTTGTAAAAAAAAAAAAAAAAAAAAAAAAAATTTTTAAACTATTATTCTGTTACAAAATGTAATTGTCTGGGGTCCCAAAGATGACTATCCAAATGAAGATAATCTGAGGGTTCAACAAAAAAATTATCACCAGCCGCCACTGATACCAAACCCCCCCCCCCAGCAGCTTTCAGTTTCTATGCTCCTCTAATCTGGAACAAACTTCCAGACAACTCCAAAGCTGCTGAAACACTGAGTTCCTTTAAAACAAGACTAAAAACTATCTGTTTAGAGCTGCCTTTGACTAACTGATTAATAATACCTGCAGTAGTATGTTTTAATAGGTGCATTTCCACGATTGGAACTTGAGGGAAATTTTACCAGAGTATTTTAACGCAGTAAATCTGTTGGCCTGCTCCTCTCAGCTTTCGTGTCTCCATACAAAACTGGCCCTTTAAGGACTTAGCTAAAACGTCAGCATTTCACGACCGTTTTGGCAGTGAGTGCTCAATGCCAGAAGGCGCCATCGGCAGCAGAGAATAACAGATCGAGATGGAATAAGCAGTGATGGTTGCCGCGTTGCCACGTTTCCGTTAGCTTCGGCAGCAACTCTTCTTATTTTACAAAGCCGGTTGTTTGGCGACGTCAGCTCGTTTCCCTCTGACCTACAACCAAGTGGCGTGACTTAAGCACAGCTCCCGCTCAGCGACTCGACTGGGTAATTTCCGAGTACACACCCCGAGACCGGTACTCTGTTGGTTCCTGAAATGGTCCCGAAAACGGCCCTGTCGTGAAGTGGAGACACGCATACTGCAAAAACCAAGTAAAATCACCCTGATGTTCCCATAGTGGAAATGCACCTAATGCTCTTTAGGTTTCTGATGTTGCTCTTTTCTGTTTTTACGGTTGTTTCATCGCTGCTGTTATTTCATCCCCTATTAATGTAAGAAACCTTGAACTGCCTTGTTGCTGAAAGTGTGCTATACAAATACATTTGCCTTGCATACCATTAACTTTCAGTACTCATGTTGTTCTTTCCCACATTGACAGTACTCCTGGCTCAGTGCTGATGAGTTGACATCGGAAAAATGTTGTTTTATTTCATTGTTGTTGCATTTTCATTTATTTTTAAGAGACACACTGTCCGTCTCGTCTCTCCTCTCTGCAGGGAAACGACCTACAATCACAAATGTACAGGCTGAAAACAGGCAACAGATCGGCGGATGGGTAATCAGCTCTAGGACCAGAGGTTAAACAGTCATTCAGCAATAATTTGTTTTTAAATATTACATGTCTTTCCAGAACAAGCAGTGATGGAACATTTGCTCCCATTAACTTTATGTTCTTTTTGTTTTTCTTGCCCATGGAAAGTAATCCTGGTAATCCTAATCCTAACAAAGTATGCTGTGTTTCTTTCCAGTCACTGACAAAGCTAGTGCTCCCTTTAACTTTGAGTACTCTGTCTTTTTTTTCCATCAAAGGTACTCCTGAGCTAACGATGGAGACTGCAGGAATTATATGTACTCAACACCCCAGCAATCCCAGCAGGACGGCAGCTCATCCAGATCCTGGTTCTGGTGGTCCTTTCCACTGTCAATGACTCCTTAAATGGAAACTTTTTGGCAATGAATTAGCAGCTTTTGTTGTTTCCGACATTCTCTTTGAAATGACACTGTGTGAATACTCTGAACTGAATTGACTCATGATTAATCACTGCTGTGACTCCTGAGTGAACGTCATCAGAGCAATGTTCATAAAAAGTATCTTCGTGCATTGTAGCGGAACAGAAGGTAAAACGTGATTTACTAAAGGTCTAACATTTATATATAAAGGGGCTAAAAAATAATATCTCGAGGTCTGAACAACTTAAACGTTCAGTCCTCTAAAATGTTGATTTGCAACTAATTCTGTTCAATTCAGTTTATTTATGTGGCACCGATTCACAACAGATGTCATCTCAAGGCACTTTACAAGAAAAGTCAGTTCAATTCCATCATACATACATTCCAATCAGTTAAAAAGGTTTCTATATAAGGATTTTCAGCAGGTTGCATCGAGTCATTGACTTGCACTTGACTCAACAGATTTATACTAGATGTAATTCATATCCTTTGAGAAGCACATTATTACAATTATGGAAAACGTCCAAGTGATTGTCAATTTTATTTTGAAAGTGCACCTTTTGTAGAACCTTTCTGAAACTGGATCTTGAAGCACTCTGATACAAATAGCCTGTCACTAGCACAATTTGTTCTGCATGCATTAGATGAGCTAATGAAAAATTACCAAAGATAATAAAGTAAAGCTCATAAAACAGCAATTAAGCTCCAACGAGATGAGCTATTGGTATTAGCCAAATGACCAACCAAAGAATGACGAATGTCTCAGGTTCTGTTTCAGATTTTTGCTGAGACAAAATGTACTTTGAGGACCAAAATACTGGCTTGATGTAGGCATGCTAAAGACAGCGAATCAATATTCAAACCAAGGTGAAACTAGTGTTGTGGCAAATTTTATTTCAGTCTAATTTCTTTATGACTTTATTCATCTGTTGTCAATGTCATGTTTTGTTTTAATGTTCATAAACATTCCCAGAGGGAACTTGTCTGGCCCAGATATTTCCCAGGAGAAATGAGTAGCAAAGATCCAAACAATCTCGCACTCTGTTCAGTGTTTATGATTTGTTCCTCCTTCTACCCTTCTTTTCATCCTGCGCTGGATACTTGAATAAACCTGACGAGTGTTTTTCTACCTTAACAGCGCTTGGCAATTAATTTTTCCGACAACCATTTGGTGCCGCGACTCGGAACCCTCCGACTCGGAGAAACAAGACCAAGCTGTAGAGTCCAAGTAACAGATTATCTAGAAGGAGAGTCGAAACAGGTGGATTGATTAAGTATTTAGATCATGTGATAATTGAGACATTAGACACAAAGGAAATCCCATTTGTATGACAAGAAGTGCTTGGAAAAACACAAGTACCTAACAACTAAATGAGAAAACTAATGGAAACACCAAATGAAGTAATTCTAAACATTAACTAAAAGATCAAGTTTACTTTCTGCAACGCGACATCATCATTCTCTGGTGTGCCTCGACTTCTGTCAAGTTCTGTTTGTTTCATTTCTTGCATCTCATTCATAGATGCCAGAACCATCTGTTGTAAGAGCATATTTAGTTTGTTCTGTTTGTAAATAAATAAACTTGTATTTATCTCCCATCCATCTGATTCCTGCCTGCGAGCCCACATTTCGCTCCCAAACACCTCGACAGACATCTGTGACGATTAGCAGAAGCAAATTAAAACCTGCAGCTACTGAAACGAGGGAAACAACTTAACTTAGAAACGTAGCTAGAAATGCTGCAGAGTTTATCGTTTTTCTCCATTCATAGAACAAAACATATTGTTGGCATATTTTTAATACTTAGGATCAAGAATGTAAATCCAAACTGCTGTTCAATTATTAAGCAGCAGACTTCAGGGAATGATGTGAAATACGTGCAGCAACGAGGAACTCTGCAGAAACTCATGAGAGGTAATTTCAAATCTCCTAGTCCCACCAAACACTCTCCCTTAAACCCAATTACCGCAGCCGCGGTTAAGACAATGAAGCCTCAGAATGATGAGACCCACTGAGGAGTCACACCAATTATGCCTGGGTGCTTATTGCCTGGGTGCTTATTTTAAAAAAAACGTTGCGTAGAATCTTTATTAAAACCGTACTTAAGCACAGCAGAAAAAAATCACTTACGGCAAGTAAGTTTTAGATCTATCAAAGTTTGAGGACGCACAGCTGCACGTAGTTTTCTGCTTTATAAATCACACTCTCCCTAGAAATGCGCTCAGGTGATTTTGGATCATACCCTGCCTCCTTTCCCCACTTTCTGCCATAAACGGTCAATGCAAAGTGCCTAGTGAATATTCTGGATAGAGTTAAGACAGCTGATGTGGGGCATTTCACAGGTGACCATGTCAACCTAGGACTGCACAGTGCAACATATATGTTGCACGTGCGATGAAAAAAAAAACGGTCTCTGCGATAAACTGTTTTCATACGTAGCACCCGGGCGACAGCTTTGCAACTGTAAGGAAGATGCGACCGCGATGGTACGTCTCAATGCTACATAGTGGCTCTAGTCTATTGTGATAACCAAGTGTTACTATATCAGTGTAATTAGTCTTATATCCTACAATTCCCACATCCCTGCATGTTTGCTGCAGGTCCACAGTCAGGCGGCATAAGCATGCTTCGAGTATCCGAGTTGGGAAGCGGGATTTTCAGCCATTCATTCAGCTCAAAACGACACCTGGAGCGTCCCGGTACCGGGAGATGATTACAGCCGTGGAAGAAATGAAACCCGGTCTGGGGGAAGATACTGGATCAGACGAGCCCGCTGTATTTCGGTCATATATATACGGCAATACAGACGCTTCCAACAAGGAGTATGAGATGTTTTTATGTGCGCGTGATTCAAAATGGAAAACCCACAAAGAATCTAGTGTGGCAGCAAGAGCTGAAACAGCCGTGCAGTTGGTGAGTAACATTTATTATTATAGCAGCTGTTAGACTGTATAACAGCTATCTGTTAAATACAGAATAGCATTTAAGATCCTCCGTCTTACATATAAAGCCCTTAATAATCAGCTCCATCATACATCAGAGATCTGATTGGTCCATATGTTCCTAACAGAGCCCTTCGCTCTCAGACTGCAGGTTTACTTGTAGTTCCTAGGATTTCTAAAAGTAGAATGGGAGGCAGATCTTTTAGTTATCAGGCTCCTCTCCTGTGGAACCAGCTCCCAGCTTTAGTCCGTGAGGCAGACACTCTGTTTACTTTTAAGGCCAGGCTTAAAACTTTCCTTTTTGATAAAGCTTATAGTTAGAGTGGCTAAGGTCATCCTGAACTATCTCTGTAGTTATGCTGCTATAGGCTTAGACTGCTGGAGGACAGACTAACCAATTTTCTTCACTCTGCTACTTTTTTCTTCTACGACTCTCCAGTTTTATTATTTGCTGTCAGTTCAACTGTTAACTTTGTTTTTTCTCTTTGTCTTTCTCTCCATAGAAGCTACATCTGGTCTGGTATCCTGCTTAGCTGCAATGCCCTGCTGGACGGGGGGTATCCCAGTTACTGAGCATCCCCCGTATCCTGTTATCAACTTTCTACTTTCTTTAATATGGAAAGTACTCTTACATCAGTTCTTCTGTTCTTTCTGTGTCTCTGCTCTGTCTTTTCAAACCCCCAGATGCTAAAGGCAAGGCAGGGCACTTTTATTTATATAGCACACTTTCAACAACAAGGTAATTCAAGGTGCTTTACATGATTAAGTGGTAAAATAATATAGCAGTAAAACACAGAAAAAGCATTTAAAGTAAAAACAGCAATAAAGCAAGAAGCACACACAGATTCATCAAGGCATTACAAAGTATATATTGTAAAAACAGCAGTAGAACAAGAAGAATACACAGAACATGATACATCAAAGCATTAATCCAAGACAACTCTAAACAGATACGTTTTTAGTTTTATGGTCGTGGCAGATGGCCGCTTGTACTGAGCCAGGTTCTGGTTCTAGTTCTGCTGGAGGTTTCTTCCTGTTAAAGGGAAGTTTTTTCCTCTCCACTGTTGCTACATGCTTGCTCAGTATGAGGGATTGCTGAGATTGGAGTCTGCATCAATGGGTGATGCAATGTGCGGTGATTCCTTACATAGAAAACTAGCTAAAACTTTAAACTGATTGGAATGTTTGTATTGAAATTACTTTCTTGTAAAGTGCCTTGAGATGACATCTGTTGTGAATCGGCGCTATATAATTAAACTGAATTGAATTTTAATCAATTATCACCATCACTGCTCCCAACAAACTCATTAAGTGTTTGCATGCTTGTTGCTATTTGCTCTGTCGTCTCATTTCAAATAACATTTCTGCTGTAATTCAATTAAATTTAAAAAAATCCTTTATTGATCCCAAAGGAAAATTAAGTCTTCTAGCTCTTACTATTTATATTTCTTCAAGGGGTTTTTGTAAACACTGATGGCTGTGGGCAGGGAGGCTCTCCTGTAGCAGTCTGTGTTACAGTGAAACTGGAGAAGCCTCTGACTGAAGAAACTGTTGTTGAATGATAGTCTCACAAAGAGGATGCTGGGAGTTGTCCGCCATCACACATCTCTGTTTGCACAGTGTTTTGTCACTTTAAGTAAACAGCCTGTTCTTTAATGCACAAATAAACGTGGATATTTTGTAAATATTTTTAAATTATGTAGCTCAGTGGCACATTTCTTGAACCGGAGTATGCTATTTTTAGTAACTTTACAGTATTTTAGTATTGTAATTTTGCCCTTTCTGTACAGTGTTATTCCTAATTCTGTTTAAAAAATATGTATTTTATGTTTTTATCTTTGTGTGAATCTGTCACTTTGCTGCTATTACGCTTAAATTTCCCCAGTGTGGAACAATTAAGGGAATTTCTATTATATGTATTGCATTATGACCTAAATTGCTCACATTTTTCAATGTATAGGAACACACCTATGTATTAAATACATCCACACTAATATAAATAAAGGTAATATGTTAGCATTTTCACTGAATAAAAATGTTTGAAAATATCTCTTGTTATTGTTTGTTTATTCTATGCATTTCTATCGTTTGTGTGTTCCAGTAATGAGATGCAATAGAGTTGGTTTTTAAAGATTGTAAACGACATTTTGTGTTAGTGGTACAAAACCAGCAACCTCTGTAGCACCAGTGCTATAGCCTAAAAAAGCTAACGTACAGCCCTCCAACCCAGAGGCGGAGAAAGTGTAATTGCACAGAGACTGAAGGAGGCACGTGGAGGAATGGAAAACTAGAACAAAAAAGAAGCAGCACGAGGGATAAGACAAATGAGAACAATAGATATAAAGTTTGAATTATATGATTACTTATTGTAGCAACAATAAGATTGGAATAAAAGCAAATTAAAACAAAAACTAAATTACAGCAGAATGTAATACGTTTCAGCACTTCTAGATATTTAAAGCCTGACAGAAAAGGTGAGTTTTAAAATTTTATTTTATTTCATTTTAATTCTGTAAAGCACTTTGAGCTGCAACTGTTGTATGAAAAGCGCTTTATAAATAAAGTTTGACTGATTTCACACAAACGGAAGAGCTGTGAGTGACAGCATTGATGCAGCAGCGTGCCTGACATAAAAAGAGGGGGGGTGCACGGTTCCAGCGGGTCGGTAGATCCAACACCGGGTCCAGTTCAGCACATAGATCTAATAGGACTGCTTTAGGGAATCTACATCGGCTCCCCACATCCAGATGCTTCCAGTGGCTGATCTTCCATGAGCGCCAGCGCATCCATTGTGCAGCATTATGCAGGAGTGTCACTGCGGTATTTATATTTATACTTTACACATTCAATGCACCAATAAGTGTAATGGCTTAAATCAATCATGTTTCCATCTCACCGGCTGTATCCTCCCTCTCCAAAACGTGCGTAAGCAGCAAGGTCCTTCATGTGCTTAAAGCTGCACACATTTTCTTGTCACGTTTTTTTTCTATAAATCCTAAACTTGCCAGTTTTCAGATCCCATTTGTGTATTAGCAAGCTTTATAAATGAGACCCCCTGGATTTTACGACATACTTTGTTGTTCCTGGCCTGGTTGCTTTCCCTTAAATAGCAACAAGGTTTTTGATACTCTTAGTTCTCCTACGCTTCAGGGTATCCTACTTTAGTTATTTGTTTAGTTAAAAAGCTGATGTCTGCAGTTAGTTTAATTAAACACCCTTCTTCTGTTAGTCCTGCAGTAAAATCCTTTGTCCTTTAACAACCTTTGTGCTGAAAGGGAAACAAAGTTCTTTAATCCCACATTGATCCTAAAGGTCTCCCCCTTCCTCTCAGATCCAGAAAAGGCCAAAAATCAGCTCTGTTTCTCTTTTCTTCTTGCTCATTTGAGCCTACTGAGCCAGAAAATCCTTAAAGGGCTCACAAAAATAGCTCCACTGTTTACTAAAACACTGCACTGGTACGGTTTTGGGAAGAGCGACCAGAACAACAGTATGGGATGAAATAAAGATAAGTTTAAGGAACAAAACCTGCTTGGTGATGCGGTGGCTCATTGCATCAGGCTGGACAACAGATTCTCAAAGCTCCACTGATGCAGAACTTTGGTAAATGTAAATAACAACCTTCCTCCAGTCCACAAACTGATTTTAGAGCTGGAAAGGGTGAATTCTTTCTAATATTTTCTTACATTTTCTAAAGGATATCACCAAATTGTGATTGGATTGTTAGAAGCTGCTCTAAGAGAGTTTTTTTTTTTATGCGAACCCGAGGGGGATTCATCAATGAAAAACCTTTACACCAGGCTCCAGCTAGCTGTCCATTATTTTTTTCCCATTTCCACATAATGTTCTTTTCCAATGATGCCATCGGTTTCATGAAGGTACCAGTCACTCCTTAAGAAAACAGCATAATTCTGCCACCTCCGTACTTCACAGTTAGGATGTGTTCTCAGTCCTTTTTTTCCCCTCCAAACATAACAATGGTCATTATGCTCAAACGAATTTGCAAACTGCCATCTGGCTTTGTAAGTTGCTTTTGAAGTAATGGCTTCTTCCTCTAGGAGTGGCATTTCAGCTCACCTCAGTACAGCACTCCTTTTAATATAAATCATGACTCTGTCTTATTTCAGACTGTCTTTGGTCTTTTACGCCGGGCCCAACCACGACAGATTACAGCGCCTAGGTAAATTGAGTTGCAACCATGCAATGCATTGACCCAAGATAACCAGCAGAAGGTGCTCTGGGCTATTAATTGGGACTTTTAGAGGTAGTAAAGAAGATACTTTGATACGATTGTATGTCGAAATAGATATTAGAGCTTGGCTTAATAAAAGCAAGAACAAAGCTAGCACAAGCAGGGACGATTCTAATCCATCACCAGTCTTAGAGAGGCAAGCGGAACCTTGAGTGACATTCTGGTCCACACTCCATACCAGTCGGTGGCGTTGTTTGCCAGCCATTGATAATCATCACAAAGAAGAAGAAGAAGAAGGGTGCTGAGTTATTTTTAGGTTGATATGAGCATGCTAACGTTTGAACGTAATGAAAACGTTTCAGGAATTCACACAAGGAAGGGAATTATTAAGGTTTTGAGAGGCAGATCATGTTGGATTGTGGACTTAAAACCTGTGTGTACTAGCTATTTTATTGGAGGACATTAACTGGATCGTTGTTGGATGTAGAAAGACCGCTTTTGTTTGAGATGGCTTTGTTCTGTCAATGATATTAAGGCTTCGAACAGTGAGTAGCACATTATTTGCTTTCAGAGCGTTTACTGTGTCTACAGTTATGACTGGATCCGTGATTGTTATACATCCATGCAGATGCACTCGCTCATCTGCAGCTGGCAAATAAACAAGCTCTGCACTGGTGGCAGCAGGATTTTTGGAGCCCTTTTCTGAAGCAGAGGCAGTTCTGGGGCCATCTGGACACATCTTAGCACCATGAAGTCCCCCTTACAACAACTTTTTAAGTCTTGATCTTAACGAACCAGAAACTGTTCAGGTGAGCAGTAATTAAGCTTGTGGAGTCAAGTGAGCCATTTTGTCTGAAAACAAAATTCTCAAAGCATAAGGTAAGGATCGTTAACTTTGCATAACCATCTGGATGCAGATTGATGATGCTGTCATGCTTTTCTATGGAGATAACCACAGCTAACAGAAAACAATATAATTTTAAGTAAATCAGCCCCTTTTTTACATTAACAGAGTAATTTCATCTGAACTTTTTGAAAGCCTTACTCAGGATACAACTATTGTAGGGAAGATAACTGATCAATTAGTGCAAAAACACACAAACTGTTTTTAGTTATGAATAACATACACAAAAATGAAGTAAAATCCATAGTTTTGAAGCACAATTATCAAACTATTTAATCCAACCTCATTAAGAGATGGAGTTAAGTACAGCCTCACCTCAAAAATCCCAACAGGACCTCTCTGATTTTCCTGCATTTCCATTTAAGTTCAAAAACTTGTGATTAATTGCTTTTTTCTTGCAGGGAGGGGCCTCCATCAGCCGACTCGGAGTGGCTTTTCTCGAGAGCAAAATATTTAGTCCGAAGACAGTGACAGCAGCAATTTAGCACAGCGTCACTGGTGTATTTCACTCAGGGGAACATTTGTAATTTTTGGCAAGCACTTTCCCGCAGTAGCTTGTGAACAGCCAGCCATTAATTACGTCTGTCTCGGTTACTGCGAGCGATCATTTGCTCACGTTTCTCTGAAGATTTGTCCACTTCATCATGAGCTAAAGGAGGATGACAGAGAACATTGGAGCACTGAGCCGCAGCCCCCTGAAAACAGGCAAAAGGTTGATTTTTTAAACCTGCTTAAACCTTGTCGAGTCTAAACTGGCCTTCAGAATATTCATATTGCAAACGATTTTATTGCGAGTTTATTTTCAGTCTACATCAGAGGTGGCTCTTCTGGCCCTCAAGAGGTGCTATCCTGCATAGGGCTTTTCCCCTGAAGAAGAACCGGTGCTAGTTCCATGCTGGTGCCAGGGCCGGAGCCTAGTCTGTGCTGCGTCCTAATGTCATCTAAAGCGCTGCAAAGCAACAGTGTACGCCAACATGCGGAGACGAAAACAGGAAGCCCGAACGGAGAGAGGTTTTAACAACATAGTAGTTCATTATGCCAATCAAGAGCTGCTTTTGTGCTTCCACACTTTTCTGGTTTTGCAAAGATGTGTATAGAGAATGTGTTTGGTGCACCATCAACATCTGATTACAAGGTGCAGAGAGCAGCGATTTGTATGCAAAGAAAGGTAAAAATTGCAGCATCACTGTATAATCTTTTTAACCGCTGTTTGCCACTGTTAGGATCCTGTGTTTTGCTGGTGTTTCTGCTGTGTGTTTACTCTCCTACCTTCTCTGCAGGGGCGTGGCTGATTGGCGGGAGGTGCAGCTCGTTTGGACTCATCTCCAGCTTCAAAAGAGGAACGGGAGCTGCAAGCTGATGCCAGATTGTTCTCGCTGCTAGAGTGGTAAACACGGCCAACCTCGGTTCCTGAAGTTACTCCTTTGGATACTTTGTGCGCTTACCCTTCCTGGTTTCCTCAGATCCAGATTCCTTTGTCCTCCGAAGTTGGTTTCCTCCTCTGATCTCTGTTCCGCCTGAGGATTTTCCTGGAAACAACTTACCAGCTACTCTGGATTTCCCCCAGGTCAGCTTCCGCACAGTTACCTCCGCTGGTCTGCCTGTTCTCCATCCGCCTGCCCGTCTGCCTGCTCCATCTGCAAACACACACAGGCTTGCATGCCATCAGTTCCCATCTACCTCCAGTACAGGATCCTACTTACCTTCCCCAAAGATCAGATGTCACGATCATCCTGTGAGCAACCGTTCACTCTCTGCCTCACTATCCTGTCGACATCTCCTAACATCATATTTTCTGCTGCAGTTCCTCCGCCTGCCATCAAGGACCCATTCCCTGGCGTTCTACCAGAGACATTCACATTTATTATTTGTAAAATAAATATATTTTATCATATCCAAATCTACTGTCTGGTGTTCTGAATTTGCTGCTGCCTTTTGAGTCATAAAACCCTGCAAACATGACAGAACAATCTGGCCAGCCTGACTCAGGAGCTCAGATTCAGAATGCAGTGTCTCAGCAAGTCACACTCTTGGGCCGGCACGAAACTATTATCCAGGATCTATCATGACAATTATCTATTCAAACCTCAACAATCAGCCGTTTAAACCAGCAGGTTTTTGATGTAACAACTAAACTAAGCCATTCTCTACTTCCTCTTCCTCTACTTCCTGCTTCCGGGATGTCGCGTCACCACCCCCGGAACCATTCTCCGGAGATTTAGAAAAAACAAGAGGTTTTCTCCTACAGTGCAAATTGGCTTTCACCCATTCACCCCGAACATTTCCTTTGGATTCACATAAAATCAGTTACATTATTGGACTCCCTCGGGGAAAGGCCCTTAGATGGGCAGAAGGTTTTTTTGTTTTTTTTTACGTGTCCTGTTTGGCAGTGTGGAGCTCAGAATTGGTGTCTGAGTACCAAGTAGAAGCCCAACAGATTTACTTTCACAAGCGGAGCAGTACAGCTTTTGCTATAGTCCTCCACTTGGTATATGTGTGAAAAATCTTTATTATGAATTGCTGGGGTTTTTATTTCCTGATGTTATGGACACGGAGATGGAAAATTAAGGGGAAGAAAGAAAGAAGAAAAGAAGTAGGAAACAAAAGTCATGAGAGAGGGTGAGTTGAAAATACAAGAGAGGAAAGGGAACAAAGAAAACACAGGAAAACATTGAAGTCTGCCTCCATACCCACAGGATGGCAGAGAGAGGGGAAATATCTAAACACGAAAAAGGAACATCGACAAAACAAACCAAACATCGTGAACTAAGAACTACATAACCACATCACATAAAAATGGATATAAAAATACAACAACAATGTCACAGAAAAACTCATGGTACCGATTAATCAAGCTCTAGTAATGATAACCCCAGCCCAAGAATATATCCTTAAACACCAGAGACCCCACAAAGCAGAAGCTTTTTTCAATAAGTCTACTATAGAAGACACAACTTTAGAGGAGTTTCTGGAGTCATTTAATTTCACTTTCTCTCCGGTCAGAAACAAGGAGGAGTCGGTCCGTAAACTTTGGTCAATTAAACAGGGAACTCGCCCGGTTGCTGAATTCGCTATCGATTTTAGAATATCGGCAGAAGAGTCAGGGTGGAACGATCCAGGCTTAAGAGGAGCATTTTATCAAGCTTTAAATGAAAGAATTAAAGATGATCTTGCCACAAGAGATGAACCTGACACTCTGGACAAACTGATTGCCTTAGCCATTAGCTGCTCCAGAGAAAGAATTAAGGCTAAAACTCAATCTTCCACCCACCTAGAACCCAGACCTGATTCCCCTATCCCAAGACAGTTTTCCACCCTGAGGGAAGGATCCCCTGAGCCTATGCTTATCGGCAGAACTCGTCTTAGTCCCCATGAAAGACAAAAGAGAATCACCAACAATTGGTGTCTTTACTGCGGCTCTCCAAAACATTACATTTCCCACTGTCCAGTTCGCCCAAAAGAATCTCCCCACCAGTGAAGGTAGGGGTCCTGGCGGGTCCTCAACAGCTTAACAGACTCTCCGTTTCTGCAACACTCATTGTTAAAGGAAAGAAAAACCCCGCTCATTGCACAGCTCTCATTGACTCCGGCTCTGAACAAAATCTTATTCACCCCGATTTGGTTAAACAACATGAAATTCCCACCTATGAACTAAGTCATTCCATTTCTGTCACCGCCTTAGATGGTAGTATTATGACACCCATAACTCATCAGGCACAACCAGTTTCATTTATCATTTCAGGCAACCACCATGAGGAAATTAAATTTTTCGTTAATCCAAATAGTGAAAACCCCGTTGTACTCGGATACCCTTGGCTCGTCACACACAACCCGCAAATACATTGGGCTCACCGCATAATTGACTCATGGAGCACTCCTTGCCTAAAGTCCTGTTTAAAGTCTGCTGTTCCGACTAAAACCAAACCCAAATCCACTCCTGAATCCATCCCTGTCTTAACTAATGTCCTGAATGAGTACCATGATTTAAGTCAAGTTTTTAACAAGGATCTGGCTCTCTCCCTTTCACCTCATCGACCATATGACTGTGCCATCGACCTTCTGCCTGGTGCTCCACTCCCTTCTGGCCATCTAAACAATCTTTCCAATAAACAAAGAGAAGCCATGGAGAGCTATGTTCAAGAATCGCTGGATTCTGGCATCATCCGACCCTCGTCTTCCCCTCTCGGTGCTGGATTCTTTTTCGTGTCCAAGAAGGATGGCTCACTTTGTCCCTGCATAGATTACAGAGGCCTAAATCAAATCACTATAAAAAATAAATATTCTCTCCCATTACTCTCCTCCGCCTTGGAACCCGTCAGTCAAGCCTCTATCTACTCAAAACTGGATCTCAGGAATACCTACCATCTTGTCCGTATCCGTCAAGGAGACGAATGCTTTCAAAACACCCATTGGAAATTTCGAATACCTAGTTATGCCTTTCGGATTATCCAACGCACCCGCCGTCTTCCAGAATTTAGTCAATGATGTTCTACATGATTTTCTCAATAAGTTTGTTTTTGTTTACCTGGATGACATCCTCATCTTCTCCCGTTCCCTCCAAGAACACAAGATCCATGTCCGTCAGGTCCTTCAAAGACTGCTAGAAAACCGTCTCTATGTAAAGGCCGAGAAGTGTGAGTTCCACGTCTCATCCATAACTTTTCTTGGTTTCATCCTGGGAGACGGGCAGGTGAGGGCAGATCCAGCTAAGGTTCAGACCATCAAGGACTGCCCAGCCCCAGATACCCGTAAGCAACTCCAACACTTCCTAGGTTTTGCAAACTTCTACCGACGCTTCATTAACAATTACAGTAAACTCGCAGAACCCCTGAATGCTCTCACCTCTTCAAAAAGGACTTTTGAGTGGACTCCTGAGGCTAATCTCGCCTTCCAGCGTCTGAAGGAATCCTTCATCCAGGCTCCTACCCTCACTCAACCAGACACGACTCAACAATTCATTCTAGAAGTCGATGCTTTTGACACAGCTGTCGGTGCCATTCTTTCCCAAAGATCCTCTTCAGACCACAAGATTCATCCGTGTGCTTTCTTCTCCAGAAAATTTTCCCCAGCAGAGAGAAATTACGACATCGGTGATCGAGAGCTCTTGGCCATTATATTGGCGTCACTGGCTGGAGGGTACGGAGATTCCCGTTATCGTATGGACTGATCACAAGAACCTGTCATACCTTCAATCTGCCAAAAGACTTAACCCCAGAGAGTTTCGCTGGTCCCTCTTCTTCTCCCGCTTCAACCTAAACATCTCCTATTGACCTGGCTCCAAGAACAAAAATCCGGACGCTCTATCCAGAATTCAACAGACCGATTATTCTCTCCCAGAAGAAACCACCATACTTCCATCCTCCTGTTTTATCGGCTCCCTCACCTGGGACATTGAAAAGTCAATCCAGAACGCCCTCCAGAACGAACCCGACCCAGGTGGGGGACCTCCTGGCCGTCTGTATGTGCCATCTGCCATCCGAGCACGGACCATCCACTGGGCCCATTCTTCTAAATTCTCCTGTCATCCCGGCACCAGTCGCACCATTGCCCTCCTGCGCAGATATTTCTGGTGGCCGTCCCTAAACAAGGATGTCGCCGAGTATATTTCAGCCTGCCATATCTGCAACCAAAATAAATAATCCCATCAACCTCCTGCTGGTGTTCTGCAACCACTCTCCACACCCTCTCGACCCTGGTCTCACATAGCACTGGATTTCATCACTGGCCTCCCACCTTCTAAAGGTAAAACCGTCATTTTATCTGTCGTTGATCGTTTTCTAAAGCCTGCCATCTCATCGCTCTCCCCAAGCTTCCCTCATCCACAGAAACCGTCCGCCAGCTCATTCTTCACGTCTTCAAACTCCATGGAATTCCCTCCGAGATCGTCTCCGATCGAGGTCCTCAGTTCATTTCAGCCGTCTGGAAACAGTTCTGTTAAGCCCTGGGAGCTACCTCCAATCTCACCTCTGGATATCATCCTCAGTCTAATGGTCAGTGTGAAAGGTTAAACTAAGAAATCGAAAACACCCTTCGTGGTCTTTGTAGTCAAAACCCACTCACCTGGTCCATCCATCTCCCCTGGGTCGAGTACTCCCATAATTCTCAAGTCTCTTCTGCAACTGGATTCTCTCCATTCGAAATATCCCTCGGCTACCAACCTCCTCTACTCCCAGACTCTTTTCCTGACCCAGTGGTGCCATCGGTCCGTGCTCGCATTCGTGCCATCAGACGAGTCTGGAACTAAGCTCACGCCGCCCCTCCAACGTACTGCAGCTCAAAATAAACGTTACGCGGATAAGAAGAGGCGACCAGCACCCAACTACTCATCTGGTCAACAGGTATGGCTCTCCTCTAAAGATTTCCCCCTCAGATTTCAACCCAAGAAACTTGGCCCTCGGTTCCTCGGTCCATTCCCCGTCAATTCCCCATCCGCACCGTTACCTCCGCTGGTCTGCCTGTTCTCCATCCGCCCGCTCCACCTGCAAACACACACAGCCTTGCACGCCATCAGTTCCCATCTACCTCCGGTGCAGGATCCTACTTAACTTCCCCAAAGATCAGATGTCACGATCATCCTGTGAGTAACCATTCACTCTCTGCCTCACTATCCTGTCGACATCTCCTAACATCTATTTTCTGCTGCAGTTCCTCCGCCTGCCATCGAGGACCCATTCCCTGGCGTTCTACCAGAGACATTCACATTTATTATTTGTAAAATAAATATCGTTTATCATATCCAAATCTACTGTCTGGTGCTCTGAATTTGCTGCTGCCTTTTGAGTGATAAAACCCTGCCAACATGACAGCCACATCATGTAGCCCTCATTAGCACTAGCTATATTTCCAATTTAACAACAGATCTAGAAACGCAATGCTATTTCTGACAATTATTTCTGTTTTATCAGATGCTGTTAAGGTGAAAATCGATGAGGGGCTCGCATCCTCCTAACAGGTCGATGGAGGATTTCAACAGTAATGTGCTTTTGATAAGTGGCATGTTTTTGACTGCTTCCAGTGCTGTATATCACAATTCTTAGGTCACTCACTTAGGTTGCAAAGCATTTCAGTTTCTTCTGTTTACTACATATACAAATAAACATATATATAAACATATGTGTTTAAACTGGTCTACAAAGGGATATTTATGTGCATATGTTTGTATGCATATTAGGGATGTAAGAAAATATCGATACACCGATGTATCGTGACATTTTATTTCCCAATATTGTATCGATATTCAAAAGAAAAATATAATTTTTTTTTGGTGTTTTTTTTAAGGATTTGAATGGAGCCATTAATGATGACAGTAATTGTTGTAGTAAAATTAAAAGTATAACTGGTAGTTTGTGGCTGTTTTCACCTTCTTCCTTCCAGTGGATCAACTAGATCTACTAATAAAACTGAATGTGTTAAATCGTATTGTCTGCCCTGTATTGTGATACATATCGTATCGCCAGATTTTTGCCAATACACATCCCCAATGCATATATAAATATATGTGAATATATATGCATGAAGCAGGGGTTACATTAACCAATTATTTTCCACGTTTCACCGTTTTTTTTTTTAAACGGTGACGGAAAAATCTGAAGGTTGTCGGTCATTTTGACAGATTAGCATTCACACCGCTGACCACCTGCTGCAGAGGCGCAGGGATTTTCATGCTTTAAAGAGTAACTGAAATTGTAAAAAAAAAAAAAAAAAAAAAAAATCCATTAGAGCATCATCTCAGACCTGGACACAGCGCCCAATGCACCTCGTTAACCGGGAGCTGACAGCGCGTTGAAGAGTTAAGCCTACTTTATACCTCTCCGTCAGTAAGTTTGCACCCACATGCACATGTATTGACAGAGACGTTTTCCTTTTATATTTCTCAGTTGGTGTGTCAGTGTTGCAAAGCAATTCCTCACCAGGACAGCAGGAGGATGCAGACCTTCTCTGGTGGGTCTGCCTACCATTGCACTGACGACTGTTTATTTACTGTAGCTTGTAAATGCACATCCACTCAAGGAGCAATGGCTGACAGAGTGAGTTTTGATTGACCTGGAAAGCTTTTTATTAGAAATGCAACTCATTGAATACTCTAAAAACACATGTAATTTGTGACCCCAAGTGGGGTCCCGACCCAAACTTTGGGAACTACTGACCTGAATAGTAAATCTGACTGGATTAGATTCTACTTTATTGTCATCACGCATGTATAAATACAAAGTAGCAAAATATACTTTAGCATCTAATCAGAACTGCAAAAAAAATCTATTTACAGTATATACAGTAAGAGCACTTATGTACAGACTTAAGCATTATGGAGAGCTGGAAAATAAATTAGTATTAATATATTAAAGATAATGAAGAGATGCTGTACAACAGGGTCGGGCTAGATATTCTTGCTGTCAGTCACTTTGACCGACAAGGTAAAAAAAAATCTGGTCATAATCTATTTTTATCCGTAAATTGTTTAAAGGATAACAGATCCAATAGTATTTATTTAAATTAATTTAAATTAATATTCAATCCAAAGAAGCTGAAGAGAGAACTACATATAAACAATGCAATTAAATTATTGCACTTAAAATACGAATAGATCACCTGCTGTGGCCTGAACGCAGTCTCACAAGTTCCTATTGCTCCGCACGGAACTGAAACGATCACCCATTTGTCTGTAATCAAATAGTGGGATTGTTGCAGAGGTTTTGGATTTTCGCCTCGGACAGACGACTTCTCATGGGGGTGTAGATGTTGTTCTGGAGGCTGAATCCGCGCTCCGCTGCCACACTGGAGACAGGAATTAAAGCGCCACTTCAACCAAAGTTTTGAAATCAGGGAACATTTCTCCAATTGAAGTGATCAGAAGTAGAGAAGACTCTCTGCACGAGCCGCTTACTGACCCGCAAGCTATCGCTTCAGTGGGAGGAAATGCCGCAGCATGCACCAGTGGCTGGCACGATACCGCGCTCCAACGCCTCCGTAACAACGCGCCGTCAGCTCCCGGTTAGCGAGATGCATTGAGTTCGGTGTCCATGTCTGATTTGATGCTCAGATGCTTTCATGGGAATCTTTTTTTTATTTATTAATTCGGTTACCTGAACTCTGTGCTTAAAGTTGAAATGAGCATTTGCATCAAGTTTGCAGATGACACCACCGTGAACGGTCTGATCAGTGACAATGATGAGTCAGAGTACAGGTCAGAGGTTAAGCACTTGGCTGCTTGGGTCCTTTCTAACTTAAAACATAACATACTCTCTGAGCTTGATCTTTATTACAAAGAAAAATGAGCAAAAATGACCGTATAAAGATGCCTAAAGACATACCCAAAAAGGTAGATCTACACACTTCTTAGATCTTTTTCTTGATAAAAAAATGATGCACTACTTCGTGATGGCCTATCAAATAAAGGCCCGATAACACAGGCTGAAGTTTAAGGTGATAAAATGTGAACATTTTTATTTTGCAGCAACACTGAGTCTAAATGAGTCCTAAAATGCACATCCACTTGAACAGATCACTGATTAAATGAGTTAAAGGGTTCAGCCAAATATAAAAACACTCCTAGTAAGCTGGTGAAGGTTAAATCTTAATCTGTTATCTCCCAACTATCTTTTTGTGGCAGGAGCTGACGGATTAAGAGATGTTTACACACCGAGACTTTTATTTGGAGATTATTGTGATATTGACCTACAAACCACTCAAACTAGAGGCCATGTTTGAAACAATCAAACTGTTTCAAGCTCTCTGCTTTGTTGTCGCATCATTATCTGGGTTACAGTTAATTGCACTGATAATTAAATGAAACTAATAACCCCAGGCACACAGCAGCTTCTGCTGACCTTGATCTTATTCTCGGTAACACTGCAAAGGGAGGACCTCTCACTGTCTTCCATGTAATCAGACTTCAAACAAACCAGACCCACTTAAATGATTTCCTTGAAGCACTTTGTCAGCTTTATTTTCAGTGGGGAATCCCCTCCAAAGACCTTAAAGACATCAAAACTCTGAAAGTAGGTAAGACAACCACTCACCAAAAGAGCATGATGTTTTTTGTTTGTTTGTTTACACATGCTTTAATCCGATTTTCATGAAGTTTAGCGCTCTCAGTATAAAAGACAGCGGAAATGTACTTTAAAGGCATCAGAATGAAAAATATTTCAAGGTTGAGTAAAAAAAAAAAAAAACAGAGTACACCTTAACCTATCGGTATTTAATACCTAATTTTTAATAAACTACAATTGCAAAGACACTAAATGTTCATTTTTTTGCCTTAGGGATTCATTGGTTTTTCAATGAGAAGTCAAAGAACACGTTAAGAGTGTAGGGTAAAGCCTTGCTACCTCTCCCCACTAGTTGCTGCACACTGTGCTGTCAGCTGGCTGAAACAAGGTTCTCAAACTTTGCCCTCGCTTACAGAAATGAAAACTCACCTGGTTAAACATAATTTTGGCTGTTAAACACGGAGTTCCTTTAAATGAAGGCTAAAAACTCCTCTAACCTGTAGGGGTGTAAAGGTACACAAAAATCATGGTTTGGTATGTTTTGCAGTACAATTTAATCAAGAAAATTGTGCATAGTGTGTGTTGTTTTTCTTTCTTTTCTTTGTTTTCACTTTGATCAACATCAAACAAAGAACCTTTTTATCCTGTATTGCTTTTTTTCCAATTCCTGAAATTAATTTGATTTTATTATGTTCTATAACTTAAAAAAGTTCAACAATTTAGAACTGACTGGAGATTTAATTGGATTTTGTCAAATAATAAAATAGTACAAGCAGACATAGCCAGAGCAGAAAACAATATTACCATTTGAAAACAGTCAGTGTTAATATTTAGAAGTATTTAATTAATCCTTTGCATATATTTGAGAATAAAACATGCTTAAATCACTTTGGAGTTGTTTTGATATTTTGAGCTGTACTTAAATGCAACATGGCCAGCTGTTTGGAAAAACCCTTCTCATCAACAGAGAAGCTTGCGTTTTATACCAATTAAGGAATTGGGGCTGATTGGATGCTACTGGTAGCCATGTAGACGTCAGCTGGTTTTTCTCTAGTATCAGTGATGTTTACATTCAGCTTCACATTGTTTCAGGTGAGTCATTCATTCCAGTCCATATGGACCTTAATGTTCCCAAATAGCAGTTTAGTTTAGTGATAGCTGGGAGTCCTTTCTGTTTTGTTTTGGTGTCACTTTTTAAAGCTGACCTGCTGAAATGTTCTACACATAAACATTCTGCATGTGGTTCAGGTAAAACAGCTGGATTAGTTCAGCACATGTGCGTATCGAGCCCACAAATACAGAAAAATCCAAATACATGTACCGTTACACCTCTACTATCCAGAGCTGCCTTTGATCAATAAGAACTGGAAAATCTTTAATTCTACTCTGAACTCCAACCTCTCATCACTTTCCTTGCTTCCTACCTTCCTTTGCGTTGGTTGTTTTATGTTTCCATCATGTTAAGCACTTTGAATTGCCTTGTTGCTGAAATGTGATATACAAATAAACTTGACTTGAAAAGCTACAAATATGGTGAAGAAACTAAACGAGCTCCCCACATCCCTCTTCCTAAACAAACACTGTTTAGAGCGGCGTGAAAAAGTATTTGCCTCCATGCAGGTTTCTTTGGTTCTTCTCTTTATTTTCAATATCAGACAAAGATAAACCAAGTTGGTATGAAAGGCTGTTTTAAAATCATAATTTAAATATCCAAACATAAGTGGCTGAAGTAAAAAAGTACTCCCCCTACCTGTTAAATCATGAATAAATGCCTGATTCCTGTCTGTCTTGTAGAATCAAGAGATGAAGCAGGCTAAAAGATTTCATAAACCAACACATCATGCCCCAATCTAAACATGAGAAACGAAGTCAAACACATCTATATCTTTGTTCTTTCAGAGAACCACAGTGAGAGACGTTATCCCCCAGTGGAGAAAACAGAACAGTTGTGAAACTTCCCAGGAGTGGTCTGCCACCCAAAAATACTACAAGAGCTCATCAACGACTCATCCAGGAGGTCAGAAAACAAGCCAGAACATCTAAAGCACTGAAGGCTTTACTTGCCTCCTCTAAGGTCAGAGGTCATTATTCAACGATACAAAAGAAGCTGGCTTAAGTTTGTTAAATGCTTCAAGGTACTAACTTTCTCTGCCTCCTGCTGTGTTGTCAAGACAAGGTGCATTAACCCGAGCAAATAAAGTTGGACGCCTTAAATCCAAAACTGAGGGCTGGTTAAATTCTCCTGTTGGGACGACTAAAACGCGTTTGAGAAATTAAAGCAGCCTTCATTCTACACTTTTCATCTGTTTAAACTTTTAACTGCTGATAGGTAGACCACAGCTGGAGGCTGGGAACGTTTGTTGGTTTTATCATTTTAGTTCTGTAGCAACCTGTCAGATTTGATCACATATAGATCTACTTGTTTTAGCTGGATGGGTAAACTAATGATGGATGGATGGATGGATGGATGACGGATGGATGGATGGATGGATAGATGGATGGACAGATGGACGGATGGATGGACGGACAAGTGGGTGGGTGGATGGATGGATGGATGGATGTATAAATAAATGAATGAATGAATGAATGTATAGATGGATGGATAAGTGGGTGGGTGGATGGATGGATGTATAAATAAATGAAAGAATGAATGGATGGATAGAGATGGATGGATGGATAAATGAATGGATGGATGGATGAATGGATTGATGGATAAATGAATGAATGGATGGATGTATAAATAAATGAATGAATGGATGGATAAATGAATGAATGAATGGATGGATGCATGAATGGATGGATGGATGAACAGACGGACGGACGGATGGATGGATGGATAAGTGGGTGGGTGGATGGATGGATGTATAAATAAATGAAAGAATGAATGGATGGATGGATAAATGAATGGATGGATGAATGGATTGATGGATGGATAAATGAATGGATTGATGATGGATAAATGAATGGATTGATGGATAAATGAATGGATGGATGGATGGATAAATGAATGGATGGATGGATGGATAAATGAATGGATTGGTTGATAAATGAATGGATAAATGAATGGATTGATTGATAAATGAATGGATAAATGAATGGATGGATGGATGGCTGGATGGATAAATGAATGGATGGATGGATAAATGAATGAATGGATGGATGGATGGATGGACAGACGGTCGGATGGATGGATGGAAGGACGGATAAGTGGGTGGGTGGATGAATGGATGTATTAATAAATGAAAGAATGAATGGATGGATGGATGGATGGACAGATAAGTGGGGGGATGGATGGATGGATGGATGTATAAATAAATGAATGAATGAATGAATGAATAAATGGATGGATGGATGGACGGATAAATGAATGGATGGATGGATGAATGGACTGATGGATAAATGAATGGATGGATGTATAAATGAATGAATGAATGGATGGATGGATAAATGAATGGATGGATGGATGGATAAATGAATGGATGGATGGATGGATAAATGAATGGATGGATGGATTGATAAACGAATGGATGGATGGATAAATGAATGGATGGATGTATAAATAAATGAATGAATGAATGAATGAATGAATGAATGGATGGATAAATGAATGGATGGATGTATAAATAAATAAATGAATGAATGAATGGATTGATGAATGAATGAATGAATGAATGGATGGATAAATGAATGGATTGATGGATAAATGAATGGATTGATGGATAAATGATAAATGAATGGATGGATGAATGGATGGATGAATGGATGGATACATGAATGGATGGATGTATAAATAAATAAATAAATAAATAAATGAATGAATGAATGGATGGATAAATGAATGGATTGATGGATAAATGAATGGATGGATGAATGGATGGATGAATGGATGGATGAATGGATGGATGAATGGATGGATGAATGGATGGATGGGTAAACTAATGATGTATGGATGTTAGTTTTTTTCCAGACTCTGTGTTTCTATCAATATTTTTCCAGATCTGAGAAAAACAAAATTTCCTACTTTTTCAGACTTCTCAGACGGAGAAGAATTCCTGTTTGAGTTGAATCAAATTAAAAACTGGCACAACTTTAGGATTTCTATCCCTTCTCTTCATACTCCAGATATAGCCAGAGATTATGAAAGCAAAGACAACCAACCACAGACTCTTTCATTCCCAGCTCCCACCAACCTTGAGGGCGCTCTCCGCCGTGGTGAGCGACGCCTGCAGCTTGTGGGACTTCTCACGGTTTTCCCGCGCTTCGTCCGATACCCGGGCCAGCTCGGCCCTGAGCTTTCCCAGGGTTTTCTGGAGCGCCGCCTCCTGAGTCTGGAACTCTCGCCGCAGTTCGGCCTCGGTTCGTTTCCACGCCAGCAGGTTGTCGGCCGTCAGCTGCTGGGTTCTCTTCATGGCTTCCAGCTCGCGTTCATAAAAGGCTTGAGCCTGGTGATCCAAAAGAGAACAAAGATGTAAAACCTCTAGAAGACATCTAAACAACTTGATAATACATTATATTTAAATTCACTTATTTGAAATCATCAAGTTCTCTACTAACGCAACATTCTCACCCATTTGGTAGAGCTAAATATATGAATTAGGAATCAATTGCAGAGAAAATAGAAACAGTAGTAGACAGAAACCGAAGGGTTCAGCTTGAAAAGGATTAACTTTGCTTTCAGGGAAGTTTCGTTACACCAAAATCAAATACATTTCAAACTAAATAATGCCTTTGTCCACGGTATATGTCCAAAATTAAAAGCCCTCACTTGTTTCGTCGTTGTTATGGAGAAAACCTTTGGGGGAATTCAAGAAGCAGTGCAATTTTCTAAATTTTTTGGAGCCGTGTAAAGCTCCTGCTGTTTTGTACATTTCTGCACTGGATTCACAAAGCAGATTGCACTAAATACGTGCTGGAGTAAAACTCCTGATCATGTCCAGCAGATTGGAGCAGTTTGCAGCTATTTAAAAAAAAAAAAAATCAGGTTGCAGTTGTTTTCTCACATCAGACGCAGAACTGAAAACATCTTTTTTGTTTACTTTATAATTATAATTTAACCTTCCTGGGCCCCTGGGATTCTTTTTTGTTTTTTTATGTTATTTTTGCATAACGTTGGGTTACTTAACGTAATCCCTTGTTCTTTGATAACAGAGTGAGGTGTTTCACTATGGGAATCGCCTCAGCGTGACCTACTACGGAAGCTCCAATGACATCACGTCTGTCTGTGACAGACAGGTTGAGCCTTGCCCATGGCTCCGCCCACCATCCAATATTGTGACCAACCTACCCCTCTCAACTCATTCTAGGCAGGTTTCTTTCCATGCCCATGCGAGAAGGGATGTTATCAAAGAACCAGGGATTACGTTAAGTAACCCAACGTTCTTTTTCTAACTTCCCTTGGTGCTTCACTATGGGAGATATGGCCCACTCCCAAATTGCATGCTGGCCCCGAAGCCATACATGGCAGCCCATCTAATCTGGGCCCCAGGTGGATCCTGACATCCCCACTTCAAGCACTGTGTGTGCAAGTGATGAACGGGCCACATCCAGCCTGTAAAACCTCACAAATGTGTGTGGAGTTGCCCAATTGGCTGCTGCACAGATGTCCCAAACTGAAACCCCTTGGAACAAAGCCCAAGAAGTGACCATGCCCCTGGTAGAATGGGCCCTCACCCCTTTAGGGGGCTCCGAGCCTGCACACTTATATGCCAGAGTTATAGCCTCCACAATCCAGTACGGTAACCTTTGACGGGAGACAGGTTTGCCTCTATGGGTAGTGGCCCAAGACACAAACAGATGGTCAGCTCTTCTAAAACCAGCTGTCCTGTCCACATAGGCCCTCAAAGTCCTCACTGGACATAAGCAATTAAGCTTCTGCTCTTCTGATGAAGAGAATGGAGGTGGATGGAATGCCAGTAGTTCCACCTTAGAACACCTGTAGGATGATTCCATCACCTTGGGCTCAAAAGCGGGATTGGGCGTCAAGCACACCTTGGAGAGCCCAGAAAACACCTGTAAGCAGACAGGACTGACAGACAGTGCATGTAACTCACTTACTCTCTTAGCTGTGGTCAAGGCTAGGAGCAGAGCAGTTTTCAGTGAAAGAAATTTCATACCAATACCCTCAATAGGTTCAAAGGGATGATGGCAAAGGGCCTACAGCACCAGAGAGAAGTCCCATAATGGCACCAGAGACCTAGTAGTTGGCAGTTTACGCCGTGCCCCCTTCATGAAACGGCACACCAAGGGGTGCTGCCCCACAGATTTGTCACTGTCATGGCAAGCTGAAATAGCAGCTAAATAGACCTTAATGGTAGAAAAGGCTTTGCCCCTTTCCAACAGGCTCTGCAGAAAGCAGAGCACGTCCGCCACCGAACACTGAAAAGGAATGGCCTGTCTTTCGGTACACCATTCCTCAAAAACCCGCCATTTACCACTGTAAAGAGAGCGAGTAGAAGAAGCCCTTGCATTCTGTATGGTGTCGATGACCTCTGGAGGGAGACCGGTCGCATTCAAATTCCACCTCTCACAGGCCAGGCCCAGAGGGCCATGCGGTCGGGGTGGGGATGGTAAATTTCCCCCCGAGCCTGGGATAGAAGCTCCCGTCGAACTGGGAGAGGCCATGGCTCGGCTGCTAAAATTTCCACTAGTTCCGCCACCCAGGGCTTGGCTGGCCACCAGGGGGCCACCAGAACTAGGGACAGTCTCTGTTCCCTCACTCTGGTTAGAGTGGAGGATATCAGGCTGAGAGGAAGGAACGCATAAAGCAGTACGTCCAGCCATTGATGTGCCAGGGCGTCCATGCCTAGGGGAGCGTCTGCTTCTGACAGGGAGTAGAACAGTGGACAATGAGCGTTTTCGCATAAGGCGAAGAGATCTAGGGTGGCTTGGCCGTACCTCTGCCAGATCTGCTCCACCCCTTGAAGATGGAGTCTCCACTCTCCATACAGTGGGTTCCCTCTGGACAGGAGATCCGCCCCCCTGTTCAGAACACCTGGGATGTGGGTCGCCCGGATTGAAAGGAGACGAGTGCTGCCACACAAAATTATTTCCCTGGCCAGCCTGTGCAGCTGCAAGGAGTGGGTTACCCCCTGACGGTTTATACAAGCCACCACGGTGGTATTGTCCGTCTTCATTAACACGTTACGGCCCTGCAGATATGGCAGAAAATGTTTCAGAGCCGAGAAGACTGCTCTGAGTTCCAAAGCATTTATGTGAAGCCGTGCCATCTCCCGAGACCACGTACCGTTCACAGTTCTGCCCATAACAGTGGCGCCCCAGCCAGTCAGGGAGGCGTCCGTCGTCATGGTAACCCTGAAGGTTACAGCGCCCAGCGGCACGCCCAGTGAGAAAACCGCGGGGTCTCTCCACGGCCGAAGAGCCGCCATGCATGCTGGTGAGATTTTCACCTCGCGATAAAGGTGGCGACGGGAACAGAGTTTCAGAGAGGCAACTCACCTCTGAAAATCCCTCATAATCAAAAGCCCGAGTTGCACCACCGAAATCACTGAGGCCATGAGGCCAAGCAGGCGCAGACACAGCCTCAATAAAACCACCTTCCCCAGCTGAAAATGCGCCGTGCACTGAGTGAATGACGAAATTATCCGCTCTGATAGCGTGACACGATATGAGAGGGAATTTAGCTTCAGACCTAGATATTCTACACATTGTGTGGGAACCAGGCAGCTCTTTGGCCAGTTCATTCTGAACCAGAGGCTGATCAGGTGATCTAACATCGCCTGACAGTCCCTGACCGCCTGCGCATGTGAACGGGAGCAGATCAGATAATCGTCTATGTACGAAAATATTCTGATACCCTGCACCCTCAGGGGGGGATAGCGCTGCCTCCACACATTTCCTGAATACCCTCGGCGCTAATGACAGCCCTAACTGGATGGTTTGATACTCGTAGGCTTTGCCCTGATACGCAAACCTGAGGAACTTCTTGTGTGGAGGATAAATCGCTATATGAAAATAAGCGTCGGAGAGGTCGATTGTCACAAACCGATTCCCCGGCCGGATGGATCGACATAACACTTTGTGCGTGAGCATTCTGAAAGTGTACTTGCGTAAGTGCCTGTTCAGCACACGCAGAACCAGAATGGGACGGAGTGACGTTCCGTCTTTCCGTCGGAATGAGGAAACAGCGTAAGTAAAAACCCTGATGTACCTCGTATTCCGGAACCACTCTGATCGCGTGCTTGTCTAACAGGGATGACATCTCGTCCTCCAGGACGTGTGCTGAATCCACAGAATTTTTGTGGGGGGGTTTCTGTCCTTGGTAATGAGCCTGGCTGCAGAAAAGCTTTCTTTATTTTCACATTTTCACCCTGAACCAGGTGTGTGCTGGGGTTCTCCTGACTGCTTGGTGACACTAACAAGGTGCTGTTTTGTGCTTGAAAACGTACAGCCCTGAGACAAACGGTGTCTCGCCCCGCTTGTGGTTCTCTCTGAACATGAGAGGGAGAACAAAACTGGACCTCTGGTGAACTTTGAACCATCAGAGGTTCTGAACAATGAGCGGAGAGGGGGGTTCCTCTCTCCAGCAGCCTTCTCCTTTTTGGCGAAGGAGGATGCAGAAAAGAGGAGTGGGTTAGGTGGCCCGCTTCTTCTTCTGCTCGCCGGGGTGGGATGGGCGGCCCTTGGCGGCCACCGCTGCATAAGAATGCGGTCTCGGGTTTTCAGGTTTCTGTTGACCCGGTTGGCTGGAAGACTGCCTTTGGCCCTTAGCCCCGCCTTGACGTCTTCTGGCTGCTGCAGCCGTGGCTGCTGCAGCCTGGTTTGAGAGCCTGGGAGGGATAAGAGTTTGGCTTACGTGGCAGACACAAATTAAAAGCCTCACCCTCCTGTTTCCTGAGGGTGCTGGTCTCCTCTCATCTTCTCCAAAGCTGGGCCAAAGAGGCCTTTGGTGGGGTCATAGTGTGCATCCATGATGTCAGCCTTCTGTGAGTCCCCCAGGCCTGACAGGTTCAGCCACAAGGCCCTCTCTCCTGAGACTGCCAAACCCATCACTAAACCGCATCCCTGTACCGCTCCCCTGGCGGAACGAAGGATGAGATCGTTCGCCACACAGATTTCATCCCACAGGACAGGGTTAGGTGACCCTGAGTCCAGCTGCCCCCCCATCTCCTCCAGAATTTCAGCCTGATAAGCTGCCAGCAGTGTGACTGCATTGAGAGAACACACCGACTGTCCAGCATATCTGTATATACGCTGGTAAATAGATGCAGCGACGCGATCTATTTTAGAAGGGAGAGAGATGGTGGACGAAGCTGAAACAGAGCTGCAGTTAGGGTGAAGGTGGTAGGACAGTAAAGGCTCCACCGCTGGGGGTTTGGCCAACCCCAGCTCACCCATGCCATGGATCCCCATCTTAGAACAGCCCTTGACAGGAAGCTTGCTCCTGAATGGGCTTGACCAGAAGCGGCTAGCCTCCTTCATGCATGCAGGAACAGCTGGCAAATGCTGTTTTGCCGGCGGCAGAGCAGCTGAAAGCCTCTTGACATCATAGAGATCCCGTTCCGTCCCCTCTGAATCCTGTGCCGTCGGCCAGGGTATACTCAGCTTCCCTGCAGCACGCCTGCAGACTTCGTACAGGTCGCTGTCCACTGGGGATGTCGCGCCAGCTCCGCTAGGAGGCCTTGAGACTGGTGCTGGAAAGGCAGAGTCGACATCCTCCTCCTCCATGGCGTCCATGTCAAGGAGGTCAGAGTTGGCGTCGTCCTCTGCTTTGTCGATGCCCACGAGCTCCCCACTGTCCGTAAGCCCCTCAAACAGCGGTGGCATGGACGGGGACTCCTCCTCCATCATGTCCGCCCAGCTCGCAGTAGCTCGCGGCAGATGGGTGCTTCCTGCAGCCGCAGCAGCTTAGAGACACTGGTCCTGGTTGTTAGCCACAGCTACCCGGAGTCGCCTCTCTAATATTTTTTCGGGCATCAATGCGCAGTGCTGGTACCCTTGCGGGTTAGCCAGCGATGCCTGGGCGTGTTTAATGCCCATGCATGCAATGCACATAGGGTGAGGGTCCCTGCCCGAGATGGAGCCCCCACATGACGCGGGGCAAGGGCGGGATGCAGCCTCTTTAGAGTTAGGTTTCGGTCCGCTAGCGGGAGTAGCAGTAGCTGACATTATGTTAGCTGTCGAACAGCACTGAAAACGGGGTTAAATCCGGAGTTCAGCCTCTGACTTCAGCTTGTCACAACACGTTAGCTGAGCGCCAACAACTACACTAGCAAGTTAATGCCACACGAAAGAAAATTAAGCTCACCTTGACGCGTTAGCTTAGCTTCACAACTTGTAGCTGAGAGGTACTAACAGTTCGCCTTTACGCGGAAACTGTTTTAAGTGGGGAAGAACATTTCACCGTGAAGTGATTACTCAGCACGATCCAGAGCCGAGCTCTGATACCTGCGTTCGGCGACGTACACCTCGACGGGACGCCTGAGAACAGTTGAGCAGATTTCCAAGCTAGCCTGGATGCGCTTAGGGAGCTTGTAGTTTCTCACGGGAAGAAAGCGAGAATGAGTTGAGAGGGGTAGGTTGGCCGCAATATTGGATGGTGCGCGGAGCCATGGGCAAGGCTCAACCTGTCTGTCACAGACAGACGTGATGTCATTGGAGCTTCCGTAGTAGGTCACGCCGAGGCGATTCCCATAGTGAAACACCGAGCGAAGTTAGAAAAAGAACTATAGTTATGATGATGCAAATGGAGAAATGTAATTTTTTTCCCAGATTTTTTTTCTCTTTAAATCTACCTCATATGCCTTTTAAACTAAATTGTAATAATTTGTGCACAAAATCCAAATTTTTTTTTTTTATTACACTACCAATGCATTTTTGAGTCACTTAATCTGAATTACAATAAATTGGCCTCGGGCACTAAAATAAGAACCTCGGTTTCTTTGACTAGGACATGTCATACAAATCCCACATTAAACAGATTTCTAGAACTTCCGTTTTCCCCCCAAAACTGGTTAAAACCAAGTGGGTAAACGTTTAATCTGGTGTGAATCATCACTACCAATCATTCTTGCATTAGTTCGGCGTGGAGTGCTTCTGTAGTAAAATACTCTCGTATTGCTCATTGCTCATCTGAAAACAGCAAAAACACCACAAACCCCCCCCCCCCCCCCAAACATTTGAGACCAACTTATTGTTCATCTGATATTATGAATGTAAAGGTGATCTAAATAGTTTAGAAAGAATACACATTTTAAACCTGACAAAAACTAATAAATGAGCATGCTGATCTAACTGGAGTGTAAGTTGAACATACTGTACATAATGTGCATTTATCTAAATAAATGTGAAATCAGCAAAGGCTGTTGGATTTATCATCCAGTACAAGGCAGCTTTAAACTAATTAATGATGAACTACATAGATGGAATCACTGAATATAGCTCCCTGTTGTAGATGCAAAACCATAAATCACTGTTATAAGTTGGCAGGAAAAAAAAGAAGATAATCCATGTTATGTTGTAGCTATGGAAGCAGTAAATGCTGTCCAACAGAGTACCTTGCTGAGTTTGGCTTCATATTCGTCCACCAGCCTCTTCTTGTCCTGTTTGAGCTCCTCGACCCGCTCCGTCAGAGAATCCACCTGCAGCACAAAGGCGCAATATAGATTTCATTAACTGTTTCAGCCATTTCACTTTAAACTTAAGCTTCACTGAGCTCTTCTGCTTTTGCAGAAGTTAAAGGTGCGCCACCTCTGCTTTATGAAGCTGCCCCAGTTTCTCCTGGTCTTTGCTGTAGTTTGCATTCTGACTCTGGTGACTGCGGAGGAGCTCCTGGATGTCTTGTCTGTGCTGAGCCTTGAGCTCCTCCAGAGCAGCTTTCTTCTCCTGCTCAAACTGAGCCTGGGCCTGGCTGAACGTCCGCAGCTTCTCCTCAAAGGACCGTCTCATCTCTTCCACCTCCCTCGACATGGACACCACGCGCTGTGTGTGCTGCCAAAACAGACAGGAATGAAAGGCTGAGTCAAAGGAGGGGGGGGGGCGGGTGATTTATGGGTTTCAAACCGAGCCAGCGATTCTTTGAAAAGGTCCACGCCAGGTGGTGGCAAACTGGCCTGAGGGATTCTGATCTTCCGACTGCCAAACCTTTCTCCTCTAAACGAGCACAAAACAATCTGTAAACTCACTCATCAAACACTAGCTAAGCTCCTTGAAGTTTTTAGCATCCAAATATATCAAATAAACATATCAAAACACAGATAAACTAGTTCTAAACTCACCACTCTGTAAAGTAGGTGAGACTCATACAGTAAACACCTTTAATAGTTCTATTTACATTCATTTTCTCATAATTTAGCCGCAGTTAGAACATTAGCATTTTGTTTGATTAATGAAGCTGATAATTACACAATTAACGACTTGCACAAGCTAAACAAGAAGCCATTTGTTTTTGAAAAGATAGCAGCTATGATGTGTAGTCGATGGCCGAGCAGCTAGAAGCTGTGACTGTTTAGTATGAGGGTCAACAAAATCCAAAAGCCACAACGAAAGTTATGCTACAACAGCAGTTATGCTAAAGTTTATCATAACTTATGGTTTAGAGTAGCTTTCATTTTAGCCTAAATTCTGTTTTGCCCTAAAATAGATTTTTAGCCTAAATTCTGTTTTGCCCTAAAATAGATTTTTAGCCTAAATGCTGTTTTAACCTAAAATAGATTTTTAGCCTAAATGCTGTTTTAGCATAATGTTTGAGCAAAAATTCAGTTTTAGCTCAAATTCCATTTTAGCCAAAGTTTCATTTTAGCGTGACTTCAGCTTAGGCAGAAATATTCAGTTTTAGCCTAAATTCTGTTTTGCCCTAAATGCCACTTTAGCATAACTTTTGTTTAAGCATAAATTTCATTTCAGCATAACTTCAGCTTAGGAAAAAATTTAAGTTTTAGCATAAATTTTGTTTTGGCATTAATTCTGTTATGTTTCAGTCTAAATTCAATTTTTGCATAACTTCTGTTTTGGCCTTAATTCTGTTTTGACATAAACAATGTTTTAGCATAATTTTAGTTTGAGCATAAATGCTGTTCCGTTGAGGCTTTGTTGACCCTTCTGGGCCATTGTAGTATTTATCTCACAAAACATAGGCCATCCAAATACGTGACCGTGTTTTTAATTATCTTATTTATTATCAGAACATAATTACTCAGTGAAACAATCAAATTTTTGACTTTTTCATTTGGATAGAAGGTGCATTTATGGATCCCACAGACATGCTAACTCTGTATAAATATTGTATGTAACTATATAGCATTCACATCCCTTGACATTTTTCTAATTTTGGCACCACAAACTTTAGTGTTTTTAATCGTGATTTTGAGCAACCGCCCAACACAAGATACCACATAACGTTTAAGTTAAATAATGCAGGTTTTTCCAGATTAAATACAAAAACAAACTGAAAAGTGTGGCATGGATTTGTATTCAGCCTCCTGAACCAATATTTAGTAGAACCCCCTTTTGCTGCGGTTTCAGCCAGCCTATAAACTGAATATTTCCCCCCCTTCCTCTTTGCAAAGCAAAGCATGAATGAAATCCAGTCTGGGGGAAGATACTGGATCAGACGAGACCGCTATATTTCAGTCATAATTGACGGCGATACAGACGCTTCCAACAAGGAGTGCGAGATGTTTATGTGCGCATTATTCAAAATGGAAAACCCACAAAGAAGCTAGTCTGGCAGCAAGAGCTGAAACAGCCGTGCAGTTGGTGAGTAACGATTATTATTATAGTAGCTGTGAGACTGTATAACCATCACTGCTCCCAAATAACTCAATAAGTGTTTGCATTCTTGCTGCTATTTGCTCTGTCGTCTCATTTCAAACAACATTTCTGCTGTTAGTCAATTAAATTCAAAAATGCTTTTTTGATCCCAAAGGAAAATTAAGTCTTGTAGCTCTTAATATTCAACTTTCTTCAAGGAGTTTTTGTAAACACTGATGGCTGTGGGCAGGAAGGCTCTCCTGTAGCAGTCTGTGTTACTGTGAAACTGAAGAAGCCTCTGACTGAAGACACTGTTGTTGAATAATAGTCTCACAAAGAGGATGCTGAGGGTTGTTTGCACAGTAAAGAACAGACTGTTCTTCAATGCACAAATAAACGTGTGTATTTTTGTAAATATTTTTAAATTATCCAGCTCAGTTGCATATTTCTTGAACCGGACTATTCTATTTTTAATAACTTTACAGTATTTTATTGTTGTAATTTTGCCCTTACTGTACACTTTTAATTCTGATTCTGTTTTTTTATATTTTATGTTTTTATCTTTGTATGAATCTGTCACTTTGCTGCTGTTATGCTTGAATTTCCCCAGTGTGGAACAGTTAAGGGAATTTCTATTCTATGTATTGCATTATGACCTAAATTGCTCACATTTTTCAATGTATAGGAACACACCTATGTATTAAATACATCCACACTAATAAAAATAAGATTAATATGTTAGCAGTTTCACTGAATAAACGCGTCTGAAAATATTTCTTGTTATTGTGCGTTTATTGTATGCATTTCTATCGTTTGTCTGTGTTTCAGTAATAAGATGCAATAGAGCTGGTTTTTCGAGATTGTAAAAGACAGTTTGTGTTGGTGCTACAACTTTTTGTCTGTGCAAAAAAAAAAAAAAAAAAAACATGCAACCTCTGTAGCACCAGTGCTATAAGCTGAAAAAGTGAACGTACAGCCCTCCCAAAGCATGATGATACCACCACCGTGTCTCACCATGGGGATGGTGCGTTCAGGGTTATGGGAGGTGATGTTTTTCTGTCACACAAAGGCTGCTTCTCCGATTGACGCCTGTCAGTTTAGGTGGATGCCCATATCTTGATAGGTTTGCAGCTGTCTCATAGTGTAAGTCATAACTTACGTTCATGTTCCGGGATTAGACCAGGATCAAAATCCTATTTATCTTCAAATGAAGAGATGTTTTGCAAGCACATTCTTTCGATCAGTTTCCCAAGATATTAGGTCATTGAAAGTCTTTATTTTGTTTTTTTTGCATGTCCTGAATGTGGGTTCTGTCCCAGGTTTAAACAGATATTTTCAGAAGAAACAGGGCAGCGTGGATCCCTGCTCACGACAGCAGCACAGCAACTCGTTGTTGACAAACAGAGGCTCCACAGCTTGGCTGGGAGGCTGATATAACACTGATTACCTGCAGCTGTGACCACAGGACCCCGCGGACCGAGCTGCTCCCGGCCCAGACACAGACAGACGGACCCTCGTACCTGCGCCTCGGTGCAGAGCTGCATATCCTCCACCCTCTGACGGTAGCTCTCGAACTCAGCCAGCGCCTGCCTCTTCATCCTGTCGTGGAGCTCCATGGACTCCTCCAGAGACTGGATCCTCTTCTTCAGGTCCATCTCATCGCTGATTTTACTCTTGTACTGCAACAAACATGCAGCTCTCAGTTAGTTATTCTCAAAATATGTTGCTTAAACAGGAATCAGCAGTGATTTCTTCTGCTAATTTCTAGAATAATTGCACCAACCAGCAGGGGAGGTGAGACAGTCAAAAATAATTCCACCTCTTGGATTTCACCTTTAAAGGGCCTAAATGGTCCGTGTAACGCTTATCAGTTCAATTTTCTAAACACAAGTTTGGACATTTGGAAAAACAGAAAAATTGATTCAAATATCCAATTTTTCTTTTTTTTCACCTTGACAAATTAAAAAATTGGATTTTTAAATTGTTTTTTCCAATTTTCTGTTTTCATTCAGAGGATCATAAAATTAAGAAAATTGCACAATTGCCTTAAAAATAGCGTCTGGGCTCCAATTATTCAATCCTGCAATGATATTCTCTCCCTCGTTCCACGTAGTTCTGTGACGTTGTGCCGGTTGTGAGAATGGACATAGACATATATAAACATATATAAACATATATTCATACTAACCCGCTGGCTAACAAGCTGCAACCTAAGCTATAGAGTGAATATGAAAACGCGATACAGCTTTAAGTATCTATTCTTCATATAGCCTTCAGTCTGTAGATAGAGCCAGGCTGTATCTTCTACAGAATAATAATAATAATAATAATAATAATAATAATAATAATAATAATAATAATAATAATAATAATAATAATAATTGAGTAATTGGAGCCCAGACGAAATTGAGCAATTTTGTAAATTTCTGATCCTCTGAATGAAAACAGAAAATTGGAAAAACAGTTTATAAATCAAATTTTCTAATTTCTCAAGGTGAAAAAAAATGAAAAATTGGATATTTGAATCCATTTTTCTGTTTTTCCAAATGTCCGTTTGTGTTTAGAAAATTGAACTGATAAGCGTTACACGGACCCTATATCATACAAAACAATTTTTTTTGATGTTTTAACTATGTTATGAAGTTATTTTCCCATCAAAAACATGCTGCAACCATGTCTGGTTGGCAAAAATGCGTTTTTGGTTGCCAAAGTCAGAGAACTTTATTCAACCTTTATTCAAGCAACAGAATTGGGCCAAAACGAAACGCAACCGCTCACAAAACAAAGTGTAGCCAATTAGCTTAACAGAAACATCCTGCAAAAGTCTTCGAGGTCTCTGCAGTTCTTCAAGCGCTTCAAATTCACGGTCGGACTCTGGGTCGAGACCGTAAGGCTCCACAACACGGGCGTCCATCTTTACAACGGTGTTTACAAAGTTTCGTGGGCGTGCCTGTTGCCCATGCTGCTTCGCCGGGGCTCTAGGGCTACGTCATTAAAATGGGCGGCACTCTTAACGACGGGTGCTGGATTTTTGGCGATATCGAGCGTTTCACTTCCGGGTTGAAACAAAATTTCAGAAAATAACTAATATTTCTAACGAAGAACCGAGCCAGAGAGTTCACCCATCAGAACCTAACAGGTCTTTCTCATTACGTTCTCGGACAGGAAGAACTGAAGGGTGGATTTTCTGCTGATAAAATATCGATTAGGTCATTCTGAGACCAAGCTGAGCTCTCCGATGTGAAATCCTGGCTAATCTGATAATACTTTACAGTGCTGACTTTCTGTAACGGGCGCTTTGAGGTGATGAAATCATGTGTTTCATTTAAAGTTCAAAGGGAAAAACCGTTTTACTCCCAGGATTCCCCTAAAGCCACATTTTCATGGAGAGCAGAAAATGAATGAAGCATCTTCTGACCAAGAAGAAGAAGATTGTGAACAGCTGTTGGCCTGGTATATTATACTTGCTATGATAACCCAGAGCAAGATGGTCGCTACATTTTGATCATTTGTTTGGTCTTTTCCACATTGTTTTGTTGATTTTTTTTTCTGAAGCACAATGAGAATTCACACAAACCATGTGCAGAAATGTCATATTCATTTTTGGCCTTTGGATGATGATTATGATGATGCAAACAGATTTGAACACTGGATTGGTTGGATATTTTACCACTTTTTATAGCAAAACTGGAAGAGTTTACAGACTTTGCGTCCAGGTCCATTCCAGAAGCCTAACGATTGGCTGTCGTATCCGCAAAAAAAAAGTGTTTAATGTGTTAAGAATCATTTTCCTGTTTGAACACCAAATTCAACCTTTTGACTCAAACTGTCATCCTCAGATGAAATGACTATGATGTTCAGGAACAACCCAGGAGCCACTGAAGCGAAAATATATCAGCAATATACTGAGGGGGCGCCAAGATCAACACCTTCAAGTTGGCTGGGAAAATGTAGCTGCCAAACAGACAGACTGAGCAAGCCTTTTAAACCCAGGAACACCAGCTGTCAAGCCTGGTGGTGGTAGCATCATGCTGTGGGTCTGCTCTGCCGCTAGTGAAGACTACATCCAAAGTCTTCAACTTCACATCAAATCGACAGCTCAGCTGAATAATCGCAACCTTGACTTTTACGGCTCCGTGCTGGGTTCTTCTTGTAGAACACCAACCCATTAATAATCAGCTCTACCATGTCTAAGAAGTGGAGCGGTCAAAGATCCAGACAGAAAAACCTGTATGGTTTCTCTACAACTCCTTTAACCTTGTATTGTGGAAAATCCACAATAACTTTAAACTTGTGCATATACAGTGGCTTGCAAAAGTATTCGGCCCCCTTGAACTTTTCCACATTTTGTCACATTACAGCCACAAACATGAATCAATTTTATTGGAATTCCACGTGAAAGACCAAAACAAAGTGGTGTACACATGAGAAGTGGAACAAAAATCATACATGATTCCAAACATTTTTTACAAATAAATAACTGAAAAGTGGGGTGTGCGTAATTATTCAGGCCCCTTTGGTCTGAGTGCAGTCAGTTGCCCATAGACATTGTCTGATGAGTGCTAATGACTAAATAGAGTGCACCTGTGTGTAATCTAATGTCAGTACAAATACAGCTGCCCTGTGACGGCCTCAGAGGTTGTCTAAGAGAATGTTGGGAGCAACAACACCATGAAGTCCAAAGAACACACCAGACAGGTCAGGGATAAAGTTACTGAGAAATTTAAAGCAGGCTTAGGCTACAAAAAGATTTCCCAAGCCTTGAACATCCCACGGAGCGCTGTTCAAGCGATCATTCAGAAATGGAAGGAGTATGGCACAACTGTAAACCTACCAAGACAAGGCCGTCCACCTAAACTCACAGGCCGAACAAGGAGAGCGCTGATCAGAAATGCAGCCAAGAGGCCCATGGTGACTCTGGACGAGCTGCAGAGATCTACAGCTCAGGTGGGGGAATCTGTCCGTAGGACAACTATTAGTGGTGCACTGCACAAAGTTGGCCTTTATGGAAGAGTGGCAAGAAGAAAGCCATTTTTTTTTTTTTTTTTACGTGTCCTGTTTGGCAGTGTGGAGCTCAGAATTGGTGTCTGAGTACCAAGTAGAAGCCCAACAGATTTACTTTCACAAGCGGAGCAGTACAGCTTTTGCTATAGTCCTCCACTTGATATATGTGTGAAAAATCTTTATTATGAATTGTTGGGGTTTTTATTTCCTGATGTTATGGAAACGGAGACGGAAAATTAAGGAGAAGAAAGGAGGAAGATGAAGAAGAGAGGTAGGAAACACAAAGTCAAGAGAGAGGGTGAGTTGAAAATACAAGAGAGGAAAGGAAACAAAGAAAACACAGGAAGACATTGAAGTCTGCCTCCATACCCACAGGACGGCAGAGAGAGGGGAAAAACAAAACAAAACACAAAAAAGGAACATCGACAAAACCAACCAAACATTGTGAACTAAGAATTACACAACCACATCACACAAAAATAGATATAAAAATACAACAACGTCACAGAAAAACTCATGGTACCGATTAATCAAGCTCTAGTAATGATAACCTCAGCCCAAGAATATATCCTTAAACACCAGAGACCCCACATCTATGTGTGTGTGTTAGCATGCTGGTGCATATAAGGTTTCTCCATAAGAGTGCTCGATAGTTGGTGTGAGCAGACATCAATCCGTCTCCCAGGAATCGATGCAGACATGAAGGAGATCGGAGCAAAGACGTCCAAAGGACCCCCAGAGCCCCAGGCGGACCCGGGCGGGGCCGACCGCATCCCCCAAGAGAGGAGCAAAGGAGAACCCCAGGGGCACCCCACCCCCCAGCAGGGACCCGACAAGGGACCAGCCGACGAGGGGCCCCCGGCACTGCAGGGGCAGCGGCCGGCCGCCACGCACCACCTCCACCCTAGGCCAATCCCCACCACCAACATCCCAGTGCCCCACCGATAGCCGCAGGGGACGGACAGCATCCCCAGGCCAGGGTCAGCCAGCATCTGGACACCAAGTTGTACCAGCTCCCGGGTCCTGATCCCGCGCAACGCAGGGCGCTGAGACCAGGCATCCAACGAGGGCCAGGGCCGGCCCAACCCGCCAATGAACCGGCCACGCACGGTGCGCACAGAACAGCTGATCAAACGAGCAGAGACGCCGCATCCGCATCCCGCCGAACCACCGAGCAGGCACCACCCAACAATCCCAAACCTGGCACCTCTAAAAGAGGTGCCCCAACCAACCAAAGGAAGATATCAGCCCAGCGCATCGGCCGACCGACACACCGCCCCCCCCAGGCCCGGCCAGGCACGCACCAGGTCCGAACCGGATTGACTACCGATGCACCGGCAGGCAGGGGCCCCCGTCACCGGCGGGGAGTGACGGAGGGGAAATAGGCCCCCCATTAAGTGTAAGGCCTGAGGTGCGCCAGGCGAGGGGGCAGACCAAGATCCAACCTGACAGGTAGACAAAGACATACAGACACAGTCATACGTTCCCTCCCTCTTAAAAACATACATTCTCACTGACTCACCAAGACACCCAAAAAAATGACGCTGTACCCTCACTCACACACCCCATGCACACTTTATGCTCCCAGGTCCAGGTACTGATGCCCCAGTAGAGCCACCAGCTCCCGGACCCGGGAGGTGGACCCCCTACCTTCTAGGACGGAGACAAGCAGACCGCCAAGGGCCCCATAGTGGCAAAGCAGCCCGACAGCCCAGGACCCTGACCAGACCGCCTGTCCTCCTCCGGACCCCAACCCCTGATGGCCCGTAGCGAACAGGGGTGTGAAAAGACCCCTAGCCTCCATCCTCCCGCTCGAGTATGGTGTTGATGCGTGTTGTTATAATGTGCATTTAAAACAGAGGGGTGGGATGTGGGGAAGGCAGCCACACATCCCCCAACCCCCACCCCGAGCCCTCAGTGTCTATATGTGGTTTAACAGTGGGCACCGGCACCAGAGGTGAAGCTGATTGTACCGCTCCCCCTCTGGATGCCGAAAAGTGTGCCCACCCCAAAGTCCCTACATATGTGTAGCGTAAGAATGTTATAAGTGGGAGTGTCTAAGTTGTATATTAAAATTGGGACCCAGGACACCACGGGATAGCGAGGAGGGAAGCCCCTCCTCGCACCCCAGTGATGTGCCCATGCCCCAAGACCCAGGAGAAAGCCATTGTTAAAAGAAAACCATAAGAAGTCCAGTTTGCAGTTTGCCACAAGGCATGTGGGGGACACAGCAAACATGTGGAAGAAGGTGCTCTGGTCAGATGAGACCAAAATGCAAAACGCTATGTGTGGCGGAAAACTAACACTGCACATCACTCTGAACACACCATCCCCACTGTCAAATATGGTGGTGGCAGCATCATGCTCTGGGAGTGCTTCTCTTCAGCAGGGACAGGGAAGCTGGTCAGAGTTGATGGGAAGATGGATGGAGCCAAATACAGGGCAATCTTGGAAGAAAACCTCTTGGAGTCTGCAAAAGACTTGAGACTGGGGCGGAGGTTCACCTTCCAGCAGGACAACGACCCTAAACATAAAGCCAGGGCAACAATGGAATGGTTTAAAACAAAACATATCCATGTGTTAGAATGGCCCAGTCAAAGTCCAGATCTAAATCCAATCGAGAATCTGTGGCAAGATCTGAAAACCGCTGTTTACAAACGCTGTCCATCTAATCTGACTGAGCTGGAGCTGTTTTGCAAAGAAGAATGGGCAAGAATTTCAGTCTCTAGATGTGCAAAGCTGGTAGAGACATACCCTAAAAGACTGGCAGCTGGAATTGGAGCAAAAGGTGGTTCTACAAAGTATTGACTCAGGGGGCTGAATAATTACACACACCCCACCTTTCAGTTATTTATTTGCAAAAAATGTTTGGAATCATGTATGATTTTCGTTCCACTTCTCACGTGTACACCACTTTGTTTTGGTCTTTCACGTGGAATTCCAATTAAATTGATTCATGCTTGTGGCTGTAATGTGACAAAATGTGGAAAAGTTCAAGGGGGCCACTGTAATAACTAGGGGTCTAACGTTACATGTATTCTGATTCTTTTGGATACGCCCCTGTTGGTCCGGTACCAAACGAATCCAGCTGTTTTCTACCTGAACACATGCAGAATGTTTATGTGTAGAACTCAGAGCGCAGTGCAACATTTCTGCAGGGCAACTTTAAAAAGTTACACCAAAACAGAAAGGACTCCCAGCTATCACTAAACTCTATTTGGGAACATTAATGGTTTCTCATGCAGCTACGGTAGAAAAAGAAATATCACCTGAAACAATGTCAAGCTGAATGTAAACATCACTGATACTAGAGAAAAACCAGCTGACGTCCAACATGGCTACCAGTAGCATCCAATCAGCACAAACTACTTATTCTGGAAAAAACACAAGTCGGCGAAATCCCTGTTGATGAAAAGGGATTTCCCAACAGTTGCCCATGCTGCATTCAAGTACATCTGGGAAACTAGGATGTCAAAATATCAAAACAACTCCAAAGTGATTTAAAGCTGCAGTCCAGAGTATTTGAGGGAGAGAGCTTTTTTGAATCCGATGTACCAAGGCCCCTCCCAAAACACTCCCCCCTCCCCTCCTCCAGGCCTACCGCAGCAGTTGTGCAGCCACATCACCTGTGGCGGTGTATTTTTGCTATGGACATTCCGGAGGTGAGCAACTTCTGCATGACTGATGCTCTCTCACAATATGGCGACTGTAAACGGGAAGACACGGAGCGGTCTGTGTGCGCGGCCCCATGTTCACATGTTGGCGCGATCCGCATGCAAGTTGATTGGGAGCCGACAATGCAGAAACTCAAATTCTATTGGCTAAAAAAATTCGGCGCTCAGTGTGAAATGCATAGGGCTCTACGGGAGGAAGGTGGGATTAAGTGTTGTGGAGCACGAGCCTTTTATCATAGTATTGAACCCCACTATCATTTTAAAGATTATTAAACTTTGATACATAAATATATTCTCCGGACTGCAGCTTTAAGCATGTTTTATTCTCATATATGGGCAAAGTATTATTTAAACGTTCATAAACATTAACACTGACTGTTTTCAGGTGGTTATATTGTTTTCTATTCTGGCTATGTCTGCTTGTACCTTTTTATTTATTTAAAAAATCCAATCAAATCTTCATTCAGTTTTATACTTTTAACTTTTTCAATTTATAGAACATAATAAAATCAAAAACATTTCAGGAATTGAAAGGAAGGAATTCAGGAAACAGTTCTTTGTTTAATGCTAATCAAAATAAAAAAATAAAAAATAAAAAAAGAAGTAGTGTGCATATTTATATTTATTTTTCTTGATTAAAGTGTACTGAAAACGTACTGAACCGTGATTTTTGTGTACGGTTACACCCCCACTGATTACCTAAAAAGCCCAAATTTATATTTATGCTAACACTGGAACCACAAGAACCCAGAATCATGCTTCAGTTTTTCATCCTCATTCAGAAACTCTGTGACATCAAACCCAGGCTGCTAAACTGACCTCCCTGTAGTTCACATGTTCAGTAAATAATCCATTCACCAAGAACAATGAAAACGTTTTGCTGCTAAAGACGAGCAAAAACTGCAAACTATAAGAAGAATGGCTTCTTCATTCCTTAAAACAGGTGGAAGGTGCGCTTAACACAGGCAAACGTGCTTCTGTGGTCCTAAAATCAGTAATGACCTCAAAAATGTATATTAAAAGGAACAATTTAATTGCAAAATAGCTCAACGTCGATTATATGAAGCCCTCCAATGCAATCGCTTTTAACAGTCGGGTCTGAAGGAAGATTTACCTGCAGAATCTTCTCTCTGGTCTCAGAGAGAATCTGCTGTACCTCCTCTTCATGCGCCTCCTTCAGAGTGGCGATGGCGGCCTCGTGCTCGTCGTTCTTCGTGTTCAGTGCGTAAATAACCTGCAACAGGGAGTAAAGACCGGCGTTAGCTGTTGAACATGATCACTGTCAGGATTTGATTCAGTATTAACGCTGGTTCAGAGATGGACTACACGAGATGCACAGACAGCAGGACATCGTTCTCAGGGTAAAGGGTTGAGGATCAAAACAGCAAGATGAAAGGCGGTGTCGTATACTGAAGATGTTAGAAAGAGATGCAAAAGTTTACAGGACAGAAAAGTTTTGCATTTATTCATGAACAGCAGCTGAAGCTCTGCAGAAGAATTGGAAATGTGCAGAATATGATGAAAAAGTCGATTCAGCTTGAATATATAAAAAAATAAAACTTGCTGCTGTTTTCATCTTCTGTCAGGACTATTATAGATGATCAATCTCTTTTTTTTTTATTTGAAGCTTCTGTCAATATGTCAGGATTTGGATGTTTCTGATGGTGTTAAAATGTACCTTTATACCCCCCCACCTCCCAAAAAAATAAATATAATAAACACATGAGAGCATTACTGATGTGTGCATGTGCACCGCAGATCTTCTAAATCAGCAAACGAGCAGATTAAGCATAAAGCCTACAAAGCTTCTGCATTACAAATAAACAGATACTGCATGTAAATGAGCTACAGTGCTGCATACAGCACTCCCAGTCCGTGCCCTGATGATACCAGAATCAGCTCAGTGATGCCCCGCGGCCATGAATTAGAAATGGGCCGATGCTGTGCATCAGCGGGGTAAAAAAAAAAGAAAAAAAAAAAAAAACATACCACGAGCAAACGGTTGTGCACGAGACTGACCTTTCAAATCCATCCTAAAATATAACCCACCGCGGCCGTCCGGAGAGCCGTAATCTGACAGCGCGGTAATCCCCCCCGGCTCACAGGCACAAAGAGATGGGGGACAGAAATGGGTTTTACGTCTCTGCGTGGAAAAACCAGAGACACTCTGTAAGCCAGCATCCCCTCACCGCTGCGAGAAACAGAAATGTAAGCGGCCACTTCTGGAAAAGCATGTCAAGTAAGTCAGGGACTCGGCTGGACTGAAGATGCTCAGGTTGTTTTGGACCAAAGTTTATAAGGAGAAGAAGAAATGATGGTGTAGAGAAGAGGTGATCACAATACGACGAAGTATTAGAGCCATCGTACACAAAAGAAAAATATTTCTGTCCCAAAAACACTAATTTTCCAGAAATTCGGAAATTTTCGAATGGTTGAAAAGTCGTGAATTTATGAAAGAGAAAAAAATAGGCTACATTTTCGATATTTAAACTAAAATATTTTCTGAAATTTGTAAAGCCAAAAATTTTCAAGAAAAAGTCATACATAAAAAAAACAAACAAAAAAAAAAAAACGTGTTTGCTGATATTTCAAATCAGATATTTCCGACAGAAGATGCCAGTCCAAGAAGATTTAGGCGAAGCAAGGCGAGGCAACTTAATTTGTACAGCACACTTTCAACAACAAGGCCATTCAAAGTGCTTTGGGTGATTAGCCAACGCGGAGACGCTGATGCATGCTTTCATCACCAGTAGGATTGATTACTGTAATCCCCTGCTTTCTGGTCTTCCCAAAAAGAATGTCAGGTTTACAACATCTACAAAATTCAGCAGCACGTGTCCTGACGAAGACCTGTCTTAAAATCATTGCATTGGCTCCCCGTGTGTTTTAGGATCCATTTTAAGGTTCTTTTAATGACTTTCGAGTGTCTTAATGGTCTTGGGCCTTCTTATCTTTCAGAACTGCTTTTACCGTATGAACCTTTGCGGCCTCTGGCAGCCGTCTCCTTGTTATCCCTAAAGTCAGGACACACACTCATAGTGAGGCATCTTTCTATGATTTAATCTTTCTTTAATCTGTTAGTTTAATCTTCCTTCCAGTGTTTCCTCCATGGGGGCCCTCTGCCTCGGGAGCGGTGGTGCTCTCCGGGTAGCGCTTGGGTGGAGGTGAGGGTCTCGGCCTTGCCTCCTCTGGGTGCCCTGCGTGCCTTGGCAGCTGTGGTTGATCTGCTGCCGCCAGTGCAGATGGCTCCCTTGATGATCTGCACTTGGCCCTATGTCCTTTTTATTGTTGTTCTTAAGTGTTTGTGTGGGAGTTGGGTTGGGGGGAGGGGGTATAACTGTGACCCATGTTTCACTGCAATACAGACCGCAACAGGAAATCCTTCCTGCCCACAGCCATCATTATCTACAACAACTCCTTAAAGAATTAATGACATGAGCTACAACAACACTTAATTTTCCTCTGGGATCAATAAAGTATTTTTGAATTGAATGCTTTTAAATCTGTGGGTGAGGGATGGTAATATGGTTTATGTGGCGTCATTTTACTCTGTAATGCACTTTGAGCTGCAATGTTTGTATGAAAAGCGCTTTATAAATAAAGTTTGATTGATTGATTAGAGGGTAAAGTAAAAACAGCAATAAAACAACAGTGAAAGCATAAAATAACATTAGATAAAACATGACACAGGGCTGTACGTTAACTTTTTTAGCTCATAGCACTGGTGCTACAGAGGTTGCTGGTTTTTTGTAGCACTGACAAAAAAGTTGTAGGACCAACACAAAATGTATTTTACAATCTCTAAAAACCAGCTCTAGTGCATCTTATTACTGAAACACACAAACGATAGAAATGCATACAATAAACGCACAACAAGAATTATTTTCAGACGTTTTTATTCAGTGAAACTGCAAACATGTAACCTTTATTTATATTAGTGAGGATGTATTAAATATATAGGTGTTTGTATATATACATTGAGCAATATGAGCATAATGCAATACATAGATTAGAAATCCCCTTAACTGTTCCACACTGGGGGAATTCAAGCGTAACAGCACCAAAGTGACAGATTCACACAAAGATAAAAACATAAAATATATATTTTTTTAACAGAATTAGGTGTGTACAGTAAGGGCATAATTACAACACTGAAATACTGTCAAGTTATTAAAAATAGAATAGTCTGGTTCAAGAAATATGCAACTGAGCAGGATAATTTTAAAATATTCACAAAATACATTTATTTGTGCGTTAAAGAACAGGCTGTTTACAAAAAGTGACAAATAAAAAACTACAAACAACAGAGATGTTTGATAATCGACAACCCTCAGCATCCTCTTTGTGAGACTATCATTCAAAAACAGTGTCTTCAGTCAGAGGCTTCTCCAGTTTCACTGTAACACAGACTGCTACAGGAGAGCCTCCCTGCCCACAGCCATCAGTGTTTACAACAACTCCTTGAAGAAATTTGAATATTAAGAGCTACAAGACTTAATTTTCCTTTAGGATCAATAAAGCATTTTTGAATTTAATTGAAAAACAGCAGAAATGTTGTTTGAAATTAGACGACAAGCCGAACAGCAACAAGCATGCAAACACTCCATCGGATTCTCTAAGCCATGCGTATGCCGCCTGACGGTGGACTGGCAACAAACATGCAGGGATTGTGAGAATTGTTGTAGGATATAAGGCTATTTACACTGATATAATTCAATTCAGTTCAGTTTATTTATATAGCGCCGATTCACAACAGATGTCATCTCAAGGAACTTTACAAGAAAAGTCATTTCAATACAATCATACACACATTCCAATTAGTTTAAATGTCGAGTTAGTTTCCTACGTAAGGAATCCCAGCAGATTGGATCGAGTCATTGACTTGAGGTTGCGTCCCGTTGATGCAGACTTCCTACCACAGCAATCCCTCATACTGAGCAAGCATGTAGCGATATAGTGAAACTTATTACAATAGACTACAGCCACTATGCAGCACTGAGACGTAGCATCGCTTCATCCGTCGCGGTCGCATCTTCCTTACAGTTAAAAAAAAGACGTGCAGCTTGCAAAGCTTTCGGGAAGGTGCTACGTATGAAAAAGGTTTATATCACAGTTTTTTTTCCATCGCACGTGCCGCACTGTACAGCCCTGTTAACACATGACACATTAAAACAGGACATTCCAGCTATTATTAATCACGTACTCTTTAGGCAGCTCTAAACAGATGGGTTTTTAGCCTTGATTTGAAGGAACTCAGTGTTTCAGCAGCTTTGCAGTGGTCTGGAAGTTTGTTCCAGATAAGGGGGGCATAGAAGCTGAAAGCTGCTTCTCCATGTTTGGTTCTAATTTTAGGGATGATTAGTAGACTAAAGGGTTAAATTAATTAACAAGATGGGCATCTGGATCATTTTAAAAGTGTACTTGGTTCATGCGGCTCTTTTCCCGGATGAGAACCATCTTGTAATTGTAACACTTCAAATCTTATAGGACTGGCATTTTCTGTCAGAAATAACTTGACTTAATGATGATTTAAAATCTCTGTAAACTTCGGTTTTCTTTACAATGTCAGAAGATATTTTAGTTTAAATATAATTTGTTTTCTCTTGTAAATTTGCGCCTTTTCGTCAGAGGATTTGTTATATTTTATTTTTTGAAAATATGTGAAATTAATTCAGTTTTAATTCGCAAATGTTCAACATTTCTACATCAGAGAATTTCCAATTTTTTTTCTGGAAAATATATTAAATTAATCTCAAAATGTACAAGTTTCTTGGGCTGAAATTTACTCCAAAATATTTTTCCCTCCGGGGCTTTCAATAAGATGAAAGGAGGCAGCTGTGTTTATTAAAGAAGTATTTGTTTATTCCCAACCAAGTAAATCTGTTTTTTGCTGACAGCTGCAGAGCTCCAGTCTGCTGACTCCTCATAAACAACTTTTCTCCCCCTCTCTGATGTAAATGACCTGTGACTTCGACTCTTTATCTGTTGCACATTTTCACCCCGCACAGTAGTTGAACATTATCGGATGGACCAACATCTTGGTGTATGTATATGAACATTAAAAAGGTTGCTGATTTTGAGGTTAGTTCAAAAAGCCACGGAGAACATGATGGGAGACTTTAATGGAGTTAGAAGCAAATGCAAATTGTTGTTGCTTGCGTCTAAACTTTTAAACATGTGCTGCTTTTAAATTAAAACAAACTTCCTCATATTTTTATTGCTTTGAATGTTTTCAAAACTCATTCCTGTGTACTAACTACTTATATAGTGCAGCTCTGAGCCATAGGATGTTTAGAAGCAGGCAACGCCAACCTGCGGGTGTCCTGCCCTGGGAACTCCAGTAGGGTGGGACTGGTTGCCTTGTGGTGTCTTGTATATAATTAAGGAATCATTCAGCCTGATCTGCTTTGTCAGAATCTTCTGAAGACACAGGTGGAGCCCTCAGTTATCTCCTGGATCAACAACTACCTGACCAACAGACCACAATTTGTGAAACTGAAGGATTGTGTGTCAAACCAGGTGTTCAGCAGCACAGGAGCACCACAGGGGACCGTACTCTCACCATTCCTTTTCAATCTGTACACCTCAGACTTCCAGTACAAATCAGAGACGTGTCATCTGCAGAAATACTCAGATGACTCTGCAATTGTCGGGTGTATCAGAGATGGACAAGAAGCTGAATACAGAGAGCTGGTGGACCGCTTTGTGACATGGTGTGGAAACAATCGTCTCACCTTGAATGTGAACAAAACAAAGGAGATGATTGTAGATTTCAGAAGAAACAGGATTAAGTCAAACAATGTTTCCATCATGGGAGAAGAAGTGGAGGTGGTTGAGGAATATAAATACCTCGGAGTTCACCTTGACAACAGACTGGACTGAAGACTGAACAGTGAAGCCGTCTACAAGAAGGGACAGAGCAGACTGTACTTCTTGAGGAAGCTTAGGTCCTTGGAGCGAGATGCTGCAAACCTTCTACAAATCTGTTGTGGAGAGTGTAATCTCTTCACCCGTCATCTGTTCACCGGTGCTCAACAACCTGATAAAGAAGGTTCTGGTTCTGTTCTGGAGATGATGATGCAAGGAAGGATTCTTCATAAAATCAAAAACATTATGGACAACCCTGAGCATCCTCTTCATGAGGCTATCCTACAACAACTGGGTGTCTTCAGTCATAGGCTTCTTCAGAGCTGCTGTAACACAGACCGCTACAGGAAATCCTTCCTGCCACAGGCATCAGCGTTTACAGCGACTTTTTGAATGAACTTGGATAATATGAGTTATAACAAGACTTAATTTGCGTCTGGGATCAACAAAGTATTTTGAAATAGTATATATATATATATATATATATATATATATATATATATATATATATATATATATATATATATATATATATATATATATATATATATATATATTGTTCTGCCATTCTTACCAGGACTGGACGCCCCAAGACACTCGACCGAAACTCAGACTGCAAATCACAAAGAAAAGACAAAATACCCAGAAGTATCAGACAGCAGAGGCTTTAGTTGGTATGTTAAATGATAAAGTTCATGATAATCTAGTATGACGTGTTTATACAAGACAAAATATAGCAGGAACTTTGTATCTGAATCATCCACAAGACATCTGCAATAATGTGCTTGGGACAGATTAGACCAAAGTGGAGATCTCTGGCCATAACACACAGAACCCAACTCAGAATATTAGCACAAGCTCCATATTCTAATCATGAGCAGTGATGTTGTCACCTGGAGACCTAATACGTCAGTAAACAGCAGGGCAGCACTCTTTTACTGCTTCAAACACTTTACTTTGCCTTTCCTGTCAGTTCAACTCAACAATACACAGAAAAGGCAGAAATGACAAGTTCAGAGTCACAGTCTGTGCTTTTGTTTGGAGCTTTCACGCCAGAGCTTTGTGTTCATAAATGAGCAATGAAATGCCTGTGATCAGAGCCAAACAGTAAAGAGCCAAATAAGGCGGAGAAATTTCGGTTTGCTGCAAAATGAAGCATCTTTTCCTGGGTGCAGCTAAATTATTCAGCTGTCTCGGTCTCTTATCTGCTTAAGAAGGCAGCGTAGGAAGAAGACGTAGCTCAGAGAGCAGCTAAAATCTCCATCACGGGACACTTCTGCAGATGAAATGTAATGCTGCAGGGTTTGCTGATACACTAAGGAGGCCATACACACACACACACACAAACACCAGCAGCACAGGCTGCCAAGCTCCTCGTGAACCAGTGAACCCGGGTCCAAACTCATCAGTGTGATCTCCCTGACAAATGGCCACTAGGCCGCAAACACCACTGTGTGTGGACGCGTGTGTTCGAGAGATAAAAGCAGCTTTTTTTCTGTTTCTGTTACCCGGAAAAAATACAAACAGCTCCTTTAAAAAGTTGCTGATAGTTTGTGGAAAACGTCACCTGATTTATTCCCACCTGGTCTACATTGAAGGACGCACATTTTGCCTCTCGGGAGTCTGTGCGAACAACGCAGTTTATAGGGCTCGCTTAGCCAGAACCGACCCTCTCAGGCTGAACATACGGCGACACGCAGCTTTAAAACGCGTCTCGCTTTAGGGTCCAATTTTATTTCGCGTCAAGGAGTTTCATGGTAACCCTGAAGGGACATGCAGAGTTCTGTTTGATCACGGTTTGATGAACGGACATTATTTTTCACAATTTTGAAAGTAATTCTTGTCACCAACTATTGCAAAAGCAGACAGCGGATGTTAAAACTGACCAGAAGTTTATATTTCCCTTGTTTCAATGGTGGGAAAAAAATAATTAACCAAACCTGAATCCACTTACAGAACTTTGACAAATCATTCAGACCATTGAAGATCAATGAAAATATGAAAATTGGCAACGGAGGGAGAAATGTCTGCTAAAGAAAAACTCTGAGATGTTTCTAATTAATTTCAAATTTTTGAAAGAGAAAAACACTGAAATTGTCAGATGTCAAAGTGTACATTTGTGAAAAATCTTGAAATCATTAAAGTTTGTAAAAAAAAAAAAAAAAAGGCATACATTTACAAAAGTATAAAGTGTATAGATATTTGGAAGAAAAAACTCTGAAATGTTCAGATATTCAAATATTTTTAAGAAAAAACACAAAAATTCTCTGATGTTGAAATGTTTACTTGTGAAAAATATTTTTTACACATTTTTATGATTTAAAGGTATACATTTACAAAAGTATAAGTTGTATATTTTCTAACATTGAAAAGCCAGAAATTTGGAAAAAAAAGACTCATAAATTTTGAGATTTAAAAAACACTCAAATTCTCTGACGTTGAAATGTTTGTGTGAAAAAAAGATTTGTATAATTAAAAAGCATAAATTTATTCTATTAAAATTAGGACATTCTCTGGTATTTTAAAGTCAGAATTTTTTTTAAACAAAACTCAGAAGTTTGAGATTATACAGTCATTGTGACAAAAAACACAAAAACACCAGAAGTCTGTGAAGACTGAGTTGGTTGAGAGATGAAGAGGCAAAGGATCGGAGCTCTTTTCCTAGATCGGACGATCTCCCGGACCGGCGCATCGAGTCTGCACCAGGAAGATGTTCTGATCAAAGAAAAAGAACCTGGGTCTTCTACTTCCATCCAGATGTGCATCTCAAACATTTACCCCTTAAACCTTAGAGGATTTCCTTTACTTTTAGGAGGAAATATCTGGCTTTATAATCTCTGAAAACTTCTGGGTTTGATATTTCTGACTTTCCAAAGTCAGACATTTCTAAGGTCAATGTTTTAGTTTTAATATCATTAATTCATTACTTTAATCATGGAAAATTAGATTTTTTTTCTTGCAAATATACATGACTTTCTAAGTAGAATAAGTTCTTTCTGGAAAATATGTGAACTGAATCTTAAAATGATTTAGTTTTTGCAGAGATTTACTCCTCCGTGGCCAGTTTGTTGTTTTTCTTTGATCTACAATGGCCCTAATGCTCCATGGTAAAATTTGCAAAACTCTGAACAAAGAAACACATGAAACGCTAAATAAATATAACATATTCAAACTTAATTTTTTTAAATTCTGATTTATAAAAAGCACATCCGGAATACGAGGCTACTTTTCTCCCAATGGAGCTGCTAAATGTAATTTATTTATTTGTTCACTTTGACTAAAAAGTGCTGCAGCTCATCGGCTTCGTTCTGTTCGGCCCCAAGTTGAATTTCAACCTGTAAAGCTAAACGAATCCTGTGGGATTTTGAATTCTTTGCAGAAAAAACAACAACAAAAAGAGTCTAATTTTCACTGAAGTCTTCGAAGAAAGAATGAGTGAGAGGATGTCACTCACGGTGGAGATCTTTTCTCTTCTCCCCCAGTCGATCGCTTCGTGTTGTAGCGGCAGTTTGCTTGAATGACAGAAGGCAGCAGATCGATAAGGTGTAACACACTGTGTGTGGAAGGTGAAGCTGAGAAACTCACTATGAAAGTAAGAAAAAAAAAGCTCTTATTTATTTGATGTCTTTTTACAAACTATTCAATGTTTGCATTACGACTAAATAAGGGTAAGTCCTATAACTACACCACAAAAATATACATCTAATATTATCTAAGTGATGACAGGGAAGCGCCAACGAATAAAAAGTCACACGTAAAATCTCCTAAGATAAAATAGAGCGGCTTTCATCTGCACAATAGCAGAAGCTTTTTAATGGGGTTCGGCTGTGATCAAAGACAAAAATGCTATTTAAACTCCACCTCACTCAAATCCAAAAACATATCACTCTAAATGAGTTGAGAGGGCTACTTTCCTGGAGAACTACATCCAGAACCAAAGAGAAGACTCGTCGTAATGCTGCGGCTGAAGATTAAACCATTTGTCTGATTACATTTCTTCTGTTTTCCTTAAATATTTCAGGTCATAAAACAAATGCAAGGGTAATTCCCGCTAAACCCAACAGCTGGCCGTGCCACCTTGGCAGCAACTACTGGGAGAACTGAAAACGAGTCTTTTACATCTCTGTGGAGGAATTTTTGCCAACTCAGCAACTTTAGAGGGTTTCCCAGCTTTAACGGTCTGTTTAAGGTCATGCCACAGCATCTCAATCAGATTTAGGATTGGACTTTGACTAGGCCACTCCAAAACCAGACACAACCACTGACTTGAACCGTTCTTACGAACAGAAAGGCGTCCAATGGGCCACCGGATACACAAACAGCAGAATGATAGATTTTGGATGCAGTCTTTTCCTCAACCAGGGAGGGAAGGAGCCAGATTTGACCCAGAGGGATGTAGGAGCACTAAAGGGGTTAAAGCAGTGCATTCTGGGATACTAAGTCCAAGCAGTAATTTCTGATTGTGACTGAAATCGTTATGACTGCGATTCAACGTATTGTGCAGCTCACTGTGGGGGACGTCTAGAGCTCAACGCTGGTCACTTTTTGTTCTTCTGGCATCACAAAGGTTCAAAGAGATCCAACGCATCAATGATGAAAAGATGCAGCTACTCTTGAAACTTATCAAAGGATTAAATGAATAAAAGTGGTCGGCTCCACACACAGACACACACTCCTGTGAAGTCCATCTCCCAGGTTAGCTAATGAGACTTTGATGATAATGACGGTGTGTAATGACCACCATTTCTCCACCTTAATGGTGGCCAGCAGCCATTTCCCACCTTGTGGCAAAGAAGCTTAGTCTTCAGAGTGCAGAGGCGTGGCCACAAAAAGGGAGAAAGTGCAGGGTAGAAAGCGAGCACTGAGGACTGAAGACGGTATTGTTCATTACATTTCTGGAATCGACAAAAAAAAAAAAAAAAGGGAGGTCTATTAAATACTGTTTGGCACAGAATTTCAGAGTAGCTGTGTAAAACCAACCAATACCAGCCGTGAAGAAGATATAAATCAAGCCTGGTAGTTTGGTAAAAATAAATAATTAGGACCAATATTCAAGCTCTGATCTTTGAAAAAAGTGGGGATGAAAACAGCAGCTGCTCCTCGAAGATATGTGCTTGTTAAATAATATCACATGTACGAAAAAAAAAAAAAAAATTCAAGTAAAACATCACGACTTTCAAAGGCTCTAAAAATTGACCTGCTTTCAAAAATGAAGCTAAATGATTTCCAAAGCCAAGCCTCACAGATATGAACGGGTGTCTTTGCATTGCTGGGTATTGATTTCTGCACACTTGGGGATAAAATCGTTAACGGCGCAGAAAAAAGGTCAGAGGGAGGACGCGGCGCTTATTTGCTGGAACAACTTTCGATGTGTCACTTGGCAGGCAGACCCCTCAGAGATGAGGCGACTGCACAGTGGGTTTAGTGGAAAACTAGTTTAGCGAGCAATTATCTTCATCATTACTGCTGCATACCAAGCCATCGTTCGGTTGGAGGCCTTGTTTTCCTGCTCTTCACCTCCATTCTCTCTGTTCTTGAGTCGCGGCGACTGTTTTCCACTTTTCTTTTGGCAGCTCAGGATCACCCAGTGTTTTTCTCACTGCTAGGAGACTTCACTTTTTTGTCAAATCATCCAAGAGTACAGAGTGTGCACAGCTATTAGACTTCAGCTCTGAATGGTATTTTTTTAAACCGAAACTGAAGGGCCTCTTTAATCTGTCACATCTCCAAACCCAACAACAACAAAAAAACTGCAGATATGAAATTTAACAAGTGTGAACTTTCACAATCTTGCACCAGAGAATTGACGGGAATCGCGACAACTACTGAATTAGCTTTTTCTGAGTCTCTGGTGCTTTTTTTATCTTAATAATTAAGTTCAAATGCTTAATAAGATTAAAAAATACTAGGGATGTGTATTGGCAAAAATCCGGTGATACGATATGTATCGCGATACATGGGAGACGATACGATATATTGCGATACTATGAGGAGGACGACATATTGTGATTTTTAAAACTTTATTTAACTGTCACAGCATTCTAAACACGTCAACCTGTTTCACACTTTAACACATCCAGTTGTTATTACTAGATCTAGTTGATCCACTGGAACAAAGAAGGTGAAAACAGCCACAAACTACATGTTATACTTTTAATTTATACTACAAAAATTACTGTCATCATTAATGGCTCCATTCAAATCCTTAAAAAAAAATAAAAACAATTTTTTTAATTAACAAATAAATCGATATTTTTTGTTTTGAATATCGATACAATATCGGGAACTAAAATATCGCGATATATCGGTGTATCAATATTTTCTTATATCCCTAAAAATTACATCTATAAAGTTTTCCTGTTGACATTTTCAACCTATTTGTGAAAATCCCCATAACTGTGTTGATTGATAATAGTACTTGACAATTCTTGTTAGCAGAATTGCTAATGCTAATACCACCTGGACGGCTGGAAGAACAGCTCACTAAATTTCGCAAAGATTGACGTCGGGTGTCAATCTCGAAAGCTTAATGTCCCGACTCGTTGTCCTGTTGGATCACCTCACTGTTAGATCATTGGCTAGATTGAGGAAAAGCAACACAGAAACCAGCAGGGCTCAACCCTACAACCGTCTGGTTGTACAGCGGCCAGCTTCACGTCACAAAGGGGACCAAGGAAGCAGCTCCTGCACCAAAATGGATACCATCAAGTGCGACTAAAACCGCAGATGCCCAGGTTGAGCCACACAGCCACTACCAGAACTTTTGGGTAATTTCGTCGGACCGTCACAGTATGCGTGTGTCTCCATTTCTTCCGTTGCGCAATTTCAGGAACCGAGGGAAATTATGTCAGCGGACGTCACCAAAGAAGCGGCATTCGTAAAATCGGAAGAGTTGCTGGCGAAGCTGGCGAGGCGGCTTATAACAACCCAGCAACTAGAAACGCAGCAACCATCCCCGCTTCTTCTGTTGTCGATTTTGTTATTCGCTGCTGCCGTGCGTGTGCGGCTTTTGTTGCAGACCGGTGACGCCACTCGCTGGCGAAATGGTCGCGATATGCGGACGTCTTATCAAATTCCTTAAAAAGGTCCGATTTTGTATGGAGCAGAGGTCGCGCTACAAGTTTCTGTTCTCAGTGATTTTGACTGATGTGGTCAAATAAATCCGGTCATAATCTGTATTTTACCGGTACATTTTTTTAAATGATCACAAATATTGTTTTTTAATTTTCATTCATTACAATGAATGAAAAACAAACTGGACAGAGAACCCACATTATGCTATCACATAATGACAGATTAATACGCTACATGTATTAATAATGAACATTTCACCTGCTGTGGCCTGAACATGGAGCTGAAATGCGCTCCCACTTGTACGTAATGGAGGCCGAATCCGCTCTCTGTTGCCATTTTTCTCCTGTTAAATTGATCAGGATTCAGCAAGACTCTCTGATTAATGGCTTTTCTTATTGCAGGAGGAAATCCTGCAGCATGCGTTCTTTTTGAATCAGTTAAGCTACAGGGATCTGTCACCGCCGGCCATAGCCTCAGTGTCTCTTAAACGCGCTGTCAGCCCCCAATTAGCGAAATGCACTGGGTATATGGTGTCCAGGTCTGAGGTTTAACGCTGAGCTGCTCTTTTTCTGATTAATTTAGCTACCTGTACTCGGTGCAGAGCCGCACACATTTTTAACTTTATGCACAAAGTGGTCAGAAGTGTGAATTGCAATCTGTCAAAATGACGGATGGCCTTCAGATTTTTCCATCAACGTAAAAAAAACCCCCCAAAAAACGGTAAAATACGGAAAATATTCAGTTAACAAGACACCATGGCTGAGAGGACCAAGCCAGCGGATTTACCCCCCTCCCAAAACTCGTCTAGCGAAAACGGGCCTCATGAATGGCTGAAGGAGGCAAGGTGAGCATTTCAAACCAGAGAACACTACACTGAACTGAACTGTCAAGCACGGTGGTGGCAGCGATATCCTGTGGGGCTGTTTTACTGTCCCAGGGCACAAAGAGGATAGACTAATAAAGTAGGGTAGCTATCTACTGATTCTTGGACAGATGTTTGGTGTTCTAGCTTCTGCAGCGGCCTATTCAAAGCCCTGACCTCAACTTTCAGCCTTCCCTCTAGTTGTTTAGTTTTTTTTTGGCTACATCGCCATTTTAAACTTAATATTTTTTGGTGAGGATAATATTGTTGAGCAAACCTAAAATATGCACATAGAGGCGGTCTTCCATCTCATTTCCACAGCTTCAGTTTTATGCATCAACTGAGCAAAAATTTGCCAAAGCATGGAGACAGATAGGGGGCTAATTACTTTCATTAGAATGCAAGGCTGTGATCTGCTAAACTGTAAGGCGCACCTTAATCCGCCGGCTAATTATGGGATGTTCTGTGCTGCTGTAAGTGGTGGTGTTGTTCAGATAGATTTGAGCCCATGAGTGAAACACAAAAAGCCTGTCCTTTAATTTAATGCAGAATCTCTGGTGAGTGCATCAGCTCGTTTAAGGATCCACATATTGGGGTTGCATCAGTAATGGCTGCTAAACGAAGATTCCCGGGAAAGTAAAATCCTGACGTGCCTGGTAAAAAGCTGTCCTGATCACAGAGGAAGCAAAGAACACAAAAACCAAGGCTGCTGCAGACGTCACAGCGTCGAAAGACAGTTGAAAAATATAGAATATTCTCCTTTTTCCAGAGCATTTAACACAATTCAAGCCTAATTTGCTTGATCTGATTTGCTTTGTCAGAAACTCCAGAAGACACAGGTGGAGCCCTCAACAATTGCCTGGATCAACGACTACCTGAAAACAAACCACTGAAGGATTGTGTGTCAAACCAGGTGGTCAGCAGCACAGGAGCACCACAGGGGACCGTACTCTCACCATTCCTTTTCACTCTGTACACCTCAGACTTCCAGTACAACATTTAGTTTGAATGTACTTGTATTAAGTTCAGACTGAGCTAAACATTTAGCTAAAATGCAAATTCACTTGCCGATGGGCGGAAATAGACTATCAAAATAAAAGCTGGTTCTTGCGAACCTCTATATAAACTCCTGCCGCTGGTGCAGTAACTGAATTGGCATTAAAACGTAGCTTTCGGTGACCGACACATTTTATTTTATTAATAGCTTTTTTGGTATTTTTACTATTTATATTTTATATTGTTTAGTACTTATCTTGTACTGTATTCTGACTTTACTTTTCCTAGTTTTATTTTGTATTGGTTATGTGATGTTGTATGTTATGATTGGCTTTCTGTACAGCGCTTTGGTCAGCTGTCATGCTGTTTGTTAAACGGCTCCTCTTACGTTTTAAGCTGAAATATTGTACAGGTCAAGAAGAAACGAAACGCGTCTTGCCAGCAGTTTATTTAGAGGTTTGCAAGTCCCAGCTTTTTTCTTTTGGTAGCCCAGTTCCGCTTATTGGCCGGGGAATTTGCATTTTAGCTAAATGTTTGGCTCTGAAATAAATATTTAGTTTGAAGCTTAACATTTAGCTAGCATCTTGTTAGCTATATATTTAGTTTCAAGCTAAATGTTGAGCTTGGAGCTAAAAATTTAGTTTGCTAATTCAATATTTAGGTATAAACTGTAACATTTATAAATAAGCGAATGACATGGTGTAAATATGACCTTAAAAAATGAACTCCCACTTTTTTCTCTTAGCTCAATAACTCAACATTATTGCCGTTATGTTTCCCGTAATGTTTGACTGTGTAGCTTTACGAACGGCACCCCATAGAACTGATTGTGGATCGCACTTTCTGACATCTCAGCCTAGAGAAGAAGACACTGACGCAGATAAAGCAGATGACTGACTACAAGTCATGCAGTGCAAAAAAAAAAATATCTTCCTTTGGTTCAAAGGCGTCTGCTGTCATATTTTCACAAAACAGGAAATTATTTTCCAACTTGACGGCTCTGGAAAGATAAAACTAGAAAAGTAGAAAGTGCAACATAAATGTCAAAACCATCTTATCCAAATATCTTCAGTTGAGTCTTAATACAGCCTGGAATAACAAGATACCTTTCAACAAGACAAACTAGTAAACTAGAAACCTTCTCCACACAGCAGCCTCTGTGATGTCAACCTCTGGGGTTTAAAAACACACCTGTCCATAACAAAACATAAAAAATATTTTTAAATGTTACTCCTACATATTTCATACAACCTGATGGGGAAAAAAAGTGCATCTGTATACTTTTCGCCTCATCTGCTCTCTGCAGACTCTCTGGTTATTTATCAACAATATTAAATGTTACCATTAAAGGGCTAAATAGATGCCATCAGTTCTCAAATTCTGACTCTAATCGCTTGATTTGCAGCGATGCCAGACTGAATGAGCAAACAGAGACAAACTGAGACTTCGGTTGAATTTTAAAGTCTGCTCTCTGTGATCAGATTTTACTGCCGTCTAATGGAACCGGAGGTTTAAGGGCATTTTGCTTCTTTTTATACATGCAGCACATTGAAAAAGTTCACCACGCACTTCAAGAATGCAAATTTTACTAATTAAAATCTGAAAAGTGTGGCATACATTTGTGTTCATCCCACCTCAGTTTTACTCATCTTCTCCAGAGTGAAATTTTTTGCTCCTTCGTATTTGCAAGAATGACTCCCGACTCGGTTTGGATTTTGACCGTCACAGGACAATTTCCACAGATCGTCTTTCGGATTTAGGACTGGACTTTCAGCCGTAACACAAAAAAAAACGCCCTTTGAACTTAACTGTTGCCTTGAAGCTGTGGTTGGATGTTTAAGGTTGATGTCCTGAAGGAAGGTCAACCGCCGCCTCAGTCTCAGGGCTTTGCATTTAGCCCCATCTGTATCCTCATCCCCTCTAACCAGGTTTCCTGTCCCTGCTGAATCAAGCACTCACACAGCATGATGCTGCCAACACCATATGTTGCCATGGAGATCGAATATTGAGAACAATGCGTCTTATCTGACCGGAACGCTTTATTCCACATGTGCTCATGACTTTCTTCTTGCCACTCGACCATAAACTCCAGATTTGTGGATCTGGGACTAATAGTTGTCATGTCAGCAGCTCCTCCAGTTACGGTGAGCATCTTGGTTGCTTCTCTGTCTAATTCTCTTCTTTGCAACATCTTATTAGACTTGTTCTTGACCCATAGTGTTTCTATACTCAGATGAAGCTCTGTGAGACACTTGCAGCTTGAGATATTGTTTTATGACCTAACCCTGGCCTTAAGCTGGGCCTACACTGTGTAATTTCTGGCCCATTTTCAGGGTATTTTCCAGTCGTGCAACAATTTTTGCGATCGAGCCGTGTTTTGACCTAATCCTGTGTTGTGTAGTATATAAACGGGGTCACGAGAAGTGATTAACACCTCCCAAACAGCTCCCGATCACTGAATTTACCTGAACCTCTCACAGCCACAGGTCACTCCCTGGAATACTTCTCAACAAAGTACACAAGTAACCTGGCTGTAATTAAGTACAACAGGCAATATAATAATGTTGTAATTATGTTTTAAGTGGAAGTGTCAGTAAAGTGGAAGTGTCAGTAAAAAAAGACAGAAAATAAAATATTGGAGTTTATGAACTTCAGATGCCTTCAAAAGATGCATTGAAATAACTAGTTACCCCGCATAATCTCTTCTTGCATATTAAATTTAAGGTTCATTCATTTCTCTCATATTAGCAGACATCAGTATGGTAAAAAAACTGCAGTAAAAGTATGCAGTTAACGGTAGTGAAGTTGAAGTTTCTCTGCAAAGAACGTGGCGAACTTCTGGGGTTTTCTTATTAATCTTTCCTTCCATCCTTGTCCTCCCCCCCTTCTTCCTCCCTCTTCTTCTTCTTCGTAGTAGTAATAGTAGTACTAGGTCCGGACACAAACGCGCGTACAGTGTAGCCTTCGGGTCACATCCGAGCTTCGGGTCGAACAGTGTGAGAACATGAGCTGGAGCTGAATACGACGCAGTGTGTGCCCAGCTCTAAACTTCAACAGTTTTTTAAAGTTACACAGACAAAAGTTAACTAATATTTAGCTTCGAACTAAACATTTAGCTAATATGCTAACTTACTTGCACAGCTCTTAGTTAAATATTTACTTGGAAGCAATATATTTAGCTAGCCAGTTTAGCTTGCTAGCTAAATATTATGCTTACTAAATAAATAGTTAGTTTGAAGCTGTGACAATAATAAATTAATAAATAACATGGATGTAAATATGGCTTCAAAAAATGAACCCAAATTTTTTTCTTATGACTTATGAAATGTTTTGTTTAAAGCTGAATATTGAGCTAGAAAGCTAACTGGCAAGTTCGAAGCTAATATTTAGCTTCGAACTAAGCATTTAGCCAACTATTAAGCCAATATGCCTAATTTACTTGCATCGCTCTCAGTTAAATATTTACTTTGAAGCTATATATTTAGCTAGTCAATTTAGCTTGCTAGCAAAAATATTTAGCTTGCTAATTAAATATTTAGTTAGCTTGCTAGCTAAATGTTTAGCTAGCCAATTTAGCTTGCTAGCAAAATATTTTGCTTGCAAATTAAATATTTAGTTTGAAACTGTGATATTAATAAATTAATAAATAACATGGATGCAAATATGACTTAAAAAAATGAACCCACACTTTTTTCTTTTGACTAATGAAATATTTAGTTTAAAGCTGAATATTGAGCTAGCAAGCTAAGTGGCAGGTTCTAAGCTAATATTTAGCTTTGAAATAAACATTTAGCTAAATATTAAGCTAATATGCTAATGAATTGTTGTTGAAAGTGTGCTCTACAAATAAAATTGCCTAAATTGCCTAATTTACTTGCATAGCTCTCAGTTAAATGTTTACTTGGAAGCTATAGAAGCTAGCAAGTTTAGCTTGCAAAATATTTAGCATCAAGCTAAATATTTAGCTTGCTAATTAAATATGTAGTTTTGAAACTGTGTCATTTATAAAATAAATAAATAAAATGGATGAAAAAATGAATTAAAAAAATGAACCCACATTTTTTTTTTATCACAGGCTAAATAACCCAAATTATTGCTGTTAATTTTTGACTGTGTAGCTTTCCAAACGGCACCCCATAGATTTCATGGTTAAGAAATTATTACATTAATATAACCTTTTTATTCCACTTTACAACTATGCACAACTTTGTTTCGGTCCTGCACATAAAACCCAAAATACACTAAAGTTTACGCTTACAATTGGACAAAATGTGGAAAGGTTCAAGAGGTTTGAATATTTTTTGCAAGACACCAGGCGTACGAAGGAAAGAAAGGAAACTTATAAGGCACAAAAAGCATTTAAAAAATAAATCTTAACATATTTGAATCTTGAAGAGGCTTTCACAGGGCAGGCGATCTTAGGAGTTAGTTAAATTTAAATCTAATGGTGATAGTCTTAAATCACTGGCTGTTTGTGGGGAAGGCATATATTTGCGTGTATGCGCTCCCTGCATCATATTACTGTAGCACGGTTTTGCCTGACTAACTTTAAAAAGCCATCTGAAAGCTTTTTCACCGCTTCTTTGGGGTTCTTTACATGCTTTACCCCTGTTGACACACAGAAGGAGGGGAAGAAAAACCATCTGCTTGTGTTGCATAAGTTTCTGCATCTGTCATGGGAATAAAATAGTAAAGGAGCAAATAAACACCACCAAAAAGCACAGTCAGAGACAGCATGCCGACACTCGCTGTATGTGTCGTGGATGGAGGGATAACTTAATGAGCCTTCTGCATATTTCCGGATTAACCCAGTTTGCATTATGACACATGCAGCGACTCCTGCATGTGACTTATATTTAAACCCGATCATCGGTTAGTGCACAGGACATACCAGCAATGTGATCCAGGAGCATATCGGCGGATATATTTGCATCTCAAACTAATCCAGCCGCTAGAAAACACATTCTCAGTCCCAGATGTTTTGCTGCGGGTCAAACTAACAATTGTATTTGGGTTATTTTAACAGAAAGCTTTTGAGTAATGAGAAAAGCTTCAAACCTCCATCCAACTGAATGACCAGCATGCACAGCGTGAGACAGATTAGCAGGAGGAAAATAGGCTGGGAAAAAAACTTGGAGAGAACCCTGCTGTAGATATCTCAAACACAGTAATTAACTATTTGTCACTTCTGGCAGAAAGACACACAGCAAAACCTTTGGGCCAAAAGTCGCTTCAGTTTTCAGAGCTCAGTGGTCCAATCTGAATGCAGGCGAGTGCTCTTGGCAACCCTGCATCTCTGTAAATGGATGCTATAGAGAAATTAATTTGATCTTCTGTTTCCTCTTCATGATTCAGATCTGGTATACATATTTTTAAATAGTTTTAAACATTGCATAGAAAATAATTTACTTGTTCCTTTCTGTTTTCCACTGAGGTACAATTTCAATCTTTGCATCAGTGTTTTTGGCTTTGTCACCTTTCAGAAGACAAAAGTGTGGGAAGAGGCCAAGAATCAGACCAACAAGTCGTGTTTTTGTCGCTGGACGATGAACCTTCTTAACTATGAGGAAAATAAAGCATTCTAAAAAATGCTCAGCATTTGCATAGCTGTCTTTAGGAATAAAAAAGATAAGCGCTGAATCTGTTCCCTGGCCTCTACAGAAGCAGATGAACTCCTGAGCCAATGGCGTGCAGCCAAAGATGCACCAACTTTATTAGCCCTGGTATTATTTTCCATCCGGTGATCCTGGCATCCGTCTGATCTGCTGGATCTCGTCCATCTCAGGTCGTTTCCTATGAATGAGTTTGGATTCTCTCCCGCTTTCTCCTTAGTTTGCTTTGGTCAACAACCTGTCTCGGAATCAATACAACAGATTCTAATCGACTGCATTGGAGACAAAAAATAAGATGAGACAACCATGAGCCTGCAGAACCTGACTGCTCAGCAGCAGCAGATATCCCACATATTTTCTTTAAAGGTAGTTTAATGCATGGAAACTGGGAGAAATGAGACCTACGTTGGTGTTATTACAGCAGGTGCAGCTTACATCAAATCGCTTCTGTTTCCTGAGAAAGGAGCCAAATGAGACGAGTGGCGTCGGAGGATTAAATAAGTGGAAACATTTTATCATTTATCCCTCCATCTATCCCCTCCCGTTTCTCTGGTGTCACCCATGGCCTCAAAGGAAAACACTCTGATCTCATTATGTCTGCGAACGTGTGTGCTTCACAGATGGAAATGTGTGCGCGAGAAACGCTTTAAACCCTCCGTAAGGCAGCGAGACAGACAGTTGAACTGTGACCTTCCAGTTCTTGGCTCCTTTTACTTTGCTTCTAAAAACCCAGCTCTGTCAATATTTTTAAAACGTTCTGGATGAATAGTTCTTCAGGTTGTCTGAAGGTCTTCTTTTAAATTCAGTCTTTTAGATGTTGGCGACTTCATTATTTTCAGTAATTCCTTGTTTGATGAATAACGAAGTTGAAGATTTTAAGCCTTTTGTTACATAAAAATAGAAAGTAGACAACAGTTCCAATTTATTTACTTAAATCAATGAAATTATTTTTTATAATAAATATATAATCTATCTATCCATCTATCCATCTATCCATCCATCCATCTATCTGCAAGGCAACCAGACCCACCCTAAGATCATCTATGGGAAGAAAATTTTCGATACGTTCACGAGTCATGCAGTGATCTTAAAATTCTCCGCTGAAATTATCAAAAAAGTTGCTAAAAACTTCAGTTTTACTTTTGTTTTTAAGCAATAAGCATCCGGAGGCGAGTGGTTCTCCATCAGCAAGAGTTTCTTAATAGTTGGATGAGACGTTAAATGACAAAATCTTGTCATTTCTGCTATATTTAATGGCTAAAGTGTTAAATGCATAGGAAGGTGATATATAGTATATTAATCTACTCCAACATGGATAAGTTACGATTCATGTTGTAGTTTTCTTCAACAAGTCATTTTATTTTCCACTTTAATGGGCTCTTCTTTTAAAAGCAACCACCATCCCAAGAATACACAGATTTTTATATTTAAATACTGCTGGGAATGAACTTCTGATAAAGGTGCACCAGTCAGGCTTTTAACAGTTGGCCAGTATGACCTACCACAAAAGACAATGTGCAAAATGTTTGGCTTCCAACAGAAAAAAAGAACTACGAAATTATTTATATTTCTGCATCAAAGCACTTTCCAGAGAAAATTATGTTGATTTGTTCAAAAGCCTTTCTGATAGCTGTCAAACTGTGGTAACTTTAGTATTTTTAATAGAAAAAACGGGAACATCTTCAAAACAACAGAACTACTGATTAAGGTTGGTTTGAGAGATCGCCAGACAATCTGGTTACTTGAAAGGAAATATAAGGAACTGAGAGCCACTTTAAGACTTTTGTACATGACTGTAGGAATAATTGACTAATTTAAGTGGAATGCTAATAGGTCGGTTTTTTTATGTTCTGCTCACTCTCCATCAACAAGAAACAGCAGCACACCATCACTCAAAAATGAAAATCATAAAAGCTCCCAAACAAAATCAGCACAAAGCAGGTCTATTAAAACCTGGACTTAGATGCCCACACACTGAGCGTCTCCCATGCTCTGTTCCTTTAAGTCTGATGGGTTTCTCTCACTCCTTTGTATCTTCATTCTCAGGTGCTTTGGCACAAAAACAAAAACTCTTTCAACCCACTAATCACTGTGGAAAACAAAAAGGATGCTTCTGGGTGAAGGTGGAAGAAGGCACAAGATACGGAATGATGCTTTAAACTTTGTCGTGTGTGAGCGCACGCCTTCTTCTGCAGAGGCTTTCCTGTTTCGGCCATTAGCTAAACGTTTGGAGCAACAAAGTCTTTTTTTTAATGAAAATGTGAGAGAAGAAGAAGATGCAACTGTTATTGTTAAATTATAGAGTCTACCTGTCACATAGCTGCCTGCCATCAAGTCAAAGATTCACATTTTGGTTTCTACATAGTAGGGGTGTAACGGTACACAGAAATCATGGTTCGGTACATAGTTGGGGTTTTAAAGTCACGGTTCTGTACGTTTTTGGTACACTTTAATCAAGAAAAATAAATACAAAGGTACGTCTGACTTTTTTTTTTTACTTTGATCAGCATTAAACGAAAAAAATATCTGAATTCTTTCCTTTCAATTCCTGAAATAAATTTGATTTTGCTATATTCTATAACTTAAGAAATTGCAGGTATAGAACCCACTGGAGATTTGATTGAATTTTTTTATTTTTTATAATGAAAAATAGTACATGCAGACAGAGCCAGAGTAAAACAAAATATAACCGCTTTAAAACAGTCAGCGTTAATGTTTAGAAATGTTTAAATAATAATTTGCCCACATTTAAGAAAAAAACAAGCTTAAATCACTTTTGGAGTTGTCTTGATATTTCGACAGCCTAGTTTCCCAGCTGTACCTGAATGCAGCATGGGCAGCTGTTGAGAAAATCCCTTCTCATCAACAGGGATTCTTCCGACTTGTGTTAAAAATAAAATAAGTCGTTTGTGCTGATTGGATGCTACTGGTAGCCATGTTGACATCAGCTGGTTTTTTCTCTAGTATCAGTGATGTTTACATTCAGCTTGACATTGTTTCAGGTGAGTCATTAAGTTCAGTGCAGAGCGTGTTATGGACCTTATTGCTGATGAAAGATGTGTTCGCTGACAAAGTTGTGGTTCGGTCCAACTTACTTATTCTACTGTTTCTGCATGAGAAACCATTAATGTTCCTAAATAGCAGAGTTTAGTGATAGCTGGGAGTCCTTTCTGTTTTGTTCATACGGGTCATTGTGACCAAGCCTTAAGTTAAATGTTCCTGGACTCCTTCTTAGAAGCTTCAAAGGAAGCTTGCTTTACAATTAAAAGACACATTTAAATGCAACCTACTATGCTTTTTTGGTACATTTTCCCACTGTACCACCTGCAGACGCCGTTGTGTTTGCCTCTAACTAATGTGAAGACATTTCAGTTGTGTATATTCGATGCAGACAGTCGCTCAGTGCATGGTGTACTCTAGCTACAGTATTTGCTTTACAATAAGCAAGAGCAGATTGGTCTCAAAAACTTGAATCCCTCGGGTTTGTGTCCGTGACTCATTAAAAGCTTCACCCAGACACATTAGATCTGGTCTTCATCTGACGATCATGTCTTAAAGCCAAGCAAATGCCAGATTAGTCTTTTAAGCCTGCAGTGAGTAGAAGGTATCTGGGAGCTGTCTGGCAAAGACACAAAGCTAAAACTGGCATCAAAACTATTATCCTTTACTGAAAACCCAGAGATTGTGTCTTCCAGCTGAAACGTTTCATCACCACAATGGTGAACCGATAACAATAAGCCTCAATAAGCACACAGAGTATGACAGTCTGTGTGATATTTCTGCCGTCTTTGTGACATGATTTAAAAAACGTTATGATGTAGAAGTTCGGACGGAATCATCCTTCATGGTTACAGATCATTAGTCTGGCAGCAGCAGCTTTAGTATGCTCCGACTTATTAATTCGAGGGTTGGGAAGGGAGTGCGACAAGCACCGTGATGTGTGTGAGGCCTTTGTTTAAAGTACAGCGAATCTGAGTCACTTTAGCTTTCAGCGTTTGATGCAGCTGAGGCTTCTGTTGTTGCACAAAATAAGTGTTAAAAAAAAAGATGTTTGTGCCACAGGCTCACACATTACATGTCAGTCAGTTTAGTTAACATGTACCAGCATGTTTGCTGCAGAGTGGAGAAGTAAAACTGATCACGATGGAGGAGGTCTAGTGAATATGCCATCTCTAGCTAGCTACTCATTTGGGCGGGAGGCGGGGCCAACACACCGGGAAAGGTTGGCAGATCATCACAGGGGAAAAGAGAGTACCTGGAGAGAACCAAGTCGTGGATGGGGAGAACATGAAAACTCCGAGCAGAAAGATCCGAGGCTGGGATTCAAAGCCAGAACATCAGCAGTGCCACCAACTACTGCTGCTGATTAATGTCTGAGGAAACGGTTTCATACTCTATTCACATCCAATGGTTTCATTTACAGCTAGGAGAGTGTCAGGAAGAAGGAGGAGAAGTCATCCATCCATCCATCCAGTCATCCATCCAGTCATCCATCCATCCAGTCATCCATCCAGTCATCCATCCATCCATCCAGTCATCCATCTATCCAGTCACCCATCCAGTCATCCATCCAGTCACCCATCCATCTATCCATTCACCCATCCAGTCATCCATCCATCCATCCAGTCACCCATCCATCTATCCAGTCATCCATCTAGTCATCCATCCATCCATCCATGTATCCAGTCATCCATCCAGTCATCCATCCATCCATCCATCCATCCAGTCATCCATCCAGTCACCCATCCAGTCATCCATCCATCCAGTCATCCATCCATCCAGTCATCCATCCATCCAGTCATCCATCCATCCATCCAGTCATCCATCCATCCATCCATCCAGTCATCCATCCAGTCACCCATCCAGTCATCCATCCAGTCATCCATCCAGTCATCCATCCATCCAGTCATCCATCCATCCAGTCACCCATCCAGTCATCCATCCAGTCATCCATCCATCCAGTCATCCATGCATCCATCCAGTCATCCATCCATCCAGTCTTCCATCCATCCATCCATCCATCATCCAGTCATACATCCAGTCATCAATCCATCCATCCAGTCACCCATCCAGTCATCCATCCAGTCATCCATCCAGTCATCCATCCATCCAGTCACCCATCCAGTCATCCATCCAGTCATCCATGCATCCAGTCATCCATGCATCCATCCAGTCATCCATCCATCCAGTCTTCCATCCATCCATCATCCAGTCATACATCCAGTCATCAATCCATCCATCCAGTCACCCATCCAGTCATCCATCCAGTCATCCATCCATCCATCTATCCAGTCATCTATCCATCCAGTCATCCATCCATTCATCCAGTCATCCATCCATCCATCCAGTCATCCAGTCATAGATCCATCCATCCATCATACAGTCATCCATCCATTCATCCATCCAGTCATACATCCATTCATCCATCCAGTCATCCATCCATCATCCAGTCATAGATCCATCCATCCATCATACAGTCATCCATCCATTCATCCATCTATCCAGTCATCCATCCATCTATCCAGTCATCCATCCATCTATCCAGTCATCCATCCATCCATCATCTAGTCATCCATCCATCCATCCATCCATCTATCCAGTCATCCATCCATCCATCTATCCATCCATCCATCCATCCTCCATCCAGTCATCCATCCATCCATCCATCATCCATCCAGTCATCCATCCATCCATCATCCATCCATCCATCCATCATCCAGTCATCCATCCATCCATCCATCCATCTATCCAGTCATCCATCTATCCAGTCATCCATCTATCCATCCACCATCCATCCATCTATCCAGTCATCCATCCATATATATCCATCCATCCAGTCATCATCCATCTGTTCAGTCATCCATCCATCTATCCAGTCATCCATCCATCCATCTATCTATCCAGTCATCCATCCATCTATCCATCCAGTCATCCATCCATCATCCAGTCATCCATCCATCCATCATCCAGTCATCCATCCATCCATCATCCAGTCATCCATCTATCCATCCAGTCATCCATCTATCCATCCAGTCATCCATCCATCCATCCATCCAGTCATCCATCCAGTTATCCATCTATCCATCCAGTCATCCATCCATCTATCCAGTCATCCATCCTTCCAGTCATCCATCTATCCATCCAGTCAACCATCTCTACATCCAGTCATCCATCCACTCATCCATCAATCCATCCAGTCAACCAACCAGTCACCAATCCAATCATCCATCCACTCATCCATCCAGTCACCAATCCAGTCATCCATCCATCCATCCACTCATCCATCCAGTCATCCATCCATCCATTTAGTCATGCATTTAGTTAGCAATGCATAGATGAATCGATATTTTTACCCAGACCTACCATCCATCCATCCATCCATCCATCCATCCATCCATCAAATCCCATATTTCAAATAATCTTTACATTTAGGCTTTTTTCCAAATTAGTTTCACACATGTTCTGTTTTATCGCTCTTCCCTTTGGAGATGCTGAAACAGATTGAGCCGACAGGATCTGCACAGCAGGAAAAGGAGAACAGCATGCGAACAACGTGCAGAAACAAGATCAATATGACAGTTTTTCCACGAATTATTTCCTGATGATTAAAGGCTGTTGTTTGCTCAGACGATTTAATCGCTAGAAAAATACTGTAGGTCTCGTAATCAAACATGACAGCTCGTCACTGGGTTTAATAGCTCTGGACTGAACGCAGTTCAGCTGGAAACTTGGCAGGGGGAACAAATGGCATATATATGATGAGGATATGTTGCTTTTTGTGTGATTTTAAAGCTGAGCGGAGATGATAGCTGGTCTGATGTGTAGCTTAAAATCCGGTTAATAGATCAAGGGTGTAAACTTTAGCTGGTCAGTTGTGCACACCCTCAGTAATGGATGATATTTGGATGCTAAAATGAACGTGGACCAGAAGGAAAAAAACATAACTGGTTATCTAAAATCTTTCGTTGACAGACATTCAGTTTTAACGACGAAACAATCAGAGATTTGTGGCTGATTTTTAGTTTTAAATGCAATTAAATTCACAGCTTTGTTTTCAGAGGGGTGCAGTAAGTCTCTGGAGGGGGTGATTCAAGTTGTTATGGGATGAAATTTAAATCCTACACACTGCTCCTTTTAAGTGGTTCCGCCGCATAAATTAATCAAAATGTGACCACAACCAACAAAGTTAACCTTATCTTCTTAACCACATCACATTCTGGAGCAAGTTGCCTACAAATATGGTCTGAAGTGGTAACGGCAAGGGGGGAAAAAAGTTATCGGTTTAAGGAAATCTTATCACATCCAGACTCCTTCACACCCATCAGCAGCTTTAAAATGGACCACATTATGAAATAATATTGCATAATGCAATATTATGTGAGGCTAGAAGCAGATGTATTTAACAAATGTTTCAGATAATAAAACAAACTTTAATATCAGACAAAATTTACCTGAGAAAATAGTAAAAGTTTTTTTCTTTTTTTAAGTAAAAGTTTTTTTTACAAAATAATGAACAAAAAAAAGCAGTTTTCAAATGATTTAATTTATTAAGGGAAAAAAGCCACAGTGGTTGTGTTTATCTGGTTCTATCTGCTCACCACAGCCAGGCCTGGTTGCTACCTGAGCTGCAGAATCAAGAAATTCCTTCAATCCAACCTATTTGACAGAAGGATAATTTAACAATGGTGAATATTTACCTGAAAGGGCAAAATTACAACACAATCATACTGTGCAGGAATGTGCATGTGTGTTTGTGCATTAAGAAAAAGAAAAGAAAAGGTTTTGTGCTTAAACATAACTTTTTTGTGTATATATATATATATATATATATATATATATATATATATATATATATATATATATATATATATATATATATATATATATATATATATATATATATATATATATATATATATCACATACGTTTTTAAAAAGTCACCATTCAAATGTGTTGATATTTCGGCCCATACCCTCTGCTTTTTGGTGTTGTCTTTGTAAATATGTGTGGTGTCATATATACCCTAATTTTAGGAGTATTGAGCAAAGCTGAATATACAGTAAGCCGCACCAGCTAAATTTTAAAAAGAAAATCAATTTTCTACATATATAGGCCGCACCTGATGTAACTGAGTAAATGTAACTATTTACTACACACTTCTGTCAAATAGGTTGGATTGAAGGAATTTCTTGATTCTGCAGCTCAGGTAGCAACCAGGCCTGGCTGTGGTGAGCAGATAGAACCAGATAAAAAAATGGCTTCACAGGCAAGGATATTGTGGCTACTAAAATTGCACCTAAATCAACAATTTATAGGATTATCAAGAACTTCAAGGAAAGAGGTTCAATTCTTGTTAAGAAGGCTTCAGGGCGTCCAAGAAAGTCCAGGAAGCGCCAGGATCGTCTCCTAAAGAGGATTCAGCTGGGGGATCGGCGTGCCACCAGTGCAGAGCTTGCTCAGGAATGGCAGCAGGCAGGTGTGAGCGCATCTGCACGTACAGTGAGGTGAAGACTTTTGGAAGATGGCCTGGTGTCAAGAAGGGCAGCAAAGAAGCCACTTCTCTCCAAAAAAAAACATCAGGGACAGATTGATCAGAAAGTCTGGTGAATGGACTGCTGAGGACTGGGGCAAAGTCAAATTCTTCGATGAAGCCTCTTTCCAATTGTTTGGGGCATCTGGAAAAAGGCTTGTCTGGAGAAGAAAAGGTGAGCGCTACCATCAGTCCTGTGTCATGCCAACAGTAAAGCATCCTGAGACCATTCATGTGTGGGGTTGCTTCTCATCCAAGGGAGTGGGCTCATATACAATTTTGCCCAAAAACACAGCCAAGAATAAAGAATGGTACCAAAACACCCTCCAACAGCAACTTCTTCCAACAATCCAACAACAGTTTGGTGAAGAACAATGCATTTTCCAGCACGATGGAGCACCGTGCCATAAGGCAAAAGTGATAACTAAGTGGCTCTGGGACCAAAACGTTGACATTTTGGGTCCATGGCCTGGAAACTCCCCAGATCTTAATCTCATTGAGAACTTGTTACTCAGTTGCACATTCTAATCTGAGTATGCGACTTTATTTTTAATAACTGCACAGCACTTTGGTTTTTGTAATTGTGTCCTTAATGTACATAAATTATTCTTATTCTGTTTCTTTCTGTTTTTCTTTTTCTACTTTTCTTGAGTGATCGTGAATGCTTCTATTACCCATCTTTGCTGCTGTTATAGCCGAATTCCCCCCTTTCTGGGACAATAAAATATTATTCTAGTCTATCAATTCTTGCTGTACAGTATGTTATTCTTAATAGCCTCCCAGTTTGCTGTACAATAAAGGATATTTCTTTTCTATTGTATCTAATAGGCCTAACTTGGCTCAGTTCAGTGTTAATGTTTCAACATGGGTTCCACGGGAAACCTAAACCAGAAAGAAACCCCATCAGGAACATCTTGATGATTGCAAAGACGTTTGATTAAATATTCCGTGGACAGAAGACACAAAAATGTAATAAAGCCTTAAGAGTGGCCTAGTCAAAGCCCATACGTGGATATGAATGAGAAAAAGCGATTAGACAGTATAAACAGGTTGCTCTTTCTCATAAACCCTCCAAGTGCGGACGGGTTTCTAAATTGAGACGTGGATGACATCAACAGAGAACAACTCGGAGGTAACTTCTTTTTTTTTTCTCCAATCACCACCCACCGTTTCATCCCTCCCGCATCAGCAGATCTCAGAAGAACGTAGGATGGGAAAACGCTGTCCCACAGTCTCCACAGCAGTTGACAGGGTAGAAAAGGGAGAGGAGCTGTTGTTTCAACCACCTCCTCTGCATTTGATTCCCTTCACACAGGCCGACCGACACAGTGAGCCTGTAATCTCTCTGGTCGGCCTTTTATGTTTTCCCCACAGTCCTCCCAGCGTTCTGCAGTTGGCCACATGCGGCTTGAATGAGGATTGGGAGAACGTAGCCTAAGTTGAGGGCCGTGGCAGAGACTCAAGCAAATTTACCATTACATTACGTATACAGTAGGCAACTAATTATCACATATTCCACTCCAAGAAACACATATTAATGCTCAGTAGTCCACATATGGTTCTCCTAATGTATTTGCATTGCACTAAAATGCATTAATTTACAGTTGTGGCCAAAAGTTTTGAGAATGATACAAATATTAGTTTTCACAAAGTTTGCTGCAAAACTACTTTTAGATCTTTGTTTCAGTTGTTTCTGTGATGTACTAAAAATATAATCACAAGCACTTTATACGTTTCAAAGGCTTTTATTGACAATTACATGACATTTATGCAAACAGTCAGTATTTGCAGTGTTGGCCCTTCTTTTTCAGGACCTCTGCAATTCGACTGGGCATGCTCTCAATCAACTTCTGGGCCAAATCCTGACTGATAGCAACCCATTCTTTCATAATCACTTCTTGGAGTTTGTCAGAATTAGTGGGTTTTTGTTTGTCCACCCGCCTCTTGAGGACTGACCACAAGTTCTCAATGGGATTAAGATCTGGGGAGTTTCCAGGCCATGGACCCAAAATGTCAACGTTTTGGTCCCCGAGCCACTTAGTTATCACTTTTGCCTTATGGCACGGTGCTCCATCGTGCTGGAAAATGCATTGTCCTTCACCAAACTGTTATTGGATTGTTGGAAGAAGTTGCTGTTGGAGGTTGTTTTGGTAACATTCTTTATTCTTGGCTGGGTTTTTGGGCAAAATTGTAAGTGAGCCCACATCCTTGGATGAGAAGCAACCCCACACATGAATGGTCTCAGGATGCTTTACTGTTGGCATGACACAGGACTGATGGTAGCGCTCACCTTTTCTTCTCCGGACAAGCCTTTTTCCAGATGCCCCAAACAATCGGAAAGAGGCTTCATGGGAGAATATGACTTTGCCCCAGTCCTCAGCAGTCCATTCACCAGACTTTCTGCAGAAGATCAATCTGTCCCTGATGTTTTTTTTTTGGAGAGAAGTGGCTTCTTTGCTGCCCTTCTTGACACCAGGCCATCTTCCAAAAGTCTTCCCCTCACTGTACGTGCAGATGCGCTCACACCTGCCTGCTGCCATTCCTGAGCAAGCTCTGCACTGGTGGCACTCCGATCCCGCAGCTGAATCCTCTTTAGGAGACGATCCTGCCGCTTGCTGGACTTTCTTGGACGCCCTGAAGCCTTCTTAACAAGAATTGAACCTCTTTCCTTGAAGTTCTTGATAATCCTATAAATGGTTGATTTAGGTGCAATTTTAGTAGCCACAACATCCTTGCCTGTGAAGCCATTTTTATGCAACGCAATGATGGCTGCACGCATTTCTTTGCAGGTCACCATGGTTAACAATGGAAGAACAATGATTTCAAGCATCACCCTCCTTTTAACATGTCAAGTCTGCCATTCTAACCCAATCAGCCTGACATAATGATCTCCAGCCTTGTGCTCGTCAACATTCTCACCTGAGTTAACAAGACGATTACTGAAATGATCTCAGCAGGTCCTTTAATGACAGCAATGAAATGCAGTGGAATTTTCATGGCAAAGAAGGACTATGCAATTCATCTGATCACTGCTCATAACATTCTGGAGAAAATGCAAATTGCCATTATAAAAATTTAAGCAGCAACTTTTTCAATTTCCAATCTTTATGTAATTCTCAAAACTTTTGGCCACGACTGTATATATATATATATGCAGCTGAAACAGGTAGCCTAGTGTTTCGCAAATTTTTATACATTCAAATTTTTATCTAACATTAGAATCATTATGGCTTTTAGTAAAAGTGAGGTGTGGTAGTGTTGTGGCGTGGATTAGGCTTTTGTCCTTAATTGCATTTTTTAAAACTTTCTTTTATACTTAAAATATTTTTGAAACCAGTACTTTCTTTTTGTTTAACCCGAGAAAAAAGCTTGAACTACATCAACCTATACAGAAGTCTTTTTAAACCCTATTATATACTTCTATATATATTATGATCTTGGATTGGTTGTACCGAAACTTAATTTCCCCACGGGGATTATTAAAGTATCTCTTATCTTATCTTATCTTTACCTGAGTTATGAATGTGAATACTTTTGACACCTCTGCCTATATGTACAACTTTTTGACCCTATGTAGAGAAAAATCACAAGAAATTTATATTGTGCACCCAGTTCTAGTTCTTATAGAAGTACATTAGAAACAGTCAAAAACAAAGTATTGGAATATATTATTCATTTTACTTTCTTGAATAAAATGTTCTATCGTTCCGAACCAAAACAGTTATAGCTCTGCTATTAAAAAGTACTGTTTTGGGTCAGTAGGTGGGCTGGTGTGGAAATTCAGCCAGGGATCTAGGTTCTGAGAGGCTTTTATCTGATCGCGCTAATGATGCAAGCGGAACCATAATTTTAATAAAAATACTTTTATTAGTTGTAGAATAACATAACATAAAACATTTAACATATGAGTGTGTATTAAATGATACGAACAAATAAAAAATGAAAAGGAGTTGTTGAATACGGTGAGAAAACCCCCCAGATCTAAATATTTGGAGGCTGAACGTGCATAAAAATCTAAACCCTCATATTGATCTGGCTATTTCTCTGGCTCAGCTTCCCCTGTGCAGAACCTCGCCTTTTCATGGTCATCCTTCCTTTTCAGCTCCTGTTTATTCTTTTTTTACCTTTTTTATTTTTTGTAAAAGGGAAGCAACAGTTTAATTGAGGCTGAGCAAGTTACATTCCAATGGCAACTGCTGAAACCAGAGTCCTGCAATGTGTGAAAAATATATAATTTACATTTTGCGAATGCGAGCGGAACTTTCTTTAATTTGGGTGGGTCATGGATGAGAACAATATTATTTTTATAAATATCTCAACCTATCAGGCACCGTGGCAACACGATACTTAGAGGTTGGGCGGCCTTCCTTTTAAAGCAGAAGAGAGCTGCTGACATCTGGTAGCAGCTTAGGGCCAGGCAATATGACCTCAAATCCATATTGCGATATAATCTAAAGCACGTGCGGTAACGATATCTTTTGCGATACATTATTTTCTTTCCTTTATACATGTCAAACCGACAGTTTGTGAACATTCTCACTTTCCAGATACATTGCAGTAGAACAACTTCAAAAAAGTTTAAAATGCCATTTAAAGAACATGTATTGTGTAAAATGCATTAAAAAAAATATTCAAATCATCTTTCCAAAAACTGCAACACAAACATTCTCACAACATAAAGATGAAGATATTTTAAATAAATTAAAAGCTAAATGTTATTTAAAAAAAACACAGTTCAAAATTGTCTGCTTTCCTGGTTACTCATTTATAAATTTAATATCGCACAAAAAAAAAACCTGCACATATTTGAATTTAAAATACTTCAAGTTCAACAAGTTTTTTTAACATTAAATAAAAAAAAGAAAAATTAACTTGCAATATGCACTGTAAAGACGAACACTGAACATTACAAAACATGACATACAATGACATCATCAAAATGCACAATCGTGGTAGGCTGGTATAGTCAAAATCTCTACTATTGGCTAAATTTATATAGTTTCAACCATATACCTTTTATATTGCCTACCACTATAGGATCTAGCAAACAATATCAAAATATTTGACATAAAAACATTCTGGAATATTTTCAAACCTTCCAGAATCAGGTGCAGCAGAGAGGTACTAATCCGCTGCAGGTGCAGGAGCACTAGTAGCGTGTACAAAGATCTTCTATAAAGAAAGATGCTACAGTCACGTACACAAACAGACACAAAGCATTATCATGATGGTGGTTCAACCAATCCTCCCTATGGCCACCCTGCCCCTGGTTTCGGTTCAGGAGGAGGCTGGAAAAGTCTCATTTTCTGGCCTGCAAAATAAAGTTTTACACATTCTTTATACTGTTCTTTGTGTCACCATTGTAAATGGTGGTAAAGATTCGTAGTGCTGGAGCTCTTTATTAATAGGTATTTTCGACATACCTAAGCCCCAGTCATGGGCGGTTCTAGACAGGGGCCAATAGGGGCCAGTCCCCTTGTAGAACTCGTCTTGGCTCCTGTACTGAAGGGATAATACTAAATCAGTTACTTATGATGAAATGCACTGGAACAAAAACCGTAGCTAATTGCTCCTTTGAACCAGTTTAATTTTTTTACCTTCACAGCTTTATTTTATCAAATAATTAAAATTTTAAGCCTTTTTGGCTCTGTGGCACACTTAATATGTTAAACGGTGAAATATTGCCCTGTTTTTGTTTTTTGTTTCTTTTTTTGTTCTGTGCCCCCATGAAAAAACACTGGCCCCTCTGATAAATTTGGTCTAGAACCGCCACTGGCCCTACCCATTCCTAAGGCCAATTTAGAAGGACCAATTAACCTAACAGTCACTCACCTAATTGGAGGATCCTTTATTGCAGCTTTAAAGAAAAGATTCGGTCTGAACCGCTTTAAATAATCCAAATTTCACATATGTTTCTTATGTCACTACATCCTCTTATTCTGAAAACCCGTACATACAAAATAAGGTGAAGACAAAAACAAACGATGTGTACCGTTGCATTCATTCTGTGGCGTGAGAGAGGCATCTGTGCTCCTGTGGACTGGTTTCCTTGGCTACTTGCAGCATCGTGGCCCCATGTGCTCAGTTTAGAGGCAAAACACGGCTGACAACGTTTGACGGTGATCTGTTGGGACGGAGGACGGCGCATCACACACACAAACGTACTCCGGCGTCTCGTGTGTGTTTGCATGCGGTAGATGTAGCTAATGATGTTTTCCTTTGCTGCCCGTCTGAAGCAGATGGCAAAATGATGCAAAGTCTGAAAAAGCTCTAAATGTAGATTTTACACAGGGAAAAAAAAATAACCTCTTGATGTTTCTTTTAATGAATTATCACTTGGGTGTTTAGCCCACTCTGTGGTAAATGTTTACAGTTTTACTACATAAACAACTAATTTTCATTTCTGAGGCATTTTTTACACCCCAATTTATAAATAAAGATGTGAGCAAATATCTAAATAATGCCCTCCAAAATTGCTCCAAAAAAAGCTTTCAGACATGATTAACGCATGTATTGTAACAAGAGGTAAGTTTAGTTAATGCAGGACCAAGATAGATTGATCGAAATACACCAATCTATCGTCTAGCGATCTGAGTGGACCTATTTTCCTTTGGTTGGCTCTTATTAGTGATGGGGAAATTGGGGTTTGAGGAAGTCGCCACAGCAAAAACAAAGCATCTACAGTCGAATCTTAAATGATTTAACCACAACTGAAAACTACATTTGCAGACACATTTATAGGCGTTCAGGTGTTTCCAACAAACAGCAGCTTAAATAGATAAATTAAACTTAAATTAACAGGATTTTCCCCCCTCAAATTTAACACTAAATCCCACTTTAAATGAGTGCTCCCGTCTCAACGTTATTCAACGGCCAGAAACAAATTCCTCATGAGTTCAGGTGTAGTCTCAGGCTCATCTGATGCAACAATTAAGGATTTCATTAGTTGAATCAGACCTGCTCGAGACAGAGGAGTTTAAATACCTGGATTGTTGACGGTGCCGTTTCACTGCACGTTATTAAAACCGGTTAATTACAAAGACTTGTCCACGTTTGTCAGAGAAGGTATCATTGCCTTGCAGAAATAAGAAAAATGATGCAAAATGTTAGCAGAGGCAGGTTGTTTAAAACCTTCAACTGACTGCAGCCACACTGAGGTTTCAGTTTCCATTGTAAAGGACATGATAAACGCTCACGGGCTCCTTGGATGAACTCCAAGACGTTCAACACTACTGACCCAAAAGCACAAGAAAAGTCAGCTCCGATTTGCTCACAACTTTATCAATATGACAAAGAGGTTTCGGGAGTCTGTTCTGCGGAGCGATGAAGCAAAATGGCAATAGATGGAGGAAGAAGAATGATGCATACACAAAAAAAAAAAAAACACTACACCTACAGTGAAGCATGGTGGTGGTTTAGGGATGCTCTGGGCTAGATTCACTACCTGTGGCACCGGAAATGTGTTGAGGAAGCTGTTGCTTAATTGGACATTCAAACAGGACTAAATATTTAGCTTGAACTAAATATTAGGTTTAAAGCTAAATATTTATTTTGGAAACTCACTAACGAAATATTACGTTTGAAGCGAATGATTTAGTTTGCGAACAAAATTTTTAGCTTGCTAACCAAATATTCAGTTTGTAGCTAAATATTTCATTTCTAAATTAATTTTTAAATTAAATATTTAGCCGCAAGCTAAATATTTAATTAGCAAGCTGAATATTAGTTTGAACACGACACATTTAGCTCAGAGCTAAATATTTAGCTAAAATGCAAATTCACTTGTTGAAAAGCGGAAGTGGACTATCAAAATAATAGCCGGGTCCAGAGGACCCATATATGCACTCCTGCTGCTGGAGCTGTTCACTGTTGTTGTGAATCCATCATTAAACGTCTGTATTGCTGTTAAAAACAGCCAATCCTACATTGTAAGCTAAAATGTTGGACATGTCGGGACGAAAATAAACAATGATAAAGAGATGACCATTCAGTCTCGCCAACAATTTATATAGAGGTTCGCAAGACCCAGCTTTTATTTTGGTTGTCCACTTCCACTTACCTGCGAGTAAATTTGCATATTAGCTAAATATTTAGCTCTGAGCTAAATAATTAGCTTGAAGCTAAATATTTATATAGCCAGTTTGGCTCGCCAACTAAATATTTAGGTTCAAACCAAATATTTAGTTTGAAACTAAATATTTAACCCTGAGCTTTAGGTTTAGTTCGAAGCTATATATTTAGCTAGCCATTTTAGCTTGCTAGCAAAATATTTTACTTCAAACTAAATATTTACCTTGCTATCTAAGTATTTAGTTTGAAGCTAAATATTAAGTTTATATAATACATATTTAGTTGACAATTGTTCAGTTTGGAGCTAAATAATTAATTTGTGAACTAAATATTTGGTTTGAAACTGTGACATTTATAAATGAAACAACACGCAAATATGACCCCCATTTATCTCATGACGGGCTAAATAACCCAAATTATTGCTGCTAACTATTGACTTTGTAACTTTTACACAGATTTAGGCTTTTTCTATTGTTAAAACAAAAAACATTCTCAAAACTACACCTGCACAGGGTATTATTTACTCTGTGACTTTTACAAGTCATCAATTTTTATTGATTTCCAGTGGTTGAGACACTCAGCTGACATTTAGACTTCTTTTTCCGTCGTGAAGCTAACGCAGAAATAACTGTAGCAGTCTGCCTGTTTGTTAAAGGTTTAACAAGTCCAACTTTCAATTAATATACTGCCCATCCACATTTTTTGAAACTTAAAGAATTTGAGTATGGACATTTTCAGAACTTGTTGAAAATGTGTCTTGTGTGACAGATTTTTATGCCACGTCTGTAAAGTATGGCAGGAGAATATGTGAGGTGAGATCAGGCAGATGGAGCTGACCAATATCCCAGACAGCAGATCCTTCTGAAACCTTCGGTTAAAGTGTGGACAGATCATCTTCTCGCAGCTCTGCAAATTGAGCCAAGGCAGGAAGGGAAAGAGGTGTGTGTGTGTAGGGGGGAGCTTTGATTCAACAGAGCAACAATTCAAGATTTCCAAACCTCTGATTGTGAGCCACAGTGGCAGAAGGAAAAATATGCTGGAACATTTGCTCCCAATGCATGCCATTAAAACACAGGACTGCAGCAGGAGCTAAATCCCCTTCAGCCAGCAAATATGCATAAGCAATGTCATACTTACACTGAAGCTGCAATGGCAACCATGGATTCATATATATTTATAAAGGAGACCCAGATGTAAAAAATAATAAGTTTGCTTTGCAAAGAGAGTAAAATATAAATATTCTTCCACTTTATGACGAGGCAACGTCAGATTCAGGTTCATACTTAATCTTAGCACAAAATACTTTTCATGTCTTTAAAGTTGTAGTTTTATTTTAATCCATCAATCTGTTAGCAAGAAATAATCCTAAAAGCTTTCATTTCCCCTCATTCACATCTTGTTTAAAACCATTTTTTCCTATTTATTCCAGTGTTTAGTCTATATATTGTCAACATAATGAGGCTTTCTATGGAAACTACAGATAACACTGTAATATAGCCTCTTGAATTTGCACACTCCAACCACAAGCTTAGATGTATATTATTGGTATTTTATGAGATGGACCAACACTATGTAGAGTGTAACTGCATTTAAAAAATGTTTGGAAAGAAATCGGAAAAGTGTGGCAAGCGTTTATCTTCAGCCCCCTTTACTCCGGTACCCCTAAATATATCAAGGGACTGTATTGTGGGTTGAAAACTTCATGGCAGTGCTTTAAGTGGATAACAGTGAGCGCCAGTACTGCCCTAATATCATACAAATAGGGGAAGAAACATGGGTGATATTTTTTACACAGAACTGTCTACATAGCGCTCAGGACGTCACGTGACTCTCAGAGCGTAGGCGCCATGTTGGGAGGCATGAACGTCACCAAAATGAACGTCGCCAGCTGTGATTTTTACTCCATCAGAGTTTACTCCCCATTTTAAAACGGAAGATATTATTGTTTATACCGGGAAATTACAAAGATTAAACATCTCCGACCCTTACCATGGCCCTGGGATATTTTTTTAAAACTTCAGAAGCGGTCAGAGCGGACCTTTTACCGGACCTGAGATACTCTCACAACAGCGACAGTTTGTTTTTAAAGTTGCTGGGGACAATAACCATAAACTTAGGCGTGGTTCGAAGATCGCTGGGGACAATTATTATTAATTATTCATATAGTCTATAAAGATTAATCTGTTTCACGTTTATGCACTACAGTGAATAAACAGGTGTTGAAAACCGTATCTTTATTCCATCAATAAAAGTTGAAAGCCATAGCCATGTGTTTTGTTTTTCAAACGGCACTGAAAATCATCATTAGGCTGTTTGCTTGCATGGCTTCATTAAAATACACATTATAGCACAAAGAACAATGCTGGCTATATATACTCGTCCCAGAAGAATATGTGCAACAATAAAACGCGTTCCCTTTGCAAACCTTGCAGTTCTGTGTGGAGAAACTTCAACACTAACTTACAATTCAGAGTTCTGCAGCAGGGCTGGTGACCCGCATAAGGTCTTTACATAATAAAGTTGTGAAATCAAATTTCAGGGGTCCGGGAAGAAGTTTCTTTAATGCGGGCGGGTTGCGAGTGAGAAAATATAATTGTTTATAATGTTTTGTTTAAGACTCCCAAAGAGGATTGTGTTGATGTATTGTGATATGTGGAAAGAACATGCCAGAATATTCCTCCAATTTGCGCTGACAGCGGAATATTCTCGCTATCTGCATCCAGCGCTGCCAGACAGACTTTACTGCAGCGGGATTTGCGAATCAGGAACGGAGAACACCTGTTAAAGCCAGGGACTGTTGACAATTTTTCGTTTCAGCACAGTGATCTCTGCATCAAATAAATTTTAGTTTTCATAAATTTCAGAAAAATCTCTCTCTGGCAGCGCAGGATGCCTAGATAGCGGGAACAATCCGCTGTCAGCAAAAAGTTGGGGGAATATTCTGGCATGTTCTTTCCACAATAACAATATATAAATACCATTCTCTTTGAGAGTCTTAAACAAACAAAAATATCCCATAAATATTTTTTTACCCGCAATAAAGAAACTTTTGCCAGATTCTTGAAATATAATTTATGTATTTTTCCATCTTTAAACGGATACATGCAGGACTCTGAGCCCTGAACATGTTTGCAGCGGACTACGAGTCTCTTGAAACCTCGACATCCACTGCTGTATAATATGAATGTATAAGAAAGTGGAATGAAGGGATTTAAATAATGGTCCGTTCAGACACTGATTATGTGGAAATGTAAATGTTAGAGCTGGTAAGAAATTCCACATCAAGTTTTTAAAAGTGGTGGGGGGAAAATCATCAACCATAAATATTGCCAGGGACATATCCCCGGCGTCACCGGCTAAAATGACGCCCATCCCGACATATACAATTTCCTGATCAACTTTCCCTCGTCCTGCTCCGGAGCATCGCTTAAAGCATATAAAAGTCTAGAGGGACATAAATGGACACAATCGGGGTTTGTTATCGGGATCCAGATCTGGAATCTTCCTGCAAAGGATTGTGTGGTTGTCATCGGGAGGGAAACCTGTACTAATTTTGGTTACCATGAGCAACGGGCCATGTCTTTGTGCAACATGGTAATAAATCTGAATTACAGGTGAATCACTCAAAAAACCTAAATGAAACGGCTTCATTTTTCCCTGATCACGCGTTTCATGGCAATGATCCGTCGTTCTCTGGGTTCTAGATCCTTGGGAATCCTATAGAACGTTTCTCCCTTATCTCGTCCGCGTCTGTTATGGCATCCTGGGGCGCAACAGGTATCCACCATATTTACCGTTTCTAAGTTTGGGTTAGCTGCAAATAACTGCGGGAGACTGCCTGCCATAATGGCGCCCAGTCGATTTTAACTGTTGCACGCTGGGAGAAGTGACGTCAACTTCCGGAGCTCTATAGATCAATAGTTTTTTTGGTCAGAAATTGCAGAGAATCAAAGAACAAAGCCAGTTCTAAATTTAATCCACATGAGCCAAATTTAAAGTGTCATGGAGCCACTTTTAATAACTTCCACCCTACTGACCTTAACCTGGACATGAAAAAAAAAACATTGCAAAAGATAGTCCAGTCCATTTACCATTTACAATTAAATAAAATAAGGACAGTGATGTGAAATTTAATACGTTTCCAGCTGATGAAATATGCCAAAGGCGAAAGGTTAATAGCCATGAAGAGAGTTTGACTGGATGATCCATCCAAGTCCTGGGAGCCAAAGTCTCATAATAGAATTTGCTCAATTCGCTTTATTGGAGGTATGTTGTAGTTTACATAAAATATAGTCCGAATCATTACATAAGAACATTTAAATTATTTTTAAAAACCTGCCATCATGCAAAGCTACAACTACTGCTAGCATAGTTAACAAGGAACACAATTCTGATTCTAAACTTCTGACCATGAAACTGCCTTTTATAAAAAAAATTATAAAATTATATTGTGTACCAAAAGAATGTTAATCAGATCATTTTAGATCCCCATACTGCACTGGCGGCCAATTCTGAGAACTGTCATCCTATAGTTCGTTAGTTATGTGAAACGGTTCGGGAAGCAGTTAGCTTTGGACCAAATACAGTTAGCTTATCTGTAAATACAGGTAGCTTAGCTGTAAATACAGTTAGCCTTGTGCTAAGTACAGATAGCTTTGTGCTAAATACAGTTAGCTTAGCTGCAAATACATTTACCTTTACAGTAAATACAGATAGCTTTGCAGTAAGTACAGTTAGCTTTGTGCTGAATACAGTTAGCTTAGCTGTAAATACAGTTAGCTTACAGTTAGCTTTGTGCTAAATACAGTTACCTTTGCAGTAAATACAGATAGCTTTGCAGTAAATACAGTTAGCTTAGCTGTAAATACAGATACCTTTGCAGTAAATACAGATACCTTTGCAGTAAATACAGATACCTTTGCAGTAAATACAGTTAGCTTTGTGCTGAATACAGTTAGCTTAGCTGTAAATACAGTTAGCTTAGCTGTAAATACAGTTAGCTTTGCGCTAAATACCGTTAGCTTTGCGCTAAATACCGTTAGCTTTGCAGTGTATCTTTTTTTATCATCTGCACAAAGACCTAAATTAGTATCCCTAGGATTGTTAGTAGAATTGTTCCAACTGTGGAAGCACGGCTCTGGATAGCAGGTGCAGAAGCTCTTTTTGCCCTCCAGTATTGTGCACCCCATTACCGGATGAAAACTGTAACATTCAAAGTGCATATAAAATTAACAGCTCCTTTAAAACATAAAGAAGTGGTAAGTCCCTTTTCAGTCGCTACCCAGAAATCATGACATTAGGTGAGGATGGAAACGTAGATCGAGCAGTAAATCTGTTCACCATGACAGACTGATAAAGCGTATGCATCGTTGCAGATGTAGCACCAATCCACCTCTCAATCTCCCACTTCATTTGTCCCTCATTTATGAACAAAAACTCTTGTTCATGAATGAGGGCAAACCCATGACACTTTAGTAATATTAGCTCACCTTTTATCTAAAAACATATACATATCAGTCAGAGGTAGAGCTAGATATTTTTTAATGAGTCATTTTGACCGACTGGGTCAAAAAAGAAATCCGATCACAGTCAAACTGATTACATATTCAATAGTATTTTTTAATTCCTTTTAAATATTTTTCAATTCAAACAAGCTGAACAGAGAACTACATATAAAAATGAAATTAATTGATTGAACTTATAATAAGAACAGTTCAATTGCTTTGGCCTGAACGCACAGTCTCACAACTTCCTGCTGCTCCGCATGGAACTGAAATGCTCACCCATTTGTGCGTAATCAAATACTGGGATTGCTTCAGAGGTTTATGAGGTTTTGGATTTTTGCCTCGGACAGACGACTTCTCATGGGGATTTAGAGGTTTCTTCTGGAGGCTTAATCCGCGCTCTGCCACCACACTGGAGACTGGAATTAAGCGCCACTTCACCCAAAGTTTTGAAATCAGGGAACAATTCTCCAATTGAAGTGATCAGAAGTCGGAAAGACTCTTCAAACGAGCCGTTTCAGCTGGTGCCGACCAGCTGTCGGCACGACACCGGGCTCTTGGGAGCGACAGGCTCCAAACCCCTCTGTTAACTCTTCAACGCGCCATCAGTTCCTGGTTAGCGAGATGCAATGACTACGGTGTCCAGGTCTGAGATGATGCTCAGATGCTCTCCTGGGAATCTTTTTTTTGACTCAATTACCTGAACTCTGTACTACAGCTGTGCGATGCAGCGTTGTACAGACAAGCTTCTGCCTGATGTTAGTGTGTGGCTTATAAAAGAAAGATCGGTCTTATATACTTGCAGATTTCTTTTTTCACTTTTGAACATAAAAGAACTTCGTTTGTAAGGGGGTGAAATGAACCGAGGAAGGTTGATGAATGGTTGGTTGATGTAGTGTTATCATGCTGCATGCACATGCGCAGACCATTCCCTTTCTATATATAAACTATATCTTTAGACGTATTATGTCAAAATTTGTCAATGTTTTGCTAAACATTCATTGCGTTCTCACTGGGCTTCCCGGAGACGCTCCGCACACGAACCGCGGTCGGTGTGAATGAGGCGTAAGGAGTAAAATGTAAAAGTGCTGGTGTATACCGCCCCACTAAAAGCACTGATCTCTACCCCCTTAAAGGAGATCTGAAGATCAAGAAGGAATTTATATCAGGTTTCTTTGCAGACAAATGATTCTGTAGTTTTGGCTTCTGTCACAAATAATTCACAATCACAGCATGCATGTTTCATAGGATGGAAGAACCGAGCATCTGAAAGATAAGAAAAAGCAGCTCCTGCTGTGTTTGGAGGACAGCTGTGGAGCTGACTCCAGGCGTTTTTCAGGTTTTTCTCGCCATCAGAAGTCAGCTGGCGTCTGTTCCCCTCCAGCGACGAGTCACGTAGCGAGCGGGGTGAGACGTTAAAATTTCAAACCTGTAACTTTGACCCCAGACTGCGGGAAGCTGACGCTTCCAGAGGTGGATGTTCACATGTGTGCGGAATATATTTAGAAACGAGTGGGAAGGCAGTAATTGCACGCTGCTCCGCCAGGTGACGAGGGAGGGGGCAGGTTAAATATAAGGAACGGTGAAAGCAGGAGTGGGGGGGATTTGCTTTTACACACATTTTTCTGAGCACACAAACAAAACCTGTCTGATTGGCAAGGCTTTTTCACAGGGGTTGCCACGGCAACAAGGACGAATCGCCGCCACATGGAGACAGGGAGAGACTGGAGGGGGAAAAAAAACAAAAAAAAGGGAAGAAGTTGCAAGAGACGAAGAGGTGAACCGACTGACGAGGATGGGGGAGAAAGAAAATGTCAGCGGCGGATAAGTGGCTGACGAGGTTTCTGATTCAAACCATTCAGAGCGCGGGCGGGGGTCAGGTGTAATCTAACAGAACGAGCTGCAGACAGAAGATAATTGAACTACTCTGAGTGATTACGACCAATTAAGGTTGCCACTAATTAAAAGTAATTCTCCGGCAAACTTCCGTCTGCCTTGGATGGGGAGGCTGTCACCGGGAAATTACGATAAAAGTAAATAACTCATTAATAAATTAAAATTGGCTCGGGCTTTGTCGTCTGTGCCTTCTGAACACGACGCGAGCCACATCGAGGTGTGATTCATTAAGCAGAGGAGAAAACGTTTAGAATCTACCGATTTGCAGGAACGCTGGCGCATCTGGAGGGTCGACATCCCGCCCACATTGTGACTGGAGATGGAGATAAAGTGACGAAACCCTGCAGATTAAAACTAAACCTTTGAGCTTTGCTTTGTGGCTCCAAAAGCAGCACCTGAAAACTGTACTCTTCAAATAATGCTCGTTCTGAACGGGAGACAAGCTTGGGAGTTTTGTCTCGTCTTATGCTGGAAAACCGTCGAGGCGATTTATTTATTTTTTAATGCAACTGAATCATGTGCATAAGAAACACGGAACTACAGCAGCACTGTTTACGACACACACGAGCTGCACAGCTATTTAATTTTTAACCTGGATTACAAATTTGGCTTCCAACAAATGAATGAATCTGATCCGAAGTTAAAGATTAATGTTCGGCCAAAGTGACTCGGAGCAAAAGCGAATCAAACGATGGCTTTTAGCTGCAGAGATTGCATGAGACAGAAACACAGTGGCCCCAAAGTGTACCTACTGCTTAAACCAGTTATCCTCAACCGGTAGGGGCGCCCCCCAGGGGCGCGGACACGCTCCTGGGGGGGGGCGCCAGTCGGCTACAGGATGGGAGGAAAAAAACTGATTTTTTTTTTCTTATTATTATTAAACTACTGTTTAAAAAGTTCTAGTTTTTTATATAAATAACTCCTGAATAGAAATTAAAATGTGTTTGGACTGATTTTAAAAAAAGAAGTTTTGAACAAATTTGATTTGTTTGTCGATGGTGAGCGCAAATGCAGGTGATAAGCGGTTTCAGCGAGTCACACTGAAGTTCTCTGGTTCTCCGGGGGGGCGGGTGTTACAGCGGTTGTATGAGCTGCGAGAGGAGGTGAAGTGGTTTTAGACAGAAATCAAATCAGATCTGGTGAAGCATCTGGATTTCACCATATGTGGCTTGCGTCTCTGTCCTATTTGATCTATATTTGACCGCTTGAATGGCCTTAAACTGTCTTTGCAAGGCCGCAAAACTCATATTTTGCTCCTTGCAGACAAAGTGCACGCCATCAGACTAAAACTAGACCTCTATGGCCGCATCAGTGGAGGGAACTGCAACATGTTCCCCAGCCTTGTAGACTTTATCACTGATGCAGGCACGTCACACGATTTCTCCTCTCAATTTCAATCAGCGTCTGAGCAACCTGTCAGGAATGAGAAAACTATTTGCGACAAAGGTTTGCATGCATTGCACCGCACCGCGTTATCCTGCATTGCACAACGCAATTGCGCAGCGCTGGGCCACGCAGCGCAGTTACTGCTGTTTACAAGAAGTTAAAGCACAAGCTTCATGCACGAACCACAAAAGATATAGCGTCCAGTCGCAACAAATGGGTGGCACCATTCACATAGCTGGCATGTGTGTTTCTGTGTGACAAAAGTGGCAAATAACCAATAGATCACATGGACACAAAAACTATAGAAGCCTGATCAAAGTGAGAGTTGATCTATAAACTGACTGTGGAGGATGAAAATGCAAACTAAACAGAGTTAAGCACTTTTTTATTGTGTTTTTGAGTCTGCAGCTGTTTACTTTTATTACAGTGAAAATAAAATAATACTTGTTTTCTCAGATCATTTCAGATTTTTCTTCAGTTTTTGTCCAGTGCAATTTAAAAAATAAACTAATATTGTTGCTGGTAACTTTTTTTAATTCAGAAGAGTAACTATTTCTATTATAATTAATTTCCAGAGATTATAAAATCATTTTCTACTTGTAAAAACCTTTTAGAAGTTTGTTATTTAACTATCTTTTCTAACCACATTGAGAATGCACACTTTAAATATGTTAAAATCAAAAGTCTTGACCTAGTCCTGAAAGTGTTTCAGTACTGTGCCAGATGGCCTCTTTTTTGGAAATCAAAATATGGTCACTATTGATATGCAGGAGCAGCTTATTGAGCTGAAGAGTGACAGTAGACTGAAGGAACGCTTTGGCTCTTCCCCTCTTTTGTCATTCTGGGCAGCATTGATGCAGGAATATCCTCAACTCTGTGACGTCGCCTTGAAGATTCTCCAATTCCTTTCACATCGACATTTGTGTGAGGCAGGATTCTCATAAATGACTGCAATCAAAACAAAATACCGCAATCGTGCACAAATCGAGGATGATTTGAGGCTATGATTATCAAACAATGAGCCAAGAATTGAGGATCTTTGGAGCTTGCAAAAGGTTGAGAACCCCTGGCTTAAACTATTTCATATTGTCACTAGTTTTTATGTTTTGTCATATTGTCATAATATAATATCGGCAAATATCGGTTATCGGCCATAACAGCAAGATTAATATTGAATATTTCATATCGGTGCATCTCTTTCATGCCACACTTTCAAGATACTTTACTTGAAAAACATTTTGAACCTAAAAATACTTTTTATTCCACTTACTAATTACGCACTGCTTTGGGTCAGGCTGTCATAACAATAACCGTTACAAAACATAACTGTTAGATTTAAAAATGTAAAAATAGTTGAAAGGCATTTAAAACTTTGCATGGCACTTAACAGCTAAGTGGAGATACGGTGAGCTGGTTAGCATGTGATCGAAATTGGTCAATGCGTACCTGATGTGTTTATTAAGGACATACAACTGAAAACTCCTACTTTCTTTCAGTCTGTAAATGTATGATCACACAGCATGTTCTTTCTTGCACTTTTGGTTTTAGTAAAAACTCTCTAAGGTTGGGGATATAAGCTTTGATTCATAAATGAGGATGATATTGCAATCCCTTCATTTTCTGTTGGATTAAAACAAAATCTACCAACATCAAGTAGCATGCTGTTTATTCTTCATTTAGTGTTAATGTTGGATTTTATCGTAACATTTTCAAAAATTACAGATGGGTTTTTCCCAAAAATGGGAATCAGAAGTCGGGCTAGATGATAATTTCATAGGGATGCGTATTGGCAAGAATCTGGCGATATGATATCATGCAATACTAGGAGTAAGACTATATATATATTGTGATTTTTAAAACAAAATTTAACTGTGGAAAAACTGTCACAGCCTTCTAAACACTCCAACCTGTTTCATACTTTAACACATCCAGTTTTATTACAAGATCTAGTTGATCCACTGGAACAAAGAAGGTGAAAACAGCCACAAACTCCTAAACTTTACTATAAAAAAAATGAGAATCATCATTAATGGTTCCATTCAAATTCTACAATTAATTAAAAATCAATACATTGATTTTGAACATCAATACATCACTGTTAGCTTTAGCTTCAGCAGCTGTAGTCATTCAGAATCAGCTTTTTTGGCCCAGTGTCAGCTCACAAACTAAACCAAAGTCTGAGCCATTAAAATAATAGAATTATAAAACTTTTAAAGCAAATAAAAAAAAGCAAATGAGATAAGCCTACAATTAAATTAATAACAAATAAAATATTTTTAAATTATGTCATTTACGATGTCCCTTTGGTCTCCTAACTTGATTTCATTTTGATTCATCCAAACTTTCAGTTATGGTAAAAAAAAAAAAAAAAAAAAGAAAACAAAAAGGTGTTTGAATAAAGGGATGAATTGAATTCAGTTTTTGCATGTGCTTTATTAAATTTGTTCTGTAAAGAATAGTATAAAATGGGCAAAATCATTAAAAATATATTGCATACATCTTTTGATAGTTATTGATAATTATCAATATCGATCAATATGACTTGCCTTTTTATCGATATGCTCGTTTTCTATATCATCCAGCCCTAATCAGAAGTCGTTGTAAAATGTGAAAACCTCCCCAAAAATGTTGCTTTGCAAACAAAAAAAGGCTGTATGTCTTGCCGACATAAAATAACATCCACCACAGACCAACAACATGTTTCAAGAGTTACATTTACTCGGGGACAATGATACAGATAATTTACTTGGAAGAAATCCATCACAATCCACTCCATTAACCATGCAAACCTGGCAGAGTGAGTTTTTTGCCTTCAACTAAAAAAAAAGAAAGAAAGAAAAAAGCTATTTAAAATGTTGTTCTATATTTTTTTTTATCTTGCTGCACAGCAGAGCCCCAGCTGCATCTTAGGTGCACAAGGGAGCGTTAGCGCAGATCCTTCCTCCCAGGAGCTGTAGGACTGTAAAACTATCGCTGCTCCCATCAAACTCAATTACATGCTTACTGTTATTTGCACATCTCTTCTCATTTCTAATAAAACATTTTGTAACAGTTTTTAAGGTATCCTGCTTAGTTGAACATTTTCTGAACTAAAGTATGCTATTTTTAGTTTTATTTCAGAGTTTTAATTTTGCTTTTGTTTTTAATTGTTTATGTTTTCATCTTTGCGTGAATCTGCCACTTCGCTGCGGTTACGCCTGAATTTCCACATTGTGCGACAATAAAAAAGGGAATTTCTATACTATTCTATGTTTCACAACAGCTGTGGCCTACTTAATACTGTACAAACAGTGATTTATGACGCGTCCCGTTGCTTTCCACAAATCTAACCACAGCTCCAATATTAGAGTAAGCATCGAGTAATTGAAACGATACACTAAATCAGCACCTAATGTTTAGTTTGTCAGTAGAAAGCATGTGTGAACTGAACGTTTCACATGAGTCGTCAGGTATGTGATGGATGAAGAGTTTTTATCATGCTGGCTGCCTCTGTTACTGTTACTGCTGCTGAGAATCAGGTCAGATGAGTCACCGGCAGCGCAGGCCCAAAGCCACAATCTCTCGCTCTCTCTCTAATCCACCGTCAACCTGATGTGATCTCATTCAGTTCGCTTTTCTGATGGCTCCTCGTGTCTCTGCAACGTTCTTTACGCTTGTTTCCCCCAGAATTATTCGTTTTAGACAGCAAGACTGTTAGTATAAGCCGCGCAGTTTATTGGCTTCAAATAGAGAAAGACATCTAATGAAAACCTTTAGATGTACTTTGGACCGTTTTGGGGTTTTTTCAGTCTGTATTGTGGAAGTGAAACACGCCCAGGATTACCTGATATTTAAACCTTAACTTCAGTTAAAATAAAACTGATCTTTTTATTCTGCTTTAGTGCAGTTTGGAATAAAAAAATCATGCTCACCATTTTCTCACACAGTCTGAAGTTAAATCAGACCAAATTTCTCTTGTTTTATGTCAGAATCACCAAAATAATTTCCATTTACTAAAAGCCACAAAAATGAGAGAGATTATCTGTCAGAGATTTATTTATTAATTTCCTTCAAGTCAGAAGTTTACATACATTTCTTCAGTATTTGGTAGCGTTGTCTTTGAACTGTATGACTCGAGTCAAACGTTTTGGGTTTTCTTACACAGGCTTCTCACAATAGTTTGCTGGAGTTCTGGCCCATTCCTCCAGACAGAACCGGTGGAACTGGGTCAGGTTTGTAGGCCGCCTCGCTCTAAGACGCCTTTTCAGATCCGCCCACAAATTCTCTCTAGTACTGAGATCAGGGCTTTGTAATGAACACACCAGAACATTGAACTTTGTTGTCGTGAAGCCTCTCTGGAACCACTCTGCCTGGAGGACCGTCGTCCATCTGGAAGACCCGTTTGGACCCGAGCTTTAACCTCGTGGTTGATTTATTTAGATGTTGCTTCAATATTTCCACATAACGTCCTTTCCTCATGATCCTATCTATTTGTGAAGTGCACCAGTTCCACCTGCAGCAAAACAGCCCCACAGCATGATGTTGCCACCCTCGTACTTCACAGATTTGGGGTAATGGCTTCTTCCTCGCTGAGCGGCCTTTCAGCCCATGTCGGATCAGGACACGTTTCACTGTGGATGATGACATTATCTAACCAGCTCCAGCCAGCATCTTTCCAGGGTCTTTGACTTTTATTCTGGGGTTGATTTGCACATTTTGGACCAGAACCAGTCTCCCTCCTGAGTGGTATGATGGTTGGACATTCCCATCACGTCTATTATTGCGTATAACTGTTTGAACAGATGAAAGCGGCGCCTTCAAGGTTCTCAAAACTGTTCCCAAGGATGAACCAGACTGGTGCAGTTTCACGATTCTCTTTACTTTCCCATTATGTCAAACCAGACAGCAGGTGTTGCCTTAAACACATCCACAGGTATCCAAATATCAATCAGAAGTTTTCAAAAATCAGGAGATCATCATCTGGGCTTTCCCTGGTTGTTTAAAGAGATAGTAATCATGCTGGAGTTAAACTTCTGGTCTTGAAGACATTAATAACTAAATCTCTGACATATTCTTTCTCCCATTGCTGTGGCATTTAGCAAATAGAAATGATGTTGGTGGTTCTAACGGACCTGAAACAAGAGAAGGTTGGTCTAATTTAACCTCAGACAGCGTGGGAAAAAAAAGGTGGATGTGTCTTTTTATTCGGTGTACATAAACAAGTATGTATAATATTGTGTATCTACTTTTGACCCTCTGAATTTCAACTTAAGTTGCATTACTTCATCCTGTAAAAAAGTTTTATTCAACCTTTAAAATCCAAAACGAATACAATGGGGAGCTAAGTCACGCCCTTCTACTTCCGGTCAATGGGTCCCCTACAGTCAAAAAAATACATGAGAGTCAACAGAGCGATAGAAGTTATTTTCAGATTATTTCTGATAATGCACTAATTTTCGACAAGTTAGGTTTCTGTGTGAAAACACGTAGTGAACTACAACTGAAGAAGAAGAAAAATGGCCGTAAGTTTAGCGAGCTTCTAATCCTTCTTCCAGGAGGAAGGAAGGAGCGTTAAAAGTGGAGAAAACCACCATAAATCTGGCAGCTATGCTCTACAAGGTGCTAGCTAATGTTAGCTACATGACGTTATACATCTGATTTTTAGTCATTTTAATTTTTACAAGCAAATAAATCACAAATCCTATGACAAACTCACTCAAAAGACACATCAAATCAAAAAAATTATGGACAACCCTGAGCATCCTCGTCATGAGACAGTCATACAACAACAGAGCGTCTTCAGTCGGAGGCTGCTTCAGTTTCGCTGCAATACAGACCGTCAATACAGACCGTCATCATATACGACAACTCCTTGAAGAATTACCTATATGAGCTATACCAACACTCTGGGATCAATAAAGTATTTTTGAATTTGAATTGAATCATTAGTTATCGTTTAAATTGAGGTACAAGCATGTGTGTGATTCAGGCAAAAGGCAAAGCGGACCAGAAAATAACTTTTATCGCTCCATTTACTTTTTATTCATTTTTTATTTTTCAGCCAGCTGCTGATGATCAGAATATTTAAAAAAGGGGCCAGAACTATAACTCCAGCTAAAGCAGCATTCATTTATCTTCGCAAAACTAAAATCCCCATTAATGACTCCATCTTGTTTTTCCGTCTTTGGTTCTGTTGGAGCGTCTGTGTGTGCATGTGTGTGCGTCCAGGTGGTGGCCGCCTTGTTCAGTCGACCATGCCTCTCCAGCTGTCTCCCTCGCTGTATGGGCTTAACCCTGACTGACATGGACCCGGCCCAGAGGCTAAGCACGAAGCACAGCGGGTTCAAACGCGCCCGGCGACAGACGCGCAGTGGTGGGTTGTGGCAATGGCATCTTGATCTGGTCTGACCCCAGCGTCGGATGCCTGGTCTGAGGTGTGTGTGTCTGTGAGGCACAGCTGCTGAAGGATGAAGAAATACAGGATGGATGTCCTCTGAAGAGAAACACGCCTCTGTTCCTGTCTTTTGTGAGGAAAAACCAATTCCCCTCTTCTGTTTTTAATTTCATCCAGTGAAATCTTAAACTTTAAGCCAAGTTCACATTTTAAAAATCACCGTACTGCAGAGATTCCCACCGTGAGGCAAACAAGAGACTCGTGCCTCTGATTATCTCCCATGCTCATCCTCCTCCTTCTGTGCCCTCTTTACATTTGTCAGTGTCTGCAAGGAGTGCCGACTCAGCAGAATGACTGTGGTGGCCCCCCGAGCGCCTCCAGGTCTATTCTTCACACACATGGAGGATCAAATTCATCTTATTTACTGTTCGGCTAATAGGTGGTGCTTGGATGGAAATATGTTAAAGCTGATTTATTTAAATGTCATCCCCAAACTGTATCCAACCCAACGGATGTTTCTGTGCTGCATATGTGGATCTTTCTGTATCGAGATGAACATGGAGTAAAACTTTCCCCCGACCAGATTTACGAGTAAAATAGACCAGCCAAAGGTCAACCGGTGTAAATACATGTTTTCATTATACAAAATGGGTTTTAACCGGGGTATTGTTCACGAATGAGGGAAAAATGGAGCGGGAGATCAATAGGCAGATAGGTGCTGCATCTGCAGTTATGCGGGCGCTTTACCGGTCTGTTGTGGTGAAGAGAGAGCTGAGCCAAAAGGCGAAGCTCTCAATTTACCGGTCGATCTACGTTCCTACCCTCATCTATGGTCACGAACTCTGGGTGGTGACCGAAAGAACGAGATCACGGATACAAGCGGTTGAAATGAGTTTCCTCCGTAGGGTGTTTGGGCTTGATGTGGCAGAAAGTATATTAATTATGTTAAAGGTTAAGTCTCTTTGTTAACTGAGATATGCATTATTGTGTTGAACCAACATGTGAGAGCTCAAGGATACTTTCTGTGTCTTGGGTCACCAATATTGTTAGATGTCTGCATGCTGACTGAAGGACGTCGGAACCACTCCATTATCTGCACTCTGACCCAGAGCGTCTGGGTGGCGTCTTACTAACGAGGTTAAAAGTTATTCTATCTTACTGAAGACAAACACCCTGTCTATGAAGGAGGAGTCTAAGTTTAGTTCATTTCTATATAGTAAGATGTTAGGATGGGGGTGCAGGTCAGCTCCTGCCATGCTGTATGTGCTGAACTCCTTGTTGATCAACAAGCCGAATTAAAGCTCTTGAACTAAGAAGGAATCCTTTCTCATCCTTGTTAAATAATATTTCCATAATAGGCTCTCCCTTAGAGATAGGGTGAGAAGCTCAGTCATCCGGAGGGGGCTCAGAGTAGAGCCGCTGCTCCTCCACATCGAGAGGAGTCAGTTGAGGTGGCTCGGGCATCTGGTCAGGATGCCTCCTGGACGCCTTCCTGGTGAGGTGTTTCAGGCACGTCTCACCGGGAGGAGGCCCAGGGGAAGGCCCAGGACACGCTGGAGGGACTATGTTTCTCGGCTGGCCTGGGAACGTCTTGGGGTTCCTCCCGAGGAGCTGGAACAAGTGGCTGGGGAGAGGGAAGTCTGGGTCTCTTTGCTTAGGCTGCTGCCCCCGCGACCCGACCCCGGATAAGCGGAAGAAAATGGATGGATGGATGGGTTTTAACCGACATGTGATCTTTTATAGACACATCTAGTAGTTTTAGGTCAGAAAGACATTACATTTGGATTTTTGCTGCCAGATTGTTTTCTGCCAGGTGCTTCCATGGTTACCCTAAAGTTTAAAGAATTGCTTAATTGCATTAGCCAAAAGACAAATGTCTCGTTCACGAATTAGGGGAGTGAGAAACTGATTGGTAGATTGGTGAGCGTCTGAAGGGGTGAAGAGATTACCCACTCGATCTACGTTCCTACCCTCATCTACAGTCACGAGCTCCGGGTAGTGACCGAGGAGATCGAGGATGAAAACGAGTTTCCTCCGCTGGGTGTCTGGACTCATCCTGGCGCCGCTGCTTCTTCACATCGAGAGGAGCCATTAAATTAAATCAAACTTTATTTATTAAGCGCTTTTCATACAAGAAATTGCATCACAGAGTGCTTTACAGATTAAAAGGACCACACATAAACCACATTCCCATCCCTCCCCCGCAGATTTAAAAGCATGGTCACAGTTATACCCCCCTCCTTTGAGTCTTGAGCCTGCTCTTAAAAACATGAATGTTCTCTGCGGCCCTGAGGTTCTCCAGCAGCCTGTTCCAGAGGGGAGGGCCATAATAATGGAAAGACGCCTCACCGTCAGTGTGTGTCCTGACTTTGGGGGTGACTAGGAGACGGCTGCCAGAGGAGCGCAGAGACCGCAAAGGTTCATATGGTAAAAGCAGTTTTGAGAGATAAGAAGGCCCAAGACCATTAAGGCACTTAAAAACCATTTAAAAAAAACTTAAAATCGATACTAAAATGTACGGGGAGCCAATGCAATGAGTTTAAAACAGGTGTAATGTGTTCCTGCCTCCTGGTCTTAGTCAGGACACGTGCTGCTGAATTTTGTAGAAGTTGTAAACCTGATATACTCTTTTTGGGAAGACCAGAAAGCAGGGCATTAAAGTAATCAATTCTACTGGAGATAAAAGCATCAGTGTCTCCATGTTGGCCCCAGAGAGAGAATGGGACTCTGGAAATGCTTTTAAGGTGATAAAAACCTATTTTAGTAATATTTTTAATGCAAGGAATAAAAGTCAGCTCAGAGTGAAAAATCACGCCCATGTTCTTCACTTGTAAAGAAGGATTAAAAGACAGTGATCGTAGTTTTGGTAAAAGTTTCTCTCTCTGAGCCTCAGGACCGATGACTAAAACTTCAGTTTTGTCCTGTTTAAGGTGGAGAGGTCAGGATGCTTCCTGGATGCCTCCCTGGTGGTGAGATGTTCCCGGGAGGAGACCGGGAGAAAGATCCAGGACACGCTGGAGGGTCTGTGTTCCTTGACTGGCCTGGGAACGCCTCAGGATTCCCTCGTAGGAGCTGGAAACAAGGGGCTGGAGAGAGCGAAGTCTCCACAACCCGATCCCAGACTAAGTGGACGATAACGGAACCAGAGAGCACTCAAAGTGAAGAAAAAGCCAAATAGAGCAGGTCTCTCCCGTGCTGTGTTGTCTGAGTAAAAGGAACGTCGGGTCAACTGCTGAAGCATGAAACCCGTTTGAGATGGGACCGGTTTCACTTGATCTACATTGACGACCACATCTGCAAAGCTTCGGGTCACTCTGCACAAATCTGACGTTTAACGTTTACCTTGAATGTCGATTCTTTACACGTCTGCTCCAGGGCTCATCACAGAGCGGTTCTGAATGCGTGCCGCAATCAGAAGCGCTGTGTGAATGGGACGGTTATTATGGAGAGGGTGTTAAGAATAGCACAGCGCCGGGGCTCCTGTGGGAAAGCGGCTTGGCTCGTTTCGGTCTCACTGTCCTCATCTTTCTCTTGCAGTCTCTGTTTTGCTCAAACAGTCGCAGCGTGCAGGATTCCATTAGCGCTGGCTTCAGAGTCTGTAACACTATCGCCGTCTGCTGCCATTTTTTGCGTTTGCGTGGGTGTGTGCACAATCTGTGATCCCGTCATTTGTGAAACTTAAATGCAAAAACACTCTGTAAACTGTAGGGTACTGTAAAGCTTCAGAGAACCTCCACCCAAAACCTACGCCTGACTCTTAACTGCAGCGTTTGGGGGGGGGGGGGGATAAAAGTCATGAACAGGTGTTTTCATGAACATCTGTTTAATACAAGGTCAACATGTCATAGCTCACCTAAAAAGGCATCAGACTGAAATGGTGTTGGCAGCAGCCAGTTGAACATTCTGCTGAAGTGGTAATGAGCTGTGAATCCACAAGTGACAGCCTGAGTGTTGCATTCACAGAAGAGCTAGCAGCCTGAGCGCACAAGATGCTCTCCACGATTTGTTTCAGCCGGCGCTCAGATCGGACGGCAGCCAAGATGATTTCCTCCCACCGCATTCTTCTTATGAGCAGGGTTCAGGCACACAAACCCACATATTAAAACCTCCATCAGACATAAGCAAAAGCAGCCAGTGAGGCAAAATAAACACGGAGAAGAACATGAAAATAAATACTTAAACAGAGGAATCTCTCAATTTATTTGCTCTATTTCGGCACTGGATTAACAAAGCAGATAGCGTTAAACACAAGCAGACGCAAACACTTGTGTCAGGTCTTAGTCGTCGTCTCCTCAGCCACAAACACAGAGGATGAAGTTAAGTGGTTCGACATTTTTATTTTTATTAACAAAGAACTCAAAAGAACCGACATCTGATGGGAGAATCATGTCAGAAAGACGCAGCTAAATCAAAAAGGTACTTATTTGGAGAAGTAACATCAATTGAGTTTAAAAATATTCTAGATAACAAAAATATTTCAAATAGTATAGACAAATATACTGTTTTAATTTGTAAGTATATGAGAATAAATAATGTGTACAACTGCATCTTGCTGGCGGTGTGCTAGTTAGGGTGTGACGGTACTTAAAAGTCATAGTTCGGCACGTTTTTGGTTCACTTTAAAAACAAGAAAAATAAATACTTTGATCAGCATTAAACAAAACCTTTTTTCCCTGAATTCCTTCCTTTGAATTCCTGAAATTAATTTGATTTCATTATGTTCCGTAACAAAAAAAAGTTCAAGTATAGCAATGACTGGAGATTTGATTGGATTAAAAAAATTAAAAAAAATACAATAGTACAAGCTTACAGAGAAGAAAACAATATAACCACTTGAAAACAGTCAGCGTTAATGTTTAGAAATATTTAAATAATCTTTTCCCCATATTTGAGAATAAAACATGCTTAAATCACTTTGGAGTTGTTTTGATATTTTGACAGCCTAGTCTCCCAGCAGTACTTGAATGCAGCATGGGCAACTGTTGGAAAAATCCCTTCTCATCAACGGGGATTCCACAGACTTGCTTTTTACACAAAATAAGGAGTTTGGGCTGATTGGATGCTACTGGTAGCCATGTGGACATCAGCTGGTTCTTCTCTAGTATCAGTGATGTTTACATTCAGCTTGACATTGTTTCAGGTGAGTCATTCAGTTCAGAGCAGAGCGTGTTATGGACCTTATTGCTGATGAAAGATGTGTTCACTGACAAAGTTCTGGTTTGGTCCATCTTTCTTTTTCTACTGTAGCTGCATGAGAAACCATTAATGTTCCCAAATAGCAGAGTTTGGCGATTCCTGGGAGTCCTTTGTACTCCGTTTTGTTTTGGTGTCACCTTTTAAAGTTGGTCTGCAGAACGGTGCAAGTTCTGTATGTAAACATTCTGCATGTGTTCAGGTAGAAAACAGCTGGATTTGTTCGGTACACACCGACAGGTCCGTACTGAAAAACATGAATACAGACACATGCACCCTTAGTGCTTGTGTACCTGCCCCAGCTTCAAGAGAAATATAGATCCCTCAGTTTATATTACATACAGACCCATTCAATAAATGTGACTTTTATTGAAAAGTATATTTATTTCAACCTGTGTCACTAAGTGAAACGCATATATATGTATATATATATATATATTAATTAGACTGATGTGTTCAAGCCTTGGCTATGATTTTCAGCTTACAGTGAATGAAAATTCAACATTTAAGATTAGATTGTTTAATCAGACCAATACAAAAATAATTTCTAATACAAAAGGGGTTTAATGAAAAGGTTAATACCTGCTTTGATTCAGACATGTTGAAGAGATGCCTTTAAAAGTTGCAGAAACCCTTAGGCATGATCAGCTCTCCTCTTTAGTGGTTTTTTTATATGGAGACTGAAGTAATTTTTCTACCTGAACCAGACCCATTTCTGGAAAATAACTGGGTGAAAAGAATCTATAGCGTCGTAAAGCTGAGGGATGAACCCAGTTTGCATTTGGATTTGTCTTTATTGAACACTGATCATTTTCAACTCTGCAGCCTGTGTGAAAGTGCTCGTCTATCATTTCTCAGACCCAAATATCAACTGTAAACACACAAGTACTCAAGTTAAACGCTCTAAAATAATACTTTGCATGGAAAAATCAAAATATTCAGAGAGATTAAGTGGTTTATTAAAGCAGGAGAAACAAAAACTCTGATCGTGGCATCTCAGTTGTAAAAGTTTTCAGTTTTTCTACCAACAAATTGACTCTTAAGAGACCTTAAAGGAACGACACTAAATCGTTCCAGGCTGAATTCATTGCATCTTTTCCAGTTGCCAACGCGCCGTAATTGAAAGATTGGAAACCCCCAGTCCCAGGGGCCCTGTGTCCTGTAATGTCTGGCCGTTTTCCTGCTTAAACCCACCTGGAACAGTGACCTAGATCTAGAAAATGTAGAACATATGATCCAGAGAACTTCTGCAATGAACCATAACCCTGCTCTCAACCATGAACACAAACTATGTGAAAATATATTACATTTCAACCTGTTTGCCTCTGCTCTGTGCGTGCATGAAAAAAAACGGGTACAACCGGACCCTGAGGTTGGAGCAAAAAGTCCAGAGCTGAATATAATCGATTGGTTTGGTCCTGATGTTTTCATTTCTGTATTTATTTTGTTTCGTCTCCGTTTGTTTTTCCGTCTAAACTTTATGCAGCACCGTTGCCTTGCCGCAAGAAGGTCCAGGGTTCTAATACTTTTGCAGACACTGCATGACCTGGCCTGATGAGTATTAATTGTTTTATTAATTGTGCATGCTGACTGGTTCATCAACAGACTACGTTTAGGTGATGCGGTGCTTTTGTTGCTCCACATAGATAAGATGTTTTTCCTTCCACCATCTTCAGTCACCTCACTGAATGACTAAATTGAAGGCTTTGTGTGCATGCCAATCTCTTTATGTCGCAGATGTCTTTGTGCAGATTAAATGTAATCAAGTCATGCTCTTTAGGCGCTTCAGATAGCACAGCTGTCAGCAGCTGCTTCACTCAGGAGGAGGAGGATCATGCTGAAAGGTTTTAAAAGACAAGAGACCAGCAAAAAAAAAAGAAAAAGAAATTCATACTCGGATTCAGCTTTTATGATGTCCACCGCTCCAGGCAAGAGAGGTACTCACATCAGAAAAAGGATACATTTTATTTTTTACTTTTAAAAATATACATTTTTTAACTTTTATTTTATTTTTACTTTTTATATATTTTTAACTTGACTTTAATTTTAATTTTTACTTTTTTATATATTTGTTTAACTTTATTTTTATTTTACTATATACACATATATTTGTCTATATTTTTTACTTTTATTTTTACTTTTATATATTTTAAACTTTATTTTAATTTTAACTTTTTTTTATATTTGTTTAACTTTATTTTTATTTGTTATATTTTACTATGTACACATATTTGTCTTTTTGTTTTACTTTTATTTTTACTTTTTATATATTCTTATCTTAACTTTTATTTAAATTTTTACTTTTTTTATATTTGTTTAACTTTATTTAAATTTTTTATATTTTACTATATACACATATTTGTCTATATTTCTTACTTATATTTTTATTTTTAAAAAGGATTAAACTTGATCAAATGGCTCTCTGGTTGTGATCATAAGACAGGCATGAATAAACATAAAACTAATGCCTAGAGCTGCTTAATTACAGCTTCTGAGGTGTTGTTTGTACATGAATAACCACATGTCGTATTTTCTTACACTAAACTGTAATGCATTTCTTTAACCCCTGCAGTCTGCAATGCAAAAACAGTTAATTAAAAGAACGATTTAACTCACTCTGAGACACAAAGAGAGGCAAGTCAAGCATCTGGAGGAAAATGGGCCTTGATGAATAGACATAGCACAACACTTACATCAGTCCTGACGCCGTAAAGGAGTAAAAAAAACAAGAAATCAAACCAACTCAATAGTGGCAGATTTTTATGAATTACCATATGTATTAATCATTATACTGCACCAAACTGAAAATATGAGTTTGGATTTTAAATTTCATTTACTATTTGTAAAGCATTATCAAATTGATCGCCTTTAATTTTGGTTAAGCGGTTTTCTTGAGTGTCCCTCCCGAGGCAACAGGGATCAGTTTGATCTGATCTTAATGGGAAGACAGGCCGGAGGCCGGGTGATGTCACGGTGAGCCCTGCTGCTGTTTGGATGCCCTTTAGCTGGAGGAAAGGACAGACTGATAAACAAGGAGGAGTGGACGTGAGGGAGCGCGAAGTAAACATGTCTGCCAATTTTAAACAGAGCCAAATGGGGCCTCATTTTCAGCAAGATGTACCAAAGAATAAAATGGAAAAACAAGAGTTATCAGTTAATGTAATATTGACGCTATATAGATATTCAGAGGGATAGTCTGTCAAAAACCTCTAATAAACAGTTAGTTTATTTAAAGCATGGCGTTTTCTGCTCATTTTCCGTCTTTAAAAAGGATAAATCCATCGAAACGAGAAGCAGCTCCACCAGCAGAATGTACCTAATGCATATTTATTTCTGGTTGAAGCTAACTTCAGAACAGATAAAGGAACATTTCGGCTTGTAAAAGCAGACTGCCCTCCAAGGCACTCCATAGATTTGCTTAAAGAGGTTATAAAAAGTTAAATGAGTATTCATAAATCTCTCTTCGAGCCATCTCGTTTCTATGATGCACTTGTTCAGCAGTGTTAACACAAGCTTGGTGTGCCTGTGCCATCAGAAAAACAGAACCCAGTAGCTGAAGATGGCTCCCTGGTGGCCAAATACACGCCTGCCAAGAAAGAGCTAAAAGTTGATGGAGCTTCAAGCCTCGAGGAAAAATTCAGACTGTCGCTCAGAGGTGGGAAAGGCTGCTAAAAAAGGTTTATTTCTAGCTCGAGAAGCAGAATTGTGCCATGCAAGAAGGTCTAGAGTTTCAATTTGCTTCCACGTTTTCTAGGGGGGTCTAACAGTACATGTATTCGTATTTTTCGGTACAGCCCTCATAGACAAGTCCAGCTGTTTTCTACCTGAACACATGCAGAATGTTTATGAGCTGAACTCAGAGCGCAGTGCAACTTTAAAACAAAACAGAAAGGACTCCCAGCTATCACTAATCTCGGCTATTTGGGAACAATAATGGTTTCTCATGCAGCTACAGTAGAAAAAGAAAGATGGACCGAACCAGAACTGTGTCAGCGAACGCATCGTTTAACAGCAACAAGGTCCATAACAAGCAGCATCCAGTCAGCCCAAACTCCTTATTTTGTATAAAAAGCAAGTCGGTGGAATCCCCGTTGATGAGAATGGATTTTCACAACAGCTGCCAGTGCTGCATTCAAGTACAGCATGGAGACTAGGTTGTAGAAATATCAAAAAAACTCCAAAGTGATTTAAAGGTATATTCCACATCTAAGCCAAAACTTGTCTTTTGCCATATTCCCCAGAGTTAGAGAAGTAAGAAAAAAGCATTTTATAACCAGCCCCGTAATACCCCCGATCTGGCAGCAGTCTGTTTGATTAGCTTAGTATAAAGCATTTTAAGTGAATGGTACCCAATAGTATATTATGTACAAAAGTGATTAAAATTAATTAATAATGATCGTAATTTTTACTGGTGAACTCAATAATCATATCGACTGCAAATCAAAAGTAATTAGTAGCACCAAGGAATTACAGGAGCCGATTTAGACTTGGGACTACATTACGACAGTACGGCTGTAAGGCGCGCCACTGCTGTAAGGCGCCGCTGCTGTAAGGCGCCGCAGCTGTAAGGCGCCGCAGCTGTAAGGCGCGCCGCTGCTGTGCTGTAAGGCGCCGCTGCTGTAAGGCGCCGCAGCTGTAAGGCGCCGCTGCTGTAAGAAGCCGCAGCTGTAAGGCGCCGCAGCTGTAAGGCGCCGCTGCTGTAAGGCGCCGCTGCTGTAAGGCGCCGCAGCTGTACTGTAAGGCGCCGCTGCTGTAAGGCGCCGCTGCTGTAAGGCGCCGCAGCTGTAAGGCGCCGCTGCTGTAAGGCGCCGCTGCTGTAAGGCGCCGCTGCTGTAAGGCGCCGCTGCTGTAAGGCGCCGCTGCTGTGCTGTAAGGCGCCGCAGCTGTGCTGTAAGGCGCCGCAGCTGTGCTGTAAGGCGCCGCAGCTGTGCTGTAAGGCGCCGCAGCTGTGCTGTAAGGCGCCGCAGCTGTAAGGCGCCGCTGCTGTAAGGCGCCGCTGCTGTAAGGCGCCGCAGCTGTAAGGCGCCGCTGCTGTAAGGCGCCGCTGCTGTAAGGCGCCGCTGCTGTAAGGCGCCGCTGCTGTAAGGCGCCGCTGCTGTAAGGCGCAAGGATATGACGCAGCGGTCCCTAAAGCCACCTGCTTATGTAAACACAAATGCGTGAGCTGCGCTGAGTTTTTATTTCCGTAGTTTTAGCAAAGTTCAACCCAGGAAAAATGGGTTCAAAGACGTCATCATCTTTGTCTGTCATGTACCCTGCCATTGTTTTTGCAACTTTCTATGCTGTAGTGGATAGTAGCCATGCATGTGTGTGTGTTTACGTAAGCAGGTGGCTTTAGGGACCGCTGCGTCGCATTGCAGTGGCGGTTTACAGCCGTACTTTGTCGTAATGTAGTCCCAAGTCTAAATCGGCTCTTATAATTCCTTGGTGCTACTTCTTACTTTTGATTTGCAGTTGATATGAATATTGAGTTCACCAGTAAAAATTATGATCATTACTGATTAATTTTAATCACTTTTTATACACAAAATGCTATTGGGTTCCATTCACTTACATTGCTTTATGCTAAACTAAAGCAAACGGACTGCTGCCAGATTGGGAGAATTACGGGGCTGGTTATAAAATGCTTTTTTCTTACTCATCTAACTCTGGGGAATATGGCAAAAGACAAATTTTGGCTTAGAGGTGGAATATACCTTTAAGTTTGTTTTATTCTCAAATATGGGTAAAGTATTATTCAAACATTTCTAAACATTAACACCGTGGTTTTCAAGTGGTTATATTGTTTTCTATTCTGGCTATGTCTGCTTGTACTATTTTATTTATTTTTGTACAAATCCAATTAAATCTCACAGTACTTTAAACTTTTTTAAGCTGTAGAACATAATAAAATCAAATTAATTTTAGGAACTGAAAGGAAGAAATTCAGGGAAAAAAACAATGATTTGTTTAATACTGATCAGAGTAAAAAAAAAAAAAGGCATACGCACTTTTTTATTTTTTTTTTCTTGAAAGTGTACCGAAAACGTACCAAATCATGATTTTTATGTACAGTTACACCCCTTATTGTTTTCTAATTTTAAGTATTTTCTAATACCAGTGGTAGTGGTTTAGCTTGTTGGTTGTTTGTATTTCTTGTTATGGATGATAAAATCAATCAAGACACCTTCAGGATCCTTAGATGGATAGGATAGGACTCTGAATTCTTACCAAATAGATTAGACAGGTTTTAAACAGTGGGTTGATAAAGGATTAACTAAATATAGTGACCTCTACGAGGGTGGCACACTGCGGCAATTCCAAGATCTCAAAAATTGTTTTGGTTTGACTAATCAGAACTTGTATAGATTTTTACAACTTAGATGCTATGCACAGAAAAAAATGAACAGAGAAGAGTGGCAAAAAACCAAGATGGGTATTCTGATGATTGTTTTACTTGGTTTCAAGTCAGACCCCGGTCGAGGAAATATATCAAAGATATCTAAGGTGTTACAAGAGCTAGAAGAGGTGGACACTAATATATATATATATATATATATATATATATATATATATATATATATATATATATAAACAAAAAGAAGTGGAAGAAAGAGAGTAGCATAACAAGACCCTTGGAGACTTGGGGAAAAACATTCTTACAACAATGGAAAAGTACTTCATCTCTTTCTTGGAGAGAATTTGGGTGGAAAAATGTAGTCAGGTTTTTTAGAACTCCAGCTCAAAGGATTTCTCAAAACACATCACGTTGGAGATAATAAGGCAACTCATTTTCATGTGTTCTGGGAATGCCTGGCAATCTCAAAATATTGGCAAGAAACTAAGATGATTATGCAAAAAATCTTGAGAATGGTGATCCCCTTAGATTTTTGAGGCCTTATATCTGGGGATAAGACCAGGCGTGGTCACGGGGTTTGAGAATAAATATATGTACAGTATAACATTCTTCTACTTGCTAGTAAGAAAGCAATCACAAGGAGATGGTTGACAAAAGATCCTCCTTCAATCAAGGACTGGATCAAAGTGGTACAAGATCATTTTGACATAGAGAAGCCAACATTCACTCTTAGGTTTGAAAGAGTCTATGGAGCTCTTGGACAAACTACATAGCAACCTACAGGGAAAATACTGTGTAAAAGGAGGTGTATAATCTCTGACTCCACTCACAGTTCAGTTCGTTTCTCTTTTCTCTCCTTCTCATGTTTGCCCAATTTGTTTAACGACACTATTATTGGTATGTATGTAGATGGATACTCGGGACAGATAAACGTATTTTTATAGCTGAGGTGTCTCTCTGTCATAAGGACTTTTAGGTGGGATAATAGTTTCCATCAAAGTGATCTCCATATAGAAATGTACAACTGTATGTAAATATGCCCTTGTTGAAAAGTACACAATTGTGCAACATGTACTTTCTTCTGTGTTCCTTCAAACAAATAAAAAGTTTAATAACAAACAAAAATAAAGACACCTTCAGAAACAAGAACAGGCAGAAATGAGAAGCATGAAGAGAAAAGAAAAAGGTGTCAAGATTTGTTATGAATGATGGATTGTATGGAGTCCAGGCACCCTGATGTAACCATCTGCAAATGAATAAAGCTATTTGTAGCCTTGTTATTGTGATCTATGTGTTATTTGAATAAGAAAAAAAGGGAAAATGTGACAATTTAGATATAAAATCTAACAGAAACAATGACAGATTTACAAACCATTGAGAATACAAGGAAAGACACCTCTATCACAAACTGACACTTTATTATATTAGACCACTTTAGCCAATTATTCAAGGCTTTTAAGGAGCTTAATCAACGACACATTAGAAACTGAAATCAAAGAACGTTTTCAGGCACAGAAGCATTTAGTTTAGCAAACTTCAACCCCAAGTGGTGCTGTGAGCAGCACACTTTTGAGTTGATCAAAATCTCCAGGAACTTTTTAATTAGTAATCTAAGAGTATAAATATGACGTAACACAGAGCACCAGTTCCCTTAGCCACTCTTCAAAATGGGAAAGACAAGAGAGCATGCCATCTGTGAATCTTTCATAAGTTAGGAAAGGACTGGAGGAGGATCATGGTTTATCTTGCTCACACACACGGTGAGTCAGATGTTAGAGGCAGGAAACAAAAATGGCTGTATTCGGATCACCAAGACTGCATTAAAAACTGTTTATTTTAAGGTTTGTGCCACTAACCGTGCATTCACTGTTCTGATCAGTATGCAGATTTTCCTTAAAATACCTCCTCGCTTAAACGTTTGCATTGCCCGGGTCTTTGCGGCAGAAAGTTGCAGATTCTTCCTTATGTCTGTCATCCAGAGCTAAAGAACAGACTTTCAACGTTTCTTGAAAATAGATTTTCTTTTTTTCTTTTTTTAAACAAGACTGAAATGAAAGGAATAATACACTAATAGGTATTATGACCATCAGGTTGATTTTCTTTTGATCTTGGTTAGAAGCTTAGGTTTAAAAAAAAAACCTAAAAACTAAAAGAATATGAAATAAAATTTTTATTAAAAACAAAATAACATGAAAAAAACACAAAAATACAATAATAGTAACTAGAAAAAGTTGCATTTCCTGCGAAAATGCAGTGTGAATGCTGTAAGCTGAATTTATTTGCGGAAAATGGCTGAAGCATTTGAAGTCAACTGTAGAAGACTTGCTGAAGTTTAATAAACAGCAACAGCAGAAGAAAGAAAAGGTGTGCCAACCCTACCACAAAGAAAAACTGTCAAAATTAGCTAAAATAAAAAGTTGAATATTATGAAAATTATAAAGGTTATGAATACCAAAAGATATACCTGGAAAAAGCAGAATGAGCAGAATAGTTGAAAAGTTAAATGGTTAAAATAGCACAAAGTATACAGAAGTAATTGAAGTTCGAAAAACGTACGGAAGTGTATGGTAGCATGTTGCCAAACACAAACAGGTTGGTAAACAATAATTCAATCCATTCAGTATAATTAAAATAAGCTTAAAAGGAAGTGTTAGCTAAAATTTGCTGAAATCCAAATGTTAGCTAAAAGGCTAGTGGTAGTAAGGTAACAAACACTAACATGGCGCTAAACATTAACAAAATCTATTTAGCAAGTTAACCTTAGCTGTTAAGTCAAAATTAGCTTAAATTTTGATACTAACGGTAATACTAGTTTTAGCTTAAATACTAGTGGTTGCATGTTGGCAAACACTAACATAATCGTTACCATGAACTTGATCCTTTCAGTATGTTAAAATCTTCCTCAAATGCAAATATTAGCCAACATTAGCTGAAATGCTAATGTTAGCTTAAATGTTATTTTTAGCTTAAATGCTAGAGATAGCATGTTGGTAAGTACCAACATGTTGGTTAACAATAATTCAATCCATTCAGTATAATAAAAATATGCTTAAAGGGAAGTGTTAGCTAAAATTAGCTGAATTAGCTTAAATTTTGATACTAACTGATATACTAATGTTAGCTTATATGCTAGTGGTAGCATGTTGGCAAACAGTATCATGTTCGTTACCATAAACTTAATCCTTTCAGTGTGTTAAAATATTCTAAATAATTAAATGATTATCTAAAATCCAATTGTTAGCTTGAATGAGCTAAATTGCTATGGTTAGCAAAAAAGCTATTTGTAGTATGTTGGCAACCATGAATACATTGGTTAACAATAACTTAAATCATTCAGTTTGTTCAAATCAACCCAAAAACCAAATAATAGCTAATGTTAGCTAAAATGCTAATGTTGGCTAAAATGCCACAGATAGCATGTTGGCAAACACTAACATGTTCGTTACCATGAACTTAATCCTTTCAGTATATTAAAATCTTCCTAAAATACTAATATTAGTGACCATTAGCTAAAATGCTCATGTTAGCTTAAATGCTAGAGATAGCATGTTGGTGTTTACCAACATGTTGGTTAACAATAACTCAATCCATCCATTATGTTAATTTTAGCAGTTAAGTCGAAATTAGTTAAAATGTTATTGTTAGCTTAAATGAGCTACATTGCAATGGTTAGTAAAAAAGCTATTGGTAGCATGTTGGCAAACATGGACATATTGGTTAACAATAATTCAAACCATTCAGTATGTTACAATCAACCCAAAAACAACCAAAAACGCTGTAGCTGAATAAGGAACCTCGATGTTCTTTAAACCATTAACGTTATTATGCAACACCCTTTCTATGTACATATACAAATTATACGTCATAGGAAAGCTGAGATTCTTGTGATTCCAAAAATGTATACCACAATCATAACTGTAGACACAGTAAACACGTTAGTCAAAACGCTCAAAAATGCAAAATAATGTCCAACTCATCATACGAACTAGGGATGTGTATTGGTAAAAATCTGGCGATACGATATGTATCGCGATACAGGAGGAGACGATATGATATATTGCGATACTAAAAGTAAGACTATATATTGTGATTTTTAAAACTTAATTTAACTGTAGAAAAACTATCACAGCATTCTAAACGCTCCAACCTGTTTTATACTTTAACACATCCAGTTTTATTACTAGATCTAGTTGATCCACTGGAACAAAGAAGGTGAAAACAGCCACAAGCTACCAGTCATACCTTTAAATTTACTACAAAAATAACTGTCATCATTAAATGTTTCCATTCAAATCCTAAAAAAAATAATTAAACAATAATTTTTTTAAATCGATACTTTGCTTTTCAAAATTGACACAATATCAGGGAATAAAATATCGAGATATAATCGGTGTATCGATATTTTCTTACATCCCTAATACAAACCGTCATATCATTGACAGAACAGAGCCATCACAAACAAAAGCTTCATTTTGGCATCCACAAGGGTCCAATTAATCAACTCCAATAAAATAGTTGGTCTACAACAAGTCTTACATCCACAATCAAACATCATCTGCCTCTGAAGACCGTCAAAATATTCCTTCTGACAGTATGCTTTTTTTTTAAAGGCGTTTTAAGCATGGGTTTCCAGCTCCCAGTCCTCAAGGACCAGTGTCCTACCAGACTTAGATGTGTCCCTGCTACCTCTTCAGAATGTCAACGTTCTACACAGGCCTGCTAATGAACCACAATTTGATTCAGGTGTGAAGAACTAAAACATGCAGGATACTTCAGCCTCTTCAGGACTGACTTTAGCTGACTGGTTTTGGGTAAAAAGTGATGGAAATTTAGGAGGTTAAAAAGCAGACAATAGTGATAGCTGACAGTCCATCTGTAGGTATTAATGTGTTGTTACACCCCTTGTAATATTAGTTTATACTAACAATCAGTACAACTTCAGGCTCATTGCTCTATACACCTTGTGGACCATGCAAGCAAGAGGCGGGGTCTCTACCCTATTAAAATTTTGGCATGCTAGTATCAACTTATCCTGAGCATGCTTTTCAGTCTGCAATACACTGGCAAAAGTCCTGGATTGTACAAATGGCTCAACAGAGAATTGGTTTTAGTACCAATCTAATAAAGTGGGAGTCCACCCAACCCAGAGGCTGCTGTGCACAAATTGCATTCTATCATTCTGACCACCTGAGAGGCTTAACAGCCAAACAATCCTGCGCAGAGGTGAGGATGCAGGGATGCTTCCCACCCTTCCGACCGATTTCAGATTCAGGGAAGCGGAGAACGTTTTGTTCTTTGCAATTACGCCATGTTTCTCGACACATCGCGACTTTGAACAAGTCTAAAGAAAAACTTCAGTGAGCTCAGACAGATTCCTCCTTCACAGCTGGACAACCATGAACACAGAGACATTTTTTAACAAAGGTATGTAGAGAGCAAGACATTCAGAGAACAAAGGGGATAAAACTTCTAAGGGTTCCTTCCTACTGGAGGAAAAAAGAGATGAGATCAGCTTCCTGATGCTCCTTCACTGTGTTCTCCAATAAGCTGTGGTGTTGTTCTGACTTTTACACTTTACTTGACACAGATGTCGATAATTCTGCATTAATGTAGAGACGAGACATACAGTTTAATGATTGATTTGTACTGTTCTTTTTCAGAGTGGACTGACAATACAACAGACAAAGGTGGCAAGCAAACCTACGTCCAACAGACATAAAAAAATATATAAAAACTACAGTAGACTGTACGCTAATGATTACACAGAGCTTTTAGTTTAGGAGTGAAAAAAAGTACACTTTTTCAAGCCATTTTCCATATTTCTATATTTTACCAGACTGAAAGCAGCCAGATTCTCAGTACCATTTAAATATAAATACAAAGATAAAAGTTCCATATTGGAACATCTTGGAAGGACATTGCCCCCATTTAGTGATCAGAGTATTAAAGTATTAAAGTATTAAAGGAGTTCAAGAACAACAATTTTGACAATTGGAAAGGGTTCTTTTAGCCTTTATACAGCCGATAACACTTTGTTGGAGATCAAAATGGCCCAGGAGCCCTGATAAATGGTCAAATACAACAACATAATAAAGCCCTTCAACAGAAAGACTGGTTTTCCCTGCCCACCCATGAATATTAAATGAGTTGCGCGCTGATTGGGTACCCTGATGGCTCTGTGACGATAGGGTTAATGGCTCTATAACTAACAGTTACATACTACCAACATTCAACACTTTTGGACATGTAAAATTAAGGGGGGGGGTGGTGTCTATGGCCTACGATGCGTTATTAGAGCTTTCGTTTCTCCGAAGCACTTACAAAAGTATGAATTTGCACAGGAAAGCAGGTTGGAGACGGTACAGACTTTTTGGTATGGTACAGTTGACAACCCAAACTGCCTGAATTAAAAAAAACATGAAAGTAAATGCGGTTTTGAATTATTGGACCCCTTTAAGTTTATTACGGTGATGATGGATCTGAAATTTTTGTACAGAAACCTATGCAGTAATTACATTTTGACACCTTCTTAAGCAACAGCGGCATCAATACAACAGTATAACAGAGACTGGAAAATTTGTTCAATAATGCCTAATGTCACGTATTTGCATCATACCAAAATGTATATGTTTTATTATCTATTGCATGTGCTATATTTAATTTAACAGTCTCTACTTAATTTAACAGTTTTCTGTATTTTTGTGTATTTCATTCAGATTAAATATGATTGAGTTTAAGATGATTAAATGAATGGATATAAACTCAGAAATAAATATATTCGGCCATAAAAGTTCCTCACAAAGTCGTTAGCCTTTCAGTGAATCAGTGAGGCAGGCTTCGTTTCAGCTTCTCCACTCCGAGTAAAGAAAATCCACCACAACACGCTGGAGTGAGCTCTCATGTCGGACGCCTCATAACGTCAACAATAAAAAGCACACAGACGGCGTTTACAGACACAGAGGCAGGTGAAATAAAACACTGACAGCCTCTTAGCAGAATCTGTCTGGTAAATCAGGCACATATCCCAGCAAGCTGTGCACCGGTGCAGCTCGGTGTCCTGCCTGCAACGCCGACATGAAATACAGCAGAATCAGCCAATTAAACAGGCCCGAAAAAAGAAGCAGCAATACGGTTTACGGCCGTCCAAAGACGGACGACTCCTTGAAGGTCAACATTAACAATGACTCATCTTCTGTGCACACTTCCACTGTGTGTAGATTGTGCTTTTATTTCTGAGGGACAAAGCTCCAGGGTAGTACTTCTCCCTCATCTTTCTGCATGTGCGTGTTTGGGTGTATCTAAATGAAATCTGACAGCGAGTTGTGACAATAAGTGATGAAGCCTCCCGCAGGGGTTAATAAGCTGTACGTCTCACAGCGGTAGCAGTAGGCCACCGTGCAGACACACACACACACAAACACACATCCCACTCTCTCCTGAGCTTTTATTCCCGGAAAATTATATTTAAGAATTAAAAAGCTGAATGGCTCGGACAGTATTTTCATCAGCCGGTGATGTGAACCCAAGACCTTTTACATATTTCTATACTTTACCAGACTGAAACCAGTTACCAGTTTCTTAGTCCTATTTAAATATAAAAGTTCCATATTGGCTGACTGATCGAAACATGTAAATGTAAACAGCAAATGAGATCAGGCTAACACAACTATCTGACGGTCTGAAGTAATACTCTAATTTTAAATGTTGCATTTTTATTTATTTAAAGGTTTTTATTGCACAGGTGGCCTTTATTTAAACAGTAGCTGGACAGGAGGGAGGGCAGAGAGAGAAGGGGAAGACATGCAGCAAATGGCGCTGGGATGGATGGATGGATGGATGGATGGATGGATGGATAGTCAATAATAACTAATATCGCAACATAAAAGTTGTTTTATGTACTTGAAAGAGTTTGCCTTTATGTAATTATGTACCTATTTATTTATTTCCCACCCCAGTTTATATTCTGTTAACTTTTGTAAATAATACATTAACTTTTTTACTTTTTATTGCACAACTACTCATGCACATTCTGTAAATATTCACTGTTTTTAAATTATCCTACTCGGTTGCACATTCTAATCTTGTCAGGTTCTGTGGATTTTTGCTTTTTTTTCCCCCCTTCCACTTGATTTTCTTCCCCTCTGTGCCCCAAGCTGCTTTCTTGTTTTGTCCCTCCTGTTTGTGTTTAAACTTAGTTCTTTTCCTTATCTAGTTTTTTTTCATGTTAGATTAGTTTATTCCCTCTAGATAGTTTACTATTTATTTCTTCCTTCTGTTTTCCAGTGTTTCCTTTAGATTCCCTTCCAGACATATTATCTTTAGTTTCTAATTTCTTAAGAGTTTTCTGTCTCCCTACATTTCTACCTCTCTTCCCAGTTAATTGTTTCCACCTGCTCTCTCACCTGCATCTGATTCCCCTAATTGGTCCTTGGTCTCCTCTCATTTCCTCCCCAGTATATATTCTGCTTGCATTCACTCACTACTCGCTGGTCCGTCATCATTCTTTCCCTGTCTGGTTCCTGATTCCTGGCCAGTTCCTGTTTCTTCCTCATCGCTGCATTTTTGGTTCTCATAGTTCTGTAAGTTTTTGCTACTTGTTTTTGTTAACATTAAATCATTTTAGTTTTATTTTTGCTGCCTTTGGGTCCTATTTACACACAATCATGACAAATCTGTGTATGCCAATTTATTTCTTTTTTTAAACTGCACAGTACTTTCGTTTTTGTAGTTGTGTCCGTAATGTACATATATTATTCCTAATTCTGTTTTCTTGTGTGATCGTGAATGCTTCCATTATCTGTCACTAGTTGCTGTTACAGCCGAATTTCCCCTTTGTAAGACAATATAGGATTATTCTATTATTATGCAAGTGCACTTACAAACGTATGCCACATAATATCAAACACTAACTACACTTTGATCACGTGCGGTGCTGGGACATGCTGCCACATTTCCTCTCTTCTATCACCTGATCAAATCTTAAACATTATTACAATCACAAAAATGTGCAGGCTCAAAAAACAAACAAACAAAAATGCATGCGTGCCTGTCAATCAGGATTAAGAACCATAGACAACGGCATCCCTCCAAAGCACAGTAAACCAGGGCAGGACTTATTAAATAAAGCACAGTATGATACACACTATTACTATCAGCCGCACACGAAGTCTCAGTACTCCAAACTGTGCGTCCAAATTTTTATGCAATTTGTATTGATAATTTTAAGCTATTTTGGAGCCAACCCTCTCTACTCGAGGACGATGACGTTCATCCTAACAGGTTGGGCAGTCAGATCTTAACAAATAACATTTTATGCTATTTACAAAAAAAAAAAAATTCATCCAAATGACTGGGGCATCATCCCAGTCAAAATGTTAAATCAGTCATTGATTAATCAGTGATTTTAATCCTGCCCTGCTTTCTGAAGCAGCTCCTTCTATTCTGCATTTATAAAGATGCTACATTATCACTTCTTGTGTAGATAATATTCTAATGAATGATAAGACAGATATACAGCTTTAATTAGTTAGAATTATTTATGGATTTAAAGTATTTATATTTACATAAATCTTTAAACCCTGATGTTGTGATTCTGTCTGCCACAGTCTAGGCCCCGCCTCCTTTGTATTACAGCCCTGCTTTTATTTTAGTGTGACACCCCAAGATCACTGGCCCCCATTTAGCCCTCTTTAAAAACTTCCTAGATACACCCCTGCTCACCAGTCTTAATGAAGTACTTTTAGGCTTATATAAACATTATTCAAGCATTATTACCTATAATCATTTTGAATAATTCGTACGGAATTAGACTCACTTTAGGCTTAAACACAGCGGGGCTGACCCACATTAATAAATACCGTTATTAAATCAAACTCTGATTTGGAGGTTTGTCCAGAAAGTTCTGGTGCTGCTAAAAGCAAGCAGCCAGTTACGGGCCGGGAGAAAGCTTACAATACATACAAATGTACATACAAAACGTGCACAAACATACTCAACATGCCCCTTGTAGTAGTGGGCGATATAACGGTATAAGGTAGAAGCGATATACATTTAGTCAACGGTAGAGATTTTGACCATACTGGCCTACCGCGATTGCGCATTTTGATGTCGTCAAGCTGTGCCTACGTACGTTGTACCAGGTCATAGATATATATACGGACTAGATGTCGCCTTGACTACTGCTTCTCATTGGAACGAATGCGTCAATAGAGATGTCATCTTGCCGCGGGGATCCAATCCCCCTTAATGCATTAGCGTCAATCTAGGCCGAAATTAAATAATCGTAAATCGGCCAAATCTCAAATGATTTTTTTTGGGGGGTTTCTTCCAACTCACAGACATGTATTTATGATCGAGTCCAGAGAAAATTGGAAAAAAATAATAATAATTGTGTGAACATCGTCATTCACATGATTAACTTTACAAACTAACACTGACAAACTTTAGGCAACTCTTCACCATCTTGCAATTATATTATATTCATCGTTGGTTTTCTTCAACTTACATTAACATAACATCACCTAGCTCTTTCTTTCGTAGGATAACAGTAACTTCGTGGTCATCACCATGAATAGGGTGACCAACCGTCCTGTTTTCCCCGGACATGTCCACTTTTCACATGCTGTCCAGGGCGTCCGGGGGGATTTCATAGATTGATAAAAATGTCCTGGTTTTCATCGTTTTTAAGGTGACTAATAAGAATACTTAAAGTGACTGGTGCAATGCATGCAATACGACACATATCCTCCGCTTTCGTGGATGGTTCTGAACCGTTTCACAGACGTAAGTCAGCGGGCTTTGATGCGCTGCACCACTTTGCCCTTCACCGTGCTGCACGCACGGCGTTGCGACTGTTTACAAGATATTAAAGCGCAAGTGTAGCTTTACAGACAAACCGAGCTGGCATAGCTGGCATATGTGTTTCTGTGTGTGCTAATAGGTCCACATGGAAACGAAATCTATAATAATAGTTCATCTATAAACTGACTGAGGAGGATGAAGATGAAATCTCAAAAATGGAGCAGGCATTGTGTTTTTGAGACTGCTGCTTTTTAAAAAAATTTTTACATTGAAAAGTAAATACCCGTTTTCTCAGAATGTCATTTCAGATTTTTGTTTAGTTTTTGTCCAGTAAAGCAAACTATTACTGTTTCAAAACATTTTCTAATTCGGAAGAGTAATTATTGCTATTATTAATTAATTCCTAGAGATTTTAAAGTCATTTTTACACTTCCATCCATCCATTTTCTTCCGCTTATCCGGGGTCGGGTCGCGGGGGCAGCAGCCTAAGCAAAGAGACCCAGACTTCCCTCTCCCCAGCCACTTGTTCCAGCTCCTCGGGAGGAACCCCAAGGCGCTCCCAGGCCAGCCGAGAAACATAGTCCCTCCAGCGTGTCTTGGGCCTTCCCCTGGGCCTCCTCCCGGTGGGACGTGCCTGAAACACCTCACCAGGGAGGCGTCCAGGAGGCATCCTGACCAGATGCCCGAGCCACCTCAACTGACTCCTCTCGATGTGGAGAAGCAGCGGCTCTACTCTGAGCCCCTCTGGATGACTGAGCTTCTCACCGTATCTCTAAGGGAGAGCCCAGACACTCTGCGGAGGAAACTCATTTCAGCCGCTTGTATCCGTGATCTCGTTCTTTCGGTCACCACCCAGAGTTCGTGACCATAGATGAGGGTAGGAACGTAGATCGACCGGTAAATCGAGAGCTTCGCCTTTTGGCTCAGCTCTCTCTTCACCACGACAGACCGGTAGAGCGCCCGCATAACTGCAGATGCCCCACCAATCCGTCTATCGATCTCCCGCTCCATTTTTCCCTCATTCGTGAACAAGACCCCCAGATACTTAAACTCCTCCACTTGGGGAAGGACCCCATCCCTGACCCGGAGGAGGCACCCCACCCTTTTCCGGCTCAAGACCATGGCCTCGGATTTGGAGGTGCTGATTCTCATCCCAGCCGCTTCACACTCGGCTGCGAACAGCTCCAGCGAAAGCTGTAGATCACGCTCCGATGAAGCCAACAGGACCACATCATCTGCAAAAAGCAGAGACCCAATCCTGAGGCCACCAAAACGGATCCCCGCAACGCCTTGGCTGCGCCTAGAAATCCTGTCCATAAAAGTTAGGAACAGGATCGGTGACAAAGGGCAACCTTGGCGGAGTCCAACTCTCACCGGAAACAAGCCTGACTTACTGCCGGCAATGCGAACCAAACTCTGGTACCGGTCGTACAGGGACCTAACAGCCCGTATCAAGGGGCCCGGTACCCCATACTCCCGGAGCACCCCTCACAGGGCCCCCCGAGGGACACGGTCGAACGCCTTCTCCAAGTCCACAAAACACATGTAGACCGGTTGGGCGAACTCCCACGCACCCTCCAGGACCCTGCTGAGGGTGTAGAGCTGGTCCAGTGTTCCACGGCCAGGACGAAAACCGCATTGTTCCTCCTGGATCCGAGGTTCGACTATCCGTCGGACCCTCCTCTCCAGAACCCCTGAATAGACCTTACCAGGGAGGCTCAGAAGTGTGATCCCCCTGTAGTTGGAACACAGCCTGTGGTCCCCCTTTTTAAACAGAGGGACCACCACCCCGGTCTGCCAATCCAAGGGAACTGCCCCCGATGTCCACGCAATATTGCAGAGCCGCGTTAACCAACACAGCCCCACAACATCCAGAGCCTTGAGGAACTCCGGTCGAATCTCATCCACCCCCGGAGCCTTGCAACCGAGGAGCTTTTTAACGACCTCGGTGACCTCGGCACCAGAGATTGGAGAGCCCGACCCCAAGTCCCCAAACCCTGCTTCCAGATTGGAAGGCGTGCCGGTGGGATTGAGGAGGTCTTCGAAGTATTCCATCCACAGACCCAAAACGTCCCGCGTCGAGGTCAGCAGCACACCATCCCCACTGTAAACAGTGTTGGTGGCAGACCGCTTTCCCCCCCTGAGACGCCGGATGGTGGACCAGAATCGCTTCGAAGCCGTACGGAAGTCGTTTTCCATGGTCTCTCCAAACTCCTCCCACGCCCGAGTTTTTGCCTCAGCAACCATCCGAGCCGCATCCCGCTTGGCCTGTCGGTACCTATCAGCTGCTTCAGGGGTCCCACAAGCCAAAAAGCCCCGGTAGGACTCCTTCTTCAGCCTGACAGCATCCCTTACCGCCGGTGTCCACCACTGGGTTCGGGGGTTGCCGCCGCGACAGGCACCGACCACCTTGCGGCCACAGCTTCCGTCAGCCGCCTCGGCAATGGAGGCGCGGAACATGGTCCACTCGGACTCGATGTCCCCCGCCTCCCCCGGGACGTGTTCAAAGTTCTGCCGGAGGTGTGAGTTAAAGCTCCTTCTGACAGGAGACTCTGCCAGACGTTCCCAGCAGACCCTCACAACACGTTTGGGCCTTCCAGGTCTGTCCGGCGTCCTCCCCCACCATCGGAGCCGACTCACCACCAGGTAGTGGTCAGTGGACAGCTCTGCCCCTCTCTTCACCCGAGTGTCCAAAACATGCGGCCGCAGATCAGATGAGACGACAACCAAGTCGATCATTGAGCTGCGGCCTAAGGTGTCCTGGTGCCAAGTGCACAACATGGTGTTTGTTATGGACAATCCATGACGAGCACAGAAGTCCAATAACAAGACACCACTCGGGTTTAGATCGGGGGGGCCATTCCGCCCAACCACACCCCTCCAGGTCTCACTGTCATTGCCCACGTGAGCGTTGAAGTCCCCCAGCAGAACAAGGGAGTCCCCAGGAGGAGCACTCTCCAGCACCCCTTCAAAAGACTCCAAGAAGGGTGGGTAATCTAATCTGCTGTTCGGCGCGTAAGCACAAACAACAGTCAGGACCCGTCCCCCCACCCGAAGGCGGAGGGAGGCTACCCTCTCGTTCACAGGGGTAAACCCCAACGTACAGGCGCCGAGATGGGGGGCAACAAGTATGCCCACCCCAGCTCGGCGCCTCTCAGCGGGGGCAACCCCAGAGTGGAAGAGAGTCCAACCTCTCTCGAGGAGACGGGTTCCAGAGCCAGAGCCGTGCGCCGAGGTGAGTCCGACGATGTCCAGTCGGAACCTCTCAACCTCACACACCAGCTCCGGCTCCTTCCCCACCAGAGAGGTGACGTTCCACGTCCCGAGAGCCAGCTTCTGCAGCCGAGGATCGGACCGCCAAGGTCCCCGCCTTTGGCCGCCGCCCATCCTGCACAGCACCCGACCCCTATGGCCCCTCCCACAGGTGGTGAGCTCATGGGAAGGGGGGCCCATGTTACCTCTTCGGGCTAAGCCCGACCGGGCCCCATGGGTAAAGGCCCGGTCGGGCATTTTTACACTTGTGAAAGCCTATCTGAAGTTTGTTATTAAACTGTTCATTATAACCACATGGAGAACGCATGTTTTAAATATGTTAAAATCAAAAGTCTGGTCGCAGTCATGACAGTGTTTCAGGACTGTGCCAAGTGTCCTCTTTTTTTTTTTTTTTTTTTATAAATCAAAATATGGTCATCCTTACCATGAACAGTAACAGACATTAACTTGTCGAGCAAAATTACTTTACAAACTACAATGACAACTGTGTGGACAAATGTCCAACATATTACATTGACATAGATACATTCTGTTCATTGTTGATTTTCATAACTGGCAAAAACAACTTGCACTAGCCTGGGTAACCAACTAACTAAAGTTAGCATAACTACATGGCGGTCGTCGACGATGGACTGAAACATGACACTGAAACAATATAATTTCGTAACCACAATGTCATAAAACACATTCTCACCTGTGAAATGTTATCCCTTGCTGTTTTTGTTTATTTCATTTCTTTTGTTCGAACAACCATATGCAGCACAAAAGTCCGGCATCTTCAGAGTTGATCTAAATGCGGGGAAAGTAATTTGGCGCTTCAGATCCCTGACCCAAGATGGCGGCGGTGTTGACATATGCTTCGATGCCCAAGGCGACATCTAGTCAGTATATATATATCTATGGTACCAGGTTTGCAAGGAGGATAAATATTGATGCTCAGTGTTCATATTTACTCTAGATATTGCAATTTAACAATTTGTTGGTTTATATTTACCTATAAAAAACCTGTTAACTTGGAGCATTTTTATTTATAGTAAATTCATAGATAAATATACAGGAAAGCAGAAAGAAATTTTATTTCTCTTTTTACATTTTGCACTTTGTTTTTCATAACATTTAGCTTCTTTTTGTTGTGAGAATTTTTGTGCTGCAGCTTTAAGAAAAATCGGATTTTTTTTTTTTACATGCATTTTGCACAAAGCATGTTCTTTAAATGGCACTCTATACTTTTGTTGAAGTTGTTGTTCTGCTGTTTAGTATCTGAAATATGAGAATGTTCAAAAACAGTCATTTTGACATGTTAACAGAAGACAAAAAAAAAAAAATATATATATATATATATATATATATATATATATATATATATATATATATATAAATAAAATATGTTACTGCAACATGCTTCAGATTAAGTCGATATAGCCTAATATATATTTTAGGCCATATCGCCCATCCCTAGTTTTGTGGTATTTCAAATATGCAAGTACCGTGAGTGAGGGTTACATGCAGCCCAAAATATACTAATTGGGCCCATTTGCTACAAGCAGCATCAGAATAATCATGATGCACATTTAGCTGACTGAAAAATGTAGATTTTTATGTACATTTGAGGGCATCCCTTGGCGGAGCCAACTTTGGGCACCCCTGCTCTATAAATTTTCTGCTTTATTTATTCAAAACTAAACAAAAGCCTCAGTTCACAGTTTAGAACATAAAAAATGAACGTCTCCATACAAGCAAGACCAGGCATCTGTATCACATGGTTATCTCTGGTGCTTACAGGAGACTAGATAGAAATCCTATATAACTGTTTGGTAATCCTGTTTCAGAGGCTTGTAATAAAATTATTATGTAATAAAGTTATCTGGAAGCATCCAGGAGTCCAAAGTGAACCACGAGTCTCATAGTTTTAAAATAGATGTCAGATTTCCAGGACACAACTGTTACCTTTATGTATTTAGCAACAACTGTGACTTACAAACAATTCAGTGTCACACACCAGTTCCTTTATTGGTGTAAAATGGCAAGTAAATAAAAATAAACGTTTTATTTGTAGATCCGAAGACACCCCAGGCTTGTTTCCAACACCATAAAGCAACAAACAAACGCCGGTTACTAATATTTGTTTAGTGTCTCAAGAGGCTGATCAGGACAAGCCGTAGTATCAGGTCCTTTCAGATCAATTAATCTAATCAATTTATTGTAATTCATAAAGTAAACAGCATACAGCGAGGGGAAACGCTGAACAGATGAATAATGAAAGTGACTAAACAAATAGGCTAAAACACACAAAGTAACAACGATAATATAAAAGTTCTGGCACTATTTTCACAAGGACATTTTGAGTCACCGACGCTTTAGATTTGGAACAAATCAAAAAATAAATCTTGCACTCACTTGATTACAGGGACATAAACATTTTATGAATTTCAATAAGAGACACATATTCAATAACTGTCTCACCTTGCATATATAGTTTTTCTGGTTCGCTGAGCATTTAATGCCTCAGAACGCACCAATAATCTCTTCCTATTTGTTAGTTTTTTGTGGAAGAACGGCACCAAATGTGGGAATTTTTTTCATGTCTTGTCAGTTAACCTTTAAAATTTGGACACCCTTGATTTCCAGTGGGTAAGGTAAACTAAAAAGATTTAAAGACAGTTGCATAGTTACAGACAAATCTTAACATTATTCGGAGGCTTTTAATGGCCAACCTGAATGATATGCTGCAGTTTGGCTGATTTTAGGTAGGATTGAGTATTTAGAATTACTCAAAATGAAAGTGGATTACATAAAACCGAACCCGACATCCTGCAGATCAGAGGAAATTTGTCTGTTGGATGCTGTAGCAAAATATGGTAAAAAAATTGCGACATAAAAAACTATTTTTGTAGCAATGCATAAAAAACTAATACACGCTACTGAAATATCACAGCAATGACCCAATAATAACATTACTTAATCATACAACGCTCTCTGCACCGATTACGAATCACTCAGCTCGGTATGCCGGACGCTTGAAACTGAAACAGAAATTACCTACTTTTTGACTAAAGGATTTTAGACTGATGTAATTAATGCTGTGTATTACACATATATACCAATAAACGTATTGGAAGCACATTGCCCCCCCCCCCCCCATCTAGAGATCAGACTGTGAGCTACCTCAAGTTGTGGCTTTAAAGTGTTAAGTTTATTACTGTAATGATGGTTCAGAATAAATTGTACAGAAACTTACCCAGTAATTACATTTTGACACCTTTTTAAGCAATAGCAGAATCAATAAAACAGTATGACTTAGACTGGAAAACATATGTCCAATTATGCCTAATGTCACCAATTTGCATCAAACTGTACCAACATTGATATGCTTTATTTACTATTGTATGCACTGTGTTAAATTTAAGTCTCTACTGAATTTAACATGTTGACAGCAAATTTGTAACTAAATTCAGGGAATAAGGGGTTGTTTTATCTAATCTAATGATTATATAACCACTTTGCGGCACTCAGAGCAACATTTTATTCCCAGACACTCTGTTCATCCTTAAATATGGGGGAACATATTCAAGACAGTGAAATCACAACAAAGGTAACATACCTTATCCTGACACAGCAGAACACTGTGAATTCCACAGCCTTAATCCAAATTAACATCCACTATTCCCAATGAAATCAAGGAGCTGAAATACTGAGGAGATGTGATCAATGACAAGGGAACCAGGTGAGTCTAAATGCTGGAATGTGGAATGCTGAACAGCTGTGGGGGAGTAAGAAACTAAACACAAAAAGGAATGAAATATTATGGAAAGACCTTATAGACAATAATAAGCAACCTAGAAATAATCAGAAAGCAAACACAAACACCTGTGGATCATAACAATACTAGGGCTGCACGTTGGCGCCATTGTTGGCTCTGTTGCTTAGTAGAATAAAAGCCCTGGGTTTAAATGCTAAAGGGGGGTGTTCTCAACCTACATGACTGTGCTCTCTCCGGGTACTCCGGCTTTCTCCCAAAGTCCAAAAACATCACTGCTAGTTTAATTGGTCTCTGGAATATTTGTTGTACAGTGTGATGGTATATTGGCTGTAACTAACCCACAATTTCCACACTTTTCTCTTTCTTTTTTTATCATCAACATGTTCCCACAAACACTTCATGAACGTTAGCCTCTAGATAATAAACCATCAGATTTGGGTATCAAGGGCAGTGAAAGAATAAAAAAAAAAATTCGGGTCTAAATATAAAAAAATACCATAGTTAAAGATCGGTGAGATTTTGCCTTGACAATATTCTGTAAGAAACAATGTATTTCCATCTTTATTTTGACCCAACTTGATATTTGAGACTCAAACGGAACAAAGTATTTAAATCTTTGCTCCAGTTTCGGACTATTAATGAGGAAAATTATGTTCCGGTGCTACATCACTACTAGGGGTGTAATGGTACATGTATTTTTCAGGAAAACCCTGTCGGTTCGGTACGCACGTGTACCAAACAAATCCAGCTGTTTTCTACCTGAACACATGCAGAATGTTTATGTGCGGAACTCAGAGCACAGTGCAACGTTTCTGCAGTGCAACGTTTCTGCAGCGCAACGTTAAAAAGTGACACCAAAACAAAACAGAAAGGACTCCCAGCTATCACTAAACTCTATTTGGGAACATTAATGGTTTCTCATGCAGCTACAGTAGAAAAAGAAAGATGGACCAAACTAGAACTTTGTCAGTGAACACATCTTTCAGCAGCAATAAGGTCCATAACACACTCTGCATGAACTAAATGACTCACCTGAAACAATGTCAAGCTGAATGTAAACATCACTGATACTAGAGAAAAACCAGTTGATGTCCACATGGCTACCAGTAGCATCCAATCAGACCAAACTCCTTATTTTGTTTAAAACACAAGTCGGAGGAATCCCCATTGATGAGAAGGGATTTTTCCTACAGCTGCCCGTGCTGCATTCAAGTACAGCAGCGAATCTAGGCTGTCGAAATATCAAAACAACTCCAAAGTGATTTAAGCATGTTTTATTCTCAAATATGGGCAAAGTATTATTTAAATATTTCTAAACATTAACACTCACCGTTTTAAGTGGTTATGTTGTTTTCTACTCTGGGTATGTCTGCTTTTATTCATTTGACAAAATCCAATTAAATCTCCCGTCGGTTCTATACGTTTAACTTTTTTAAGTTTATAGAAAATAACAAAATCAAATAAATTTCAGGAGTTGAAAGGATGGAGTTGAGGGAAAAAAAGTGCTTTGTTTAATGCTGACCAAAGTAAAAAAAAATACAACCTTCAAATGGACATCTGTATTTATTTTTCTTGATTAAAGTGTACCCAAAAAAACGTGCCGAACCGTTACACCCCTATTCACTACACACACTGTTAACACAACTGTATTTGACTGTCTCTTTCAATCCCTTCATCCAGAAAACCACGAGAGCTCAGAGCTCTATTTCTGACTCCCTCACTTGAAGACGAAAGTCAGTCAGGCATTGCTAATGAAACACAAACACACACACTCTTTTTTTCATACATCATTATCTTGACGAAGTAAGTATACATGTTGCACTGGGCTTTGCAAAGCTCTGACAGTAGCTGAACCTCAGGTCTGACAAGCTTTTTCTTTTCAGAAACCCATCAACCCATTTCTTAAAGCACATCATGCAAGAGCGCTGAACTATAATTTATATAAAACGAGTTGCCATGGCAGCAAAGTCTCTGTGCTGCCTCCTTAACAATAAATCCAACCTTTCAAACAGAAATAAAAACTTAGGAAATAAAGCTTTCAAAAGAAGAGAAAAATCATGGCACGGAAATTTGTACAGGGGGTTGAACAACGCAGAGCGATGAAGGACGGCTTTGTGGGATTAAAGATTACCGCAAGGAGTCTTAAATAACAGCGGCGGCTAACGGGTCCTTCATCACAAATCATGAAATTCAGAGTCACTGGAGAGCTGCAATCAATGAACGACTCACTGACTATGCAGGAAATCCCAGCAAATGCCGACAAGAGCCAATATTTCAGGAAACGGACGGGAGAGGCCTGCCTGATTCTCTGCGGATCAGAAGATTTAGAATTCAGTAAGAAACGACGACAAAAAGAGGCTGGAAACGTTTAATACAACCTCTCGGTTTGTCCTCGGCAGACGGAGATCACTCAGTGAGGTTTCAAGGTTGATGTTTATTCCTGAACGCCTCTTCTGCTCTGCTCAGCAGAGACCAGCGGTCAGTGTGAGCAGCAGATGGCCCGGGACGCCGCCGGCCTCGTACAACACGGCGCTGGAGAGGCCAGGCTCAGATGTGCCGCCTGTGGGAACGAGTGTGGCTCGCGAAATACCATCTACCCTCGTTTTTAGTCGCTACACGCCTGCCAGAAACTTCCCGTGCTTCCATAAAGGCCTTACACACACACACACAGCCTATTTAAGCTTTCTGAACACTTAAACTAGGGCTGGGCGATACGGCCTCCAATCTATATTGCAATATAATCTGAAGCATGTTGCGGTATCAATAGAATTTATTTTCTTTTCTTCTGTTTATATATGTCAATATAACGTGTTTTTGAACATTCACACATTCCAGATACATTGCAGCAGAACAGCAACTTCAGAAAAAAGTTTATTATTGTGCAAAATGCATTTTAAAAAAAATTCTAATCTTTTTCCAAACATAAAGATCAGGGCTGTAAGCGAACTTTTATAGTTTATAGCACTGGTGCAACAAAAAAAAAAAAAAAAAAGTTTTAACAACACAAAATGTCTTTTACAAATCTCTGAAAACCTTGTCTTCAAGAAGAAGACTGTGGAACATTTTAGATTATTTTGCCTGAGGTAAACTGTTGAGAGAAGGGAGCCGGTGCAAAATGTACAAGATATCAAATTGGAACCGGACATCCAAAATGTCTAGTTCTGAAAAAAGAAGATATGTTAAGTTAGTACTTTGTAAAAAACTAAGTAGGGCATATTTAGTGTGCACCAAACGTTGCTTCCCAACCGCCATTAAACAGAAGTTTATGGCTTATGCTACTATTTTCAGTGTTTTTTGTAATAAGTTTTTAAAGTCCTACGTTGTTGAACTCTCCATATATTTAGAACGTTCCTTGAATGCACCACAGGTCTGTGATGCAGCGTTGTACAGACGAGCTTCTGCCAGATGTTCGTGTGGCTAATAAAACAAAGATTGGTCTAATATACCTGCAGATTTCTTTTTTACTTTTGAATTCATTATAAACACAAAACGACTTCGTTTGTGATCGGATGAAACAAACCGAGAACGGTTTGATGAATGGTGGGTTGATGTAGTGTGATCATGCTGCATGCACGTGCGCAGATCATTCCCTTTCCGAGCGTCTGGAAACAGTCTGGACGCAGAACAAGCCGGGTCTCTCATCTGCAGAGAATATCGGCGACAAAGTTTCACAGAAAGTAGCTAAGGGTGGTCAGAAACGTCGATAGATTTGTCGCTGGACACTTTTGGGGAAAAAAGTCGTTAAGGGGGTCTGAAAAGTCGTTGGAAATAACAACTAAGTCGCTAAAGTTGGCAACACTGGCTCCAGACAGTGTCAGAAACTCCGGTCTGCTCGTGCACTTAAAATATATTTTCAAAAAAAAAAATTAAGTCATCGATAACCAATCTGACTTTTCATAGGCAGCTCAGAGACAAACCACGGTCACTGGACGGCCTGATCTAGGAAGACTTAACTCCTCAGCACCTTAGAGATTTTTTTTATAAATCCGTCCACTTACTTATACTTTTCAATGACCTTTTATCTGGAGTGTTCTTGTGTCTTCATGCTGTAACGGTAGCCAGGAACACTGATGAACCAGTCTTTACACTACAGTAACTACGATCAGTTGATCTCCAATTCACTCATTGTGAGACTACTAGCACAATTCGGCTTGACCAAGTTGCTGCTAAATAGATCGATTAAATCGAAATTATCTATTTATGAAGATTTAATTTTTGGGTTTCTATAGTTCAAAGTGATGTCAGCCTGCCCGAGCCCTTCCATCTTGGTTTACAGCCATGTTTTACAGCAAGTGTTTGTTTTTTTGGACTTTAAGTTCAGGTTAACTCCAAAAGGGATGATTGAAATAAAACCAAGTTTAAAAAAATATTTTCTGTCATTTGTAATTTATTTTTAAGAAAATAAAAAGGGAGGAAAAAAAAGAAAGAAATCGCCATCAAAAAAACAATTTTTAATCCATATAGCCCAGCCCTGAGCGCCTTTAATTTTTCCGAAACAGTTGTATAATGGTCAATCACATGTTCAACTTCTGAAAATAAATTTTTAAATAAAAAATAACCTGATATCTTCAAATAGTACAAAAGAATGATAGACAAAAACAGGTCATTTGTTTTATATCATGATAGGCTATATATCAATATCGACTGACATTATGCATATTTCTAATGTTAAATATTTTACTTTAAATGTCATTATTTTGTAGTAATCATTTTTCACTCTGACAATAAAGAGGTTTTGTTAAAAAAATTTTTTATAAAAAGCCACAATTTGTTGATCTTGATTAATTTGTAAAAGCAATAAGAGTAAAACATCCAAGGAGGCTGTAATGTGCAGCCTCAACTTGAGCTAGGAAGGATTCAGTCTCATATGTTTGACCTCTTAACCATGAAGGATACCGCCGCGGACGGCAAAAACAAAGCAAACAATAGCTATAGTCATCTTGAAAACTTTTTAACTAGTACAAAACGGTTTAGGTTTTTCCATCTGATTGGTTTCTGTGTAAATCAACCATCTGAACAGAAGTAAAGATAATTCTGCTTGTATCACTTTGACCAGCATATTTTAAGGGCTGTTCTTCTTGTGCGTGCTAACGGGTGCGACAGGGCACCTTTTTAAATCTTTTAAGTCAGCAGTTCTGAAGGAAAATCATTGTAATGGAAAGGAACAACCAGATCAAGTTGGTTGTTTCTTGTAGCAGCTTGGTTCAGACTGATCTTTGAGGATTGTTGATGGTGAAATCTGGACAACCAGTCTGCCCCTGTCCTCCCTACAAACATCTTCCATTCGTTTTATTGTCACCGGAGGTAGGATCGTGAAAATTTACAACAATAAAAGCAAAACAAATAGAAAAGCTGACCAAGACGCATTGCTCTAGAGATGAAAAAATAAATCTAAAGAGTTTCACTGATGTCACAGAAAGATCCGGCTGGTAGCTTAAAGTATTGTTTTTGCTTTCAAACATTTTTTTTCATGTAGCTCGTCGTGATTCTTGAAACCAGCTCGGTCCATTTTCGGGAAGTTTTTAAGTTGCGCTGCCATTTGAAAGTCTGGAGGTTTTGCAAGAAATGCAGGAGCTAAAACTGTGGTCCAAGTAAAAGGGGGGAACGATCACAAATTAAACAATTTAAACACTATAATATAAAATTCAGTTCCAGAATACTTGATTTATTTAAATTAAATGTCATAATTTACATCATCCAAGTATCTCCAAAGAGTCACTGTAGATGGGGAGTAACAGTCAGTATTGCAGCAACTCTGAAGACCCCTCTAACTGAAGAGTGTTTCTCTATGACAACTCAATATCCAGCCAGCTGCTCCTCTTTATGGTTAGAGAGAGGTTGGAGTAGGGGATATGATCATTACCCATTATGATGGAGGGAAGAGGTGGTTTGAACTTCTTCCTCCTCCTCTCTCTGCTCTGCATCCATGGAGCCTCCTTTTCAATTCCTCTGGAATTTGGGGTCATAGTTCAGGTGTTTCTTTGAGCTTTTGAGATGCTCATCAGACCAAACGTTAAAAGTTTATGACCAAAAGTGTAGAAAAAGAACAAATCAGAACTAACGTAACAAAGCTACTCCAACATGCTGCCACTATGAGCGATGCCTACCATTTGCAAACACAGAGAGAAACCCTAGACGTTTTCATTTTGCCAAGAGACAGACGAAAGCTGTGATCCTCAGGGCAAAAAATAAAAGTTATGTCCATTGGTGATGTCAGTGAAAGCCCACAAGAGCAGATCATCCCGGCCATCTGGCTAAAAACAAATCCCTCTGAATGAGCTCCGAAATCTAATACACAAACAATACCTCCAGCTTCTCACGCAAGATTGCTCCGTATATTCAGTGTATTATGGATTTTAAACAAATACACCCATGCACAGCAACACTGAAGTAGTTAGAACTATTTAAAGTGGGTAAATTAGGACAAAGCAAAGAGAAATGTTTGACTCAAAAAAGGAAAACATCAGGAAAAACAGGGGATCAATCCATTTAGTCCAGTTGCGTCGTGATAAATTAGGATATCAACAAAAACTTGGTTTGTTCCAGTAATTCAGCACAAAACGTGGAAATATATTAAATTAGGAATAGAGTGATGTATATTCCAAGTGTTCATTTCATTAATTTAGATGGTTAAGGCTTGCGGTTAATAAAAACCCAAAATTATGTTACTTAAAAAACTTAAACGTTACTGAAACGTTATAGCCTCCACAATCATTAGGATAAGCCACAAAATGTCACTGCTAAAGACTCTTGCTGCACACAGACTACCCTATAAAAGCCTATTAATGGAAAATTGAGTGGAAGGAAAAATGCCACTCTGCCAAAAGTACCAGTACCTGGTTTGATCACCTTGATGCAAAAGGAGGCCCAACCAAGAATCAACTGCATCATATTCTCATTATACCCTTCTGTATTAAATTATATTAGTCCTATGCTGTATACAAATTCCCTGATTCATTAAAATTGTAGCTTTTTTTTATCTGCAAGTATATCTAAAACAATTTTAAAAAAGAAAATTCAAATATGTCACTCTGCATGTAAATAATCTACCAGTTTCACTTTTTGTATGACATTACTGAAATAAATGAACCGTTTTAATGAGATACATCTGTATAGGTGTTTGTCCTCCGCAGTGCAATGGCCTCGGCTCACTGGAGGCTTTTTTCAATGGCCGCTTCATTTTAATGGCCGCTTCATTTAGTTCAGGTGTGCAGAAACAGTAGTTTTAAAATAGGTTCATTTATTATTTAAAGCCAAAATGGGGTCATAATAAATAATGTGTTTGCCTTTAATTAATGTTTTAGGAGATGAAAACATCTTTAGCGCTGAAACGTATTTGACTGTTCCAATTTACCAAAAAAATAAAATAAAATAAAACTGGGTGGGGGGGCAAGCTAGAAACTTTGTTGTTAATATATATATATTAAAGTGGACGGTAGATTTGTGTTAAACTAACCCCGAATGTTGTAGAATATACCTGAAAGCCGGTGGGAAATCACAGTTTTATTGCATCTATTTGTTAAATCTGACAGCAGAACATTTTCTCTTAAACGGGGCGACATTATAACGGAGTTCAGGCTCCCTACCTTGGTGAGCTGTGCGATCTTCTTGCTCATCCGCAGGTGCAGGTCCTGGGTATATTCCATGGCGATGCCGGACTGAAAGGAGGCGGTGGATGCTGAGGAAGAGGTGGAGGAGGTGGATGAAGTAAATTTCCCCTGACCGGTGGTGGGGCAGTAGTACTGCTGCCAGCCCGACCCGGTCGCCATCTTCACGGTGAGGCTTGAGTGAGATAAGGGCAGCGACGGTGAAGTGGACGGGGGGGCTGAGCTCCTGACGACCACCGAGGGGTTGCAGAGCTGGGACGGCGTTGTTTCAGCGAGGCACGGCAAGAGTTAATCAAAAATAAAAAGCCTTTCTGGCACACAGGCTGATAGAAAACGCTTTCATTATTGCAACGCGTCCCGTTATTAATAATAGTAATAATAAAACGGTTAAAATAATAATAATAATAATAATAAATCACCAGTTCAACTCTAGCAAAATACCAGCTGCTTGCATCATCTCCGTCCTTTAACAGCGGGTCGTAGTGCGGGGCACCTGGCGCTGATTCCCCGGGCGGCGGCTGCTGCCTCCCAGTCGGTCACCTTGGTACCGAATGATTCTCAGCGGGAGCCGTTAGGAGCGAGTCCTCCCCCGGTGCATTCCGGCTGCGTTCACCGGACGGAGCGAGCGGAGACCGGAGGGTGTAAGTGAGGGAGAGTGGAGGACGGGCTCGGCGGCTGGCGGCGGCTGCTGCTCCTTCTTGTTGCCATGGATCACCTCAACAGTTTATGCTGCATTCACGAAGGATGGGAGCAGCGCTGCGTTCACGGACCGTCGGAGCGATGAGCACAACATGAAGACGAGCAAAAGGCGGATCTTTCAGAATTAGAATTAGACATACAATTTTTTACATTTAATTTTTATCATGTCCAGTTATGTAATAGGATTGCAAAAAGCCTATTTATTTTGAATAAGGATAAATACAGTTTACCGTATAATACAAGGAAAATGTTATATTGTTCAATGATTTTACCTTATTTAAACTATTGTGTAGAATTATGGGGAAATACATATCATAGCAACATTATGCCTTTATTTATTTTACAGAAAAGAGCCATTCACATTATTTTCAATTCAGGATATGGACATGGGCGGTTCTAGACAGGGGCCAACGGGGGCCAGTGCCCCTGTAGAACTGATCTTGGCCCCTCTTATGGCCCCTGTACTGCAGAAATAATACAAAATCAGTTTTTTAAGATGATTTAGGACAGAAACCACAACTAAATTATCTCTTGGACCGATTTCATTTCTTACCTTTAAAGTTTTATTTTAACAATGAGTTAAAAATTAATGTGTTAAACTTTTAGCTTCAGCCATATTTAGTTTCATCTGCTGGATCAGGAGCCATAAGAGTCCCTTTGGCTCATTTAATATATTAAACGATTACCTATTGAAATATTGTTTCATTCTTTTGTTTTGTGCCCCCATGAACAAACTCTGGCCCCACCCTGGCCCCCCTGGTAAATTTGGTCTAGAACCGACACTGGATATAGAGACCACACAAATCCACTCTTTATTATATCAGAATTATTAAAACTTGAAGACATTGTAGTATTAAAAAACTATATTAGTGATGTTCAAAGCTAGAACCAAAGCTCTTCCACTGGACTTACAAAAGTTATTTGTTTTTACTTGTGAAGATGGAAATCACAGACGGCCATATGACTTTAAACAACCAATACCACGAACAAATTTGAAACAAATGTGTTTGTCTGTTGCTTGGAGTAAAAGCATGGAATTATCTAAGGAAAGATTTAAAAAGTTGCATAAATATTTTGGAATTTAAAAAGGAGTTATAAAAAGAAACAGCTTGAATTATATCAACCTGAACTTGTAAAATGTGCAACAACTTTAAAATATGCTGGAGTTTGGGTGATGGCATTAGCATTGTTCCCTCCACCATCTACTATTTATGTTAATAAAGGGAGAAGATAAATACAAGAATATTATTCTTCCATCTGTTCCTTTCTGATCATGGAAATGTAAAGGAAAACTTAAAGTATGAATGGTATGTGCCTTGTACAAATAATGCATTTTCATGAAAGGAATAAAAGTGAAATGAATGAATGTATTTTCTTTACTCTAAAGAGCAAGTCACCCATAAATATTTTTTTTTACTGATAAACTGTATAAATTACTGTCTAATAGTGCCGTCTACATGTGTAGTCATTATTTTAAAAAATTTAAATTTTCTGACTAAAACCTAAGGGGCAAACTTCGCCGGCTAAAACTGAAGCCAAAGTGGAAGTGACAAAAATTGCAGTTCCCCTCTCATCTACTAGGGGCGGGCTCCAGAAAGGTTAAAGTTGAAAATGCCGACTTCTCAGCAGAAATAAACATGTTTACAGCCTGGTACAAAAAAACATTTTAGGTTTATCAAGTCAAGTTTACCGTTATGACAACTCGGCGTTTAGTTTCTCTGAACTTGACCATCAGTTCCGTCCGTAATGTTTATCCGTGTTTGGATATTAATTATGCACTTATTTGACAAAGATGGATGGCTGTGGTATTGGTTGCACTAACCGAGCATCCAAAAAGTCTCTGCTCCATTTTTGTTTTTGGGTAAGTAAAATTATACTTCGTACTTTAATTCGCAGGTGCCGCTCCTGCGCTAGCTAAGCTCATTAATTAGCAAAGTAGTTACCGATTTACCAATTTAATATTCTTTTATTTACAGCCTCGAAGGCAGAGGGGGAGCAGAGTCGCTCAAACCCGGTCTTCTGCCTAAAAGCACCTGCCAACCTCCATTAGCTGCGGTTAGCTCCAAGGTAGCTCATTTTAGCTCGTAGCTACATCGGTTCAGAGCTCGATGGGTGTCAATCATCCGCCCCCACCCTTACATTCCAATCTCAGCTCCACCTTTCTGCCCATTTTTTTGTTTTCCGGGAGTGACAAGACGCGTGAAGCGGCCAAGATGGTCCAGCTAAAACCGTCAGTGTGGCTAATAAAAACCATAGACTATATATAACTGGACGAAGCCTCGGTGACGTAACCCATAGGTTTCTAAAGAGCCAAAATGAAGCCAATTGGGCGGTTCCCACCGCCACCATCTTGTCTGCATCACGTGTCTCGTCACTCCCAGAAAATACAAAAATGGGCAAAGAGGTGGAGCTGAGATGGGCGCTGTGAGGGCGGGGCGGATGATTGACACCCTGAGCCGATGTAGCCAGGAGCTAGTCCTGGAGCTAACGGAAGCTAACGGAGGTTAGCGGGCGCCTTTAGCCTGAAAGCCGCGGTAGAGCAACTCTGCTACCCTCTTCCATCCAGGCTGTTAATACAATATTAAATTGGTGAGTTAACATTTAAATTGAAATAATTTATTCAAATGAAATTAACTTAATGCAAGTTTTTAATAATATTTTAACTTAGGGTAAATACAAACAAGTATTAAAAGAAATATGTGAACTATCCTAACTAACTTTGCTTGATCATGTATCTCATGCATGGACTAAATAGATCTCATACACTATTAATAACTAAGTTAAAATATTATTGAAAACTTGCATTAAGTTAATAATTTCATTTGTTAGTGATTGCACTACCACGTAGGATCTCCCAGTTAAAAAAAACTGTTCCCACAGCTATTGTAGATTAGCAACAGTTAATATGAATAATTTTGATCCTATAGTCAATTCTGCAATGTATGAATTTTACAAATCATTTATTGAGGTCTGGGAAGGGATAAGTTGTACTTTTAGTAAGACACTTGTTTTGTTTTTATACATTTTGTTTACCAGGTAACAATGGTTGCATGCCTGTCCTCCACAACAGCCAAACAAAGCAGAAAATGTAAGTACCTGTCTCCATCACTTCATGTACAATTTTAAAAGTATTATACTTTCAACCAATAGGCCACACCTGTGCAACTGCCATTCATTATGTTAGTTTTTTTCTCCATTGCCATTTGGATCATTGGAGGCAGCTATGTCTGACAGTTCTGAGAAAGCTGAAGAAACCATCGCAGGAAACCTCGGCCTTCCAGACGTCCGTATCTCCTGGTTTGGCGTAGGTGGAAAGGCCTTCTCCCTCCCCCCCCCCCAACTCCCTGTGAGGAAGAGCAGCTCTAGATGTCCTCATCATCAGCTGTGGTGGAGATGACATGGGGGGGTCAGCAGTGTCCAGTTGGTTAACATAATGGAGGACCTGCACCAGCTTAACCTTCTCCACCCTCAGATGTCCATCATCTTCTCCTCCATCACCCAAAGGCGTCGATTGAGGGCGGGTGTAAAAATAGAAAAGGCCAGCAGGTTTGTCAACAGTGTTATGGCTTCTTTTATTCCTAGTTTAAATGGTGCCATCTTTACGCATCCTCACATTAGACATGACCGTCCTTTTGGACAATTGATGTTAAAGCAAAAAGTATAAATATAATCCTGATTGTTATGTCTAATGTTTTGTTGGTGTAGTTTTTTTATTTCAACAATTATATCTGTTGCCATAACACTGTTGACAACTCTGCCCCCCCCAACCCCATTTTACTGTAAGTCTCTTTTGCTTTCTGGCCCCCTTTGTTTTTCTAACTGTGTCCTTTTCTTTTATAGAATCTTGTGTTTAAAAAAATAAATGTTTTATTCTCTATAATGACTGAAAATTCTTTCAACAGTATATAACAAGGGAAGAAATAAAACAAAGTAATTAATCAGCCAACTGCATTTTTGAATTTGATAAATTCCTTCAACATCTCAATATTAAAATAAACCTTGGCGTCTGCAATATTACAAAGCCAAATCATACTTCTTATGCGGCTACAAAACTATGATTTTTTTTTTTCTTGAAATGGAAACAATATCTATGTGAAAGAAAAACAGAAACTTCATTGATTTGTTGTTTATTTAATCAAAAACAAAAAACAGACAGCACCTAAGGATATGAAAGAAGTGGCATTAAAGGTGATGCACATATATTGTTAAGTACTTCTCCTTATGATCTTCCTGTAGTTTTAGGCGATTGATATAATCTGTAAGGAAAAAAACATTATATATTAAAAACTTAAAATTTCAACATTGCCCATCTTAGTTGGAAACCAGCTCACCACAACAAAACAAACGTGCTGTAAACAAATGATCACACAGACATAACATGGGTGTATGGATAAAAGTACAACAATGAAGGTGAATCCCATATGACAGCATATCAGAAATGGTTAATGCCTTAACTGACAACTCTTATAAATTTAAAAAAAGTAAAAAATCTCTGACAACAAAATGTGAAATATATCTGGAGTTAGTTTGAAAACAATTGAATTTTTATAAACAGATGCGCCTCTAAGATAAGGCTGCTTGATCAACAATGGGTTGAAATGATCACATTTCTTATCTACTTTACATGTTAAAACCGTCGAAATAACGTGCTGGTACACATATACAGGTCCTTCTCAAAAAATGTGCATATTGTGATAAAGTTCATTCTTTTCCATAATGTAATGATAAAAATTAAACTTTCATATATTTTAGATTCATTGCACACCTACTGAAATATTTCAGGTCTTTTATTGTTTTAAAACGGATGATTTTGGCATACAGCTCATGAAAACCCAAAATTCCTATCTCAAAAAATTAGCATATCATGAAAAGGTTCTCTAAACGAGCTATTAACCTGATCATCTGAATCAACTAATTAACTCTAAACACCTGCAAAAGATTCCTGAGGCTTTTAAAAACTCCCAGCCTGGTTCATTACTCAAAACCGCAATCATGGGTAAGACTGCCGACCTGACTGCTGCCCAGAAGGCCATCATTGACACCCTCAAGCAAGAGGGTAAGACACAGAAAGACATTTCTGAACGAATAGGCTGTTCCCAGAGTGCTGTATCAAGGCACCTCAGTGGGAAGTCTGTGGGAAGGAAAAAGTGTGGCAGAAAACACTGCACCACGAGAAGAGGTGACCGGACCCTGAGGAAGATTGTGGAGAAGGACCGATTCCAGACCTTGGGGGACCTGCGGAAGCAGTGGACTGAGTCTGGAGCAGAAACATCCAGAGCCACCGTGCACAGGCGTGTGCAGGAAATGGGCAACAGGTGCCGCATTCCCCATGTCAAGCCACTTTTGAACCAGAAACAGCGGCAGAAGCGCCTGACCTGGGCTACAGAGAAGCAGCACTGGACTGTTGCTCAGTGGTCCAAAGTACTTGCATGTCATTCGGAAATCAATTCAATTCAATTCAATTCAAAATTACTTTATTAATCCCAAAGGGAAATTAAATGTTGTTGTAACTCATTATGCAAGTTCCTTCAAAGATTTGTTGTAGATGCTGATGGCTGTGGGTAGGGATGATCTCCTGTAGATCTGAAGAAGCCTCTGACTGAAGACGCTCCGCAGTTGCACGACAGTCCGACGCAGAGGACGCTCCGGATCCACGGCGTCCTCTCCCCAACTCACCAGGGTCCCGTGGCTGTAGTTGAGGTCTTATCTGAGCTTTTGTGATGTTAATCAGCTGCTGCCAGTTGTAAACCACCTTGTTGCCATGGTTATGCATCATAACAAATGTCAAAAAAATAAAAAGTATCAGCAAAAATCCTTCCAGCTGCACAGCATTCAAAACCAGAGAGAACAGTTGTCCACAAAAACAATGTTTCTACCAGAAATGGAAGAATTAAAGTTTAAAAAAAGAAAAAAATATGAACCAAAGTAACAGAGCTACTCCAACATGCTGCCACCTTGAGCGGCGCAATTCCGGAATATCAAGGAAATCAAGGTGCCAGAGTCTGGAGGAAGACTGGGGAGAAGGAAATGCCAAAATGCCTGAAGTCCAGTGTCAAGTACCCACAGTCAGTGATGGTCTGGGGCGCCATGTCAGCTGCTGGTGTTGGTCCACTGTGTTTTATCAAGGGCAGGGTCAATGCAGCTAGCTATCAGGAGATTTTGGAGCACTTCATGCTTCCATCTGCTGAAAAGCTTTATGGAGATGAAGACGACCTGGCACCTGCTCACAGTGCCAAAACCACTGGTAAATGGTTTACTGACCATGGTATTACTGTGCTCAATTGGCCTGCCAACTCTCCTGACCTGAACCCCATAGAGAATCTGTGGGATATTGTGAAGAGGAAGTTGAGAGACGCAAGACCCAACACTCTGGATGAGCTTCAGGCCGCTATCGAAGCATCCTGGGCCTCCATAACACCTCAGCAGTGCCACAGGCTGATTGCCTCCATGCCACGCCGCATTGAAGCAGTCATTTCTGCAAAAGGATTCCCCACCAAGTATTGAGTGCATAACTGAACATAATTATTTGAAGGTTTACTTTTTTTGTATTAAAAACACTTTTCTTTTATTGGTCGGATGAAATATGCTAATTTTTTGAGACAGGAATTTTGGGTTTTCATGAGCTGTATGCCAAAATCATCAGTTTTAAAACAATAAAAGACCTGAAATATTTCAGTTGGTGTGCAATGAATCTAAAATATATGAAAGTTAAAGTTTTATCATTACATAATGGAAAAGAATGAACTTTATCACAATATGCACATTTTTGGAGTAGGACCTGTATATATTTGTGTGTGTGTGTCTTGACCGCGAAGCGATCAATACGTTATTTTGACGGTGAAATGAGCACAATTCAATAATTTTGTCAAATAAAATCATGAAGCCCCATCTCTCCATAGCTTTTACTAAAACTGTGTGAAGTTTGAATAAATCAACATATAAAGTAAATAAGAAATGTGATCATTTCAACCCATGTTCAACCAAGCAGCCTTATCTTAAATGCACATCTTAACCTGTTCAGTTTGTAGTTTCCCAGTGTGGTTAACTAGCTATTTTGTTAGGAGCTCAGCTGCAGGAGCTTCATCTACAAAATAACGTAAAGAAATATTATTTTACTTACCGAAAAAAATGTAGCGGAGACTTCTTGGACGGTCTGTTAGTGCAATCAGTACCACAGGAAGCCATCTTTGTCCAATAAGTGCACGATTTATATCTAAACACTAATAAAGTTTGCGGATGCAACTGATGTCCAAGTTCAGAGAAAGGAAATGGCCAAAGTCTTAACGTGAGTCCCAGACTGAAGGCCTTCCCCGGAGCAAGCAGGGGGGGTAAGCAGTCTATGGCGGCAAGCTGCTAGCCACCGTTAGCCATCGTTAGCCACCAGCGCTAGCGCTGACGGCTCATCCGAGACCTGTCAATCAAAAGGACACGCCCCTAATTATTCATAATTTCAAGATTAAATTATGTCTTAACGGATGAGTTAGAAACACATTCACGCCCCTCAGAGTTGTCATGACGATAAACCTGACCTATTAAACCTAAAATGTTTTTTTGAACCAGGCTTTAAACATGTTTATTTCTGCTGTGAAGTTGGCCTTTTTAACAAGGGAGTCAATGGGAAATTTCTCTTTTCTGGAGCCCGCCCCCAGTGGATGAGGGGTGAACTGCAATTTTTGTTACTTCCGGGTTGGCCTCAATTCGGCGGCAGAGTTTGCCCCTTTATAAAAACCCAAAAGTGTGGTGGAGGGTTGACTTGCTCTTTAAAATCGAAAACAAAACAATTGCTTTCAAAATTTCACCTGCAAACATTTGCATTCAAGCCAAAGCAATGAGATAAACCTCTGGCCCAGCCCAAAGCACCAGTGTCAAATGAAGGAAATGTAATTTGAATGGGCAAAAAGCTGCTCGACTTGATCAGGGGTCTCGTTTATAAAACAAAGAGTAACTAAACCCCAAAACAACTTTTTTTTGCTTCTAAACTGTATAAATGGGTCTTTACCAATGCAATCTTTCAGTTTCTGGGATTTTTTTTACATTTTGGTGTAAACTTGTTTAATTCTACCCTTTTTGGTCTAAAAACGTCTTAGTGCTGCCCCCTTAGGGTTGAACGGTGGCTACTGCATTTGAATTTTGTGATTGGTGGAGAGCGGTACATCTCTACGTCACAGGCATCGACTGTGTCACAGGCATGGTCTCCCAGACACGCCCCTCCGTTCTTCCTGGCACCGCCCACTTTGTAGAATTTTCAAATGTTGTCTGGGGGCGGGGTTATGATTTTTCAGGGGGTTCAGTTACACTTTAAGGAGTCCGTTTTTTCCCCATCTGTCAGAGATCTCTTCTAACCTCACCTCTCACTTCCCCGCCGTTCCAGCTGAAACACTTCGATTTCCCCTTTTTTTGTTTTTTTTCTTTTAAACTACTTAACCTTGTCCTAGTGTCTGAGCTTGATTCTGCATGTGGGTCAGGAGGTTAAACGTAAACATGACAATTTGTAAACGTATCATCTCAAAATTGGTGAGACAGATTGAATTTTTCATAAATTTTCTAATCATGTTATCAAACACTTTTTACAGAGGGAAATATGTTTATTTTATTTCATTACTTCATAAATCAACACAGTGTCAGTAGCTCCCAAAAAACTCATTTTCGCCCTGTTTTTTTTACACAAAATGGAACTCTTTTTTTGGGGGGATTATGTATTGACAAATCGCTCTAATTTCCTTTCAGATCATAGCACAGAACAATGGTGGAAAGTTTAGTGTATATAGGTATAGCTGATTTCAAGATTATTCGTTTTGAATGTTGGAAAAAACTAATTTTGAGAAAAACGCCATTAAAGATTTGCATTAGATAATTCAATGCGAAGTGCAAATGACCCTCGAATCCCTCGTTTCGTGTTTGATCTGTCATTAATTTAAACAGGCATACCGTTTTTGGACTTTTTACTTTTTCTTTTTTGGGGCTTTTTGTTTAGACTGCTTTGCGTTAACAGGCAACCGGAAACGGTGTGTTTTATTCTGGAAGCCAACAAGTTAGGGAGGTTAAATATCCACAAATCTCAAAACTGACCATGTCAGGAAAAATCCATGTTTTTGCCTGTAGTGTCTTGCCTTAACATGAACTAATGTGTCAAGCCACATGTGCTTTATTTGTTGACTGCTATCAAGGGATATGACTCATTTGTACTGTAGTATGCATGAGAGGAGATGCTGCGAGATTTGTGGACTTTTATGTAGTGTCGGCTGATAATGTAGTGGGCTGGTCTGGACAGAAAATGCCAGGGCTGAATTTTTCTCCCAGTCCATCCCTGGACAGGGGGTGACTGCTGATTGTGTGTCTGTGTGCGCAGAGCTCTACAAGGTGTAAATTGTGGCTTAAATTCACATTTTAGCCTCTCTTCTTCTTCGCTGTCAGTGTCCTCTGTGCCCAACTGACCGTAGTTTTCAGACCCCGTTTTGTGCGTAAGCAAGCTTTATAAATGAGACCCCTGGTGCTTATTGCTTTGGCTTGGGTCACCAAAAGGTCACCACATTTGCAGGTTAATTTTGTTTGCAGGCAAATTTGTGAAGTCTTGAAGGCGAATTTCTGCTGTTGAATTTTTTTCAGGTGAAATTTTGAATGTGAAATTCTGCAGTCGAATATTTGCAGGGGAAATTTCCAAAGCAAATTATTGCAGCAGTATTTTTGCAGGTGACATTTTGAAGGCCAATTTTTTTTTTTTTAAGGTAAAACATTTTTCTGCCGAATTTTGCAAGTGACATCTTGAAGGTAAATTATTGCAGATGAAATTCTACAGTTGAATTTTTGCAGACAAATTTTTGCAGGTGAAATTTTGAAGGCGAATTGCTGCAGTTTAATTTTTGCAAAGGAATTTTCAAAGGTGATTTTCTCTGTAGGCAAATTCTGCAAGGAACATTTTGAATTTAATATTTTGCATGTGGAATGGTAAAGCTGAAATTTTGCAGATTAACTTTTTGCAGGTGAAAATTTGCAGTTTAATTTTTGCAGGCGAGTCTTCAAAGGTGTTTTTTTTTCAGGTGTAATTTTGATGGTAATTTTTTACAGATGTAATTTTGAAGATTAAACTCTGCAGGCAAATATTTGCAGGTGAAATTTTGAAGGCAAAGTTCTACATGTGAAAGTTTTAAGGCGAATTTCTGCAGTTGAGACTTTGAAGGTAAATTTTTGCAGGGGAATTTTCGAAGGTGAATTTTTTTGCAGGTGAAATTTTGAAGTTGAATTTAAAGTAAAAAAAAGAAAATGTATGTACATAACTGCAGTGTCATAAATTCAATGAATAAAAAAATCTTGATTCTAATTAAACTGTATTGCTTCCAATAATTAATATAAATTTTACAATATACAGTGAAGTTAAAAGTTTCTTCTGTTTTTGCCACACTTACATGTTTCAGATCATCAAACATTTTGATATCAAGTAAAAATTAAAATAAAAGCAGTTGATTTTTTTTTAAAATCATTTCAGGGAAAAAGTAGATCCCCTGTATTCACATGGGGTTAGAGACCACAGCCAGCCAATTAACTGAAACCTGCAAAGAAGCTAAAAGTCGGATCGGGTGCATCAGTAATTGGAGTAATGCAATTTGTAAACCTGTCCATGCAGAAATATTTAGCTGAATTTAATTGAACAGGGGAAAGTTAAATGGCTTTTCTCTCAACAGAAAACCCACTGGGTAATTCCATGCAGAATACAAGGAAAACATGCATTTTGTGCACAATTCCCAACACAGTCAACAACACAAGGAAGATGGCGATGGGAGCAATCAGCTTGTGTCAGATGCAGATTAAATATATAAAAATAGGAGTATTTACAATCCCTGGCAAAAATGTGGAATTGTTTCAACTGGCAGCTCTCCTCCTCCTGATGCAAATATTTGGTTTAAAAAAACTTGATGTTTCCATAATTTATTAATCTATTTGATTTGACAAAATCTGCCAGCTAATAAGCTTTTTCTTAAAAATCTGGATGCATGTTTTCCAAAGCTGTTCATTCTTATTCTTTGGGAGCTGATTCCACATTTTTTGAAAGAGCTGTAAGAAAGTCTTATTAGCAATAAAAAACATATTTCAGTTATTACAGTAAAGCAATGATTCAAAGATAATACCATGTACCTGTAGAGCAAGTGGTTTTATAGGGAGAATAGCACACAGTCTAAGCTACTGTGATAAATACAGGGTTCCTCAGATCTTTCATGTAAAACTACAAACTCAATTTCCCAGAGTACTCAGTCCTTTATGTTCATTTTGCAAAAGAAAACATTGAAATTCTTTATGGATTTTTGACAGATATTGCTACAGGGTTTTATATGCTGAAGCTGGAAAAACAGGAAAGAAGGAAAAACACAGGGAAGATACAAAAGAGAGGATGGAGGAGAAAAGAAGAAATGTCACAGGGAGGGAGGCAAGAACACATAAAGCAAAGAAATGAAACAAGACAAAAAAGAAAGGAAAGAAGGAATGACTTAAGGAAAAACAGAAGAAAGGAGGGACAGAAGGAAGGAATGATCAGAAGGGAACGACTAAATGGTAGGAAAGACTCAAGGAAGGAAGGAACTTTAAGACAAAGGAATTGGGAATAAAATCTGAAAATACAAATATTCTTCTATACACATTTTCTCTCGTCACACCTCTCCACACCTGGAAAACACTGAAAATAAATAAATTCCAGACTTTTCCAGATTGTGTAAGAAACCTGTTTATGCAAAGTAAAATCAGAATAAATGTTAAGTTACTAAATGCTGAGAACAGATATACAGAACCGGACTTATTTAATGTATGTTGCATGATATAGAGACCTGTAAACATTAAAAGGAGTTGGTTAAGGTGCACTGAATCTGGTTCAATTGTGATTTTTTTTCTCTCCAAAAACGACATCAAATAAACACCCCATTGAACACACAGGGGTCAAATTAATCAGCTGAAGTCAATGACATCCACTTCCCCCCATGAGCCTCTATTAAACACTTCCCAGTCAGCCACAAACCAGCTAATAATGTCATTGAGCTAAAGCGAAAAATAACAGTAAACACAAGGTAAAAACATAACATAATGGTTAATTTGCTTTTATCTCTGACTCGGTAAAGTCCAAACTTAATGAATTATGTTTTCACACCTAAAAAAGGCGATATTAGGCTGGTTTCACGTCACTTTGACCACTGCTGATCCTATACAGACAGAACAACTGAAGGCATTTTCAGTTAAATAAGAAAATATCTTAGTGTTTGTATATCCTGGTGTCTGAATATTGGAATCTGCTATGCTGTGGAACATGAATGCATCGAGTTGAGTCCCAGTGACGTCACGTCATCTATCAAAGCATAAGGGGGAGGGAGGATAAAAATAAAAATAAAAAATTCAAACCGACTGGAACGGCAGCTGCAGGCGGTCTCACACAGTCATAATCACAGGGATGACGCAAACGGTTTGTCTTCTGCATCCTATTTATGGTTTCCGCTGGATTTTTTTTTTTTCATTTATTTTCACAACTCTGGGGGCATGCGCCGCATTTGTTTCAAGGTGTGCATGCAGAAAAGAGTTTCCAAGGAACAGAAATGATCGGAGAGCTGTACTCTGCTGGAATTCAGACAAACAGCCCCCACAGAAACTCCTTTTCATGTCACACCTGATCACGGACAACCTGACTTATTAGAAATTACAATTTTTATTTTTTGCATTAATAAAAGCCTAGATAGAGAACTAAATGTTAACATAACTGAATTTGTGAATCTTTTTTTTAAAACATTATTAAATGTGGGTTAGTCCACAGTGGTCCAAGTGTTTTTGTCTGAGAGCAAGAAGGTCCTATAGGTTCAAATCCCAGCAGCCAGATCCTTTCTGTTTGGTGCCAAAATCCAAAAATATGCTTTTTTTATTTAGGCTTTTCTTGGCCATTTATTACTGGATACAAGAACCAATCAAGCTGCACAGTTGGCAGTACTGTTGCATTGCAGCTAGAAGCTCCTGGTTTCAAATCCCAGATCTTTCTGCATGGAGTTTGCATGTTCTCAGTGTCGGGGGTATGAGGGTTCCCTGCGGGTCCAAAACACATTACTGTTAGGTTAATTGGTCTCTCTAAATTGTCCGTAAGTGTGTGCATGGATGGATGGATGAGCACCAATTCCCACAGGAAATATTTAGTAGATGTACCAAACAAAAGAGGGATACAGAGTTTGGTTTAAATCAATATCTTAAAAGAATCAAATTTTCCTTCATTTTGATTGTTCTCTCCATTTCTTTTTCTCTCAGAGCGACAGTGACTCAGGTGGTAAGAGTTTGTCCCATTACCGGCTGCCATTTCAAACCTCCGCTAAATGTCCAGTAAGAACATCGAAGTATTGAATGAAGTGCGTTCGACTCCACGACAGGGATGTTTAGTAGGCTAGAGTTGGAGGACCTGAGTGGTCTTGGTGGTTGGTACCATGACAACAGGTCTACAACATATTTTGGTGCTAAGCCATGTAATGATTTATAAACTAGTAAAAGTATTTTAAAGTCTATTCTCTGAGCTACAGGGAGCCAGTGTAAGGACTTTAGAACTGGGGTGATGTGCTCTACTTTCCTGGTTCTAGTGAGGAACACGAGCAGCAGCGTTCTGGATCAGCTGCAGCTGTCTGACTGACTTTTTAGGCAGACCTGTGAAGACGCTGTTGCAGTAATCAATCCGACTAAAGATAAACGCATGGATGAGTTTTTCTAGGTCCTGTTGCGACATCAGTCGTTTAATCCTAGAAATGTTCTTCAGGTGATAGAAGGCTGACCTTGTTGTTGCCTTTATGTGACCCTGGAGGTTCAGGTCTGAGTCCATTACTACACCTATGTTTCGGGCCTGATCAGTAGTTTCTAGCTGTATTAATTGAAGCTGTGTGCTGACTGTTGATCGTTCCTCTTTAGGTCCAAAAATAATTACTTCTGTTTTGTTTCTGTTCAGCTGGAGAAAGTTATGGCACATCCATTCATTGATTTGGTCGATGCATTGATTTAGGGTTTGAATGGGTTCAAAGTCACCTGGTGACATTGTAATGTAAACCGAGTATCATCCACGTAGTTATGGTAGCTAATGTTATTGGTCGCTATAATCTGTCATAGTGGGAGCATGTAGATATTAAATAGGAGGGGCCCCAGGATGGAGCCCTGGGGCACCCCACATGTGATTTCTGTTCGTTCTGATGAAAAGCTTCCTACTGAAACAAAGAAGTCCCTGTTCTTTAGGTAAGACTCGAACCAGCCAAGTACTGTACCAGAGACTCCAACCTAGCTCTCCAGTCGTTCTAATAGTATTTCGTGATCAACAGTGTCAAACGCTGAGGTCCAACAGAACCAGCACTGTGGTTCTACCACTAGGTGGCAGCAGTGGTCAAACTAATCCACAGGCTGCCAGTTCGCAATGTGGGAAAGGCGGACGGAATTGCGGAATTTGACAAACAAAATGTAATACACAATTAAATGCTTTTCCTGTAGTGTTTTGGCGGCTGCAACTCCTGCATGTTGCTACCTGGTTAGGCGACGGTTGTGTCGGCCCTCCTCTCCACACAGACAGAAAAAACTGACCAGCCATGGCAAAAAACTCACTGAAACTCCAACCTCCTCCAAATAATAAAAAACAATTTAAATCTTGGTGGTCAGGATCAGCGCTAACGATGTTCATGAATCGGGAGAACAGCCCTTCTATAAGTTCTGTCAGCTCTCGGGCTCCAAGCTCTGCAGCAACATGAGAGCTAAAGACAACCACACGGACATGTCATGTATTTCAGTGGAGTCGGGGACAGAGTCAAGAAAATAAAAATGAACAAAGGTCCTGATCGTTATGGAAGTGAGCACGAGGATTTACTGTTTCCAGGTCTCTTTATGAGACATGGTTCAATGCTGAGTTCAGCTAAAGCATTTTTAAAGGGAGATTTTCTTTAATAAAATGTGAAAAACAATTCCGCCAGCACACCCCCAACTTTCTGTTCAAGGATGATAACGCTCCACCACATCGTGCCAGAATTGTCACAGCTTGACTTCAGGAAGTCTGAGTGCCTCATATGGTACGGCCAGCAATGTCCCCTGACCTTTAACCCCATAGAGCACGTTTGGGACCAGCTGAAGCAGAGACTGGATAATCGTACCACCACCCCCACGTCACCTAGCAGATCTGCGTTGTAGCACTTGTGGAAGAGTGGAACGCATCGCCTCAGGACAACATCATGAGGCTAGTGAGGAGCAAGAGGCGTCGCTGTCATTGCGGCAAATGGTGGAAACACCCGCTACTGACATTGTCAATTTGTGTTTTTTGGGGCTACCCTTGTTATTGTCTACATTTTTGGGGTTATAAATATTACACAAATGAAAATGGTGTTTCTTCTCATTCATTATTAGTAATATCAAAGGATAATTTTACATATTTCATTAAAATTCAGACCAAATAGGAATAGCACTCATGTAAATAACAATATCCCTAACTTATTGTGAGATGTGTATTTACCAGTTTGTTGATGGTAGTTTTATCAACAGATACTTCTTCATTCATTCATCTTGATGTGGCCCAAAACAAAAATGAGGGGCCCAAGAATAGTTGTACGGGCTGCTTTTACAATAGAAACAGACAAAGTAGGGTACCAAACCGCAACAACCAGTCCCTTACCGCTCAGTGGAAATGAGAAATGAGAGCCTTTTCCTTGTTCTGTAGCAGAAAACTCACAGGTTAATGAATCACTGAGGTCTGGAGGAGGAACATTTTTCCTCACATTTGCGTTAAGGAGCTGCCCGGCTTTGCTAAAACCTGCGCTAACATATTGAGACGGATACAGTGGCTGAATGGAGGTGGATGTCTGTTGTGTGGAGTATTATAACTGCACTGCATCAATTACAATGTATTCTTTTGACTGATCCCATGCTCTGTTGTTAGAAAAAAAAAAAAAAAAAAGAAAGTTTGTCGAAATAACCTCTGGAGTCACCCAATTATCTTTCAGTTTGATTGTTTGGTCTCTAGTGTTAACGATGTTCTCCGTATTTTCCTGTGAGTGGAGAGATTAGATTGTCGTGGTTATTATGTTGTCAACTTCATCACGTTTTGGTTGTGCCATCGGGTTCTTCTAATTGGATTGTGCTAGTCTGTTTTCCCTCAGCGGGAGCAAGCTCACACGTACAAAATGTACAAATTATTAAGCTCGAAAAAGAGGAGATGAAGGCCCACCTTAATTTTATACAATCTAAAAGTAGAAACACATATGGATGGCGAACACATCAGTGTGGGTGTATACGCCAATCTCACAGCAAAGAACAACAGATAATCATAGTTTTATTCCCCCATCCCTCCCTTTTTTAAGATTTTCTTAAAACCAGCAATATCCCCCCCAATATTCTTCCACCATAGTCATCCTTTCTGTTGGTCATAACACAGATAAATCTTCATTAGCTTTGATTTGCTCAGTAAGAAGAAGCAGATTCAACAAGCAAGTTCCTCTTCATTATTCACTGAGAACAACTTAAATGACTATGTGACTTGTTTTCAAATCGTCACAGTCAACAGTTGTTTTCTTTAAGAAACACGCCGGTGTCAAAAACACACAGATAAATCATTACCAGCAGGAAATACTGGACAATTTTTCCCTCTGGTTCTAGAAGCTGTGCAGCTGGAAGGGCTTTTGCTCTTACCTTTTTACTATAGCAGCTATGACAAGCAACCGTGGCAACAATGTATTGTTTTTACAACTGGAAGCAGCTGATTAGCATCTCAAAAGCTCAAATAATACCCGAACTACCACGTTGAAAAGGAGTAGTAAAGTAAAGTATTTTCAAATGTAATTGAATTAGAATCAAACTAGGTAAATAAAAAAATCAGCGCATGCAGAAATGCAACTTTATTACAGAAACTTTGGTCCATAGACCATAGTCATCACTATCACCTGCTCAGTGCAATATCCCATTGTGTATTTATTTATGTGCAGCTCCTTTTGTAACTATTTATTTCATCTTCCACCAATGTTATACTGCTGTCTATCTTTTACCTCTGCACCTTATGCCTTTTCCTGTTTGTGAATGCTGCCGTAGCATTTGAATTTCACCCTGTTGGGATTAATAAAGTATTTCTATTCCAATTCTAGAGACAAACTAATGAAGTAATATAAAGAAAAAGTAAATAACGTCGACATTGTATTACATAAAAACCACAGTTATTATGGTCCATACATGTTCCAGTGTTTCCAGAAGCATGAAGAGTATCTAGTACAACAGGTGAAGACATAAAATAAAAAAAATAAAAAAAAGCTGCTCTACATCATAATTTCTTTTTCAATTTGTCCAAATGTTTTAGATTCTGATGAAAATAAAAAAGCAGAGACCGCTAGATTTTATTGCACTAGTTTTTGAATCCCAGTGGGATCTTTCCAAGTAAAATAACAGTTAAAAGGAATTTTAGGAATATGGATCATTATACCTTTGGGAGTGAACCCGGCCCACAGCATTACAGATCCTCTGTCATGCTTAACAGGAGCCATGAGGGGCATTTCTACCTGTTCACGGTTTGCTTCATGCAAGCCAAACCTGGATGATAAGGTCAGTCTTAGTCGTTCAAGTTAAAATCCCAGCAGAGTTTAGCAACTGACAGATGTTTACGTTTATGATGGTAGGAAAAAAAACAAACTTTTCTTTCTGCATACATCTAATAGAAACATCACATTTAAGATTAGAAAATTACATCAGAGCAATAAAAGAAAATCTATTTTATTTCAGAAATATGGGTTTAATGAAAAGTATGTTTAATACCTGCTTAAAGGTGGTTTTCAAAAAGGTACTTTCAATTTTGACTATGTACTGAACATGACTGTATTTCTTAACATGAGATTTGTTGCCTGAGTAAATAAATGTATTTCAGTTAGAGGGCAATACATTTTGAATTTATTTCAAGGCTTTTTAAACATCTTCGGTATAAATTGCGTTTTATTGGTCTGATTTTACATTCTAATTTTCGATCGCTGTAAGACGAGAAATCATCATAATTAACAGAAATAAAGGCTGGAAAACAACCATCTGTGTGCTCTTAATGTATATAATGTGTTTCACTTAGTGGATTGAGTTACTGAAATAAATTAAAGTTTCAATAAAGAACTAATTCACTGATTATGTCTTTAAATTTTCACCTCTCAAAGTGCTGTTATACTCACAAGTCACATCCTCCCATCTGCACACACGAGCTGCACAATTGAACTCATGGCCTGCCAGTCTGCAAATTACTTTTCCCCACTGAGCCAAAGCTGCCAGGAGCGAAAATAGCATTGAACCTGACAAATATGCAACTTAAGGGTCGGTACAAGGGAAAAAACCCAGAGAAAGAAAATGTAATGCTGCGTGAAGTGTTGAGTTTAAAAGCCTCAAGGTCGAAATAGAAGATGGATTAGGTTTGGCTGAAAACAATGATGAAAAAAGGTTAATAAAGGCTTGAGATTGCCGATCATAAACCACAAACCATGTCAAGGAAATAAATATTTTAAGTTCAGCCAGATGCAGATGTTAATAAGAAGACATTGGAAACTACAGATGAGCAACAATCCCTGTCGTACCCTCTAATAAAACCAGAAAGTTAATGAAGCTGAATGCCAGCGGCCTTTTAAAAAAAAAAATCTGCAAGTGTCTGATTTTTGTCAGGAAGCTGGACTTGATCGATATACTGTAGGGTTACACAGCATATTAAAAAGGAAAGCAAACCGTTCAATCCGATTCTTGCCTCAGGTGTTTACTGGCACGGTCCAGCAGCTTCGTACTGCCTGCATAAAAATGCAACTTCAAAAAGCAACAGCAAACTTTCAATGCTTGCAAAAATAAATGTAACGAGAACTAAATCATCAAAACTCTTCCCAGTGCTATCAGTGAGAAAGTTCTGCTTCCCCCCTCACCATCCTCACATCCTCAGTACCGCACATTGTCGACAAAGATAATAAAAATCAACAACAAGCATGTCGGGGCTTCCATATATAACTCTGTGAGGGGGAAAAGCCAAAATCAAAGTCTGTATTTTAATTTGCTGAGCGGCAACATGAGCGCCTCTGCATTCGTCACAGTCAGCAGAACTGACGCAGCTGTAAACTGATGAGAAGAAAAAGCAGCAAACATTTCAACTCCTGTACGTGTCAGGCAGGCCCGCATTCATTGGACAGGTGATGGAGAATATGTAGACGGATTAAAGAGAGAGCTGTATGATGTGCAACACCGTTCCTCCGCTGGAAGAAAACCTTACATGTCAGAAGGAGACGGGAACTCAACTGAAGTCTCTCAGGAGGAGCCGCCAAGCTTAAATGATTTACAAGAACAGCTCCCAAAAAAAAAAAGAAAAAATCTGAATATCCTGGAAAAAGCTCAATACTCACTCATTTCAGAAAATGGAAACTCACAATATAAAAATTCATTACAGATGGGGTGAAATATTTCAAGCTTTTATTTCTTGTGATTTGGATGATTCTGGCTGACAGAGAAAACTCAATGTCTTAGACAATTAGAATATCACGTAAGAAAAAAACTTTAGACATAAATGTTAGGCTTCTGGTTGGGGCTCCTTTTGGATGAATTTCTGCATCAATGCGGCGTGGCATGGAGGAGATCTCCCCCTGGTTCTGCGGAATACTCCATAGATACCCATACAGACAACTTAATGACAAAATTTTTTTTAAAACATTTAGAGTAAGGCATTTGGGAATACAAAAAACCCCAAAATGCTGTTTTCAAAATGATGATTTCATAAATGGGCGGAATCTAACCTAGCTCATCTAGCCTTATGTGAAAAGAAATTGCTCCACTACTTTTGTCTGATATGAAAGTTTCATGACTTGAGACATTTAAGTGTGACATAAAAGCGTGTAAGTTCAGAGGAGTAGGTGTTTTTTCCAGGTTTGGGAGACTCTAGGGGCTGCTGTCAAACACAAATAGCTGTGGAGGGAAAATATACGACGCTTTTCTTTTGCTGAATAACCTCTGATAAAAGGACAAAATGTGCTTTTACTGGTCCGGCTATATGAACCTCATCATTTTGACTCTGAATCAATGACTTGACTTAACTAGGGCAAGAAACCATAAAATATGTGATATACAACCGAAGATACGAGCTATCGGGGCTATAAAAACTTTGGGCAAATGCTTTCTACCCTTTATGACTCGTTTTATGTATTCTGAGGGTTAAAATGTGCTGGAGTATTCAGATATTCTGACAGGATAAGGAGAGAGAAGCGGGTTTAAATGTGAAGTTAAGAGTTTAGTGTGTCGATTCAGGCAGAATCAGAGCAGGATTTGATCTAAATTCACAGGATCCAATGTGGAGGCGAAGATAAAAGCTCCAGTCTGATCTGCACAGGTCTTTTTTGAGGGACTCGTCCTTCCTCCAGGCCAATACTTCATCTCACTAGTTAAACTTGAACGAGTTCCTCTTGTGCCGACATCCCAGCACACCTCAGGGCTACATTTGTCTCAGTATTTGTGTGCAAAGATATTCTCTGGCGAAGTCTTTGTGCTTTCTGAGAAATGGGCCGTGAAACATCAGAGTGCATACTTCATATTGGAAAGAAAGAAAAAATAAAGCATTCAACTATAATATGCAGTGTGCCTTAGTGTGCCATCTTTATTCTAAAGAGAAAATACCGTCTAATTATCTTATGCCTCTCAGCTGTGGAGCAAAACTGCTACTTGAAGTTGGTATATCGGAATAGTTATTAGTTTATCATTTATGTTTTTAGTGATTATATTGGATATTTTAAAACTAACATTTTCTATGTTTGCGCCTCACTTTCAGAAAGTTTAGCAGGTTTCTGTGCGTATCAATTAATCTCACTAGTTGCTTGTTTTCTCAGCAGCGGTTAATTTGACCCTCCAAAAGTGAATTTTGCCACATCTATGGATGTTATTTCCACTTACACCAACAGATGGCAGCATTTATCCCACGCGGTTTCTTTAAAGCTACATTGTGTAAAAACTTCTCCCATCTAGCGGTGAAACAACCAACTGAATATCACGTTCTAGCCCCGCCTCCTGCCCCCCCATTCTGAGCGCGTTTTAACTCCTACGGTGGCCGTTTCACGCCAAGGTTAACATGGCTTCCAGTACTACGACTTCCTCCAGTGTTCCTTCCAGTGATGAGGTTTACTTTAGAAAACTACATTGCATTTAGTTATATAGTCAGACGTCTGCCGCGTCGCGAGTAGACAATCTCCTTCTGGCATTCGCCACGGTGCGACTGAGTGTAGCCAAAGCGCGAAAGGCGGAGCTAGAATTTCCAGGAATGTCCCTCGTTGGCGAATGTATTTCAAAGATGGAGGCTCAACATGGATTCAGCCATTCGCACGACTCACTCGTATGTATTCTGAATAGCAGATTCTACACTTACGAGAATACTTTCATTAGTAGGTGGAAGTAATTACGAATGAGCACATATTTTTGAAAGAACAAAGGGGTTTTTGCTAAGAATTAACTAAAAAAAAATACACAATGTAGCTTTAAAAGGAGCAAACTGGAGCACCTGAGCAACCCTACAAGGACGATAGATGGATGGATGGAGCACCATGGATACAAAGCATAAATAAAGCCATTCAAGAAACAGTGTTTGTTTTTACATGATAGCTTGTATAGTTCCTCGCAGCTTCTGCAAAAATGTTTTTCTTCCTTCAGGAAAAATGTCAGAATTCAGAACAAAGATAGTTGTAAGATACACCCTTTTTTTTTGTTCATTTGGAGCATTTGGAGGAGATACTCAGGTACATTTCTAATCAAGTCCTTTTTTTTTGACAGCTTCTCTCGCTCTCAGGTTTCTGCAGGTGAATTTTCACTCAAAAGCTGTAAAAAAGGTGAGACCGTACGAATGTGGTGACGTAATCGCGTGCTATTATTGAAGATGACGCCGTGCGAATGTCATCGTCTTTGTGTGGGAGAGGTTTTAGAAAGAAAAAAAATTATTACATCAGTGTGGGATCGTTCGAAAACCGGTGTGAAAAATCCTTTTAACGGAAACATAATGTCTCATATTTATAAAAGTGATTAAAAATGGTTTGAATCAAGCTCAATGTGCAGAAGATGAAGCACAAATCAAATATAGGTGCATTCAAACCTAAATACCAGCAGCTATGTTAATTTGCAGACGTTTTAATGTACATCATATTATTAGTCTGTGTAATCTCTAAGCTTCATTGCGTACCAGAGACAATGATAACAGTTACATAATAAAAAAATCTCTGTGTAGATCATAATCTGGAAAGACACAGGGCTCCACGTGTTGTTCAGAAAAACACTCACTGATGCACATTAAATCTGAAGGCCTGCATGGCTTTACAAGGTTTGTGTTTAGCTGCTGCAGATAATCTCAAGGACAAAACCATAACCCTTGTGTTCTTCTGAAGTTTGACCAAAACAGAGGACACAAATTCAGGGAATTGGAGACATGATTTGGCGTTGCGACAAAGGGGCTGATCCCAAACAAACATCGAAATGTTTTTTTTTTGACTGGATAAAGGTCCAGATCACAACCTTACTAAAAACTGATGCTTTAAAACAAGATCTATGCCAGGAAGCCATTCAATTTGAATTAACTTTAACAATTCCGACAGGAATAAGGGTCAAATATCCAGACCGAAAGATGCCAAAAGCTCATTGATTGCTGGAAAAAAAAAGTGTGGTTGAGGTGAAACCGTGCATTCCTTTAACCTGGACCGAAGAGACACACTGAGCTCAGGGTGGGACGGTGAAGCAGCGCTGCAAAAATGAAACATCTCATTTACACGCCTGTGAGAAGATTAAATTCAGACAACTGCAGAATGATTATGGGACAAACACATCCATCAAAGTGTTTACAAAAAAGAAAAGATTTTTTTTTATGCGAGAAAGGAAAGAGTCCTGAAGTCGTTCTTATCTTAGTTACTCAATAAGAAATGAGCAAAGGGGAGAAACCAACGCAGCTCCTCCTTCAGGGTTAATGTGGCGAGGTGATGAAGGGGAAACCTTTCCAATGTGGCTCAGTGTGAGACAGCGGAATGGCACAGATCTCTTCTTTTTCAGCAGTCTCGTTGGGGGCTTTTGGACCACAGGAACCTTCTTTCTGTTCCAACTTTTCAGTTCTTGCTTTTTTTTTTTTTTTTTTTTAAGTGATGAGACTGTGTCTTTATAATTGCCTTTGTAGGAATTTCCCCCCCCCCAAACTTCAAACAAAGATGTCCCGAATAACAAGAGTACATTTTAGAGTTCAGTAAATGTTCACTGAACTTTAGAAGGTGACTTTTAGCAAACATTTCCCAACATTCATTTTGGAAAGTTTTCCTAGCTTGTTCCAGGGTGTACCCCGCCTCTCGCCCCTTGACTGCTAGAGATAAGGACTAGCACCCCACAACCCTACATAGGATGGACGGGTACAGATAACAGATGGATGGATTGCTTTTTTGTTTGTCCACTACACATGTAGGGAATGTTTGCTAAATTTTACTTCTAATATTCTGGTATTCTTAGCCAGTATTCAGGGGCTGTTTGGCCAAATGCTACAGCTAACTTTTGTATGGCGTTTATCCAGGAGCATTCCAGATAATGTAATGCCATCATTACAGTATCTTTAAACCAGTGTTCAGGTAACATGAGCTAAATGTGTAGGGAATGTTGGTTAAGGTTCTAGCATCTTTCAGCGTTCAGGGTAAGTTTTCCTTCCAAATATACTTACATTTCCAAATAGACACACCTACATCAGGGATGAAAGCTTGAGGCTGGAAGATTTTAGCACAAAGTATGATGCTTGTGGGATTACTGCCAACATTTGGTGGTTCCAAATCACCTAATAGTTTGCTAGTTTTAAAATACCATTTCCTGTTGTTCAAACTGTGTTAACTTTGGCTTTAGCTTCATATATTCTCTGTGACAGCCTGCTGGTGTCAGTAGCCTAAACTTTTTTACACCTGAATGATTCATAGGTCAAGTCAAACAAACACATACAAATGAGTGTAAAACCAAAAAAAAAAAAAACAGCAAGAGAATCTGTCCTTCAATAGTAAAATCTCTATCAGAAAATGTGGGAATAACAGACGACTTAACATCTTCCACAAGCACAACATAAACTAACTGCTGCCTATTTCCCTGTTTTATTTAAACAGTTGTGTTGAGCTAAATTAGCAGCTACCAACGATGTGTGGATTAATTACACGTTGCTCTCTGTACTTTATGCCAGCAGTTAAACAAATCTGAGACAATGAATTAACTCATCAACTTGATACACAAAGACAAACAAAGTGTTTTCGCCGCGCATCTTGTGCTGCTGTTTTCTCCTATAAATTCTAGTACAAAAAAAAAAAAGGAAATAAAAAGATTTTTGACCATATCACAGCTGTGAACCTTGACTGAGGCGGAAAAATAATAGACTTTAGAAAACTCACACAAGGTCGGAGCTTTGCTTTATTGGTTTCCATGACAACAAGACTAAAAGCAAAATACATCCAGATAAAAAGCCCATTCACTAAGCACAGTCTCATCACATTTTTGGGGCTATAATACATTGTTTTCCTGTCAAACTTAATTATCTTTGGGACTTTCCATGGATTAAAATAAAGAAATGAGGGAAGCATTGCATCTTTTTTAATAGGTTGCTGGTAACCAAGTGCCTAAAAATCTGATTCAGCTTTCGCTGTCAGGATTAGTAGCTGAGTTTTATGTTTTAGACGAAACTGATTCATCTCTTGAGTTTAGTTTTTTTTTTTTTTTACCCTAAACATGTTCAGCAGGAGACTTTAATCCTGCAAAATGACCTCAGATTAACAGGTAGAAAGAATTGTATCCCAGTGCCAGACTAAAAATAAGTGAAAAAGCATCAGAAAATGGAAGAAACCCCTTTAGAAACGTCCAATTTCTTATTGTCTCTGTCCATGGTGCTGAAACGTGAAATAACTTTTAGGAAGTGTTTTGTGTTAATTGTCGATATTTCTGTTAAACGGCAGCTTGACTGTTTTACACCAAATCTATTATTACGCAGAGACACAAACAACACTGCTGTCTTTTAGCAACACAAGTCTCTCTGAGAGATCTAACCAAGTTGCATCAACATCTGTGCAGAATGTGGGTCAGATCTCCCTAGTGGGACACGAGACAGAAAGTGGAGCTACGCTCCTGTGGGACTTCTCGTTTCAGAACAACAATCTGCTGCTGGTCAACAAACCAGCCATGATGGTGGCCGATAGGCAGCAGACGAGGGACATCCAAGAAACGTGAGGAGGCTCAGACAAGTCAAACTCATTCTAAGAATATAGGCTACAATTTAGGGTCCAAATTGTGAGTAAAATGTCAATTAGAACGCAACAGGGGGTCCACTGCTCCGGTTCAAGTGGTAATGCTGCTGCTGCTGCTGGTAGATAGGCTGAATACGGCTGAGTAATAAGATAAGCAGAGAATAAATATAGCAAAAAAACGGAGTAATTCATATTTAAAGGTAGTAAACTCAGCAGTAGGCAGGCTCTGGCGCACACATGTTGTCATCTGCTACCATCTAGTGGCAGGTTTTAAGAACACACGTTAAAAGAAATCTTTTTTGTATTGAAGTGTATTTGTTGTCTGAGTTATTCTGGACAAATGATAGCAGGTTGGTAACAGATGAAGACATTTCTAGATCTGAAAATCGTCCAAATATGCTTCATCTTATCAATTCATTCAGTTACAATAAATCATAGAACCTATTAAAACTGACTTAAAGCAAATTTCACTCTTATCCTTTTGTGTTGCCGTTTGGGTCTCTGCTGCCTCTATAAACACTCTAAACATGAATAAAAACCAACCATCCATTTTTGTTGCTGTTGCAAATTCATGCAATCAGAAAAAGTCAAGGCGTTTGGAAAAAAGTGCCTTATTGTGACGTCACAACAACTGTGATTTGCATATAACTGCCCCTCATCAATTAAACCCCGCCCATCGATTACAATTCCACACCATTCTGGTGTGTAGCAAACCTGCAGCCTAGTAACAAGAAGGGTGGGCGTGGTCTGTGACCTCTGATTTGCATGAGAGTGACAGAGCCCTCTAAACAGCTCATTCTGAAAGGGACTGAAATAGTCAAGAATTGAGCGGGTGAGAATGTCAATGTGTTTTGTACAGACCATACACCTATTATAACTTGTTTAAAATGGGCATATGTCCCCTTTAAGTGACACTGAGATTCCACACAGAAGAATTTAGTTACTCCAGAAACCGCCACCATTAAACTGGAAACGTCACAGGCAGAGAGAGTGCAGACGAAGCTGTCAACATGGACAAGCCAAATGCCCTCTGGAAAAAGAGGTGAACCTCGTATCAACGATCCCAAACACGCATCAAAGCTGGTTTTTAAACGGATAAAGAGGGTTATATCCTTGGTGGAACGGACCGTGCCAGACAGCCACTTGAAATTACCACCACAAACTCTGCGAATGATAGTGGATCCAATATTCAGCCTGCATTATACCTGCATTATGACGGTATATCAGTGCTCCCACCAGAACGATGCCTTAAAATTCCTCTTAATTTCTAGATTTTAACTTAGTTTACAGTTTATAGTTAGCAAAACGGAAGGTTGGCTGGACTCTTCCAAGTTAATATTGTCATTACGGATATAAAACTTTGTTTTCCACAGAATTATGTTTAAGTGATAACCTCTCAGAGCAAAAGTCTCTGTAAAAGCAGGAAGGAAAGTTCTCAGCGGATGGTGGACGAAGCTGAAACCAACAATAGTTAGCTGGGATTCTGGCCCATTCCTGCTGTAATGATACCAGTTCACCTAGTCGGATAAGTCAGGATTTCAATATGGCGACGTCCACAGTTATCCACTGTTGGTTGCATATCTTACAAACATTTCTTGTGACATCACATTTTTTATGTGTAAACTCCTATGCACGTGTGGAAAACTTAAACGTGTACTTCAGTAATATATATTTTTTCCTTCTCTACTATTAGCCTATGTTTCTTGCGCCAGTGCTCCACAGCTATGAGTGCATTTCCACATTAAACATTGTTTCAAAAAGTGGAGGATATAAATTTCCCTGACGCAGCTTGATCACTGTAGCCTAGAAATCTAGACGCCCCTGGTGGCAGGATAAGATCACTGAGCATTTGATCGCTAAGAAGGCTGTTAATAGTGGGTCAGATCGATCTTACGTTTCCTTCTTAGTGAAAGATCTTAAGAGCGACTCTGGGAAATGCGTTCTTCTTTCACAGCGTTCTTAAGAGCGCTCCAAAGAAGATCTTAGCGCTAAGAGCTTAACTCATTTGGGAAACGCGGCCCTTGTTTGCATTCCTATAAGTGTGTCTTGTAAAATAAACATGTTTCCACCCATACTTACTGTTGACGCGATGAGTGGCTATATTGAAAGTGAAAGTCGGAGCAAGAAAAAAAAAAAATCTCAGACTTTCCGAGTGGGAAATACAACTTTGGGGGGCATTCGAGTAGATTTTTCCCACTCAGAAGTCGGAATTTCCGACTTCCAACTCCAAATTGAACGCACCATAACGGAGTCTAGTTTGTAGTTGTCACACACCTTTTTAGCTCCGCCCACAAATCTCCTATAGGACTGAGATCGAGACTTTGTAATGGACACTTAAAACCATTGACGTTTCTGTCTTAAGCTGCCAATTTGCTTTAACTTCCCGGCTGATTGAGATGAGATGGTGCTTCAATATTCCCACAAAAATCTTTCCTCATCAACTATTTTGTGAAGCGCACCAATCCCTCAACATGATGCTGCCATCCCCGTACTTCATAGTTGTTATACTGTTCCCAGAGTTGTAAGCTTCCTCCCTTTTTCTTCAAATAATAGAAAAACTTCAGTTTGATCAGACAATAAGTGCATCAGGTTTTATAGGTTGTTTTCTGACTAATTGCTTCTTCCTGGCTGAGCGGCCTTTCAGCCTATGTAAATACCTATGTTTTGATGTTAATTTCTACATTGAAGGAGACATTATGCCTGTTTTGAACTTAAAATAGGTCTATGGTGTGCACAAAACATGTCAACGAAATTCTTTGCACAAAATCGCTCTCACATAAAGCGTTCTCCCCAGCTCATTTAACAGTTTCAGTCCCTTCCAGAGAGAGCCGCTTAAAAAGCTCCATTACCCAAGTAGCCTTTTTACGTAATACTTTTTCACTCTTACTCAAGTAATTTTTTGGACAGGTTTTTACTTTAACTCGATTAAAAGTTAAAGTTAAAGTAAAATATGTTGAAGCAATGCTACTCTTTTTTTTTATTGGCCCCAGTTGCCTTTGACAGTTGCCTGACAGGAAAGGGTCAGAGAGAGAACGGGGGGGGGGGGGGATGTCACAAGAAATTTACGCTTCTTGTGACATCACAAGACGACGCTTTTCCCCAAGCGGCTTGTAGAAGCGCAAGATTTCTGACAGCAAAAACTTTGCAAAGGAATGAATAGTTTTTATTCATGTTTGGAATGTTTATAAGAGGTGGCAGACCCAAATTGCAACACGAAACACTACATTCTGGTGTAGGACACAGAACCTCTCTCCGTTCTGGTTGCTGGACATTCCCAGTGTTTATACTTGCAAAGAACAGTTTGGACAGAGAAATGTGGGACCTTTAGTCATCTGGAAAGTGTACCCAGGGATGAACCAGACATGTGGAGGTTCACACATTTCTAACCTATCTCTTGGCCGAGTTTGTTCGGTTTTCCTATGATGTCACACAAAGGAATTCATCAGAAGTTATAATTAATTATAGATAGTGAGAATTAACCCAAATATTGTGATTTAACCAATCAGAAAACTTACAAAAACATGACATCACCTGAGATGTACGTTTTATGTTTAAACAAACACACTTGAGCTTCTCCACCGTGTTGCCACCAGAACAGAGCTTGCTTATCACTGGCAGCAGGTGGGTATGGGTGCATCTGGATGCACTGGTGAGGTCAAAACATTCGGGTGACAAGAAAAGCAGCAAAGAAGATACCTTAGTGCATAAAACAAATTAAGGATAGACTGAAATTGTGCAGACAGAACAAGGGGATAACTGGAAGATATATATTTGGTTTATTTCTTTATAAAATAATTTGCAAAAAAATGCCCCAAACCTTCACTATTTAATTAAAAGAAATTAATTATGAATTAATAAAATGAAGTTAAATAAAAATATAAACAGTCCAGAAGTACTGTGCATCCGTCATATTTTCCTTCAAAGCAGCCAGACTTACCTGTGATCTTTTAAAAAGATCTTGATCAATATTTCTTCCGGCTTTCTGGAGATTTCTTTAGACTTTGGTTGTTTTCGGTGTAAAACTAGCCAAGAATCAAACATTTACCACAACAATCGAAGCTCTGCCAAAAAAAATAACACCAAGGGAAACACAACACTTAATAAAAGATGTTTTATTCACAATAGAAGTGTAACAAATATAGTTTATTAAAAAGTCTGCTGCTCAATATTATCATTTTATTCCATATCTTCAGAAGAATCTTTATATAAATGCCAAACGGCTTGTCTGCCGCAATGCAATATTTACATTTCATATCAACAATAATTTTATCTAACACAATAAATCAAAATTTGCCCACCAAATTAAAACACTGCATAAGAACGTAAAATAATCTATGTGCAATGGAATGATTCTCAGCGAGTGCCTTTTTACATTTTTTAGGCTCTTTTTTTTCCACACATTTGAAGCTCTAAAAAGGAAAACGTCAGCTGTTTGGGAGAATTACGGTTAGTGGTTGAATTAAAGAGTAGATGTCGGCGTGATGCGCCTGAAATGAGCGACTTTCCCCTTTAATATCCACTGACAGAAAGGCATCGATACACAATACAATGATCAGAAACATTAAAAAAAGGAGTACGACCGTTTTTATGGAAATTTAAATCTGAATTCATCCAGATTAATGCTGCGGGAGACAAAACGTCGCAGATCAGCCCTTTAAATGAGTCTAAAAACCCAATAATTCTCCAAAATATCATCTGCAAACACCTTAACGTTGAAATCGTAACAGCTAATCTCATTACAGACATAAAACTTCTGAATTAAATGAGAAAATCAAAATCCACAAAGCAGCAGCCACATCGCAATGCCTCAATGTCTGATAAAACTGATCATTTTAAATCCATGATTTCACTAAATGGAATCAAATTCATTGATTTGAATTGAAAAAGCCAAAAATTGTGGCTTGGTTTGTGTATTTATTGTAGAAACTAATGAATAGCGAAACTATTGATGTTAAAGCAGTAAAATGGTATTCATAAAATAATCAAAGTGGAGTATGTGAAAGATGAAAATGATGCTTTATGAAAGTAACTTTGATTTATCCATTTTCAGAACCAAAACAATAAAATAATCCACTGATTCTAGTTTGAATTACATCCAATTATGCAGCAAATACCAAAACAATAAAACGAAACCTTCTAAGATGTGATCAAAACGTTTCTTTCGGAAGCAAAAATGATTCAAGCTTTAGATGGTTTTCCCCCCTCTGCTTCCTGGTTTCCGCAAGGTTTTACCTCTCAATAATATGTTCCTCTGCAGCTTTTTGTGCTTTTTAAAGACAAATAACGAACGAAATACACCGAAAGAACTTCACATTTGATGGTACATTCATTCGGCTCCGGCACTCCCTCTGGTCCTCATCTGGTCATCTGGTCAAAAATAACCAACATCAATGGGCTTGTTTTCTTTTCCTTCTTTACCAACTGCAGTTCATTAATTAACCCACAGCGCCCCCTTGAGGTCGTCTCCGAGCACCAGCAGAGAAATGTCCTAAGATCTCTAGCAGAAATAAATTAGCACAATCAACCGTTACAGTTTCAGAGACGAACATTAATACTCAAAGCAACTGAAAAAAACAAAAACAGGAAAACGTCACAAATCAGAGAAAGACAAGAAAAAAAAAAGCCAACTCATCTTTAGCAAAAGGAGATATTTAATCTGAGATCATTAAATACATTAAAACCCTTTCTGTGTAGGAGGAAATTAAAGCTATTTATTTGGTGGAAAGAAAATAACGGAAGATTTGATCCCAAAACTTTAGGAAATTAAACGCAAGACTCGTAGAGTTGATTTTTCATTCAACTGTTTATTCAAAAACAAGAATCTAATCTGACCTTTGCTGGAAGGATTCAGTCGTTCTCAATAAATTAGAGAGAAGAAATCTCAAATATGCTAAAAAACAACAACCAATCATTAAAATGAGTTCGACTTTGTTGCTTTCAGTTGAATTTTACAGTTTTTTTCTACTTTTTCAGAAATTTAATCGATAACCCGCCTCTTAACACACGTTCCTTCATTTTGTCATGCATTCCAGCAGAATCTGTCTGCATCTGTTGACTTCTTCTGTTGTGTGTTTTGGCCAAAATTAAAAAGGTCAAACAGATGTTTTTATATTAAAAATCTCAGGAGGTGACGCGCTTTTTTTTAACGACTCGCCATCTGCCGTCTGCCTGCTTTAAAGCTCGGCTGATGAATCTGATCCGCCGCCTCCATCATCATCATCATCATCTGGCAAGACGGGAGAGATCTGTGAGCTTTGCACATTGTGATTAGTAATTACTTCATAATGCAGCTAATTTCACAGTCTGCAGTCCTTTGGCCCAAGTTTCAAGAAGCGTAGAGGCAATCTGTCTCCACTAGATGTCACTATAATCCAGGAGAACACCTCTAGAATAGTTAAAGAATAACACCTACTTTCATCAGTAAGCAGTCGTAATCCTTTTATTCATGTGCAGTTTTTGGTTAAATCTTCATCAGAGGGATGAGAACATACTTAAAGCTGCGAGTCTTTTCTAAAAATCCCTTCTTTGTGTTCATGTGAGCCGCTTCCCTGTCAGACTCCTCTGTTTTTACCAGCGAAGGCACTAGATCCACGACTAAACTGGAGGAAATCTGGCAACGTCTCTGTGGTTTTGCGGAGAAATCTTCAACAATAATAAAAAAGAAAAAGAAAATTTAAAAAGTCAGTCATAAGTCAGTCAGTGTGGTGGGGAATGGTAAAGTATGGCTTCATGTCTCTGAAGGTGGGAGCAAAGTTGAGTTCCTGCGTCTCCTCACAGAGGAGAGAAGATCCTGCAGCCTGCCTGATGGAAGCAGGGTGAGGAAGAGGAGGAAGGAGTCGACGTTCAGGATTTCTGTCATCCCGCTGAAGGTTACAGCCACTCATCAACGGCATGAAGGTAACATTAACGACATTAAAATCATAGTTTTGGAGAAAGAACTGTTTTTTTTACCGTCCTGTGGATTCCCTCTGACCCACACTGGCTCGAATATATACGGTTTTCAGCGTTTCCTGCTGTGGAGTACGATCTAAAACCGGTTTAGATGCGTGTTTGGGATCATTCTCCTGTTGGAAAAAACAAACTGTGTCCAAGTCCCAGCCACCTGACCCATACCGCGCCCCTCTGATGAAACGAAATCAGTCAGGATCTGCAGGAACAACCCAGTAACCACCAAGGCTGCAGAATCGCCAGCCGCCCACACGAAGAAGCTGAATAACCTCTGGAGAAATGTGTTTTGGTCAAACGAGACAAAGACTGACTGTCCGGCACGGTGGTGGCAGCATCATGTTGTGGGTTGGTGGTTTGCAGAGTGGATAAAATGGCGTATCTTTGGATTTTGCTTCAAATCAGCAACCAGATAGTTAAAACTTGAACATAATTATGTGTTTAAAACGGGAAAATGATACCAGACACAAGCTAACATTTAGCATTCACAGAAGCTTTTCCACACCCCACCAGGTTTGAGCAGCCATAAACCATGCTGAAGGTGACACTGCAGCTCACCGAGTGATACAAACACTATTGGGAATCATCTTACCCTGTGTGGATGACAGAGAATTTTACACGACTTCTTTTGTTTTAAAGATTAATAACGTTCTAAGAGTCTAAAATGTATCATATTTAATTCTTTCAGATGAGTGGATGTAAACCTTGGAGCAGCAGAGTAAATGTTAATATTCAGGGTCTAAAGGATCGGCTTTTATGTAAAAGGTTGTACCGATTAAAAGAAATGTGGGCCTGTGCTACATCACTACTGCTGTCACATGACCAAACCAACACCGGCCCAGTTTTAGTTATCGGACCGATACCCATATCAACGCACATATTTTGTGCATCCCTAAAAAAAAATATTAAAAAAATACAACTAACTAAATAAATGTCTGACGCAATTTAAACTACTCCATAGTCCATCAAAAACTTAATTTTAGTCAACTCTGAGCTCATGAAAACCCACAATAAACCAATTTTTACAGGGGTGGAAATAAAAAAAGGCAAAAACAAGCAAATTATGTTAGAAACATCCATTTTAAATACCTGTCCTGGTCAAACTCTGAGATAGATGAATAAATCCAACAGATGGTCAAATATGGTGGAGAAAACCAGGAAGAATGGCGTCTAAACGGTGTGAAGGTGAAATTACCGACAGGTAGAAAAAAAAAAAAAGAAAAAAAAAAAGATAAATCCGGGAGTCTTTCAGCTCACGGCGTTCCCCCCCCCCGTCGCTGAGGGGGTTTTTCTGGTCACAGAGCCGCCTGGTTTCACCCCGGCCCCCCCAAAAATAAACAACAACAAACGTCCTGATAAAGAACGTGACAGCGGACTGGACGAAGAGCAGCTGATTATCTCTGCGGGTTCTGGAATTTTTCATCAGTATTCGATTTTAAATAAGCTGCTCCGGACCTGCTTCAGACTCAGCTGGAGATCATTGTTTGTAAAAAAAAAATAAATTTTTTTTTATAGTAATCATGAGAGACAGATAAAACCAGAACAGATCCGGTTCATAAAAAAAAAAGAAAATAAACTCAATAAGGAGGAACCTGTCACCACTTTGGGCTCAGCAGGAGGCTCAGATATACAGGATCAGAGGTTCAAACGGAGGCTACTCCACTTCGTTGGGTCTGTCTGTTTTCTCCTTCCTGATGACCGGCAGAGGGTGGGCCTCGGTGTTGAAGACCCAGTGCTCGAAGGGTAGGTGGTCGTCGTCAGAGAAGAGCAGGTAGAGATACCTTCAGGATACAGAAAAACAAGGCTTCAATGCACCAAAATGAAAAAACAGAGATGTTGCACTTCAATTTCTCAATAAATCATTTAAGGAAGCCCAAAATCTTACAAATGTAACGAAGGAGTGACTTTAAATGCTTGAAATAAGCATAGTGAAATAGCAGGATGTGATGTCATTATTTCCTGGCAGCTCATCGTCGTGTTAATTTGCTGAAACAGTTTCGTGAAAAATCTCGGTTAGCTACGTGTTTGGGGTTTTAAAGCCACGGTTCAGTACATTTTCGGCACACTTTAATCAAGAAAGTTGTATAAAAATTTGCATGACTTTTTTGTTTTTTGATCAGCATTAAACAAAATACCTTTTTTTCATAAATTCCTTCCTTTCAATTCCTGAAATTAATCAGATTTTATTTTGTTCTTAATTGAAGTGTAGAACTGACTGGAGATTTGATTTAAAAATAAATAATAAAATAAAATAAATAAATAGTACAAGCAGACATAGCCAGAGTAGAAAACATCGTAACCACTTGAAAACAGTCAGTGTTAAAGGAACATGGGGCAGGATTTGTAAATAAAATAAACATCCATGTCCAGTTTTTTAATGCTGTTGGGTGATGAAGCCTTATAAACCAAAAACATTGAGCCCACCCACGTATCGCTCCATTTTCTTAAACTGGCTGTGTGCTGCAAAATGTGCTGCAGTTCGGGGCCCGAATTTCCTGCGCTGTCCTACGGATGTGACGTCAATTGACACGGCTTGCGCGTTCTCGGCAGCTTTAAAAGAGGAACAAAAATGGTCGCAGACCTCCATTGATTCAATTGTGAGATTCTTCTCCTCTGCAACTGGGAAACGACCAAGGTCGACTCACAGCCCACTAAAAAGTGGCACTAAGAAAAAGAAGTATGTCACTGTGAAGAGGTATGTTTTTTTGTGAAGCGTTTGTGCGCTCCCGTGCGGCTGGCTGCAGTTACTTGCAGCGGCGGCTGCGTCACTCTTGAGTTTCGTTTCTTCATTCTGCCCCCTGCTCCTTTAATGTTTAGAAAATAAAATAAAACTTTGCCCATATTTGAGAATAAATCATGCTTAAATCACTTTGGAGTTGGTGTGATATTTCGACAGCCTAGTTTCGCAGCTGTACTTGAATGCAGCATGGGGAGCGCTGTTGGGAAAATCCCCCATCATCTGCTGACTGGCGTTTCAGCCAAAATAAGTAGTTTGTGCTGATTGGATGCTACTGGTAGCCATGTGGACATCAACTGGTTTTTCTCTAGTATCAGTGATGTTTACATTCAGCTTAACATTGTTTCAGGTGAGTCATTCAGTTCAGTGCAGAGCGTGTTATGGACTTTATTGCTGTTGAAAGATGTGTTCGCTGACAAAGTTCTGGTTCGGTCCATCTTTCTTTTTCTACTGTAGCTGCATGAGAAACCATTAATGTTTCCAAATAGAGTTTAGTGATAGCTGGGAGTCCTTTTTTGTTTCGCTTTGGTGTCGCTTTTTAAAGTCACCCCGCGGAAACGTTGCACTGAGCTCTCAGTTCCTCTCATAAATATTCTGCATGTGTTCATGTAGAAAACAGCTGGATTCGTTCAGTACAGGTGCGTACCGAACAGACAGCGCCCTATGGAAAAATCTGAATACATTGATGCGTCACTAACGCTGTTGTAAAACCTTATGTTGTGCAATAGTTAATAAGTCTAGGCTGGAGTTTAGCTTAAAGTTTAGAGCTTGTTAACTTTCAGTTTTGCAGAAGTGCAGCTAAGATGAAAGCATTTTTATTGTTTTTTTGTTTTTTTTTTACTCAGACCAGGGATGAAATGTTGCTTTCTGTTGTCGTCAGACCAAATGAAAAACTCCTAACACAGAATGAATCATCAAAAGAGTTGCCTCATTCCAACATAAGGAGTAAAAAACAAGATAATTCACGGCCTTCTGTAGGGTCTTGTTTCCCTGCTCTCGCTCGCTTCCCCTGGCAGAGAGCGCTGAGCGATGGAGGCCAGACGGCAGGGTGAAGTATGGCCGTGTCCTTGGCAGCGGAGGTAAGATGAATACTGGAAGAGTCTCTGCAGGACGCCAGGATCCAAGAGGAACATTACCAGGATTGGACTCCATGCGTCTGCTGCTAAAATGGCTTCATATTTTCAGCCTTTAGTGAGATTTAGTTACATGTTCTTATTTTTTTTTTTGCTCAGGTGGAGAAGCTTTAAAGTGAATTTATGCAACTCTTTCTGATCTCCTAAAACCAAATCCCAACATGCTGATCTGAACACAAACACCTGATGTGTGTTTCTGAGTCTTGGTGGAGGTTTTAGTCAGAGGCGGAGACGACGAGATAGCTCCTCATTCTGTGTTTGGCTAACCTTGACTACCTTCCAGCTGCTGTCTGGAGTCTAAGGGTAAAAAAAAAAAAAATCCAAACAACTAGCCATGAAGAGGAAGGAGGAGGAGGATTAGCTCGGATAACTTTCAAAGACTTAAAGGAAATTCAAGAGACAATGGATCTTTACTGAGGCAGTCAGGTCATTAACAGTGGGAATCTACAGCCAATTTAAACTAATTCACAGCCAGATAAAAGATAAGATAAAATCAGCTTTTACCGCAGTAACCTCACACTTAGAGATTTTATAGATAGGGGACCCAAAGATTGCTGCAGAAGATGTTTTGGATCATTATTGTGCTAAAAAACAAACAAACACCAAATTGACTTAGTTTTTATGCAAAATGTGTTACAAAGAGGTCATGATGCCAAGCTAACAAGGTTCCAAGTCCTTTTTGGAAAAGGCCCACAGCATGACAGATCCTCCACTGTACTGAACAGTGGGCATTAGATGCTTTCCCACTGAAATCTCTCTTGGTTTAGCTAATTTTTCTCTCAACGTGTTTACATTTGTGATGGTAGGACAGCTTCGTCTTCTGGCGTCCCTCCAAAACAGCCAAATGGTTGCTACGGTGACCTGGCGACCCCATGATGCCGCTCTTTGGGGCTTTAATATGGATTGATTACTGCTTGGACCCTTCAGAGTTAGCTTTTGCACACATCTGTCCAACTTTAATGGCCCTTTCTCTTGTCTTTTCCATTTTAAAGATTGGTTTAGATGATATAACCTGCAAACATAATCGGATAAACTAAAATAACTGGAAGCTATTAGAGGGAAATGTGTGACGCTGTGGCTGGCGGTGAAGACTTGAGACATTTGGTGTTTTTCACAGTTTCTGCCTCTACTATTTGCAGCCTTTTTCTAAATTTATGCAAGTCAGACTTCGTTTCATTGAGGTAGCAGTGATTAAGGTAATTACTGAAGCCAAATAATGGTTCTTCATTATTCCTTTACAGCCCTGGAACATTTCTGCAGATAGTTTGTAGATTTTAGATCATCTCTGGTCCTTTCTTAGCCGAGGCCGTCAGTAAACAGTGATGTGATAAGGGTGCAGAGCGGCGAAGGATCAGAGGATCTTATCTGGGGAAGGAAAAACACTTCTGCTGAAGCTCCCATGTGTTTGTCAGATCAGAGAGACAGGGTGGAAATCTGTGGAGCCAAAGATAGAAAGCAAATAAAAACGGGCCGTCCCGAAAGTCACCACACACTTTCTTTTTCTGCTTCGTTTCAGAGAGACTCGAGGAAATCAGAGTTTGACAGCTTAGGCTCGGAGATTTTGTAAACGTATCCTCACCGATCGACATCGGAGCAGCACAGGAAAACCAGTTCAGAGCTCTATGGCTCTGACTGAACACCCTTGCTAATCCACCTCGTTTGCTTTTGCCGCTCCTCTTTAAATTTCTGTCTGGCCATATGGTCAGAAACCCGGGCAGAGAGACTTGAAATGCAACTGCAACTGAGCCCGAATCCTCTTTTATTAAAGATCTGCCGGAAAATGATACGCCTGTAATTAAATTAGTATATTTCTGTAACCACAAGGTCTACTGGATTATTTTTAGTCAAATCATCCTTGTGAGACTCATTAGGATGTGTGAATATCAGTTTATGTGTTATTGCTGAAGTGTAAATGAACATGGAACATTGTAAAAACTATTTTTTGTTCTTTGAAAAAAAATGCAGCTGCACCCTCAAACCTCAATAAATTCATAGTTAAACATCTTAACATTATCTTATAACAAAGATTGAGTCAAACAAACTGACAAACAACAATAATATAGACGTTTTTATACAGAAACCACAGGCGAGAATCTGTGCCATTTGACTTTTATCATGTAGAATACAATATTTTAAGTTATTATTTGACTAAATAGATTCAAAACATTCAAATACAACCGTTTTTGTAATTTAAAAAAAATAATTTTTTCTATACATTTTTATACAATACAACATGGATGCTGTATCAACTTGGATGGTTGACATCTCTTTGGAATAGTCATGGCCAATATAATGAAGCTTTATGCACAGATGTGAGATTAAAAGCACGATCAGCCAATGAGACTTGCCAGAACTTAACAGGACAGTAAAGTCATCCGAGAAATCTAGCCTGCAAATCTAGATTTCAGTTCTAGAATGGCTGCTGCTGTGTTTTTTCCTTGTTTGGACGAGATTTTAACAGTGAATAATGGATAAATTGTGAATAAAACAAAATTTCAAGGCAAAACATAAAAGGTGAGAAAAAAATTTTCGGTGCTGTTTGGCAAAAATGATTTCTGTAGCTGTTCTTTGGCTTGCATCTGTATGTAACTTGCGTGGAGAGTGTTCTGAGACAAAACTTTAGCATTAGCATGGCTGTAGCTTCAATCGGGGCGCTGAGAGTGAAAACAATCTGAAGTTTTGTTGTGATAGAGACATACATGTGGCAAATTCCTCACACAGCAGTGGGAGGTTTAGACATGTCATATTTAATTTAGTTGTATTAGTTTAGAGCAGGTAAAACCGTTTATATGGCGTTTTGGTGCACAGGCTCTGCTGTTTATTTAGAGGTACGGCTTGACAACATTCATCTTCAAATTGGGCATAAATTCAGTATCTATGTTTGTAGAACAACGTAGGTCCCCCAGTTGGGGGAGCCTCAGGCTGATGTGCTTTCTGTCACAATAGGTAGATACCGCACGCAGCAGAAAATTACCGAGGGTTCATCTTTGCGTACTCAATTAAGGTATTTAAAATTAGGGGTGTCAAATTATTGCGGTAATTGCGATCAATTAATTACAGCCATATTTAGCGCGCCATGTTTTTTAGTCGCGTTATTCTCATTTTTAATCTTTAATTTAATAGTTTCTGCATGCGAGTTCCCTTTAAATAAAACCCGTTTTATTCCCTGGGCTTCTGAGTTGTCCGGGGTTAACCACACCCTGAAGTGGACATCGGTTGGCTGTAAACTCATCAGAAGATGACTGGCTTCCATCGTGGTTGGGAGGCCGAGGTGAGGAGGAACGGTGTGTTGCCGATAATGTTGCCAACTTTGCTATATTTGGCGAGTTTTTAGACCCTTCTAGCGATTCTTTCTCAAAAAAAAAAAAAACAACTAGCGGCAAATCTAGCAACTTTTTATGGGGCTATTGGAAACTTTTGGGTGAAGCATGTAACGTTGTTTTACGTGTTGTTTTAACCCGTAATACAGCTGGACTCAGATAAGATATTTACCCCACTGCGTCCAGAACGCTAATGAATCGCGCATGTTTGAAGAAGAAGGTTGCAGGGGCCACTTGGAAGTAGTCACACAGACAGCAGAATGTAAATGGCTGGGACTGCATCTGTTCAAGTCTGTTAAATACAATATATGACTTCATAAAGCCAGTTTTTTAAACTACATGTATCAAACTTTTGTTCTACCACAATAATGTAGTGAATTTAAAAGAAAATACCTCAAAATGAGGGCTTTTCTCAGCAATTATTAGGTGAGATTAAAAGAGAGATTAATTAAATTAATTACAGATCATAAGAAGCTTTTCATTGTTAATTAGGTGGATGGAGCTGAAGGAAAGCTGCTGGAGGCCATTAAAGGAGATGGAGGTTCACCTTCCAGTGCACCACTTTGTGTTTCACATAAAATCGGGTTTAAATATTTGAAGGTTTGTGGTTGTAAATTTGAAAAAGCCTTATGTCAAGTCTGTGTGTGTGAAGCTGCTGAGTTTGGGCTTACTTTAGCGTCTCGGCCAAGTAAAAGCTCTGCTGTACGTCGTCGTGGTTTGGAGACGCGGCGTAGACGTCTCTGACGCCGCTGTAGCCGCCTTCGAGTCTGCAGTGCTTCTCCAGGGCCTGGATGAGACGGTAACGGGGACAGTGAGCGAAATAACTTCTTCCTCATTTTAAAGAAAAAGACTGATCTCGACTATTTTACCTGGACGGCCTCCCAGCCCCACTCTCTGTATTTGGGGTCGTGGGTGAACCTCCACATGTACATGTAGGTCTCGATGACCTCTGGGCGGAGGATGAAATATTTCTCATTCTGACGGGTCGCGATGGCCTCGACCCCGCCGTCGAAACGGAACGCCTCCGGACCGAGCTTAAGAGCTTCAGAGAGAGGGGAGAGAACACAGATGTTATACCTGCGTTATGTGGTTGTTTTACATCATCTGACAGCAGGAGAGATGATCCATCATTTATCATTCAGTTTAAACTATATAAATGTGGGAGCAGTGAGCAACACCACCATCATATTTTCATTTTGCTCACGGTAATAATTCTCCAGACCTGGAATGTAACATAGCGGCTTGCAAAAAAACTAAAGAAGACATCTCAGTTATGGAATATGTATATATGATTGTGTATGTAAATAATAATAAACAATATTAATAAATATCATAATGAAACACTTTATCTATGAGCTTATGTAGAAATTAAAATAAAACATTAATGCTAGTGAAAAAAGGAAGAAGGTAGAAAGAAAAAGGAAGAAGGAGGGAGAAAAAAGAAGGAAGAAGAGGAGGAAGAAAGGAGAGAGGAATAAGAAAAAGGAAGAAAAAGAGGAAGAAGTTGGAGAAGAAGGAAGGAAGAAGAAAAAGAGGAAGGAAGCTTATAGTTAGAGTGGCTAAGGTCATCCTGAGCTACTCTGTAGTTATGCTGCTATAGGCTTAGACTGCTGGAGGACAGACTTACCAATTTTATTCACTCTGCTACTTCCTTTTCTCCTACTACTCTCCAGTTGTATTACAGTGGTCCAGGATACCTGGTCTGGGGGCATCGACTGGGATGGTGCTCCCAGTAACTGAACATCCACTGTGTCCTGTTATCAACTTTTTACTTTCTGTGTCATAGAAAGTTCTCTTATATCAGATCTTCTGTTCTTTCTGTGTTCTGCTCTGTCTTCTCAAACCCCCAGACGGTCGTGGCAGATGGCCGCTCCTACTGAGCCTGGTTCTGTTGGAGGTTTCTTCCTGTTAAAGGGGAGTTTTTCCTCTCCACCGTCGCTACATGTTTGCTCAGTATGAGGGATTGCTGAAGGATTGCTGTGGTTGGAAAGTCTGCATCAACGGGGCCCAACGTCACGCCAATGACTGACGCAATCTGCTGGGATTCCTTAAATAGGAAACTTTTTAACTGATTGGAATGTTTGTATAAATGTATTGAAGTGACTTCTTGTTAAGTGCCTTGAGATGACATCTGTTGTTAATTGGCGCTATATAAATAAACTGAATTGAATTGGAAGAAGAAAAAGAGGAAGGAAGAAAGTAGAAGGAGGAAGGAGGAAGAAGAAAAAGAGGAAGAAGAAGAGGAGGAAGAAGGAACAAGAAGATGAATAAAGAATAAGAAAAAGGAAGAAGTGGAAGAAGGAGAAAGTAGAAGAAGGAAGGAGGAATAAGAAAAAGGAAGAAAAAGAGGAAGGAAGAAGTGGAAGAAGGAGGAAAAAGAGGAAGAAGAAAAAAGAAGAATTGTGACTCAATGCGCGATGTTTAATCCCCTTATACAAAAAAAAAGGATCCTGAACAAATTAAATCAACACAAACAAGTTTTCCAATAAAATAGAAAGCTTAAAAGAGGGTTGTGAGGCCTAGGAGCCGTTTATGGCCCCTCGGATTGATTTAGTGCCGTCCACAACTCAAGAAAGGTAAAAATGTGGCCCACCTGCTCAGCTTTTGATGCTTATGGACCTTTTATCTTTGAATGGAGGGTAAAGTTGCTGCAAACAAATAAAAACCTTAAAATGAAAAAAACTTAAGAACAAAGTTTTTGTTTTTTTTGCTTTCATCTCAGTGTGAAGATGTGGTATAAACAGAACCACAAACATCCATTTTACTTGGGCACATCCAGCTATTAACCTACACCAAATTAAAGAAGCATGTTCAAAGAAGATGGATCCGTATCCTGGTTTTATTGCTAACGATACACACAAAAACTTAATAGACGGAGGAATTTTAAAACAATCAAACCAAAACATTCCTACATCTTGCAGCAACTTGCTCTAGATAATAAAAATCCTTATTAAGACTAAAGTCTGGATTAACTTCAAATAAACATTTGTAGTTCATTCTGGGATTATTGCAGACAGTTCTGTTGGTGGTGAAGTATCCAACATGCACAAAAGACAAGTGACAACTTCTGTAACTTAAACACGGCCTCAAATCGTTACGTTTATTGATTATACGTCCCTCTGCCCTCTCCATTCCAGTCTGATTACGACATCTTTTATGCACCAGTATGACGCACACCTGCCCAATGATCGGAAACAGATGTTTTCCTGTTTTGACATAAAGTTACCTGTCCTGGCGTAGGACTCGTGGCAGGTGCGCGCGATCTCCGCCGCCTGCTCCATCTGGTGGCCCGTCTTGTCATCGGGGGCTCCGTCGGCGCCCAGGGCGATCATGCCGCCGGCGAAACACGTCAGGTGGCCCATCTTGTGCTCCAGCAGTCCTCCCTTCCACTCGGCTATGTAGGTCAGCCCGTTGCTCGACTTCCTCATCAGATTGGTTTCTATCGCCTGAAAGAAAGAAAGAAAAAGAAAAGAGAAAAAAAAGAAAATAGGAGAGAAAAGAGAAAGAAAAAAAGAGAAAGAAAGAACAAAGAGAGAAAGAAACAGAAAGAAAAAAGAAAGACAGAAAAAGAAAGAAAGAGAAAAAAGAAAGAAAGAAAGAAAGAAAAAAGAGAAAGAAAGAAAAAAGAAGAAAAAGAGAAGAAAAAAGAAAAGGAGAGAAAGAAAGAAAGAAAAAAGGAGAAAGAGAAAAAAAGAGAAAAAAAAGAATAAAGAGAAAGAAAAAGAAAGAAAAAAGAAAGAAAAGAGAAAGAAAAAAGAAAAGGTGAGAAAGAGAAAAGAAAAATAAGAGAAAAAAAGAGAAGGAAAAGAAAGAAAAAGAAAGAAAGAAAAACAGAGAGAAAGGAAAAAGAAAAAAGAAAGAAAAAGAAAGAAAAAAAGAAAGAAAAAAGAAAAGGTGAGAAAGAGAAAGGAAAAAGAGAAAAAAAGAGAAAAAAGAGAAAGAAGAGAAATAAAAAAAGAAAGAAAAACAGAGAGAAAGGAAAAAGAAAAAAGAAAGAAAAAATAGAAAGAAAAGAGAAAGAAAAAAAAGAAAGAAAGAAAAAAGAAAAAGAAAAAAGAGAGAAAGAAAGCGGGTGGTGAGCGTTGAACCTGAGAGTCCAGATCTAAGCTAAAGTGGGAAAAACCTCGGTGTTTACAGCAGATATGTTGAACTGACCCAAACTGACGTTATTTAGCCTTCTTTAATCGCTTTTGTTCGCCGCTGGCGTCTTTTTAACAAATAACTCAAGACGGTCTATAATCCTCTCAGGCAAAAATATGCAGCAGGTTTAGCCCCGCATTTTAGCCGACGTCTAATATTTTCGTTCAGACCGAGACAGAAGGACATCCAGCGGCTTTCTCCAGCTGAGACCCATCGCTTGTCGCCACAACTTAACTTGATAAATCTGTTATCGCGGAGGAAAGCTGTCTGCATGTGCAGATCATCTGTTTCCCATCGCCGTCTTCTTTACTCCGCATCGGTCTCTGTGTAAGCGGACTTTTTGTAATGTCTGCAGGTGGAAATAAACACCACAGCATGACTGCTTTTTATTACTCACAGCTGACCTTGCTGTTGTTGTCCGCCATTACCCAGCATCATTTATTATGACTCAGAGGGGGCATGAGGAATTTAAACCCCGGTGGAGGAAACAGCAACACTTCACCAGCTGTAAACAATCGTTGAACAAGTGGAAATCAGATGTCCTCTCACTGTGAGGCTTATGTAATATCCTCAGTTTCTTAGTTTCATTTGGTTGGAATACATTTTGGAGATGTGTCACCTCGAATTTCAAAAAAAAAAAAGAAGAAACATTCAGCATTTTATTTTTTTGCATCTAAAAGAATAATCACTGCTTTTTGTCATTTTGCTCTTCTGATAGTAAAAAAAAAATACAATGACTGTACTTTAAGAATGATGATCAATTAAAAGCTAAAAAATAACAATTTAATAAACAGTTTTACTGTTTGCTTGGACTAAAAATGTCACTTTTTAACAATATTTATAATGATATAACTGCAGCAGCACTCATTCTTCTACTTAATTCATTTTCAGAGAATTTAATCTGTTTTACATGATTTGTTTAAAACAGATCTTTCAAGGAAATAAACAAGGTTAAACTTGGAAAATTAGAAAAAGCTTCTAGAGTTAACATTTGCATATTATTACACAATGGACTTTAGAGCCACTGTAGATAAAAGAAGAAGAAAAAAATGGCCCCAGGAGTACATTTCCGAAAAAAAAAATTAGAAAGTTTTAGATCAATTATATATATTTTCAGGAGAAAAACTCTTAAATTCTCTGATGTCGAAAAGTCATAGATGTGCAAGAGACAAATTCAGAAATTTGCACAAAAAACAACAACCAAAACTTATATATATTAGAAAAATAAAGAATAATTTTTTGACAAAATATGTCCTCCAAAATTAGGATGTACATCTGGACAAATACTGATTTAAAATCTCAGCAAATTTCTGATAATTTTCTGACTTTACAATGTCGGAAAATATCTTGGGTTTAAAATATGGGAAATGTGTGGCTTTAAACACACATTTGAGTTTTTTCTTGCAAATTTCGACTTTGACAGAATTATTTTTTAAGATATTTATTGAAAACATGTGAAATTAATCCATTTTTTGGCAGAATCTTACTCCTCCAAGGCCAACTTTTCTCTCTCCATATCATCTACAATGGTACCAAGACTCCCATCGTATTCTTGAGTCAGTAACAGCAAAACATTTTATTATGTTTAAAACAAAAACAATTGATATAAAAGCGTTTTTGAATTTCCTGCATCGTTCTGCTTAGTAAAAAACAAAGTAAACTCTTTTGTCTTGGAGATTAAACCGACCAAAAAAACCAAAAAGAAATTCGACACCGACCGTCACATATTGCGTTTTGTTTTTCTTTTTAACGCCATTTAAAACACGCAGCGTATTCGTTCAGCTGCCTTTCCTTTCCCTGCTCTCTCTTCGTCTCTCTGTCACCAGCACACAGCCCCTCCCCTCCGTGCACAGCACGTCTGTCTGGATCACCTGTGGAGGCGTGGCTTATCATCCGTGGAAAACGGGGCCTATTTGGTGCAGAGAAGACGGCTGGCGAAAGGTTGGCATCTCGTGAACACGTTTAACACACAATCACAGATTAAAAAGTGCTATAAAATATTTTATATATTCTGAATATAATAATTTCAGTGTGTTGATGTTACTGTAGGTCACGACACTTAGCAAACAAGCGATTGCGCCTTCTTTAGAAAGTTAACTATAGTCACAAGTTTGTGGTAAAATGTACGCTAGCCTAGACTTTGCAGCAAGTAGGCTGTTTATATAAGGCAGTTTTTGATACAAGTAGGCTGTTTTTATGGTACGGCGTGTGTATTGTTGTATAGGGTGTTAAAATTAATGTAATAAAGTCTGTGTAACCAACTATTAACTTTTTAAAAAAATTATTAACCTTTTTAACCTTATTAATCTACCCCCCACCCCCGGCCGACTACCACACATTGCTTTCAAATCTGAGGGAAACACAGCATGACCATAGATGAGGGTAGGAAAGTAGATGGAGAGATAAATCTCTTCAGCACGACAGAAGGGGTACAGCGCCCGCATCACTGCAGACGCCGCACAATCAAATCACCCAACTCCATTTATCTCTCATTTATGACCAAGACCACGAGGTGGTTGAACCTCCTCCGCTTGGGGCAGGATATTGTCCCAGATCCGATGAAGGCTCTCTACCCTTTTCCAGCTCCAGACTGGGGTCTCTGATTTGGAGGTGCGGATTCTCACCAAAACGGATCCCCTCAACCCCTTGGCAGTGCCTAGAAATCCTGTCAATAATGATTATGGACAGAAACGGAGACAAAGGGCAACCTTTGCAGAGTCCAAGTGTCGCTGGAAACAAATCCGGGTTATCCTGATAGATGTGGAGGGTGGTGTAGCCTACTGAAGGGAATTATTCAACATTAACCAAAGCATTTCTACCAGCAGTCCATTAATCCACAGATTCCAATATAGATAATAAATTTATCTTTCAGTTTTCTCCATGAAATAAATATGCAACAAATTAAAAACCCCACCTCTGTTAGAAAAAGTTTACCAAAAGTTTTGCATAAAGATATATTTAGTATTTCTGACCACCCACTGAAGCCTCAAGTCTCTGACACCGCTGCCCTTTATTTTACTTGAGCAGTTAATCCAATAAAGACCCTCCCAGGAATGTGTGTGTTTGAGTTTTACCTGGAGAGCATCGTAGTACATCTTCTTTCCTTCCTCGTCCGTCTTGTCGGACATAAGCCAGGCCTTGAGCAGGTACTCGTAGAAGCTGTCGCCGAGGCCGCCCACGGACACGTGATCTGCAACGGAGATTAGCGGAGGTGCGTGAATCTTCTGCACCGTGTGAGCCCTGCCAGGCGGCCCGGGACGCTTTTTTAGTTTTTGTCCTGCTGACGGTCGGCGACGGCTCATCCATATGCACGTGCCATTAACGCGCTCCGGTCGAGTTTGCGAAGAGCAGAGATTAAATGTCAGCCGTGATCATCCTGAGGCGAAGAGAGAGGAGGAGGATGGAGATGAAGGGAGGGGGGGCGGTTTGGTTTCCAGCCAATCAATCTACCTGCTCTTCTACGACTTTGGCGTTGAAGAAGAAGAGCACAGGGTCATCAGGAGGGAAAACGACCAAACCCTCTGATAACATGTTTATGTTGCAGGGGCTTCAAATGTATTCAGAGAATCATCAAAAGTTAAGGTCACAGCTGTCTGGATAAAACTCAAACCTAAAGGTCGAATAGAAGAGTTTAATGCAAACAGGAGGCAGGAGAAGTTTCTGGAAGGTTATATTTAAAATCCACCACTATACTATCATATACTGTTAGTTTGGATAAACAACCGCATATAAAAGCCTTTTTTTGTGCACCCATTCCACTTTTCTTCATGTTATCTAAACAGCAATTCCACTTTTATGTAAAATATATGCCCGAAAACACCGTTATTAGCTCTGCGTTGCATAAATATGAACAATTATAACCGCTCATGTGTTTAAATGGTTGTTTTACTGAGCATCTCAGGCCATTCTGGAGGAACAGATCCATATTTATCCATCTGAGACACTCTTCAATAAAATGCTGCGGAGTAAAAATGATACCTGACAGAGGTTCAATAAAAGCTGAAAGCATACGAGTGGAAATAAAAACAAAATAAAGCGTTTTCGCTTTATTGACACATTCTTCCTCTGAAAAGCATAATTTACAGAGAACAGTAAAAGTTAACAGCAAAATCATGTGCTTAAAAGGTAAAATGTTAGTTTTTTTATGTGTATTAAATGTAAAACACTAAAAAGCAGATGGTGGATTTTAGGAGGACACGCTGAACTTGTCTGAAAGCAACTTTTTTGCCAATTTATGTCCAGACGTGTGGCAGTTTGTGTATTTTTTCTTCTCTTAATTTTTTTTCTTAATACCATTAAATATTTGTAGATCCGCAGATTTAGCACAGTTGTTGTTTTCAGGTACCAACAGCTACATCCGAATGCTATGGTCACTTCATATTGTACTGGAAAAGTGTGGAAAAGTATTTTACCAACTTTAATATCAGACAAAGATAAAACCATAAGCTGTTTTCAAAAGATGATTGTATTGATTAAGGGGTCCAAACCAGCCTGATCTTTTGTGGAAACCCTCAAAATTACTGTAAGAGCTCGCCGGTGACTCATCCAGGAGGTCACAAAAGAATCCTTCTAAAACAAAATGATTCAGACAATAGAACAAAGAAGACGGGAGAAAAATACAAAACATTATTTAAGATTTTTTTTCTAATGTAGATTATTTATCGCCATTTTCAATTAAATTTAAATAGATTTTTATTCCAAAACGTGAATTTCACAAAGTCAGCCTTTATTTCATAATTGTGTTTTTCATTCACCTCTGGTTACAGAGGAGTAAGTTATCACAGGATGCCATTTTGATTCGTTTGGATATTTTTTAAACTCATTTCACAGACCCTTGACTTAGCATGTTGTTGCTAGCTGTACAGCAGGCTGCTCAGTCACAGTGAGTGAGAGCGACTATCCAGGAAGATCCATGTTTAAGCACCAGCCAATGAGCGTTCAGGTCCCGCCCACTGACCCTGATTGGCTGGTAAACTCATGCAGAGGAAAAGTGCCAAAATGGAATAAAAAGGCCACTGGGAAAAACACCATTATGAATTAAAAGCAGACATTGTGAACAAGATGTTTTGGAATAAAAACTGAAGAAATTAAACAAAAATGGCAAAACAAAAAATAAATTAAAAGGGGGAAAAAAGTACAATTAAATAATGTTTTACATTAATACGTTTTTAAAGTAAAATAAAAACTATTTTAAACAAATGAGCTAAGAATTTTATATGCATTTTCCACATTTTCATTATCACACTATATATTTGTCTATTATTTATTAATGAAGATTTTTATTTCGGAATGTTTTTTTAATTTTGCTTTCTAGAATAATCACCCAGCGTCCTTTGAAAACTATAATCCGGCAACTCACATCTCATACCTTTGCTACGCCACTGAGAACCACTGCCAACCAAAAAAACACTCCAAAAAATGTTCAGAAAAAGTATGGAATGCCGTTAATCTAAAGCGTGGTGGTGTGATGGTCTGAGGTTGCTTTGCACCTCCCATGATTTCTGCTCTCAACCCAAAAAAACATCCTTTAGAAAAACGTCTGCCATCATTGTTTTTAACGTCAAGCTCAAGAAGCAGGGCAATGATTGAAAGAACCCCAACAAGTCTGCCTAGAATAGCTATAAAAAAAAAAGATTTTGAAGTGGTCTAGTCAAAGTCTGGACTTAAATCTGATCAAGATGCTGTCGTATGTATCAAAAAAACCCTCCAACACGACTGAATGAAAACAATTCTGCAAAGTGGAGTGGGTCAAAGTCTCCCCAGAGAGACGCAAGACCAAAAAACAAAAACAAACGCAAGTTTTAGATGCAATTACTTTTTCACAGAGGCCTGGGTTGGTTAGGGTCAACCCTTTCCCCTAATAAACGAAGTGATCATTTAAAAGTTATCTTTGTCTGATAGAAAAGTTTCTTTGATGATCTGAAACATTGTTTGTGTAAAAGGAAAAAAAAGGCCGACATCACAGCGTTTATCTTAGATCTCTGTTATTCTTTGTTCTCTACTCGTCCTTCACGTCCGACCCCTCCATCATTATCATCATTACCTGTTTAGCTCCATGGTTTTAAGAGTCAGCTAATGGGTTTTAAATTACAGCCTATCAGAAACATAAAAGCGCCTGAAAGGACGCGTGAACACGCTGGACCGAGTGTGAAAACACTTGACGGCTAAAAGAGTGAAATAGAGACACATCAACAGTGATATACCTGTGAACTAATGATCATTTTACTACATTTTTTGTTAGTTTTACAGATCAAACTTCTCTTGTTTTGCATCAGAATCACCATAATTATTTCGTTACAATAATGAGAGAGAGAATGTGTCAGAGATTTATTTATTAACCAACCAACCAACATTAACCATGTTGGAGCCACTCTGGCTGGATCCTGAGGGTCATCGTCCAACTGGAAGACCCGTTTGGACCAGAGCCTTAACCTCCTGGCTGATTTATTCTGATCTTAGTTCAATATTTCCACAAAACGTCCTTTCCTCACGATGCTATCTTTTTATGAAGTGCACCAGTTCCTCCTGCAGCAAAACAGCCCCACAGCATGATGCTGCCACCTCCGTACTTTTCCCCTCCAAATGTAACGATCATTATGTCCATCATCAGACCACAGGACATGTCTTTGTCTCTGTGTACGATTGCAAAATGCAATCTGGCTTTAATAAAAAAAATAACATTTACGTTTCACTGTGGATAACTAGCTCATCTCTGGGACATAGAGCCCGTCTCTTTCCTGAGCGGTACCATGGTTGGACCTTCCCATCCTGTCTGTACTTGAACAGATGGAAGCAGCGCCTTCAAGCACCTGGAAAATTGTTTCCAAGGATGAACCAGACTGAAGCAGCTCCACGATTCTCCTCCTGATATCTTGGTGTCAAAACAAAGAGAGCAGTCTGTTCCAGGTGTGGCCTTAAGGTACATCCACAGGTGAGCCTCCAGTTAACACAAATGTGTCGGTTAACCTATCAGAAGTTTCCAAAGCTATGACATCATCTGGGCTTACCCTCATTGTTTAAAGAGACAGTAATAATTCCGTATGTTCACATTTTGAAGACATTAATAAATACATCTCTGACACATTCTTTCTCTCACTATTTTGGCATTTAGAAAATAAGAAAATTTTTGGTGATTCTAACTTACCGTTTTTAAGTAAATTTTTAGAAAAGCTTGTTTTAATCCAACTTAATGATTTTATTAACGCTAATAATGTCCAAAGAAATTTCAGTCTGGTTTTAGGGTGAACCACAGCACATTGACGACCATTCTGAAGATTTTAAATGATTTTAGATTAAACTATGATGCGCAGAAGGTAACCATGTTGGTTCTACTGGATCTAAGCGCTGCCTTTGATACAGTAGACCACACTATTCTTTTAACTCGTTTAAAAACAGATCAGCCTCTCTGGTGCTGTTCATAAATGGTTCACACCCTATCTCACAGACAGGACTTTTATCGTAAGTTTAGATACCTGCTCCTCTAAGGTCCACAGGATTACATGTGGTGTGCCCCAGGGTTCAATTTTAGGCCCAGTGCTTTTTAACCTTTATATCCTCCTTCTTGGCAGTGTCATCAGAAGACATGGAGTTAACTTTCACAGTTATGCTGATGATACACAGCTGTACATCTCCATGTCTCCTGATGACACACGTCCAATGGATTCATTTTTTAACTGCATTTTAGACATTAAATCCTGGATGGCAGAAAACTTTCTCCACCTCAACCAGGACAAAACTGAAGTTTTAGTCATCCGTCCTGAGGCTCAGAGAGAGAAACTTTTACCAAAACTACAATCACTGTCTTTTAATCCTTCTTTACAAGTGAAGAACCTAGGAGTGATTTTTGATTCTGAGCTGACTTTTATCCCTCACATTAAAAATATTACCAAAATAGGTTTTTATCACCTTAAGAACATCGCCAGAATCCGCCCCATTCTCTCTCGGGCCAATACGGAGACGCTGATGCTTTTATCACCAGTAGAATTGATTACTGTTTTGCCCTGCTTTCTGGTCTCCCCAAAAAGAGTATATCAGGTTTACAACTACTACAAAATTCAGCAGCACGTGTCCTGACAAAGACCAGGAGGCGGGAAGACATTACTCCAGTTTTAGAATCATTGCATTGGCTCCCCGTACGTTTTAGGATCGATTTTAAGGTTCTTTTTATGGTTTTTAAGTGTCTTAATGGTCTTGGGCCTTCTTATCTCTCTGAAATATTTTTACCGTATGAACCTTCGCGGTCTCTGCGCTCCTCTGGCAGCCGTCTCCTCGTCATCCCTAAAGTCAGGACACACACTGACGGTGAGGCGTCTTTCCATTATTATGGCCCTCACCTCTGGAACAGGCTGCCGGAGAAGCTCAGGGTCGCAGAGAACGTTCATGTTTTTAAGAGCAGGCTCAAGACTCACCTTTTTAGCCGAGCTTTTAAATGACTATTTATTGCCCATTTATCAGCCCTAAAGTTTTAACTGCTTTTTGGCCTTGAATTTATCCCGTTAATTATATTTTACTTTTATTTATTCATTTACTCACACATTTATCCATCTTCTACTTATTTTATTTACCCATTTATTTATTTTAACATGTTTACCTGTTATTTTACAGAAATTAATAGTCATATTGTTCCAGTGTTTCCTCTGTGGGAGCCCTCTGCTATGGGGAGTGGTGGTCAGCTGTGGCTGTCTTGGCGCTTTTTAAAGTGCTTAATAAATAAAGTTGATTGATTGACCTAAAAACGAGAGAAGTTGGATGTGCCTTTTTATTCTGCGTATGTAAACTTCTGCATCTTCTGCTATTTCCAGCTACATTGCATTCGTGACGTTAAAACTTCAGCATTTTTTTTTAAATGTACAGCGACAGTGACAGACAAATGAAACAATGACTAACATCCTAGACGTTTTCAGTCTGATCCACAGACAGTTTAATGATTACAGCCGGAGAATTAATGTATAAGAACTCTCCTGATTTAAATTGGCACATTTACAGGTAAAAAAAAATTCTCTCAAAGAGAACAGAGTACTGTGCTGCAGAGAAGGAGCAATTTGCATGAATTAGCTCAAACGGCGACGTATTTATCAGGCGATAAATTCGGATTTCTAATGGAAGTCCACATAATGAGCGCCCTAATGAATTCAGCCAGTGCCTTATATGTTAACTACAACCTTATCAGTGGTCAGAGTCACCTTCATTCTATAGGGGAAGCTTCAGGTTGGAGCTGGAGCACATTGTTCTGTTTTTAATTTAAAGATGTGCTTTAAAATGTTTAAATCATACCCTAAACAAAAAATTTACTTTCACTTATCTGCATTTGTTGCAGCTCTTCATTTCTGGTGGGTAGATTGAACAGTTCCTCCTACGTATTTTCGAAGCAATAGACGGGAATAGAGTACTTACGTTGGCCCCACTGGCCGCTGTTTGGATTCAGGTAGTTAGGGTAAAGTCCCTGAGGTTTGTCCAGACGATTCAGCACTTTCCTGATGTTCATCACCTAAAGATCCAGAAACAATGACCATGCTTTAATAAAATGGTTGTTTAGTCCAGATATCGATGCTTCTGTTTCAATTTTTTTACCTTTTGAGCAAACTCTGGGTTTCCTGAGAGTTTGCTGAGGTGCATGAACTCCAGATGAAGGGTGCCGTACTCTGCCAGGATGCTGCTCCCGCCTGAAGCCCAGGGCCAGTTTCTACCAACACCACTGGAGAGACACAAGCAGAGGGACAGGGAAGATTAGCTCAGTGGATGGATGGGTGGATAAATAAATAAAGCTTCCTCTTGTGAACCTACAAATACATTATTCATACAGTCCTGTACCTTAAAATTTTTAGACATTGTATATTTGAAAACTTTAGAAACATTATATCGAGTAAAGAATAAAAGTGTTCCCCATTGTATTCAAATATTTTTCAAATTAGGAGAAAAAAATTACAACTTAAGAGGGCTGGGTGTTTTTGAAAGAGGTAAGGTGAGAACCAATATTAAATTTAGATGTATTTCATATTTGGGAGTTATATTATGGAACAGACTTAGTGATGATTTGAAATTGTGTAGATCTTTGCTGAGTTTCAAAAAACATTGAAAGGCAAAATAATCAAGGATTATAACATAAAATAACTAACTTGAAATGATTTTTTGTTTTTTTGGGGATTTTTGTTTGTCTTCATTTTTTGAATTCTTGATATTCTGTGTTCTGGATTCTTATGGATTGTATAGGATAGGCTAAAATAAGCCTTGGCTTCAGCCTATTCCTTTTTTTGGTTACAGAGCTTTGCTTTTTTTCTTTGTCAATTAAATGTATATAATTTAAGTTTTGTTTCTGTTGACTGTATCCAAAAATAAACCATTCATTCATGGGTGGATGGATGGATGGAGGAATGGATGTGTGAATGGATGGATGGGTGAATGGATAGATGGATGGATCAGTGGGTGGATGGATGGAGGAATGGATGGATGGATACGTGGGTGGATGGATGGATGGATGGGTGGATGGATCAGTGGATGGGTGGATGATGGCTTGATGGATGGATGGAGGAATGAAGCACGGCTCAAAAAAATAGTAATTTTAGAAATGGATGGAGGAATGGATCAGTGGGTGGATGGATGGATGGATGGATGGGTGGATGAATGGATGGATGGATGGATGGGTGGATGAATGGATGGATGGATGGGTGGATGGATGGAGAAATGAAGCACGGCTCAAGACATAGTAATTTTAGAAATGGATGGACCAAAAAGGTTGGATTTAAACAGAGCCATTGATGAAGGAAACAGTGACAGTTGAAGTTAAAGAGGAATTTACAAATGGATGAATGAGACATTTAGAAACTGGAAAATCATTAATTGCCATTAAAGATGGAGTGGTCAAATCCAATCAATTCTGTTAAAATAATTTATTTTAATTTTTAAAAGCAACAAACAATCAGAGGTGAACAAATCAGATGAACGCTGGTTGGGGCCGTTATAACTTTCCCACCAGCTGATAAGAGCTGCCAAGGCTTCAAACCTGAAAGGCTCATTTGATTCAGAGATATTTAAGAAACAACATTTGCATTCTTCTTTTGTATTGTGATTTTAACAAACAGGTTCCTAAAATAAATGAGAAAGGCGGCCAATTAATGTAAAAAAAAAAAAACTCCCAAAAAGGAGAATATTTTTCCCTTCTGCGATCGAGCCAAGCGTGTGACGAACCTGGCTTCTCTGACAAGTACAAAAGACTCTGCAACAGTGTGTCTGGAAGATCATTAAACCCACTGATGAGACAATTTCAAGCCAAGGACTGATGACTCTGATGGCAATGCCTCAAGTGAGTACTCATGAATACATATTGGCTATTTACCTCACTGTCAGTGCAACATGAAGCGCACAAAACACAGCCGCATTCAGGGAAGAGATCCAACAAATGAGAGAAAGAAGAAGAAGAAGAAGAAGAGATGTGTCAATTGGGAAAAGAGCCACACTCGCACAGATCTCTTTAAGGACGTGGATGAACATACTAATTAGCCCCCCCTTTCAAGTCATCATGCTGCACAAGGCGTAATTTGTTTCCCATTACACCCTGGATTTAATCAAGTCGACCAAACAGAGGGAGGAGCAGAGGAGTAGCAGACAGACACATCAGGGTCGCCGGAGAGAGAGAGAAAAAAAATCCCATCAATGGAGACCCTGATCTATCTAGGAGCTGTGAGTTTGTCCGCTTCAGTTTTAGGTTTCCAACCTCTGCCTCCGCCTCACCCTGTCATCTTTGTACTCCATCTGTCAGTCCATTTTTTTCCTCAATCCTTTTATAAAACCGAGTGATGAACAATAAATCCCTCCGCTTGATGGGGTGGGGACTGGAACAGCACACCTAACCAACTCAGGCATGTTCCACCACAATTCACTTTCAAAGCCGAGCCGCGGGAAACATTAAAGCGCCGATGGAGCAGACAAAACCGACCGCAGAGAGAGAGAGATCAGCCGAGTAAACTGAGAGGGGCTGAAACACAGATGCAAGACGAAAACTGAAGAAAGATGAATGGGCGCGTGTTCAGGGTGTCAAATTTGGGAATTGATTGTAAAAATTGACAAACCTGAGAATGATTTGGATCCGTACAGATGGCTGGAGTTCATTAGAAATCTTAAATTGAGTTGTCAAAGGGAGCGTGTTCGTTTGAGCACACACTGAAATAATATAAAGATAGGGGGGGGGGGGGAATAGGACAGATCTCACTTTGTTCAAAAGCCTGTACTATCCCATTTAAAAGAAAGTCTTCTGCTTCAATGTTTGGGTAATGTTAGGAGAGATGAGCGCTTCAAATGAAGCAGCAACACACCGGCCCTCATCCAGCCATGTTTCGCTCCATGACTTCTATCATGTCATCTAGTTTTCCTTTAAAAAAAAAAAAAAAAGCTTTGTGGCCGTAGTTGCCTTTATTTGATAGGGTACAGTGTAGAAAGGGGAGAGAAGTGGGGGTAAGACATGAGGCAAAGGTCCGTGAGGACGGGAGTCGAACTCGGGACGACCGCTCTGAGGGCAAAGGCCTCCACACACAGGGCGCCCGCATCAACCACTACATCACACGACGCCCCTCGTCTGCCTTGTCTAAGCATTTAATATACAAAGCAAATAGCAACAATTATTAAATTGTCATGGGTCAACCGATGGATGGATGGATTAACGGACGGATGGATGAACAGACATACAGGTCCTTCTCAAAAAATTAGCATATTGTGGTAAAGTTCATTCTTTTCCATAATGTAATGATAAAAATTAAACTTTCATATATTTTAGATTCATTGCACACCAACTGAAATATTTCAGGTCTTTTATTGTTTTAAAACTCATGATTTTGGCATACAGCTCATGAAAACCCAAAATTCTCAAAAATCTCAAAAAATTAGCATATCATGAAAAGGTTCTCTAAATGAGCTATTAACCTAATCATCTGAATCAACTAATTAACTCAAAAGATTCCTGAGGCTTTTAAAAACTCCCAGCCTGGTTCATTACTCAAAACCGCAATCATGGGTAAGACTGCCGACCTGACTGCTGCCCAGAAGGCCATCATTGACACCCTCAAGCAAGAGGGTAAGACACAGAAAGAAATTTCTGAACGAATAGGCTGTTCCCAGAGTGCTGTATCAAGGCACCTCAGTGGGAAGTCTGTGGGAAGGAAAAATGGTGGCAGAAAACGCTGCACAACGAGAAGAGGTGACCGGACCCTGAGGAAGATTGTGGAGAAGGACCGATTCCAGACCTTGGGGGACCTGCGGAAGCAGTGGACTGAGTCTGGAGTAGAAACATCCAGAGCCACCGTGCACAGGCGTGTGCAGGAAATGGGCTGCAAGCCACTTTTGAACCAGAAACAGTGGCAGAAGCACCTGACCTGGGCTACAGAGAAGCAGCACTGGACTGTCGCTCAGTGGTCCAAAGTACTTTTTTCGGATGAAAGCAAATTTTGCATGTCATTCGGAAATCAAGGTGCCAGAGTCTGGAGGAAGACTGGGGAGAAGGAAATGCCAAAATGCCTGAAGTCCAGTGTCAAGTACCCACAGTCAGTGATGGTCTGGGGTGCCATGTCAGCTGCTGGTGTTGGTCCACTGTGTTTTATCAAGGGCAGGGTCAATGCAGCTAGCTATCAGGAGATTTTGGAGCACTTCATGCTTCCATCTGCTGAAAAGCTTTATGGAGATGAAGATTTCATTTTTTCAGCACGACCTGGCACCTGCTCACAGTGCCAAAACCACTGGTAAATGGTTTACTGACCACTGTATTACTGTGCTCAATTGGCCTGCCAACTCTCCTGACCTGAACTCCATAGAGAATCTGTGGGATATTGTGAAGAGGAAGTTGAGAGACGCAAGACCAACACTCTTGATGAGCTTAAGGCCGCTATCGAAGCATCCTGGGCCTCCATAACACCTCAGCAGTGCCACAGGCTGATTGCCTCCATGCCACGCCGCATTGAAGCAGTCATTTCTGCAAAAGGATTCCCCACCAAGTATTGAGTGCATAACTGAACATTATTATTTGAAGGTTGACTTTTTTTGTATTAAAAACACTTTTTTATTGGTCGGATGAAATATGCTAATTTTTTGAGATGGGAATTTTGGGTTTTCATGAGCTGTATGCCAAAATCATCAGTTTTAAAACAATAAAAGACCTGAATTATATTTTAGTTGGTGTGCAATGAATCTAAAATATATGAAAGTTTATTTTTTTTCATTACATTATGGAAAAGAATGAACTTTATCACAATATGCTAATTTTTGGAGAAGGACCTCTATTAATGGACATGGATGGATTGATGGACGGATGGATGGACAGATGGTATAACAGACATATTAGCGGATGGATGGACGGATTAACGAATGGATGGATGAACAGACGTATTAATGGACGTATGTATGGATGAACGGACGGATGGAATGTCTGACATTAATAGACGGATGGATGGATGGTGTAACAGACGTATTAGCGGATGGTTGGAACAATGGATGGATTGATGAATGGATTAATTGATGAATGGATGAACGGATGGATAGAATAACGAACGCATTAGATGAATGGATGGAACGATGGATGTATAGCATAATAGATGGATAGATGGAACGATGGATGGTTGATGGACGGATGGACAAACGGATGGATGGATGGACGCATTAATTGATGAACGGATGAAATGGATGGAATAACGGATGTATTGGATGGATGGAACGATGGATGTATAGCATAATAGATGGATGGAACGATGGATGGATGGAACAATGGATGGATTGATGAACGGATGGATGGAATAACGGACATATTAGATGGATGGAACGATGGATGGATGGATGGAACAATGGATGGAACAATGGATGGATTGATGAATGGATGGATGGAATAACGGACATATTAGATGGATGGATGGATGGAACGATGGATGGATGGAACGATGGATAGATAGCATAAAGGAAGGATGGATGGATGGGTCTCTTGATGTATTGCTTGGATGGATTAATGAACGGATGAATTGTTTGATGGTTGGATGGATTAATGAACGGATTTAATTGTTTGATGGTTGGTTGGATGGAATAATGAACGGATGAATTGTTTGATGGTTGGATGGATTAATTTACGGATTAAATTGTTTGATGGTTGGATGGATGGATTAATGAACGGATGAATTGTTTGATGGTTGGATGGATTAATGAACGAATTAATTGTTTGATGGTTGGATGGATTAATGGGTCAATGGTTAAAACAAACCTGGATGGGTGCAAAATGTAGACAATGGGATAAGAAATACAATCTAAACTAAATAAAAACATTTCCCTCTTGACTAATTTTCTACTTCCATGTTTGTCAAGACAAATGTTATTTCCAGGGTTTTTTCAGGTGTAGACATGATTGCCTATAAAGTTCTTACGGGTTGAAAAGAGAAATTAAAGCAACATCCAGTATCTCTGGATCAGAGCAACTGTTTTGCTCCACTTTGGACCAAATGAACCAGTTTAATAAAAGTTTCATTTTTTCCCTTTTCTAAGAAGCTCCCGTTCTGGGACTGGAAAAAGGCAATAATCCATCGGAATACCGAACAATAGACCTTATACCGGCCTACCTGGGTCCTGTTGTGTTTGACTACTGATGCACATGGCCTACTGACCCAGTTTGCAAAGCTCCTTTAACAACCCACTGCCACTCAAAATGGGAGAAGACCTATTAAAAGAAATTATTTGCGTAATGTCTAGAAAGTGGAGCGATCTTATTTATATAGTACGATGTTCAAAGGGGGGGTATTATGCTTCTTCCAGGCACATATTACCCTTCTATAGACCACTCCAATAAAATTGTCACCTTAAGTCTTTTAAAAGTCCGTCATAAACTGACGCGAAGCTGCAGATGTCAATTTTGCATAATACCCCCCCTTTAAATGGATAAAGTTGATTTCAGCTTTTTAATCAAATCAGCAGCGAATTGAGTGAATCAAAACAAACTTCACCAGCGAGATTCTTTTCTGTGTTTTCCCATTAGGAAAACTGAAAATAGGGTCCACCACTGGTGTAGTGGAGACTTCCTTTTTTATCAAGGTGTAATGTTGAAGCTTTTATTAAAATCCACTGAGATGACTCGCCACTGGAAATGTTTCTCAAATGTTACGCTGACACTGAGCTGCAGCATTACCAGGAGAAGGTGAAAAGGCCTTCGCTAATGTACCAAGGCTGATACTGAACTTTCATTATGAATCCAGAGATCAGCATACATTATCCACCTCCGACTGACGTAATATGATCCAGTTTGTGGGAAAGAGTATGAATTTATCTGCGTGTCCCACATTTTGGTTTATTTTACATTCATAATCATTGTTTATCTGTAATCTAATCCGTGCTCAGTAGGGGTGTAATGGTAGATGTAATCAGATATTTTGGTACGGCCCCGTCGGTTCGGTACGCACGTGTACTGAACGAATCCAGCTGTTTTTTACCTGAACACATGCAGAATGTTTTATGTGCAGAACAAGTGACACCAAAACAATACAGAAAGGACTCCCAGCTATCACTAAGATCTGCTATTTGGGAACATTAATGGTTTCTCATGTAGCTACAGTAGGAAAGGAAACCAGAACTTTGTCAGCGAACGCATCTTTCAACAGCAATAACGTCCATAACACGCTCTGAACTGAACTGAATGACTCACCTGAATGTAAACATCACTGATGCTAGAGAAAAACCAGCTGACGTCCACATGGCTACCAGTAGCATCCAATCAACCCAAACTCCTTATTTTGTATAAAACGCAATTCGGCTGAATCCCCGTTGATGAGAAGGGATTTTCCCCCAACAGCTGCCTATGCTGCATTCAAGTACAGCTGGGAGACTAGGCTGTCAAAATATCAAAACAACTCCAAAGTGATTTAAAGTGGGGGTATTATGCTTCTTCCAGGCACATATTACCCTTCTATAGCACACTCCAATAAAATTGTCACCTCAAGTCTTTTAAAAGCCCGTCATATATCCAAATCCACCTTAAAGAAATTTACTTCCGTATTGGATGCCTTGATTTTTGCCTGTACCTCTCTAAGACCCTCCAACTCTTTCTGACACTCCCCCTTCAGTTCGTCACATACCGTGCATCATCGCAGCATGCATGGAGTCGGAAATAAAATCCCACAAAAGACATGCAGCTGCAGCTGGTGTGTTATAATCACTGCACCTGGGACTCAGCCGGAGTTGTGTGAGGTGGGGAGGGGAGCTCTCCAGGGGTGAAGCTCTCGGCTGAATACGTAAGGTTGGAGGAGGAGATGGGTGGAAAAGGCGGGGATAGGTGGGAGCAGGCGTTTCAGTAACCCCGAGAACTACCAGCAGAGACTCAAAGATTACTGAGTGAACATGAGTGAATGGGTCAGAGCAACACTTCAGGCATGTTTTTAATGAGGGAAAGAAAGGTTCTCAGGATATCAAGCTTCAGAAAGTCCATTTTGCATAATACCCCCCCTTTAAGCATGTTTTATTCTGAAATATGGGCAATGTGTTATTTAAACATTTCTAAACATTAACACTGCCTGTTTTTAAGTGGTTATATTGTTTTCTACTCTGGCTATGTCTGCTTGTGCTATTTTATTTAAAAAATAATTCGATCAAATCTCCAGTCAGTTCTAAAATTTCAAAATTGAGTGACATATCATAAAATGAAATTAACTCCAGAAATCGAAAAGAAGGAATTCAGGAACAAAGGTCCTTTGTTTAATACTGATTAAAGTGTATTGAAAACATACCGAACATAATGACAGTCTGCTAGGTTTATAGGTCTCGTGACAGATATTTAAAGAATGACTCTCCTTATGTTAATCACGTTTCTCTCTCAGGCTGCTCTCTGAATCCATCGGGAAACATTTGCATTTTGTAGTAGTAGAAAAAACAAACATACATATTTTCACACCTTCACCATCCTCGGCCTCAACAAGAAGCCCTCTTTTTCAACCCCATTGTCTTTGGTCCTGCCTCAACATCCATTGCTCCTTCTCCTCGGCCGGGCGCGAGGAAAACGTGGATTGCAATAGTGTCAGAGTTAGGCGACTTAATTAGAGACCTTTAATCACGACTGCCTCTGTATGGATGAGGTTGCTGCCGAGGAGAGCTGCTGTGAGAGTGAGAGAGCACGTTTGTGTAACCAGAAAGCCAGGAATTCATTTCTTCTTCTTCAGATTAAAAGGGGTTTGAGGCAGTGATATGTTACTACCACTATGCATGTCTGCATTATACAGTGTTTGTAAAAAGTATTCACCCCCTTGGATGTTTGATGAATCAATCATGATCAACAAAATGTGGCTTTTTTGGACCTGCAGACACAGGTGTCTTTAAACTACAATCGCTCAGTCACTTTAAAGGGGGGTGAATACTTATGCAATCAATTATTTTATATCACATTATATTTTTGTCATTTTGTAACAATCAGTTTTCACTTTAATGTCAAAAATTCAAATTTTGCTGATAATGATTTATTTGTACAAGCAATAAATAGGGTGAAACATCTGAGGGGGTAAATACTTTTTCATAGGCGTATGTCATTAAAAACAGGTTCTTTTGATTATCAAGCAAATTTTACAGAAATGACTTCAGAACCACATCAACGACTCCAAAAAAGCTTTAGCCTAAAGATGACCGCTACAGGCTAAACTAGCTGCAAACCATGGTGCTGGCAGCATCATGCTGTGGGGCTGTTTCACTGTCAGTAGTACTGGTGTATAGCACAAAGTGGAAGAAATGGTGACGGAGGAAGCCTAGCATACGTTCAGATTCTTCAGTTTCATCTCAAATCAACAGCTAGATGGAAGAAACGAGCACATCCGGGTGTTCGGATGAGACAATTCAGACGGGACAATGATCCAAAACACACTTCAGAACCGGTACTGGAAAAGATTCTGGAATGTGAAGCCTACCTGGAAGTGACAAAAAGGAGCAAGTTCCCATTGACTCCCATGTGAAAAAAACTTCACAGGAGAAATAAACATGTTTACAGCCTGGTAAAAAAAACTAAAACATTTTAGGTTTAATAGGTTCGGTTTACGATCATGACATCTCTGAGGGGGGTGAATTTTTTATTTTAGAACTCATCCGTTTAGATGTAATTTAAGCTGGAAATGATTAATAATAAGGGGCGTGTCCTTTTGATTGACAGGTCTCAGATGAGCCGTCAGAGCTAGCGCTGGTGGCTAACAGCTAGCTTGTTGTGGTATTGATTGCACTAAACAGGCCGTCCAAGAAGTCTCTGCTGTCCATTTAAGATAATTTTGCTTGGTCAAAAATAGGTTGAAATGATCACATTTCTTTACTTTACATATTGATTAATAAAACTTGTTTTAATTAAAATTCACATCGTTTTAGTGAAAGTTATGGCTTCGTGCTTTTATTTGACAAAATTATTGAATCTGCCTAGAAGGCAGAGGAGTAGCAGAGTCGCTAAACCGCGTTTTTCTGGCTGAAAGCGCCTGCTAACCTGGGTTAGCTTTTGTTAGCTCCGAGTTAGCTCGTTTAGCTCGTAGCTACATCGGCTCGGAGTTTGATGGGTGTCAATCATCCGCCCTCATCTCACCCTCACAGCCCCACTCTCCGCTCCACCTCTGCCCATGTTTTGTATTTTCCGGGCGTGAGGAGACGCGGCCAAGATGGCGGTGGTGGGAACCGCCCAGTTGGCTCCAAATTAGCCCTTCAGAAACCTACGGGTGACGCCACGGAGGCTCCGTCCATCTTTATATACGGTGTATGCCTCGACCTCAACCAAGTCAAAAATATATCAAAAAAGCCCAATCAATTCCAAGAAATCTCCAGATTTAAACTCTTATTATTAGGCCAAGAAGAGTATTGAATCAGCCAGAAGCATACCAGAGCCTCGCTGACGGCTACATAAACGCTGTGAATGACTAAAGAAAGCTTGTTTACAGCTTTTTCTGCAGCGTCCAATTTGTTGACAGCCGGTTTTAGCTATAAGCTTCCAAATTAGGCATTTTTTGTTTGTATCCAGAAGCTTTAGAGTGAAATGTTCAACCTTAGCAGTTAAGAAACCAAACATGTCTCCCTAAATGTTGTCCTCAGCCCCACTCATAAACACATCTTAAAACACTAAATACCAACTGAAACGAACAGTTCTTACTCTTATCAGCCACTGTTGAGCCAAACTGCATGAATTAACTTCATTTTCTTCTAATATCGAGAGGAAAATGCTCCATGACAGAATGGGCCAACATGAGGTCAGCTGGAAAGAAAACATCCCTCAGCGGCCAAACACATCGATTCCCATTCTGGACGCATTAATCACAGGTGCAAATTTGCCCCAAACTGAAAAAAACAAAACAAAAACACAGATGCAAAAGAGATGGGTCGACCCTTTTCATCGTTATCATCCAAATTATGATTGGGTTTTTTGCTCCAGTTAAGTTACAAAGTAGTTGTTTTCCATTAATAACCTCTATTTGTGGCAGCAGTTGATGGTAGATGGCGCTCTGAAGCAAGAACAAAACAACAAGAAACATAATCCTGTAAGAGATATTTTGAACCTAAACAAGGTGAACACCTTTACATTTTACTGTAAATCAGCTTCAACTTTAATATATTTTATTGGGATTTTTTTTGTTAAAAGCCAACAACAAAATTATGCATCAGTGTAAAGTGGACAAAGAACGATAATCAATGGTTTTTACAGACAAAATAAAATTATCTGAAAACTGCAGCATCAATAAGTCCAACTTGCAAAGGGACACAACAAACCTGCTAAAGAAGGAGTTCTGGTTTTGGCAGAAAAACGAACACCCTCATTGTGACATGGTGGTGGCGGCATCATGATGTGGGTATGCGATGATGAGCCAGGAGCCAGACACAGGTTCTCTTATTCAACACTTCCACAGCAAACTGGCAGCATGTCAAATGTGAGATTTGGTGCAGATGAATGATGGAGAGGGGTTGTTTTCTGGGAGCTGGACTCTGCCTCTTATTCCAGTGAAAGGAACTCTTTCATACTGGACCATTTCATGCTCCCAACTTTGTGGGAACAGTTTGGGGAGACACTTCCTGTTCCAACATGACTTGTGCACAAACCAAGGTCCATAACGGCATGCATGATGGTGCATTTAAGATAATGCTGTTTGGTCATAAATAGCTTGAAATGATCTCATTTCTTTACTTTACTTATTGATTATTAAAACTAGTTAAACATAGTTTTAGTGAACGTTACGGACCAACAAGGCTTCATGCTTTTATTGAACAAAATTATTGACTATGCCAAGAAGGCAGAGGGGTAGCAGAGTCGCTAAACCGCGGTTTTAAAAGCGCCCGCTAACCTCCATTAGCTTTGGTGAGCTCTGGGTTAGCTCAGTTAGCTTGTAGCTACATCGGCTCAGGGTGTCAATCGGCTCAGGCTACCCCCACCCTCACAGCCCCACTCTCAGCTCCTCCTCTTTCCCCATTTTTTTTATTTTCCGGGCGTCACGAGACGCGTGAAGCAGCCAAGATGGCGATGGTGGGAACAGCCCACTTGATTTTCAGTTCTTCAGAAATCCACAGGTGACGTCACGGAGGCTCCGTCAATCTTTTCTTTTCATATATATATTATACATATACAGTCCATTGTCTTATGAACAAATATTTTTCACAATATAACGTAATCTCCACCTTCAACTGCACAATTAAGGTCTACTGTGTGTTTGTTTTTCCAGACGTAAATCCGATAAAACACATTTACTCCAAGTTTTTCATGCTATGATTGAAGCTAAAAAAGATCTGAATTCTCAATATAGTCTAAGAACAAATGATGGGATGGAGGTGTGTACACGTGTTTGATGCAATCATTCAGCTCAGCGCCTGTCGAGAGGACGGGGAGAAGCTAATGTCGGGATGGAGCAGGGATCCAAACACCTGTACAAAAACCCGGCACAGCCCGCTGCCTTGTATACACACAGAGATACAATAGCCCATCTCATTAAGGCCAGTCAGTATGTGGTGCGGTGGGAGTGATTTCCAAAGGCTCTATCAGTCTGGATGTTAATAGAGGAGCAGTGGAACATGGTGGCCAAATCTGATAACTGTGGAGCTGGTGTGTGAAAGAAAGTGATGGGGGGAGAATGAGCTTCTGCTGCAGGTTTAAAGTTGAAAAAAAGTCATAAAAGAACAGACGGTGTGCTTATCTGTAAAGATAAACAGTTTAATGAGAATAGAACAGCTACCAGCTGAAACAAATCAATGACAGACATTTTATTAAACTTTACTTTGTATAGAATAAAAATCAAATACATGTTCAGGAATTTCTTCACCCCAGCTAAAGCTGGAGTCAGGGGAGAGTTTCAGCTTTGTCCATCTGGCTTTAGTGCTTCTAGATGTGCTCTAATGAGCCACGAGTCTGGGGCAGATCGACTGGGACAAATCGAGTAGATCTTAGCCGCTTTTTCCGCTCCGCCAGCAGGAATCAATGGGTTCATATACACCGATGAAAAAGAAAAAGAAAGCGAGAAAGTCGAAGAGAAGAAGAAAGTAAAAAAGTCTGCTGGAGGCGGGAACATGGGGCCTGCTTTACGACCCTTTATGTGGCAACCTTGATTTATAGCTGCTCTCCAAGGGGCCCAACTAAAACCTGTTTTTGGGGAATCCAGCAGATAAATCAACTGGACACACAGTGGAGATCTCTAATCTCTAAAAATAACTCCCTAACCTTATTTTTAAAAACTCCTACGACTAATTTTGAGCCCCTTCATGAAATGGCTGGGATGTTTACTCCCTACTCTCAGCAACACAACACAAGTCATCAGATTGTTTATGTATCTTTAGAAATAAAACTAACTCCCTTTTCTTAAAGCAGTTCATCAAATACATATAGAACAGAAAGTTTATTTTCTATGTTTATGATTACATAAGCGAAGCCGTTTACTGCCTTGAAAGTGCTGAGGAACAATGTTTAAACTGATTTCATTTGGATTATTGTATTAGTGAAAAAGCTGTCCCAGCGGACTCGGCCCAATGTGAGAAAGAAACTACTCCCTTGACCTAATAACTGGTTCTTAACTGGAGTAATGTTTCATTTCTGCCGCATTGGAGAGATTTTTTTGAAGCTGCGTATCCCAACCCTGGTCCTCAAGACAACGTCCTGCATGTTTTAGATGTTTTCATACTTTAAGAAGAGAAACATTTAAGGCAGTGTGCTTTGAGGAGCAGGGTTGAAGTTTCAAAGCATTGACGACCTGCTTAAAGTCATGCACTTGAGTCTGATTTAAGGCAAGGCAAGGCAATTTTATTTGTATAGCACACTTTCAACAGCAGGGTAATTCAAGGTGCTTTACATGATTTGGTGATTTAAAAGAAACACATAAAAGAAACACACATTACACATGATACACAATAAAGCAAGAGAAAAAAAAAAAAGCAAGAGAGCATGAACACATTTCATACATATGACATCAAGCATTTACTCAAAGGCAATTCTAAACAGATGGGTTTTGAGTCTCGATTTAAAGCAGTTCAGAGTTTCAGCAGCTCTACACTCGTCAGGAAGTTTGTTCCAGATAAGGGGAGCATAAAAAGTGAAAGCTGCTTCTCCATGTTTAGTTCTGAGTCTAGGGATGTTTAGTAGGCTAGAGTTGGAGGACCTGAGTGGTCTTGGTGGTTGGTACCATGACAACAGGTCTTCAACATATTTTGGTGCTAAGCCATGTAATGATTTATAAACTAGTAAAAGTATTTTAAAGTCTATTCTCTGAGCTACAGGGAGCCAGTGTAAGGACTTTAGAACTGGGGTGATGTGCTCTACTTTCCTGGTTCTAGTGAGGACGCGAGCGGCAGCGTTCTGGATCAGCTGCAGCTGTCTGATTTACTTTTTAGGCAGACCTGTGAAGATGTGTTGCAGTAATCAATCCGACTAAAGATAAACGCATGGATGAGTTTTTCTAGGTCGTGTTGCAAAATCAGTCCTTTAATCCTAGAGATGTTCTTCAGGTGATAGAACGCTGACCTTGTTATTGCCTTTATGTGACCCTGGAGGTTCAGGTCTGAGTCCATTACTACACCTAGGTTACGAACCTGATCAGTAGTTTCTAGCTGTATTAATTGAAGCTGTGTGCTGACTCTTGATCGTTCCTCCTTGGGTCCAAAAATAATCACTTCAGTTTTGTTTCTATTCAGCTGGAGAAAGTTATGGCACATCCATCCATTTATTTGGTCAATGCATTGATTTAGGGTTTGAATGGGTTCAGAGTCACCTGGTGACATTGTAATGTAGAGCTGAGTGTCATCTGCGTAGTTATGGTAGCTAATGTTATTGGTTGCTATAATCTTGCCTAGTGGGAGCATGTAGATAATAAGAGGGGCCCCAGGATGGAGCCCTGGGGCACCCCACATGTGATTTCTGTTCGTTCTGATGAAAAGTTTCCTATTGAAACATAGAAGTCCCTGTTCTTTAGGTAAGACTCGAACCAGCCAAGTACTGTACCAGAGAGTCCGACCCAGCTCTCCAGTCGTTCCAATAAAATATCATGATCAACAGTGTCAAATGCTGCACTGAGGTCCAACAGAACCAGCACTGTGGTTCTTCCACAGTCTGTATTTATGCGGATGTCATTAAATACTTTGACGAGGACAGTCTCGGTGCTGTGGTGAGCGCGGAAACCAGACTGAAAAGCATCAAAACGGTTTGTCATTGTTATGAAGCCATTTAACTGCTGAAACACAGCTTTTTCAATAATCTTACTGATGAATGGGAGATTAGAGATTGGCCTGTAGTTCTGCATTAACGTGTTGTCCAGATTTTTCTTCTTTAGCAGTGGTTTAATAACTGCTGTTTTTAAAGCCTGAGGGAAGACACCTGATAGCAGTGATGAGTTCACTATTTGAACAAGATCAGAACCAATAACAGGAAGAACTTTCTTTAGAAAAGCTGTGGGTAAGATATCAAGACAGCAGGAGGAGGAGCTTAATTGGATAATGATTTTTTCAAGGCTGTTCTGGTTTAATTCATGGAATTCAGACATTTTCTCTACATTGTTGTTGATTGGGGATGGCACTGGTTGTGGGTTCGATATTGAGGTACAGATTGACCGTCTAATTGTTAGAATCTTTTCAGTGAAAAAGCTGGCAAATTCATTGCAGGCCCTGGTAGAGTTTAGTTCAGGGGCTACTGTCACTAAAGGATTAGTTAGTCTTTCCACTGTTGCAAATAGAGTCCGTGCGTTATTAATGTTTCTGTTGATGATTTCAGAAAAGAACGATTCCCTAGCATCTTTTATAGTTAGCTGATATCTATTCAGTCTCTCTTTGTAGATCTCACAGTGAACCTGGAGTCGAGTTTTCCGCCATTTTCTCTCGGCTCGTCGACACTCTCTTTTTTCACTACGTACCAGTGGATTACGTGTCCACGGAGACTTCTTTCTACCTGAGACTACTTTCACTTTAGTTGGAGCAATGGAATCCATGATGTCTGAGATTTTCGCAAGGAAATTATCTACCAACTTATTTACTGAGTTTGAGTTGGGAGATGAGGGGGATGTGGTGGAAGGATAAATACGTTTAAAGGTTTCTACTGAACTGTCCCCTAGAAAACGCTTTTTTATAGTGGTCTTACTGTGGCTGGATAATTTAGCAGACATGGTACTTTGAAAGAAAATACAGAAATGGTCAGATAATGCAATATTAATTACAGAGATGTCAGAAATATTTAAACCTTTGCTGATAATTAAGTCCAGAGTGTGTCCTCTATTGTGTGTTGGTTGTTTGACATGCTGGATCAGTCCGAAGTTGTGGAGAGTATCATCTAACGTTTTTGCTTGTCTATCTTGGGGGTTGTCGGTATGGATGTTAAAGTCCCCCACGATGATTAGTTGGTCATAGTCGATACATATTACAGAAAGAAGGTCATTGAAATCATTAAAGAAGTTAGAGTTAAGTTTCGGTGGTTTATATAAACTTAGAAATAACGCTTTGTTAGGCTCATTTATCTGGGTGGCTAGGTATTCAAAAGAATCAAACGTGCCCAGAGTTACCTTTTTAAAGTTCATTGAGTTGTGAAAGATGGTGGCTAAACCTCCGCCTCGTTTGTGTTTTCTGTTCTCGCTTAGGAAATTATAATTTGGAGGACTAGATTCTATTAATGAAGTTGTTTCGTTATTTTCATCTAGCCAAGTTTCTGATAAAAAAAGGGCGTGTAAATTATGCTCAGTGATGAAGTCATTGATAAGAAAAGACTTCCCGGATAGAGATCTAATGTTTAATAAAGCTAACTTAAGTATTGTGATGATGGGCAGCTGAACCTTCTGACAGGTTATCAATTTGAGATTTTGTTTAATATGAGAGCGTGTGGTTAACAGTTTATGTTTCCTGCTGCTGATAATCACTGATATAGCCTCAGGGGTGCCGGGCGAATTCTGGGAGACGGTAGGGGTGGATTTATTGCCCGGTTCCCTCAAATATCAGATATCTGTAATAATCAGTGGGGGGAAGCTCCCAGGCTTATGGACACTAGTCCCAGGCGTTTGGTGTAGTCTAAGTTTAGGTGTTAATTGTGTCCCAAATTTGATTTGCTCGTTCAGTCTGTCTGTAAAGTTTCTAAATGGAGACTCATTTGATGTGGCTGAGTCACAGGAAGATGAAGACTTAATCTCTGATGGTTGTTTATCTGTTCGGTCCTGTGGTGTCATCATGACTTGGTGTTTTTGTTCTCTGATATCCATGGGCGCCTCAAGGTCAGCTTTTGGGAGCAAGTGTTTTGCTTTCTGATGTTGATAAGAAAAAATTTTGGCTGCTAACAGCCTTACTCCGGACCTGTTCAAATAGCGCATTCCTGCTTTGAACAGATGATTAGCACTTCCAAATACTTTGAAATTATTAATAAATGTGAACGACTTCTCAGCTGATTGTTTCTTCAACCATTTATGGAGCATGCGGAGTCTGCTAAATCTTTCATCATTCCCTTCAGGGACTGGTCCGCTGATGAGGATGTTTACGTTAAGTCCATCAAGTCCCTCTTCAGAATCTCTGATTGTCTCATCGCGATATCTGCTGATCCAGCGTGAATGACGAGCTTTTCCAAAGCAGGATGTTGGTCCAAGATTTTAGGGATTTTTTCTGATATTTCTCTCACTGTATTTTTGTAGCAGCTATAAACATTGGTATTCTTGCTACATAAAGCCTCAGTTCCATTAATTGATCCGTCTTGTATGATAACAGTCTTTGCTGGGGGCGCTCTTACTTTATGTGTCCGTTTGACGCGGCTGGGTTTCTCCTGGTGGCTTTGACTGGTCCCGGGGGATGCGTCATCTTTCGGGGAACTCAAGGCTGCGAATCTGTTTTTCAGCGGGATTCCAGGTGGAGAAATATCTCTTGTTTTTGGCTGAAACCTCTTTTGTTTACTTTTAGCAGAAGCGGCAGTTCTGGGTTCAGAGGTTTCTCTGTGTTGGAGTTTCTTTTGTTTTTTCTTCCTCGGAGAACAGGCTGGGGTTGATTTCATGCGTTTTAAAGCTGGCCAGTTTTCATTGTAGTGCGGAGTTCTGCCGCTCAGACGCCTGTAGGGAGTCTCTGTGACACGGTTAGAACTATGTAACACAGGGCTGTTTGTATTCAAAGGTAAAGGTAAATTTGTTTCATTTTGTCCATAATCAGCGTGGAGATCAAAATTAATTTCCAGACGACGTAGCTTCGTTTCAATGCCCTCAATTCTGTGGAGCAGTTTTTCAAAATCCTCAGCTAAGCAAAAAGCCATGTTGATAAGTCCATAGAAAAGTAATCCAAGAAGAGATCTGGTCCAATACTGTAACTCCAGGGGCTGGGAAAATAAAGTAACTAATAAAAGGTTAAGAAAGAAAACAAGAAAAGCAAACAGAAAAGAAAATAAGTGAACGGATCTGGAGAGAGACAGAGACAAGGTCCTGCTTGTTCTCCCTGTGCATGAGTCCCTGTGCTGATTTAAGTCTGGACTTGCTGCATACACTTGAGTTCATCAAGATGTTTTTTGTTAATTATGAGAATTGCCCAAGTATGTGTCCAAGTATGTGTGCATAAAGTTGTTAGAAAACTGCAACTCCCCATCAGTAACCAGCTGCTGCATCCTAGGTGCACCAAGGAGTGTTTATCACTGATCCTTCCTCAGACTTTATAACCATTTCTTTATTTCTTATAAATAGATTTTTTTTTTGCACAAATACACATGCATATTTTATTTATTTAATGTTTTTTATTATGAATGGCTGTGGGTTTTATTTTCTGATGTTATGGACACTTAGACAGAAAATTAAGGGGAAGAAAGAAAGAAGATGAAGAAGAGAGGTAGGAAACAAAAAGTCAAGACAGAGGGTGAGTTGAAAATACAAGAGAGGAAGGGGAACAAAGAAAACACAGGAAAACATCGAAGTCTGCCTCCATACACCCACAGGAGGGCTGAGAGAGAGGAAAACAAAACAAAAACAAAAAAGGAACATCAAAAAAACAAAACAAACATTGTGAACTAAGAACTACACATTTTTTATTTTTTAATGACCCTACTCAGTTGTACTTTTCTTTTAATCTGAGTATGCTATTTTTAATAACTTTAGTATGTTGTAAATTTGCCCTTACTGTACAGTTTCTTATTCTGATTTTTCACTTTTTATATATTTGTCTTAATCGGAGGTCGCACGAGACATTTTTGACTTAAGTCATACTCAAATTGTACCCGTCAGTTTTTAAAACTACAACATTCAGTAGTATTTCATTGTCATTCATTTTGTTAATATTCAATCCAGCAAACAGACAATCCATGTCGTGCCATCACACACTGAGGCGATTAAAAGGCTACATGTAATATGTAAACATTTCACCTACTGTGGCCTGAACGCTCCACATGGAGCTGAACTACGCTTACACTTGGGCGTAATGGAGGCTGAATAGACGCTCTGTTGTCAGACAGTCTGGAATTTCGAGCGCCACTTCAGCCAAAGCTTTGAAATCTGGAAACATTTCTCCAATTGAAGTGATCAGAATTCGGCAAGACTCTCTGAACAAGGGCTTTCCTGAACGCTTCAGCGGGAAGAAATCCCCCTGCATGTCCTCTTTGTGCATCTGTGGTTAAGCTGCAGCGATGTGTCACCGCTGGTCTGTGTTTTAGTGCAGTCACATATGCGCTCCAAGGCCTCAGTAACTCTTCAACGAAGTGTCAGATCTCTGATAGCGAGATGCATGGAGTACGGTGTCCGAGTCTGAGATGATGCTCAGATGGTCTCACGGGAATATTTTTTCTGATTGATTCAGTCACCTGAACTCTGCGCGTAAAGTTGAAAACGTCTGTGCGTCTGCACCAAGTGGTCAGAGCTTTTAATTGCAATCTATCAAAATGATGGATGGCCTTCAGATTTTTCAATCAGTTTGAAAAAACAAAAATGAAAAAACAAGTCAAATACGGAAAAATATTTGGTTATCGCGAGCCCTGGTTTGAATATGTATGCTTGTATTTAACCTTTAACTTACTGTTGATACACCTGAAGAATATCTCTATTCAATCCTATTTTTTTGTGATTTTTATCTTGGAAATTCCCTCAAAAGCGTCCGAAATGGCGTTGCAATCATTTCCAAACTGATTGATGTCAATGACTTTGTTTCTCATCTGTTCTTGAATATGTATGGATCATTGCAACTGATGTGTTGCTTTTTCAGACCTTTTGCTCTAATTAATGGTCTCAGACAGGTTAGAATTAAGTGATGTCTTGATTCTATGGGTCTATAAGTAATTAAGCTCGAGTGAAATGGTAAAATTATAAATAAAACAAAAAAAGTGGTTCATATTAGCTAATTAATGACTTATAGTTCCACATCCAGCTAGGTTGGTTAGGATGTCTTTTTTCAACCTAATAAATATACTTTAAGATTTTTTAAATGTAGAGCACTACAAATAAAACTAATAATAATAATAATATTGAATGAAAGCATCATTTTAAAAACAGTTTTCCCTACTTCCTCAGGTTATCTGTATCCAATACTAAATTTGTTTGATGATTTCAACACAATGAAGTGTGGAAAAACAAAAACAGAGGAATTCTGTAGGGGGGTAAATACTTTTTCACGGCCCTGTGTTTCAGAAGGCAATAAGAGCAGAGTTGGGAACAGTTAGAGGTCCAGCAGAGCTCGTCTCTAACCGCACCAATCACGGAGGCTGAAACCTGTAATCAGCCGTCTACAGACCACATGTAAGATGACAATCACAGGGAAAGCCTGATTTCTACGGACAACAGAACAGAGCATTGCAGTCAGTAATAAACACTGGTTTCAGTAGTTAAAATAACTCAGAGAAAGTTTGAGGTTTGACCTCTGGGAAAAGGAGCCGGACCACTGCAGACGGATGCAGGAGGGAGCGACGAAACGGAGGGATAGAAAATACTAAATCAGGTCAGGTAGAGGAAGAGGAGAGGACACAAGGACGCTCAGGAAAGTGAGAAGCAACAAAAGTTTGTGCCTGGGGGGACAATTCAGTTTATAACGGTGTCCATGTTTCTTTTTACGGAATCACTGTGAAGGTTACACAGAAAGGTGTGTCGCCGTTAAACCATGTATTCTGAATATTTTTTAGTTTACAGTTCTTTAAATCTTTTCCAACTAAGCGTCAATTTAAACCTCAAACTGGAATGGACAGGCTTAATATGAAGGCTTGAGTCCATGGGCCAGTCTGAGATATTTAAACATTTTAAATCAACAACACAAACCTTCACCATAACTGTGAAAAAAAGAAAAGAACCATTATCAATGAATCCACTTTTTTTTCTTCCAAAATCCCATTGTTTATCTTTCAAAACTCCAGAGTTCCTACATTTATTTGGTCAATTTTAAAAGGTAAAAATGTAATTTATGGAAGATAGTTCTTCAGAAGTCAAGCCTTAGATTTGGAAAAGGAGGACAAACAAGGAGGAAGAACAAATATATGACAGATGATGGATAAATGAAAAGACTGACGGATGGATGGACAAAGGAAAAATCAAGGACAAATGAATAGATGGTTAGATGGATTAACAAATAGATTAACAGATGGATGGACAGATGCAAAAATGGATGGATGAATGGATGCAAAATAGATGGATGGACAGATGGATGCAAAAATGGACGGATGGACGCAAAAATGAATGGACGGACGAAAGAACGGATGGACGGACGCAGAATGGACGGACGGACGCAAAAATGGATGGATGGACACAAAAAATGGATGGATGGACACAAAAAATGGATGGATGAATGGACACAAAATGGATGGATGGACGCAAGAATGGATGGACTGATGCTAAAATGGATGGATGGATGAATGGACACAAAATGGATGGAAGGATGGACAGATGGATGTAAAAACAGATGGATGGACAGATGATGCAAAAATGGACGCAAAAATGAATGGACGGACGGAGAAATGAATGGATGGACACAAAAATGGATGGGTGGACACAAAAACGAATTGATGGATGGATGAAAAATTGATGGATGGACAAAAAGATGGATGGATGGCTGTAAAATAGATGGACGCAAAATGGAAGGATGGATGCAAAGATGGATGGATGGACGCAAAATGGATGGATAAACACAAAAATGGATGGACAGATGGATGGATGGCTGCAAAATAGATGGACGCAAAATGGATGGGTGGACACAAAAACGAATGGATGGACGGATGAAAAATTGATGGATGGACAGACTGATGCAAAAATGGACACAAAATGGATGGACAGATGGATGGATGGATGGCTGCAAAATAGATGGACGCAAAATGGAAGGATGGATGCAAAGATGGATGGATGGACGCAAAATGGATGGATAAACACAAAAATAGATGGATGGCTGCAAAATAGATGGACGCAAAATGGAAGGATGGATGCAAAGATGGATGGATGGATGGACGCAAAATGGATGGGTGGACACAAAGATGGATGGATGGCTGCAACATAGATGGACGCAAAATGGAAGGATGGATGCAAAAATGAATGGACGGACGCAAGAATGGATGGACACAACTAAATGGACGGACGGACGCAAAAATGGATGGATGGACACAAAAAATGGATGGATGGATACAAAAAATGGATGGATGGATACAAAAAATGGATGGATGGACACAAAACATGGATGGATGGACACAAAAAATGAACGGATGGACATAAAAGTGAATGGATGGATGGACACAAAAAATGGATGGATGGCATAGATACATAGATCTAGCATAATCTAGCATAGATTGCTATTATTACCACAAATGTGTTTATTTTAGAACTATTAAGGGTTGGAAACAAAAAGTTATCCGATTCTGTGCCACAGAATAATCTAAATGCTGCACGACTGCGGCCTGGAGCAGAGAGGAGAAAAGTGCTCAAACCTCTTGATGAGAACGTCCTGTTGCCAACTTACAAACCAAAAACAACTTCCCAGCCAGTCGCGGTGTGTCTGTGTGTGTTGCTGTAACTGCTGCGTGGGAATGCGTGTCTGTGGGAATGTGTGTGTGTGTGTGTACAGGATATCATGGCTCAGTCATGCAGGTAAAGTCATCATCCACAGCAATCTGCTCCAACCCCAGGGGGATCCTGGATCTGTGCTGAACCCCATAAACATGAACCCAAACACACACACAGACTCTTCGCTCCCTCGGGCGTTTTCTCTCTCCAGGAAGAAGGACGATTATGGGGGCTAGGGTCCATTCACCCAGACAGACACAAAGAAAATTAATTTGTTACACCACATTTATCGTCATGACAACCTGTCTTTTAATTAAAAGGAGACAAACACCAGAGTGTCGTGTTTTTTTCCTTGAGAGAAAAGGGACGAAGAAGCGTTTTCTCTCATCATGTGTGACCGCCAGATGAAGACCAGAGTTAAAAAATCATGAATGTAGCTTATTCAAAACAAAAGTCATGAAAATGAGATTTTAACGTTGCTCCTGCCACGCTGGTGGTGGAGGTGGGGGGGTGGGGGTGGGGGGTTGAATGGATTAAATGTAGAAGATAATATAACTGACAGGTTTTTGACAAGGCTCCCACATAAACGAAAAGCGGAAGACAAAACATTGCCAAAATAAGCTTCTTAACTAACTGCCTTCCCAGCCAAAGAGTAGAAAATATGAGCTGAAATGAGCTCATATAACGTTTTGTACTTAGTGGGACAGTGTGAAAAACCGCAAACCACTGCTGAGGATTACATACTTCCCTGCACTATGGACATTAGGGATTTCCATTGGTAAAAACAAATATGGCGATACGATATGTATCGTGATCAGAGGTGTCAAAAGTATTCACATTCCATACTTAAGTAGAAGTATAGATACTAGGGTTTAAAAAGACTTCGGTAGAAGTATCAAATCAAGTTTTTTACTCAAGTAAAAGTAAAATAGTACTTGATTCAAAACTACATAAAGTAGGGTTAGGGTTAGTACATATAGTATATAGTATATATATATATATACATATATACATATATATATATACATATACATATACACACATATATATACACACACATATATATATATACACATATATATATACACATATATATATACACATATATATATATATATATATACACATATATACACACATATATATACACACATATATATACACATATATACACACATATATACACACATATATACACATATATATATATATATATATATATATATATATATATATATATATATATATATATATATATATATATATACATATATACACACATATACATACATATACACATATACATACACACATATACATACACATACATCTTTCGGGTGTTTGGCACAACATCTGGCTCTTTGAAGCGCGTCTTTAACCAGCTGCACCGGTAACAGTCACGTTCCAAAGCTTCCCGGTCTGAGATGATCCTCAGATCGCTTCATGCAAATCTTCTTATTATTAATTTATTGATTCAGTTACTTGTACTCCGCGCTTAAACTCAAACCTAAAAATGTCCGTGCGTCTGCACCAAATGGTCAGGCGTGTGAATTATAATCTGTCAAAATGACAAGTGGCCTTTGGATTTTCCGTCACTGTTGTAAAAAAAACAAAAAACCGACTAATATGGAAAATATTCGGTTAACGGGACCCCGTGTGCGCAGTACGCAATGGATCGCATACAAGCGGGGTGTCCGAATGGTAGATGTTTCAAATTATGAACAAACCGCTGTCAACTTCTATCCAGTTGGTGCATTTTTAGATACTTTTTTGTGTCTTCTTAATAAAAGACTTAATAAAACAGAAATAACGAGGCTATTTTTAAAATGTAAGGAGTAGAAAGTACAGATAATTGCGTGAAAATGTAAGAAGTAGAAGTAAAAAGTAGGCCCATATATAGTTACTCCAGTAAAGTATTAATACCCAAAATTTCTACTTAAGTAAGGAAACGAAGTATTTGTACTTCGTTACTTGACACCTTTGATCGCGACACTGGGGAGACGAAATGATATATCGCGATGTATCGTGCTGCTATGAGTAAGACTATATATTGTGATTTTTGAAACTGAATTTAACTGTAGAAAAACTGTGTCTGTGTTCTAAACACACCAACCTGTTTCATACTTTAACACATCCAGTTTTATTACTACAGCTAGTTGATCCACTGGAACAAAGAAGGTGAAAACAGCCACCAACTAACCGTCATACTTTTATATTTACTACAAAAATTACATCAATAATGGTTCCATTCAAATCCTAAAAAACAAAAAAACTATTTTTTTTTTGAATATCGATTGGTTAATAAAATATTGCGATATATCGGTGTATCGATATAATCTTACATCCCTAATGGACATGGTTCCATTTATGATTCATAACAGAGGCCAACAAACTATGGGTTATTTCCCTGTCCAATACGCACATTTATGAGATATTAACAGACACATAGGGACTTTGCAGAGACCTGCACAGACGTGGCAATGACTATGTCTGGGAAACTAGGAGAGCTGCAGGCATTCATGAAGCTCGTCTCCCCCGATATCGCAGAGCACGCTCTGTATTATTACGCCGCGACGCACTGCCGTCTAAACAGCCGAGTCCCGAGCTGAATGATGTGACGATCGATGTCTCCGGCACAGTCGGCTACATCAAAACACAGATTTTTTGCGGTACTGTGCGATAGACATTGAGGGAAGACGTCTCGCGTGTAATCTGTTATTTAAGTTAAGAAAAACATAGCGACGCCACTCGGATGTAAATGGAAACGTCTTAAGTGATGGAAGACCTCAAAGTAAGCGATTCTAACATCTCCATCTTTATTTCTAGTGTCTGAAAGTTCGTGTGTCAGCATCTCATGGAGTATTAATAAAAGACTCCCTCAGGTTTATAACCTTCAGAGTGCACTCGGGGGGGGGGGGGGAATAACAAGGTTTGTGCGGTGGGGCGGCTCTGTCACGTTAAGCTGGAACATCTCAGCGAGCCGCAGACCACAGAGCTCTTTAAAGCATCAAACCATCAAAACAGAGCCGCTGTCTCGAGTACCGCCGGAGTGGACCGCTGTGAGAGAAGGAGAGTGTGTGAGTCTGCGTGAGTGTTTTTACCTCTTGAGGTTGAGCAGAGCCCAGGGGATGCCTGTGGGCGTTTTGAAGGCTGGCAGCAGCTTTTCACCCAATTCCACCGCCTTCCTGCGGAACACCTGAGAAGAGAGGAAAGCGTTTTGTTATCAAAGCGGTTTCGCCGGGAGACAAATTTGTGTTTTCTCCATCAACCTCTAAAGAAAGCCACCTACAAAAAAAAACAACTAAGATACAAGAATAAATAAATACCAACACTAGAAAGTTAATAGTCTCCACACGTACAGCAAAGTAGGTCAGTGAACGGATTATTTAGTTATCGAGAGAGAGGAAGCTTTATCTCGTTGTCCAGAGGAATAGTTTTGTTTTGCTTTGTTAAGTAAACATAAAGAACAATGTCATCCGAACATCAGAAGACGATTGTTATTGGGATAAGTTGGTTGATCTATAGCAGTAAGCCTGTTCATGTATGTGTAACTCTGACGGATATTCATCAGTGTGGAAAATAGAAAAATAACAGCAACAAAGTGAATCCCCAACATACTCATGGTTCTGTGTTCCCTGATTTCTCTTTGGAATTCAAACATATTTGCGGAAAATTCTTTTTTGTCAATGTTTTCATAAAGCATATCGAAAAATATCTGAGAAAAATGCCACTTGATGATTTTCTACTTGACACACTATTGGTTTGGAAAGCAGCCAATCCAGAAGTATTATTTATTTCCTTGGCGCTGATTGGTTATAATAACCTCCTTGTAGGGCTGGGCGACATGACCTCAAATCTATATTGCGATATAATCTAAAGTACGTGCGGTAACAATATGTATTGCGATATATTCTTTTCTTTTCTTTGTACATGTCAAAATGACATTCTCACTTTCCAGATACATTGCAGCGGAACGACAACTTCAAAAATGTTTAGAACGTCATTTAAAGCAAAAGGAATTGTGCAAAATGCATTTAAGAAATATTCAAATATTTTTTTCCAAAAAATGCAACACAAAAATTCTCACAACATAAAGATGAAGATATTTTAAATAAATTAAAAGATCAATGTTATAAAAAACAACAACCACAAAGTACAAAATTGTCCGCTTTCTTGGTTACTTATTTATAAATTTAATATCGCACAAAAATTAACCTGCTCATATTTGAATTAAAAAAGGCTTCAAGTTCAACAGGTTTTTTCCCCCATTAACTGGAAAACAACAAATTTTAAACGTGCAAATATGTAGCGTAAAGATGAACACTAAACATCAGTATTTAACCTCCTTGATGACAGCTTGATGACATAAAAATGTGCAAATATGCAGGTATAGTCAAAATCTCTACCTTTGGCTAAATTCATATAATTTCTACTTTATACCTTTTATATCGCCCACCCCTACCTCCTTGTTAGCATGAAAAAGCAGCAGAAGCAGCAGCTGCCTATCACTATGAAGGACAATCCACCACAACTTCCAGAAACCCCTGAAGAAATAAAATTGATAAACGAAATGCCTAAAAAGAAACGAAACTGAAGTAATTATCTTACCTAAAGAGGAACGATCCATAGTCAGCACACAGCTTCAGTTAATGCAGCTAGAAACTACTGATCAGGCCCGAAATCTAGGTGTAGTTTTGGACTCAGACCTGAACCTCCAGGGTCACATAAAGGCAATAACAAGGTCAGCCTTCTATCACCTGAAGAACATCTCTAGGATTAAAGGACCTAGAAAAACTCATCCGTGGGTTTATCTTTAGTCGGTTTGATTACTGCAACAGCATCTTCACAGGTCTGCCTAAAAAGTCAATCAGACTGCTACAGCCATGTTCATCACTAGAACCAGGAAAGTAGAACACATCACCCCAGTTCTAAAGTCCTTACACTGGCTCCCTGTAGCTCAGAGAATAGACTTTAAAATACTTTTACTGGTTTATAAATCATTGAACGGCTTAGCACCAAAATACATTAAAGCTGCTCTGAGGAGTTCGCTGATGTGGCCGATAGAGGAACTGCAGTCAGCAAAATGCGCACCCCCGTGACATTCAAGTGCGTGCTAATTAGTCCGAGCCCTACGACTGTCAGAGGCCAATTTTGCTTTTTCCGTAGCGCTGGATGAAATTCTTCTCTTCTTTTGACTTATATGGACTTTGTGTGGGTGTCTGACTGGCTAGCTTAGCTTATCAAGCAGCTAACTGATGGATACCACCACCTTCACATACGTGGGCCCGTACATGTGTCATTACGTCATGGCACGCACTCTGACAAGCGCAGCCTGAGGTGGCACAGACCCGAACCACCTCAAATGAATGGAACCGCAACGTCTACATGCAGCCAAGGCAAACAGTACTAGATTCAATCATATCGTCAGGACATAAATAAAACTTGCTATAGATTAAAAAAAGCGGTTTTAATTTAACAAAAACATTACATATTGCAGCTTTACAGATCGGTTGTCCTATCAACCTTCCAGACCACTCAGGTCTTCTGGTTCTAGTCTACTCAGCTTTCCAGGAATCAGAACCAAACATGGAGAAGCAGCATTAATGTATGCTCCTCTAATCTGGAAGAAACTTCAGAAAACTGCAAAACTGCTGAAAGGATGAGTCCCTTTAAATCAAAGCTAATAACCCATCTGCTAATCTCTGGAATAGTTCTCTTTATTTTGCCACTGCAATGTAATTTTTTTCTGGTTTATTGTTTTATATTTCATCATGTAAAGCACTTTGAGCTGCCTTTTTGCTGAAATGTTCTTCACAAATACCCTGGACTTGACTTGAACGAAGGAAAAGAGGAGGAGAAGCAACTTCTCTCCTTTGCTGTTGTATCTTCATCACCATTCATCGGACTGAACAGCTAAATCATCATCGTCAATCAGCATTCAACACTGGTGAGTAAAATTATGATTTACATAATCTTGAACTTCTCATTACTCCCCAAGTTTTTTCTCCCCAATTCATATTTAGTTATATTTGGTGTTTGAGCTGATAAAAAAGGCAGAAGCATTTTTATAGGGCAGGATTTAAGTAATTGTGGGTGGTTTTGGTCCCTAATCTTCGTGATTAAACTGTTATAAACTCTTTAAAATAGGAAAGATGAGCGAACATCCCTTAAAGTACATCGTGAGACTTTTTATCTACATAAATCACCACAACACTGAACAAAATGAATAAACACACACAAATACACACTTAAAAATAGATTTTTATTTATTTAAAGCAAAACCTCCTGCTCATTCAAATTATCTGAAGAACAACCGATTACTTCAGGTGAAAACTTTGTACTAAACTTTAAGGTAAAAAATTATCCACAATCAAGTATTTTACTTTTCTTTTTGCCCTTCATCCCTTTGTCGTCTCCTAGAGTGATCTACCTGTACTGACATCACTCTGCGTTGTTTTAAGAAGGCAATAAAGTTACATCTTCACGAGGGGTAGGTAACTTTCAGCTTCGACTCTGGGGTAACCTTCAGCTTCGACTCAGGGCCGACTGCAGGGCCGCTCTGCTGCTTTAAATAACCTCATGAATATTTAACAAAAGGAAAATGAGACCAAATACACCTGGATCTGCACAAAACTGGGTGACGGTGTCCTACTACAGCGAACATGTGTATATAATCTGTTCAAAATAGGTTCCCCAACGCCTACTTTGAACGTATTTAGACTTGGTTGTTTCTGTAAATTCATGTTTCTAACCAGAATAAAGCCGCCTTCTTTTTAAAACATATTCTAGATTTCAATCAGCCGGGCTGCAAATATGATACAGCCCCCATTACACGTCTGTGGTAAAAAGCCATAAAATAAAGTTAGCTGTTGTTGCAGTGAAATAATCTCAGCTTGAAAAATATAGAAAAGAAAATCCATCTTTATTTTGATTACATTTATTCAGTGGGGGGGGAAAAAAGGAAACCGCAGGGTAAGAAATCACTTCTAGCTAAATCATCAGTACCCACAAAAATGGGACCCCTAATAATTACAATTAAAGCATATTGTTTAAATGTATCCTTCATTTATTCATGTAAATCATTGTGTCCATTAACTTTTCATTAGTAATCCACTTCTGTTTTTAACCATACAGCTAGAGAGGTGCAAAAGCAAATGAAGTGGATTGGCAGCGCTTGCGCACAATTGATGGGTCTGAATTTAATTTAGCATTTAAAATACATGCCAATTGTTTTATTCATCAACTATGGAAGTTGTTGATGTCATTTTCTATGTTAGAGGGCTTAATGCATTATTATAGCTATAACAGATTAAATTGTGTGTGTCAGAAAGAGCCATAAAGACTTATTTTTTAGTGAACAAAGATCTGTTGGAAACACCACAGGAGTGCTGTTGTAAATTAAGGTGAAGCAGGACTCGGCTAAAGAATGTAAACAGATGAGACAGGTTAATGGAAGAGAATCAGAGGGGCTTGCTAACTGTTCTATTTCCGAGAGCAGACCGTAACTTCTCCAGGATCAATCCACACAAAGGAGAAATCCAAGAAGGTGGAACGAAACTACAGACCTAGCAAAGGGGGTTGGAGACACCCCTAAAAAGTAAAAACTCAAAGATCCATCGATGTAAAATATGGTCAAATTCTGCTTTAATAATAAAATTCCTGAACTTTATAATTTTCCTCTTTTTAGTAAAACTCTCAGACTTAACAGTGTCACCCAGGAAGTATTATTGTAGAATATAATCTCTGTCCCTGGATATTGAGCCGTTAGCATGTCAGGGTGACAGTCATGAGATGGCAACAGTTTTCAGTCAGTGGCCTCTTAAGATTTGCTGCAATACTGACTGCTACTGGAGATCCTTCCAGCCAACAACAATGAGTTACGACTATATTAATCCCAAAGGGAAAGTATTTTTTAGCTTCACTGATTTATAAATATGGTAAGTCACAATGGACCGTTTCTATCAGCCACTTATTAAATGGAAACTACAAGAAAATATGTAATTCAGGTATCGTCTTATATCAGGAAATGGCTGGAATAAAGTAGAAAACCCCCCAAAATTGTTCTACACACCAACTGGCTGTGATGGAGGCATGGCAGGTGAAAGCCTCGTCTGTCCATTGTACACCTTTGACTTTAAAATAGCTGTGTGCTTTGCTGAAATGAGACTAAATGTAGGGTTGGGCGATATGGCCTCAAATCTATATTGCGATATAATCTAAAGCATGTGTGGTAACGATATCTATTGCAATATATTCTTTTCTTTATAAATGTCAAAATTATAGTTTGAACATTTTCGCTTTCCAGATACATTGCAGCAGAACAACTTCAAAAAAAGTTTAGAATGCCATTAAAAGAACATTTATTGTGCAAAATGCATTAAAAAAAATATTAAAATCTTTTTTTTTTAAATGCAACACAAACGTTCTAACATAAGGATGAAGATATTTTAAATAAATTAAAATCTATGTTATTAAAAAAAGGCAAAGTTCAAAGTTGTCCGCTTTCTTGGTTACTTGTTTATAAATTTAATATCGCACAAAAATGAAGCTGCACATATTTGAATTAAAAATGCTAAAATGCTAAAATGGAAAACAACAAATTTCAAACTTGCAATATGTAGTGTAAAGATGAACACTGAACATCAGTATTTATCCTCCTTGATGACAGCTTGATGACATCATCAAAATCCGCAGTTTTTTGGCAATGAACAACATCGGGTAGTACTGGTGTGAAACAACGGATGAGGACATGTAAACGCACCTCATTGCAGACTGTTGGGAATGGCGGAGGGTCTGTGATGCTGTGGGCCTGTTTTTCTTCATGAATTCTTTTTAAATACCCCCCCCCCAAAAAAAATTTGATAAATATCTAATCTAATCTGTTTCTCTGCTAGAAAATAAAGCATTGGGTGTGTCTGGGTGTTTTATCAGGATAATGTCATCAGAAAAAAAAAAAATCTAAATCTTTCCAATAAATGTGGAACTGGTGATTTAAATAAAGCATGCAATTTTTTCTTAAGGTGTTTTTCAACCTCTAAATGTATGCACTGAATTCGAAGACTTTTCAGTTCAAGTTTATAGCAGTGCAATAAAAGGTTACTTAAAGCTACATCCATTTCCAGGCGCACCTTTAAGCGTAGATGCCTCTGTGCTGTCGGCTGCAATCAAACCAGACTCCTCTCTAAGAGAAGAACCTGCTATGCAGACTTCGGAGCAGCGTTAGGTGAGGGGTCTTGGTGTCTCTTTCTCAGAGAGATGTTTTATATTTAGCTCCAGGCACAGGTCCAGTAAAACATGTCAGGATATAGTGAGTTCTGCCCCAACATGCGGTCGACAGTTTTGACACAGCTGCTGGCAATTCGAGCAGCTTTATTTGAGCTGCTGTAGCTGACCATCGTCATGAGATAAAATGACACTTTTGACTTCTTTAACAATTTTTTTGGGAAGTAAAGTCAGCCAAGCTTCTTATTTATATGCCCCAGCCTGCAAAAGAAGCCATCTGATAGTGGTTTTGAGAGATTTCAAGTAGAGAAAAACAAACATGAAGCTCTGTGACCTGTGTGTCTCTGTTCTCCGTCTTTCATGCGAATACACTCAGAGGTGTGAAGTAGTTGAGACTAAACTGGCAGCTATCCACCCGAGGGACGAACCACTCAGCAGAGTCTGAAAGACGGGGGGCAGATGGGAAGACCATTTCATTTATTTTTTGGTGGTAAAAAAAATAAATAAAATGCTCTGGAGGGGCTGTACATCAAAACAATGAGGCAACTTTACAGCTTTTCTCTGAAATCACAAGGCAGGAAAAAGGTTCTGTGAGCCGAACTAAAAACGCGCAACAGAAACGAGGCACTTGTGTGTTAGAATCCACAGGCAAACACTGTAGGACCTTTAAATATTATAAGCTTACAATTGTGGTTCAAACAATTACATATTTTATTCTAATTAATAACATTCCTAAATGACTGAAAAATTCACATTTTCGGAGTAAATAAAAAGGACAAAACTGGATGCTTTTGCTCTTAAAAAAAAAAAAAGAAATACACGAGAGAGCTCTGGAACTTTTGTTTTCAACGCCACAATCATATTTATCCCTGAGCATCCTCGTCATGGGACTATATCCTACAACAGAGTGTTTTAAGTCGGAGGCTTTAACAGCTTCACTGCAACACAGACTGCTACAGGAGATCCTTCCTGCCCACAGCTATCAGGATCTACACCAACTTACATTTTCACACAATTTTCTGTGCTTTCTACTTCCTAAATAAATTAAATAAAAATGGCTTTTTTACTCCTATTTTTTTTGGCTCTTCACTGTAATAAAAAAATAAATAATAAAATCCCCACAAAGACAAAAAACCTATCCATGTAACTGGTGCCAACCGGAGAGACTTTATTTGTTTAGCACATTTCGACAACAAGGCAGTTTAAAGTACTTTACATGATAAAAACATTACACAATAAGCATAATTTTAATAATTTAAAACAGCTATAATTCTGACAGCCTACTTGTTTCTACGAGATCCATGGCACACTGCACACAAGGGTTGCGTTAACCGAATATTTTCCATATTTGACGGTTCCTTTTTAGAATGATGACAGAAAAATCTAAAGGGCTGAGCTTTTTATTTTAACTTGCATTACTTTTACACTTTAAGAAGTTGTGAAACTATTACTTTTTACTTTTACTCAAGTAAAGGGCTTGAATTGATATTGAACTTCTACAGAAGTCTTTTCTGGTTACCCAAAATTCACCAGCAGATCTTATTTTTGTATCCAACCAAGGATTCAGGCTTTTAAAACGCCTTCAGGCTTTGCTTTGTGAACTTTTTCTGCATATAAACAGAGTTCCTTAGTGGGCCAAAGATAAAGCCAGTTGTTAGAACAAGATATGATGAAATTCAGTTTTTTTTATTCTGGATCCAGTGACTCAAGTGAGAGGCATGTTAAATGTTTTTTTGATCTTCTTGAAGCATGTAAGTTTATACCTTAGATGCAGCTAAGTACCTCTGCTTTTTAAGTTGAGGTTCAAAACAAAACATCTAATAAATGACACTAAATACCATTAGTTTTCGCCTAATTTAAACAGAAAATAGCTCGTCCAGAATCCGCTAGACAGCTTCAAGGTAACCTATAAAACAGCGAAGTAGGATTTGTATGAATTTGCATTCGATCCCGTTTCATCTAAACTACGCCCTCTATGCCATATGTCTTTCTAGTCTAAAACTAGAACAAAAAGGGGGAAAAATTAGTCTATTTTACTTAATTTGGGGTTAACATATTTTAAAATAAATGGTATAGCAGAACTGATAACAAAATACAAAATGTTAAACACGTGGAACAGTGTTGCACCTTTTGAACACCGGGTGACCCTTGTGAAGACTATACACAGTGAAACCCTGCCCGTTCAGAGTTTGTAACTCCAAATTATTCGCCGTTTTTTTTGTGGAGCATAACCTAAAGTATTATGCAGATTAGGAAGCTGAAATATCTTCTCACAATGCTACTTAAGATGCTATTGGTTGGCATTTGGAAACCAGCCAATCCAGGAGTCATTCATTTTATTTGGCGCCGATTGGTTCTACACTCAACTGTGGATGTTAGCTTCTGTAGTAATGCCAAGACTGTTTCAATTGTGCTAATTAATGCATATTAAAATCTTACAATTTCTTAAAATATCTTCATAAAATCAACAAAATTATGGACAACCCTGAGCATCCTCTTCATGAGACAGTCATACAACAACAGAGCGTCTTCAGTCGGAGGCTTCTTCAGTTTCGCTGCAATACAGACTGCTACAGGAAATCCTTCCTGACCACAGCCATCGTCATCTACAACAACTCCTTAAAGAATTAATTATATGAGCTACACCAACACTCTGGGATCAATAAAGTATTTTTGAGTTGAATTGAATATTAAAAGGTACACAAAGTGACTTTGCCATGTTTTTTTAATCATTTTCTTGAGCCAGCAGGTTCTAAAAAGGTCTGTATGTGTAGCACATTTGTAAATTCAAACATCAATTCTTTTTATCGTGTTTTGATATTTTATTATTTTATGAGCACTTTTAGTACTTCTAGCTTTATTTGTCATTTTATGCACTGCAGTTTTACCACAGTGAATCTCTATTTTTATTCATTTTATATTTACGCTGTGTAAAGCACTTTGGTTAAGTTTTTATTGTTATAAAATGCTATATAAATAAAATTGGCTTCTTTTATCCATTTAAGTGCCGATTTTGCTCGTCATGATGATGGCTCGTCCCCTGACCACACGTCACAGCTGCTGGAAATCAAAGCTGTGCACAAGTGGTTCTGTATATTTGTACATGGCATTATTAATCATTCTTGCATTAGTTTGGTGGTGAGTGCCTTTCTGTCTTACGTCACCTAAACTTAAAAAAAAAAAAAAATGCACGCATGCCCTCTTGAGAGACCGACTCATCCCCAAGATTTTACTTCAGAACCAGAGATCCAAATCTGAGTTTTGCTCAACGTTTTCTGTCACCAGCCGTATGGCGGGACATTTATGTAAACCGCAGGGTTCGTCTCAGAGCCAAACTGTCAGGAACTACCATCTGGTGAGAACCCCAGAGAGCAGACGAAGCACTGGGCTGGTTTTATTAGCAGGAGAAATCCTTCAGCCACCCACATGAACAGATGGAAACTGACCACTTTGACCAGATCTTAGATAAAATGATGTACATATAGCATTGCTGTCTGCCATTTCATTGACCTTAATGTGAAAGGAGCATAGCAATATCGGCTGTAATATACCTGCAAGAAAGCTGCAAGCAAGAAAACATGAAAGTAGTCAACAGAATGCAGAATTTAAAACTTTCAAAACATAAAAAGAAAGAAAAAGCTGTTAAACTTTTTTTCTTTTAAAAGGAATTGCATTAAGCACGCCTGCTAGACTTCAAGGATAGTCAGAGTGCATCTTCTCAAGTGCGTTTACCAGAACCCCCCCCCCCCCCGGCTCTCATTAAATACATTTGCAAACACGTCATCACAACCACCGAGTTTCAGGGAACACAGAAGGAATGAGCCCAAAGGACGTTCAAAATCAGATCCACAAAAGCCAAACGATAAATTAAAATGTTGAACACGGAGCACAAGTCCAATTTTCCGTCTTCCCTTCTGGACTTTCAAGGCAGAGTATGTTCAGGATGGGACTGCCGACACCAGATAACGTGTGAATACATCTCTGTTTTATGTTGCACAAATAGGAGCGGCGCAGTGTCGTAACAAGGCATCAGATGCCAGAGATTAATGTCTTTAATAATGCTGGAAGCACACTGAGGGAAAGGAAAATCCCAGAGATGCACAGACGAATGAATTACACACGGCCCCAGTCCGAGGCCGTCAAGCAAGCTGACAACAAGCTTTAATAAGCGAGTGAATCATACAGAACCTGAGGAACACGCTCAAAAACCCGCGGCTCATGCCGTTAGGAAAGGCTAATGTTGATAATCACATTTCACACCTCGGTGCCTGTGACAAAATCTCCATCAAGAAGATTTACTGCAGCACTACGGTGTGTTTGTTTCTCCGAGTTAATCCTGGTTAATAGATAAATTAGTTAACATTATGTGACATTTCAGAGCCCCCCCCCTCCTCAAAAACATCAAGCTGGCCGCTTCAGATGCACAACGAAAGTTTGCCAACAGGAAAGAGCAAGATGGGATAGTGTGCAATCTAAAAACGTAATGCAGTGATTTGCAAAAGGGAAAAACACACCAGATATCGAGAGGGAGAATTTGCTGCAGGCAACAAGTTTCAGAGAGCTGGACCGAAAGCAAGTTTGACTTGATATTGCATCACTGCTTTTAACATCCATTTCAAATTAGATATATTAGACATGAACTGTAAAATGGATGTCAACGTGCCCCGGTCTTCATTTTATAAGGAATTCTGCTGGAGGGGTGGATGGAAAATCATTGTCTTGCTTGGATGATGGTACTAAACGTCTCGTCTTACCATCCATATCCTCCATATCCATCTTTATCTCTTCCCCATGGGACTAGGCAAAAAAAAAAAAAAACCCTCCAAAATGGCGCAGTGGCTCTACTCCAGTGCTCCTCCCAACCTCCCTACAGAAGTTCCAAGATCTTGTTCTCAAATCAAGAACTTAATTTTTTGGCTCGGCTCTTTCTTGAGCACGACCTAATCTGTAAATCCATCCCCCGCTCCATCCAGCAGCACAACCTTCATGATCCCTCTTTTTCCAGTTGAGAACGTAAATAAGATGTTTTAGGAAAACCTTTCAACAGTTGGATAAAGGAACGTCCACCTCGGAAGATATACATGTCAAAACTGGCTCAAGGCAAGTATATCTTTGTTTTTACTGTTACGGTTATTGCAGGTGTAACGAGGTCATATAGTATGAGGTCTCCATATTCATCTTTAAGATTAACAACATTCAGTTACTAAAGCTTAAATTATCTGTGTGAAAGCATGTTAGATGCTCTGATTTCTTGTTACCGTCAGAAATATGACAACAGGCTAAGCTATAGTCACTACTGACGCGGTACCTTAAATCCAAAAGTCCCCAACCCTCGGGCCGTGGGTCATTTGTTACCGGGCTGCTTAGAAAAAAAATTAATAACTATCTATTATCCAAGTTGATGCCTTATTTTGAAAAAAATTGACAGATTCTCTTCATTTCTCCTGGCTTTAACTCGTTCTTGACGCACGGTTGCCTCAGTCACGTGATATGTCACTAGGCATGGGCCGGTTACCGGTTTCAAGGTATACCGCGGTATGAAAAAGTCAAGGTTTCAAAACCACAAAAATTTTCAGTCATACCGTCCCTGCGGTATAAGCTTTTTTTTTTTTTTACGTCAGGGAGAAAGTAAAGATCCCTCATGAAGCTGCAGCGTAAAGCGCCACTTGGCCACCTTGGCAGATATGGTAACTACCTTATCTCATCTTAATCGCTATCCTTAGTAACTTTTTTTTAAACTGAGGCAGATATGGCAACTAGCATGCTAATGATGATTTATCTTACCATGCTAGTTAGTTACCATATCTGCCTCACTAAAAAGTGTTTTTTCCTTTAAAAAAATAAAATAAATACAGACTTTCAAAATACACATTTTAGAGCTGTAATCATAATACAGTGAAACCGTGATATTTTTGACAAAGTTTATCATACAGTCAGAATCTCATACCGGCCCATGCCTACTGCTAAAAACAGACCAACAAGCTGGGAGAATGGTTTCAAACAGAGCTCTCTGAGAGGTTTCTTTGTGAAAAGGTCCAGTGAAGAGACAGAAGAAGAGCCTACGACTTACAAGATAAGGAAAACTACATTTAACAGACAGCAGCAGGAGTCATGTTGAAAATATGAATTTATCGCGAGAGGCGATTTCCATGCACCAAGCCCTCAGTCTGTTTAATATGTGGCAGCCGGCTTTCTAATGAGGCAGCGAAGCCTTTAAAATCGCCCAATACGGGACTGTCACAGTGAACCAGGCACTGATTCAGCATTGAGTTGAGTTGTATTTTTCATGCACTTTATATTTGTTTTAGTGGTAAATCTTATTTCAAAGGTAGGTTTAAATGTTATCATAGCTTCCAGAGAGCGTTAGAGGGTAGATCGGATATTACTCACTTTATGTTGCAGGCTTGATGTTACGGGGATGGCTACTGATAACGTTACGAGCACACATTGGATTTACAATTATTATTATTAGATTTTAAAATAACCCCTTCTTAATGCAGGTCGTTCCTTTTTATTTTGTTACCTTTATCAGCCGGTCCGCTGCGAAAAAAAAACACTGCCTTAGTCTACCGAAATATACCGCTTAAAACATGTCTTGTTCGCGTGAATCCAAAATCATGTATTGTCTTCAATTGTCTTGCTTTGAGATCTGAAGATCCGTGCCTCTAGTTTCAGTTCATCTTCATGTAATTCTACTTTGAAATTTTGTACATAGCCCTCAATGGCATAATGCCGACCCTTCTGAAGGCTCCTCGAAGATATTAATTGTTGTTGCCTCCAAAAGTTGTCAAGAGCCTCTCGAGGAACGTTTTCGGCACTGGCCGCTCCCATTGTAAACATGCAGTTAGCTGCGATGGTTCATTACAGTTAGCAACAGTAACTAAGGAGGGTGGGGCTTAGCAGGACTGAGCAACAGAGGAATTGCAAAATGCCACCTACAGAGTAAATTTGACATACATTTCTTCAATAACTGCAAAGAAAATATAGAGTTTGATTCTTGAGAAAAAAGCAAAAAAAGGTAATTTGTCCAACACATTAAAAGGCACAATACTGTCTGTGCCTTTAGCTTGCCATACTATGCATTTGATACAGGAGACACAGCATTTTAAGACCTATTTCCATTTTATTTTTGAACCACAACCTTCCCTTCGACATTGTTGTCCCACCCGTTTTCCTTTCATCAGGGTAGCAGAGAAGTTTAAATCTAAGGATGAGCCTCGCAGCAATAAATAAATCGAGTCTCATATCAGGGTTGGAGCTACGCATAGCGAGAGATTAAGATGTGATTCAGAGGGAGGTAGACGTCAGTGGAAACCTGTAACGTTGTTTATCGGGTTCGGTGTTGGTGTGTGGATGAATATGTGTTCCAGTCCGTGGAGAGTCATGTGGACAGCTTCCTAACTAAGATGAATCGCCCAGGCCTGGTCTCTATGTGACACGTGCCCCAGATTGTAGCAGCGTCTGTGGGTTGAAGGTTGGACCCATGGGCCGATATCTCCCGACTGCCTTTGCCTCCCCCTGAAACCCCAACAAGCTGGTCCCATCTCCCCCGTCTCCTCCCCCTCTAGCCGTTGTCATCTCCTTTCTTAAGTCTCTGATGGTCACCTATTAATCAAGATTTGTTGTGTCACCTCTCCTTTTTCCTATTCCGTCTTCGTTTCCACTTCTATTTGTTGCATTATGAAACTCGGGCCACTTATACTTTATTTCACGTCTCCTATCTAAGCAGCCATCTTCCAGTCCTCAGACACAAAATTGAAACTCACATCTACCGTTCTATTTATCAAACTATCCTTCATGCTTAGAATATAATCACTGATTTCTATTTTACCTGTTAATGTAGTTTTTTGGGACATTTTTTTTTTCAAGACATTAGCAGCTCTTTCAGTAGTTTTCTTTAAATTTTAGGATAATTTTTTTTTGTAAAGCCATTTAATATTAACCAGTAAATCATTCAGTAATAAAACTGTCAGGATGACAGAAGAGATGCTGTGTCGACGTATAGCTGGTAATTTTATTTTGTGTTTTAAATTGTGTCAGACACCATTTGCTTCAATTTCTTTGGTTGGACAGAACAGAAATCCAAACTAAAAAGGAGGTTTGAGGCATAAAATGGTATGAGTTCAAGAAGTTTGACTCATGACCACTTTAAAGAGTACACGCTTTAGTACTCCTAGCTCAGTGTTTTGTAGGGGTACAACGAGATCTCGTCGAACGAGATCTCGCGAGCACTAGCAGGTTGCGGTCGGCATGCTGTTGCCCGAACTACTCTTACATCATTAGTTTGGCAGCCATTTGTGTGTCCAGTAATCTGGCAACAGACTGTCAGTAAAGACACAAACAAAATGTAAGCACTGCAAGCTGTTTAGACACAGGAGGCAGAAAGAAAAGGGTAAATTTTAGGGGTTTAACGGTACATGTATTCGGATCTTAATTTCCAACATTCCTCCTGGACAAATTCATTCTCAGAGCTGTTGCTGAGCTTTGGTTTTCTTTCAGATAGAAAAGTACTCCTGGGTCCGTGCTTCTGTGCAGCATTTCCAGAATGAAAGTTACTGAAACAACCTTTGCCATCATTAACTCCGTTTTGTTTTTCTTTACAATAACTGTGCGTTGATAGTTTTTTAGTTCCGCAGAAAGTACCCCTGGCTCAATGATTTAGTAAAAAAAATGGTATCCTTTGTAAAAGTTATTTGATTTATTCCTACTGACTTTTTTTTCCACAACAGTACCCCTGACTCAGTGCTTCAATGTTGAGCTTTGTCTGTATCCTAGACGAAGCCATTTTCCACATTTATTTTTTTCCACATAGAAAGTACCCCTGACTCAGTGATTTAGCAACAAAAAAAAACGATATCCTTTGTAAACGTTATTTGATTTATTCCTACTAACTGATTTTCTTTTCCACAGAAAGTACCCCCGACTCAGTGCTTCAATGTTGAGTTTTGTCTGTATCCTAGATGAAGCCTTCCACATAGAAAGTTTCCCTGACTCTTGTTTAACGGTCTTTCTTGGATGAAGTCACAGACAGATATTGGTGAATCTAACTCCTTTTTTTATTCTCATAGAAAGTAGTTCTTGCTAAGTGTTTTGGTGTTTTTCCAGCTGGTTTCATTTCTTAGCGTTCTTTGATTATGTAAAAATAAATAATTACAATATTTTCGTCAAAGAAGAAATCACAGTTGTTTAATACATTAACAGATTAACTTAATAATACGGCCTAATAATTTCCCCTGTTGTTTTTGAATCTGGAAATTGCTTGTAAAATACAGACACGTCAAGATTTATTGCAACAAGCGAAGAAATCACCTTCTTGTTTTCTTGTATTTTAAAAAAGGGCCTCGGTATTGTTGAACTCGCTCCACGCGAAGCTATTCTGGACGGAGAACAGAGACGAGGAAGACTGAGCGAGTGTGTGAGCTGAAGGTCGTCGCTTTGGAGGCTGCAGCCCTGACAGCTGTATTGGAGAGGCTTAGTCAACACGCACAGCACTCCGAGGAGGTGACAGCTTTCACTAGTTAAGAAGCCTGCTGTTGTGTGAATGGTTGCTCTTGTCCTCCACTCCACTCTGCTCTCTGTCAAAGCCTCTCTTCTGGCTTTAATACTTTGCTTAAAAAGCGGGGTAAAAAGAAAAAACAACAACCCAAAAAACACAAGGACAGGGAGCGGGGAGAAATGAAGAGAAATCTGTAATCAGCGAACGAGCAGTAAAGGAAAGGACATGAGCAATAAATCTAATCATTAACTTCAGTGTTGGTCTGATTTACAAAAAGCACGAGGAAAGCCAAGGATGAAATTTATGTTTTTCTAGCACAACACATTAAGCACAAAAGAGGTTTTTCTTGCATTCACCAAGGGGAGAAATGCAAATACTCTGATTTCTCAGTAGGAGGCATCTGTGTGAAATATTCATAATTAAGCAGCTGATGGGTTAACACTGGAGTTACTCTGTTCTGGTTACATCTAAATGACCTGGGAGTGCTGGTGAAAGTGCTCTACATGCAACATGCGTGACATATTGTGATAAAACAAGTGGGATCTCACCTTTCACTGTGTGGGGGAAAAAAAGTACCTTCCACTAAACTCCACGATCCCAGGACACATTTTCTATTTTAAAATGTAAAAACTTTTCAGCTCTCGTTTTGAATTTTTTTGTGGATTCTGGCACTCAAAAACATAACTCGCAAAGGTGGATAGCTGGACGGAGGACCGGACAGGCAGAGAGACTTACGGATGAAAAATGAACGAATGGAAAGATGGATGGATGGATGATTGCTTGGACAGCGTAGAGCATAGGTTAATAGCTGATTGACGGATGGGTAGTTGGATAGATAGATGGAAAATGGATTGATGGATACACTTAAATGGATGGATGGATTATTGGACGAATGGAGAAAGAAATGGATGAATGGATGCCTGGAATAACTGTTAAATATGTTGGTGGATGGATGAATAGATGGGCCGACAAATGAATGGCTAGAGTTGGGGATGAATGAATAATGAATGGATGGATGGATGGAGAGATGGATGGATGGATGGATGGACGGACGGACGTACAGTCATATAAATGGATGATTGGTTGGATAGTGTAGCGGATGAATGATAAGTTGATTATATTTGAATGGGTAGTTGGATGGAAGAGCGAATGACTGGATTGATGGATGGATGGATGGATTGATGGATCAATAGATAATCAGACTGCTGGAATAATGGATAAATGGACGAACGATTGACGGATGGATAGTTGGAAAATGGATTGACGGATACACTTAAATGGATGGAGGGATAGAGAAACAAATGGATGAATGGTTTTCCGGAATAAAGGTTAAATGTTGATGGATGGATGGATGAATAGATGGGCCGACGAATGGATGGCCAGAGTTGGGGATGAATGATTGATTAATGGATGGATGGACAGAAAGGAAGATCAATGGATGATTGCTTGGATAGTGTATCGGATGAATGATAAGTTGATTATTAATGAATGGGTAGTTGGATGTATGAATGGAGGAGCGAATGACTGATTTGATGGATGGATGGATGAATGAATGGATGGATGAACAGACTGATGCTTACATGTAACGGCGGACGGATAGATGCATGTAGGTGTGAATGGATGAATGTAAGAGCCAATGGACAAAAGGCTGGATGTTGAACTAGATCTGGTATGGCAGGTGAATGAGTTGTTGGCTGGTTAGATTATTGCTCGATAGTGCAGAGGATTAATGACATGCTAATGGCAGATGAATGGGTAAATGGACAAGGGCTAGACTGATGAACGAATGAACGACAGGATTGATGGATGAATGAATGGATGAACAGACTGATGCTTAAATGCAGTGGTGGATGGATGAATAAACAGGCCGACGAACAAAGGGCTGCATTGTGGACTAGCTAGAGTTGGATGGATGTATATAGACATTAGGTATGTAAGAAATTATCGATACGCCAATGTATCGCAATATTTTGTGTCATGATATTGTATCGATATTCAAAAGCAATGTATCGATTTTTTTAATATAATTTGAATGGAAATATTGATAGTCATTGTTGAAATAAAATTAAAAGTATGACTGGTAGTTTTTTGGCTGTTTTCACCTTCTTCGTTCCAGAGGATCAACTAGATGTAGTAATCAAACTGGATGTGTTAAAGCATTCTAAACACTCCAAGCTGTTTCATATTTTGTCTGTTTTTCTACAGCTAAATTCAGTTTTTTTTTTTTTATCAGAATATATCGTAGCATACCACATTTTTCACCGATGCACATCCCTAATAGACATGTAACTTTATGGGACAGGGAGGATGTTCCTAAACATTTCCAATGAAAAAAAAAAGAAGTTAATTTTAATAGGGACTAGCTTTAAAGTTATACAGCTGCTAGCCAGGAACAAGCAAGTCGAACCTTCTATCTTAAGATCTGCTAAAATAAATAAAACATGCAGTTAAACACAGTCAGTTCGTTCAATAATAGATCTAACAAATGCCTCTCTCAGCAGTAAAGTCTGCCTGACCGTTAAAAGTTATTCGGGCCAAGTTAAATGCAGGTCGCTTTTAGTTCGAGGGGGAAGAAAAACAAATGTTACTGCAGAGTGCCAGCTAATCTATTAGCTTAATTTAACACAAGTCGGGCCAGACATCAGCCCTTGAGGTACAGTACAGCAGCTTGGGAGCACACTGGTCTTTACTTTATAATTAGCCTTTCAAGCTGCAGCTCCGTCACAGGCTCAGCCACACCATGCAGTATAATTAAACACACTGTAAATCTCGTGAATTTATTTTTTGAAACCCGTAGCATGAGCCGGTGGGAAAAAAGACGTAATAAATCAGCTCTCTGCGACTCTGTGAGCGGACGTCTTAGCAAACGAGCCGTCAACAACAGCGGCGAATTATGGAATCTGACGTTTTAGGACCAAAACGCTTCAGCGGCATCTCCCAAACCCCAACCATCAAATATGCATTCATACGTGTGGGTAATATGCAAAGCAAATCAACCGCTGATAAAACGCTCCCTCGTGTCCTGTGCCACGATCTCTGCTGACTCTGCAAAGCTTTGACAGTCAGCTTTTTTTTTTTTTTTTTTTGACAGCGCTGCTTTGGAAATTAGGAGGAGCCAGGAAGGTGGATTTTCATAGAAAAGTTACAGAAATGGGCCTGAATGGGAGAGCTACTGTAAAGGGGTGAAAACTGCAACGTGAGCAACGAGCTGAAAATGTAAAGAGCTGTAAAGCTTTGCTGCGGTTTGTATCAAACTGTCATAACACACATATACCAGGCACGCATAATACAGATATTACAGTAGATTAACTGCAGGGCATTTTCTTGACATCAGTGTTTATGACTAAAACAATGAAAATCTTTCCATCAGGGTGATTGTTTTGTATTAAATAAAGCGTTTTACCCAACAGCGCTTCTTTCAAGGTGTCGTTTCAACTTTTCCCAAATGATTTTATTTCAAAATTCTTCCAGACTTTAGTTCCCAGTTCCTTTTAGCAAATATTATCCCAGCACAAAACTCGACTATGGATCTACGGGTACAATATTTAAAAACCAGGATAGAGTACAAAGTCTGAAAAAAAAAAAAATAATTCCATTACTTATATAACTTAAGATCGTTTTGCTTTATTCTAAGTGTTTGGACCGTTTGTGGATATTTTTCAATGGAAATTAACAGCGTTTCTTAGAACTTGAATATGATTTATTTATTTTTTTTGTTTTAACTCTTGCTGGCTTGATTAACAGTGCTCTTTTTAGAAGTAATTCATGTCATACTGACCGGTCAAAGCGCTTTACATTAAAGCCCCATTCACACATTTATACAACGATACGCCTTGCTCATGAGAACATCGACATGTGACAGGAGGAAGATGGAATCAAACCTACAACCTTCTGATAGCGGGACGACCACTGTACCCACTGATCCACAGTTGGCCCATTAAGTAAAGAGCAAAGGAAAGATGTATACTAATATTTGTTGTGGCTAAATTTGACCAAATCTACATTTAAAAAAAAGTCATAATATTTCCCTCAAAGACAAGAATCTGGTAACTGATGTAATCTGACTGTTGACTGTCGTGACGGTTTAAATAAAATAAAATCACAGATCTTGGCCTTAATTTACACGAGAGAAGATTCTGTTAGCTAACATGGCTAAACACAATCAGGACCAAAAATATTGTATTTCACTGAAAGTGGATGTAAAGAGTATTGTACTTTCTTTTGTTGCTTTCTGGCAACAAAAGCAGAATATGTAAATGGCAGATGCTTTGTTAAGAATTCAGTGAGTTATAATACATGTTTCTGTGAGACAAAAACTGGAGAGAATTAAGCAAATGTACAAAACTTGAACAGGCCATTGCTGCAAATACAATGGCACATCATCGCCATAAGCTAGTTATAGTTAAGGACATTTTATGGTTCTTTTAAATTTTAATCACCACAATATTTTTCATATCAGGCGATATCGTTTTGTATCACGAAATAAAACAAATCACTATTTTTCCTCAATATTTGACATTCCCTGGTACTATATGGAGAAATCAGAAGGTTATTTTTGATTTAAAAGCTGAACGTGTCATCGGACATTATACAACTGTTTCAGAAAAGTTAAAGGAAGTTAGAGCTGGGCGATGTGGATAAAAAAAAAATCTTTGATGTTTTTTCTATGTAAAAGTCCTATTTTCCCCCCCCCTTTCTATTCTTAAAAAGAAATTACAAATGACCGATGATATTTTTTAAAACTTGCTTTTATTTCAATCATCTCTTCTTGGAGTCGAGCAAATTCAAAGCCCAAATAAATAGACGCTGTAAAACGAAATGGAGTGGATATTCTCAATATTTCTAAAATTAAATCTTCAAAAATAGAAAAATTTACTAAATCGATGAAATCAATATTTATATTATGAATTTTTTTTTTTTTATTTATCCAGACCCAGAAATAGTACATTTAATATTTTAAGGCTGAATAGAAATCCGTAGTGTAAGAATACTCAACTCTAGCTGTACTGAATATATGAAAGGAATCATTTTTTAAACATTTGATATAATAACGCGTGCAACTGATTACTGTGCAAAACTCATTTTGAATTACCCTAAATGTTGATGAGATTTCATGACATTTACCTACTGTTGCTGCATGAAGAGACACTTCTGAACCTCTGTGCAGCATGCTTAGCGACGGGTTTACTGGAAACCAACAGACCTCATTTACTGTAGGGCCATTCATCCACGTCAGCAGCCTCTATGGGAATAATCAGGGGGGCTAGTCCGACAAATATAGGCCACAGTAAATGATCAGATACTAATGATGATGATAAATATCGCATAACACTGTACTTCCTGAACAACAAACTAAAAGCAGCGATGAAAAGCATCCTAGAGAGCGCCTGTGTGTTAATGACGACGTAAAGCACCGTTTAACCCCCCCGGTCGTAGGAAAACAAGGGAGGAAAATGTCAACGATTCCTTCAAACAGTTCAAGAAGGCTAAAGTGCATTAATGGAGCTGGTTGATTTTGTTTTTCCCATCCACCATTTCGTACCTTTGCAGTTTGGGCTTTTTTTTTTTTTTTTCTAGTTGTACAAAGAAGCCATTTGCCAAGATTGATTTGTACCAACTGTGGGATGTTTTACATGTTGAGGGCTGATGATTTGGAGCAATTTTCTGTTTTATACAAGTAAACAAGCCAAAATGGGGATCAGAACCACAATCAATGGAAACTGGGGTGTCGTAAAATCCCATGAAATTGTTATACACAATTAGATCAACATAAGAACAGTAGGGGTGTAATACAAAAATCACGGTGCGGTAGGTTTTCGGTACACTTTAACCACAAAAAAAATAAATACAAATGCGCATATAACTTTGATCAGCATAAATTTTTTTTTTTCCTGAATTCCTGTTGTTCTATAACTTAAAAAAGTTGAAAGTATCAAACTGACCAGAGATTTGATTGGATTTTTTAAATTTTAATAAAATAGTACAAGCAGACATAGCCAGAGTAGAACACAATAAAACCACTTGAAAACAGTCAGTGTTGATTAGGGATGTGTATTGGTAAAAATCTGGCGAGACTATACGATATATCGCGATACTATGAGTAAGACGATATATCGTGATTTTTAAAACTCAATTTAACAGTAGGAAAACTGTTACAGCATTCTAAACGCTCCAACCTGTTTCATACTTTAACACATCCAGTTTTATTACTAGATCTAGTTGATCCACTGAAAAATTACTGTCATCATTAATGATTCCATCCAAATCCTGAAAAAATGAATAAAAAAAAATAAAAAAATCTATAGTTTTGTTTTGAATATCGATATAATATTGGGAAATAAAATATCGCGATATATCGGTGTATCGATATTTTTCTTACATTCCAAGTGTTTGATTTTTTCTTACATCCCTAGTGTTCATAGATAATACTTTGTCTATATCTAAGAATAAAACACGCTTAAATCACTTTGGAGTTGTTTTGATATTTCGACAGCCTAGTCTCCCAGCTGTACTTTAATCCAGCAGGGGATCCCGTCAGCTTGCATTTTATACAAAATAAGGAGTTTGGGCTGATTGGATGCTACTGGTAGCTAGTGCTGTGTTGGAGGAAAAAAAAAAAATCGAAGGAAGGAAGAGTCCAGACAGCCATTTTTAAGGCTTAGGTACAGTTTTTCTCGGTGAACTGTTACTCACCCAGTGTTGCGCTATTGCATTACAGGCATATAATTAAGTAGTCTAGTAGTCCCAAAAACCTGCTTAAGACCCGTGGCGGGTGATTTTTAAAACTGAATTTTAACTGCAGACAAACTATCACAGTATTCTAAACACTCCAACCTGTTTCATACTTTAACGCATCCAGTTTTATTACTAGATCCAGTTGATCCATAGCCACAAACTACCAGTCACACTTTTAACTTAACTACAAAAATGACTGTCATCATTAATGGTTCGATTCAAATTTGAAAAAGAAAATCGATACATTGCTTTTGAATATCGATACATATGGCGACATACCAGCGTACCGATATTTTCTTACATCCCTATTTAGAACCATGAATCAGGCATTTATTGGTTAAAAAAAAACAGCTGGGTAACAAATTACCAAAGGTAGAATCGACCCAGAGTCCCAATAACACCACATAAATTAGACTAAAACCATGAATTATTGCCCTGTTTGGGTGTATTTAATGGAAAGAAACAACCAAGCATAAAAAAACAAACTCTATATCAGTTATAACAGGGTGTTCTACCCCAAAACTTACAAATATTAATACTTCCAGCACATCGTTCTATTATGTTTTTTATTCCAGACATGCAGCTCCCAACTAAAGGGGGATTTTTTTTCATAATTATGTAAACAATGTTTCATCCATGTTGGTTTATGTTTTGTAGTAAGCCTGCACAATTCCCAGGAAAGTATAAATAACTTGGAGATCTACTGATGAGGTTGATGAGATCTTTCAAACACGAAGCAATGAGAAGCTAAACATCTTCTATGGAGCTAAGAAAGTACACAGGTGCAAAAATAACTTAATTGTTGAAAAGGTGGGGGGGAAAAAGACAGAAACAACAAGTGAGGCATTGTTAGGAAGAAAGTGACAAAGATCTTTTAAACGTAATGTTGCACGAGTGGTTAAAAAAAAAGAAAAAGCTACCTGTCAAATTGCTCTCTGAAAGAAAGATCTTCACAGTCCGACAACATGCACACCAAGATCCACACGTAGGTTCTTAAAAGCACCAGTAAATCATTAAAAAAACATCAGTAGTGACTTTGGCTGCTGCTCATACACAGATGTAAAGATCCAGACAGCGGCTTGGAAACAAAGCCGGGGAGACAGCTGATGTAATTGGACTGTAAGTCCCACAGATGAGTGGACCGGGAGGAAACTCCAAGACCTTCATTTCTGAGAAGATGGGATATATATACATACACATATAGTACATTTTACTCACCAAACTTCTACGCTCCTTTTATAAGTGAGGGACTGTTTGAACAAACTAATATATCACAAATAACAGAATTTGGATTATTTGTTAAACTCCCGTGCATGAGTGGGACATTATTATTGGCTTTTTAAAAGTACAAATATGACAGGATCAATCAGGAGTTTATGAGGGATATTTCTTCAATCTTTAGATATGGGACTAAAAAAACAAAAACAAACAGCGGTTGGAAGATGAACCATGTAATACTGTTAGAATGTTGCACACCCCAGACAATGGATCAGAGGAATAATGGTTGGATTTATATTAAGGACGTGTATTGGCAAGAATCTGGTGATATATGTATATTGCGATACTATGGGTAAGACAATATATTGTGATTTTTAAAACGAAATTTAGCTGTAGAAAAACTGTCACAACATTCTAAACACTCCGACCCGTTTCATATTTTAACACATCCAGATTAATTACTAGATCTAGTTGATCCACTGGAACGAAGAAGGTGAAAACATACGAAACAAAAATGATTGGCATCATTAATGGTTCCCTTCAAATTCTCACATTTGTTTTTGCCCGATTTCTTGGGACAAAATGAGCTGGGAACTCCCATCCGGACCAGTTACCTCGACAACCTGATCGTGGATAAACAAAAGCAATATACGGATGGGATTATTAGAGAAATCTTTTCAACTGTGTGAAGCCCTCACACAAGAACCATTCATCCATCGTCTACACCCGCTTATCCTAAGGTCTTCTTGGAGAACAGATTCCAGACTCCAGGATGGGATTCGAACCTTCTTGTTGAGTGGCAACAGTGCTATCCACTGCCCCACAGTGCAGCCCACCCAAGAAACAATGTAATTAAAACATAAATAACTAAAATTCCCAAAAATAAGACAACCTAATCCATCTATAGTAAAAAATAAACAGGTTTAGGTTCAAAGTAGCCATCATAACCCTTTTATTTGCTTCTGCTTGCAGGACTTTGCTGTCATTCATGTCACAACTAGATTTGTCAAATTATCGTGTTAATTGTGATTAATTAATTACAGCCATAGTTAACACTATGTTTTTAATCCTGTTAATCAGATTTTTTTTATCTTTAATTAAACTGATTCTGCATGCGAGTTGCCTTTAAAAAAAATCAGTTTTTATGCTTTGGGCTATTGTGCTTGAGTTTTAGCGGTTAACCACACCCTGAAGTGGACATTGATTGGCTGTCATTAGGCCTGCTCATCATGAGCTGACGCTTCTGTTTATAGTGGCGAGGGTCAAGGGGAGAGAGGAGGAGCGTTGAGTTGCAGACAGTGTTGCCAACTTAGCGACTTTGCCACCATATTTAGTGAGTTTCTAAACCCCTCTAGCGATTCTAGCAGCAAATCTAGAGACTCTTTCTGGGGTTATTGGAGACTTTTGGGTGAAGCATGTATCCTCATTACTCTCACTGAGGAGCGGTGGTGCCGTGGGCTCGTCTCCGTCTCACAGCAGGCAGCAAGTCGGTGCGCTGCAGCTCCGCCCTCTCATCCAGGTCCAGCTGGACTCCCTCAGAGCAGATATTTACCCCACTGAGTCCAGAATGCTAACGAATCGCGCATGCTCAAAGCCGAAGTTGCAGTCCGCACTGGGACTAGTCTCAAAAACAGAGAAATGTAAGTGGCTGGGACTGCATCTGTTCAAATCTGTTAAAAACAATAAATGACTTCATAAAGCCACTGTTTGTTATATATTTGTTCTGGAACAACAATGTAATGAATTTAAATGAAAATACCTCAAGATGAGGGCTTTTCTCAGCAATTATTAGGTGCGATTAAAAGAGATTAATTAGATTAAGTACAAATCATAATTCATTTCAAAATGTATTCAAAACTTTGCAACATTTTGCAGACAAAATGCTAGTTGCTCCCATTCACCTACATTGCTTATGCTAAGCTAAAGCAAACGCACCGCTGCCAGATCAGCCGTTTCTCTCACTTATCTAACTCTGGGGAAATATGGCAACAGGTTTAGGTTCAAAGTAGCCATCTTAACCCTTTTATTTGCTTCTGCTTGCAGGACTTTGCTGTCGTTCATGCTCAAAACTAGGGGTGTCAAATTATTGCGTTAATTGTGATTAATAAATTACAACCATATTTAACGCTCTATGTTTTTTTAATCCTGTTAATCAAATTTTTTACCTTTAATTAAACCGTTTCTGCATACGTTTTTATGCTTTGGGCTTCTTGTGCTTGAGTTGGGGGTTAACCACACCCTAAATGGATATCAAATTTTGCACTATTTTGCACACAAATGCTAGTTGCTCCCATTCACTTACATTGTTAATGCAAGGCTAAAGCAAACGCACCGCTGCCAGATCAGCAGAATGACTGGGCTGGTTACAAAATGCTTTTTTTCCCTCACTTATCCAACTCTGGCGAAATATGGCAACAGACTAAATTTTACTTGGGGGCGAAATATCCCTTCAAGTGGAAAAGCTTAATCCAGCAAACCTTCTTTAGCATAGGAATGTGCTTGTCCAGCACGCATCGGTTTTCAACAGAAACAGGTGAAGAAATGTGGGAACGGAGGTTTGCAGTTTTATTGCGTTGAATTCCTCCTGCCTCTGTTGAGCTAGCTGTTCCTCGCTCCACTCAAGAGATGCAGAAAGACGAGCGAGTCGGTCTGGCCCAGGGCAGCTCTTGCTCTTTTCACGCCACTGAGCAGCACCAGAGCCCGCTACGTTCTAATTCCACGTTTAGGGACGTCGGGCTCGTCTGACCTGTAATTAAAAGAAAGGAGCGCTGCGCAGAGATGTGGCGTGGTGGTGGTGTTCTGCAGCCGGGTCAATAGCTTTTTAATCAGAGCATTCGCTGGAACAGATTTGAAAATGGGTGCAAAGGCCTGGAGGCAAAAAAAAATTGTTCTGCAAACGAGCTCGACTGCAGCCTGAGAGTTAGTTTGTTAATGACGTTGGTTTAAAATGGAAGCTACTCTCAACAGACCCTCGCGACGAATTCTTTACTGGCCGAGCTGAAACTAAAGGTTCTCTTTAACATGCGTCTCACACAGGGGGACAAAGGAGGATAAAATTAAGGGAATTTTAAAAGACGACGAAAAGAAAAAAAAAAGACACCAGAATGAGTGACAGGCGAACAAGGTGGCGATACGAGTGGTGAGAGAAAAGCTGAACAATAGGCATGTCAGAGTCAGCAGCTAATCTGTGATTAGATAGCGCCTCGGTTTGATAATACTCCAACGTGAGAGCAAAGAGGGAGACTCTCTCCGCTTCCTCTGTCACTCAAAGACACGAGTGCGTACATATGTGTGTGTGTTAGTGTATTAACTAGGCAAATGGCTTCCTACCCTTATCTTGCTTGCAGGGAAGGGGGGGGGGGGAGGAGATAAGACCCAATGAGAGCAGGAGTGGAAAGCCGCTTGGCTCCCTTCAGGGCCAGATGACAGGAATAAGAAACAAAGCAGCAGACATGAACTCTGGGGATATTTCAGGCTTTCTACCAATAACCAACTGCACATCTGCCCGTCAGCAACACCAAGGATTAAAAGCCACATCCTACATGCGCAAATCTAGGCGTTTAATTATATAACACGCAGCAATATTAACATTCTTCTAGTAACCGTGGCTCTAGTTCAGGCATCCTCTGACATAATGATGTTGTTTGTAGGTTCAATGTAAGCGTATGTTTTTCTGGAGCAACAATAACTATTTAGCATAAACACTCGGGGGGGTTTAGGACATAAAACGGAGAGCAGCCTTTGATGCCGTTAATTCTGAGGTCTCCAGACACCAAGGAGGGAATTTTCCACCAAATAATTTCTCCTGGTGAATCAGACTTTCAATTAAAACCCCCACATTGAGATCATTTCAGTTGCAACTCTTGTATGAAAAGCGCTTTACAAATAAAGTTTGATTCATTGATATAAAGTCTCCAATTTAGACTCAGATTCAGTTTTCAAGACTCAAATTTTTGTTTTTAATATCTCGGTTCATTTAACATTTAACAACAAGCAGTAGTGGAAATTTTGATGGTTTAATTTTTAACTGGCCTATAGGCTTTAGCTCTGGTGTAATCAGAGCGTTAAAAGCTGCAAAACTGAACACAGAACCTGAGCTAAAGGCGTCCGTCCAACATACATGGTCCAAACAGTGGAGACATATTTAAAATAAAAATATGTAAAGCATGTTAAAAGATGAATATCATCCATCTCTCCATGCTCCCAACAGACTAAAATGATCCCTGTTCCAGTAATTAATCAAAGGCAGCTCTAAGCAGATGGGATTTAGCTTTGATTTAAAAGGAACTCAGTGTTTCAGCACTGTTGCAGTTTTCTGGAAGTTTGTTTCAAATGAGAGGAGCGTAGAAAATGAATTCTGCTTCTCCATGTTTGGTTCTGTCTCTAAGGATGCAGAGTAGACTTCACCCAGAAGAAGGTTGATACGACGGCAGCAGATCTTTAGTGATCGTTTCTCTTTACGACAAAAAAAAATCTCTTCCGTTTGGCTTCTGTTCAAGAAAAGAAAGTTTTGTCACCTCCACTTATTGATTTGTTTTATGCATCTGCTTTACATTTGAATGGTGACATTGTGATGTAGACCTGTGCATCATCTGCATAGTTATGGTAACTCATCTTATTACTGTGATCTGAGCTAGCTGGAGCATGCAGATATTAAATAGGAGGGGTCCCATGATGAAGCCTTGGGGAACCCCACATGTGATTACTGCTCGTTCCAATGAACAAATCAGAAAATCGCTGAAAAGTGAAATTATTTAATGAGTTTAATAGAAGAAAATATAAAACTCGCATATTATATAGTCAATACACACAGAGTATTTTCTATCTAATGTTCATAATTATGGTTCATATAGTAGAGCTATCAAAATTAACATGTTAACGTAGGTCGATTATTTTGTAGAATTATCACGATTAATTTTCTTAACGCGTGAACAGAGTGACCCGCCCTGTTTTTCTTACAATTCAACCCATGCTGCGTTCAGTGCTCGTCAAGTAAACGGCATGGCAGACCCGAACCGCGTCTACGGCTTCGTGGGAACGACTCTTCTCAGTCGCTGGCCGTATAGAGGGATTATCGGTCTATTTCACCCCCCGCTCTGCTGCGCGCGTAATCTGCAGAAAGAGACGCAATCGTCACTTGTCGTGCTGTTGGCTGCGCAAATCGATTTGATTTAAAAACAACAAAACGTGCAAGTTCTATAGAACTCCATCGACTCGCCGCTTTCAAGGCAAACAGAAGACGTCTTTGGTTGCTGGCGATCAGAAGAAGCGACTGGGGCGAGCAGATGATTAAAACTGCAACGATCTGCAGCGATCCCTTCATATCAGGCAAGCCTCCTTGGCTAACAAACAAGCTAACATCGCTAACCAGCACTCCAAATGCAAGAGAACTGCCAATGATAACAATGGGAACCAGAGGTATGCAAAGGGTCGATGTCACAGCATTTGCGCGACCATCTGCTGTGTTGATAAACAAATAATCCCTCAATTGTTCAGAGGAAACGGTGAGCTTTAAATTAAGAAAATGTTAACCAGTTAGTTTGCCTTAGCAACTGGCTAAAAGATGAATAGGTTAAAAGGGATAGTGGAGTTCAAAACAAAAACTCCATGCATCTTTCCTGTCTTTCCAAAAAAAAAAAAAAATTTTTTTTAATTTTTAAAAAAGAGCAAAAGTATCCGGTTTTATCCTTTATTTAAACCGAAGATTGTACTTTTTCAGTCATGAGTTAGGAATCTTGATTAATTGTGATTCATTTGCAGCTTCCCTGTGATCAATTAGATTTTAAAAATTTAATTGTTTAGGTTTATAGGTGTATTGCAAATCTTAATGTTATATATGGCAAATAAAAAAAAAGGTTAAGCTAATTCAATAAAAAAAGAAGAACAAAAAAACAGTGGCTACTGACAGACGTTGGGTCCAAGCCTATTAATGGAAAGTTAAGTGGAAGGAGAACGTGCCACACTGTCTGAAGTATCAACAGCTGGTTTATTGAGCATGGTGTTACTGTGTTTGATTGGCCAGGAATTCCTCCACAGAGAATCTGTGATGAGCAGAAGGTACCTTTTAAAGCAACCTGGGCTTTGTTAATTCATCAGGGGAGCCACATTGCTAAACCGCACTGATGCAGTAATTCACACAAAAAAGAGCCCTGACCGTGTTACTGTACACGGACTTCCAATTCAGATATCTGCAGGGTCCTGTAAACAGAGAACTGGAGTTCAGCACATAAAACATGGGTTTAAGTAAACATCTGAACTCAGTGGATCGAGTTCTGCTGTTTTTCCATTTAGACCAGAGAGTTAAATCATTCTGATATAAAGGTTTACAGGAATGCTAATGCTCTGCTTACGCAGCTTTATCACCTGCAGCAGACGTCTGCCTTCATTTTGTAAGTGCTGCAGCATTAATGTTGAACAGCGTTAAAAGAGGACGACTCCCTCCGCCCTAATCCTTTACAGCACACTTTCTTATTTTCTGGCAGAAAAATGTTCCTCTCCTGCTTTTAGGATGACTGGAGCTCTCTGATACCTGGGATTTAAAAATGTTTACCAGAGTCTGGGTCACTTTGACCTGCGACATTAGAAATAATCAACCAGCCATGATACTGAATTTCTGGGTGTGGTTACTTTCTGTGTTTTTATGGTTTGTAAGTCAGGTTCAACTAGTACCCTTCTATCTCCTTTTCCCTTTGTGCCACCATACACTGCTGCGGAATGCCTTTTATTGCTGTTACAACGCTGAAATAAGATTACACAAGATGGTGATTTATTCTGCAAGTGTTGAATCATGCATGAGCAATAACATATAGGGAAATATACAGATGCACAGATTCAAATGTAATCTTAGCAAGCAGCCTTCTCTACTTCTATGCTTTTCAATATTTCTGTATTTGATGTGATTCTTAACTCTTTAGTCGCCATAGTAAAAAAAAATAAAAAAAATTTACATTTTGATATCACCATTTTAAAAGGTTGTAGCTTGAATATGGTTAGAGACACAGTCATACTGTAGATGGGAAAAATCTTCATTAAGACCCGAATGCTTGTGATGGGAGCAAATTCACTCGTCTAATTTTCATATTATGACATCATGAGGTGGCGGCCATACTGGATTGCCTGACTTTACAAATGGCCATCTTATTTATATATATCTATACCTATCTATCTATCTCTATATCTATCTATCTATATCTATATCTATATCTATATCTATATATATATATATAAATCTCTATATCTCTCTATCAGTCTATCTCTCTATCTATATCTATATACACACACATGTTGTCTATGAAATTGTCAATACGCCGATATATTGCGATGTATACATTTTGTTTCCATTTTATTTTTGAATGGAGCTATTAATGATGACAGTCATTTTTGTAATAAAATAAAGCTATGACTGGTAGTAGGTGGCTGTTTTCACCATCTTCGTTGCAGTGGATCAACTAGATCTTGTAATAAAACTGGATGTGTTAAAGTATGCAACAGGTGGGAGTGTTTTAGAAAGCCGAGACAGTTTTTCTACAGTTAAATTCAGTTTTAAAAATCACAATATATAGTCTTGGAATGGGACTCGCTATCGCTGCGCATGAAAGGAGCGGCGCTTTCTTTCATTCTTACTTACTGGACAATTGAACATCTTGATCAGAGGGTGAATATTCCTCTTCAGAATCTGAGTCAGCTATTACTTGACGAAGTCAGCGGTGAACAGACCGCTATGCTCCGACTCCAAAAACTACTCCCTCATCTCCTTGACCGGGGGGTGGGTATCAAACTTTATTTTTCTCCCAAACTTTCCACATTAACACACCCACAAATGTTACTTAGATTGAAGTTACAGATGTCTCCCATCTCCTGGTGTAAAGTAGTAAGTACATGAGAGAGCATATCTGTAGCTGTGGCTTGTTAAAGCCATCAATGTTGCTTGTCGCAATTTTGTGACTTAGGCACCTAAAAAGGTTAATGTCTATGCAGCAATTTTTTTAAATTTTTTTTTAAAATTATAAATGTGACAGTTTTGAACTGCAGCTGGTCTGAAAACAATAGGACCTGCTTTTTAAACTAGTGAAATGTCCGTGTGATGTGCCCGTTTACTGGGATAGGGTTGCAAAAGTTCAAGCAGGAACAGAGAAGTTACTTTTAGCTCCTGCCACTTCAGCCATTTCATCATGATGAAGTAAGTAAATCTTCATCTGTGCAGACAGAGGGTCTGCATAATTTAGCATGAGATTAAGTAACATTTGCGTAACATTTTTTTAAAATTTCACATCGGTTGAGAATACTCTTGTAATCAGGAGTTTATATTTTTTGTATTTGATCATTTGTGATGAAAAAATCTGAAGGCCGTCGGTCATTCTGACAGATTAGTATTCACACCTCTGACATTTTCAACTTTAAGCACAAAGTACAGGTGACTAAATCAATCAAAAGAAAAAGATTACCATTAGAGCATCATCTCAGACCTGGACATCGAACTCGACGCATCTTGCTAACTGGGAGCTGACGGTGCGCTGTTACAGACTTACAGATGCTTTGGAGTGCTTGTCGCTTCCAAATGCCCGGAGTTGTGACAACCACCGGTACATGCTGTGGGATCATGAAGCGGCTCGTTCAGAGAGTCGTTCCAACTTCCAATTGCTTCCACTGGAGAAATGTTCCCTCATTTCAAAACGTTGGCTAAAGTGGCGCCTAATTCCAGTCTCCAGTGTGGTAGCGGAGCACGGATTCAGCCAGAATAAACATCTAAACCCCCACGAGAAGTCGTCTTACTAAGGCAAAAATCCAAAACCTCCTGACAATAACCTCTGTAGCAATCCCACTACTTCATTACGTACAAGTGGGCGCACATTTCCGCTCCATGAGGAGCAGGAGGAAGTTGTGAGGCTGCGCCTTCAGGCCACAGCAGGTGAAATGTTTATATTTTGAGTGGAATCTTTTAATTTTGTTTATAGGTATTTTTTTGTTCAGCTTGATTATTAATTAAAATTAATAAAAAAAACTATTCAAAATGTTATTTTAAAAATGAAAGTCAATCAAAATGGCGGATAACAAAATGTCTAGTGTGACCTCTGCATGGTGTGTGTATATATATATATATATATATATATATATATATATATATATATATATATATATATATTTTGCTTCTCTAAGTTGGGACGCTCCCTTTTTCTGTTTAAGTTGGGACGTTCCCTTTTTCTGCTAGTCCTATAGTCCTAAAAAGGTAACCGTACCCCAGAGAGGATGGAGATCACACTACTGTATAGGTATGTAAGAAAATATCGATGCACCAATATATAATATTTTATTTCCCAATATTGTATCGATATTCCCAAAATGTTTTTTTTTTTTAGCATTTGAATGGAACCATTAATGATGACAGTAATTTTTGTAGTAAAATTAAAAGCATAACTGTCACCTTCTTGGTTCCAGTGGATCAACTAGATCTAGTAATAAAACTGGATGTGTTAAAGTATGATACAGGTTGGAGAGTTTAGAATGCTGTGACAGTTTTCCTACTGTTAAATTGAGTTTTAAAAATCACAATATATCGTCTTACTCATAGTATCGCGATATATTGCGATATATCGTATCGCCAGATTTTTGCCAATAGACATCCCCACTACTGTATATATGCTACAATATTAATTGCATAATACACACATACAGAAACACAAAATTATGACTATGGTATTACCAACTCAGAGGTGCTGATGCAAAAGTGAAGGAAATCAACACCTACTGTTTCTACGGCACATGTCATTCTGACAGCCAATTTCAAAAGCTTTTTATTTAAAACTGTAAAAATAGAATCTAAAATATATTTATTAAAATATATATTGTGAACCTTTCCTTATAAAAGGATTCCTTGAGCAGGCTGTAGGTTGAATTTGGACTGAAGGACTATGATATAAAGAGTATTTGCTCTCTCTTTCAGCTGGAGATGAGAGGCTTGTTGGAGAGTTTCGAGATTTACTGCTGAGAAAATCTAATTTAGTTGAGGCATCTGGTGAAGAAGCTTCTTGTTTTTATTTTTATAAAAGAATAAAAGTTTCAAAGTTTCTTGCTGTGAAAGATTTACAGACACCACTATGCCCCCTCCAGCTCAGTGTGTGAATACCCACACAAGACAAAGGGTAGGGCAGGGAAAAAAACAAAAACAAAACATAAAGCTATGTGGTGGAGCAATTAGTCTGCATGGCGAGAGGAAAGGCGTGGATGCTTTTCTGACAGCGAACATGTGTGGAGCTGTTAGGATCCTACAGGGTCTCGCCTTGCAGCTGTCTGAATTAGGCAGCGAGCTTTTAGGTGGACACGCAGGGAGGGCTGATAAAGGTTTTGGTTTAAGCCACAGGAAAGAGAGAAGATACCACCCATGTGTGACCCCGCAGACCAAACCAATTTTCCTGGTGTCGAGCAGCCCACTGCTGTCTGGAGCAGTGTAGGTTTTTCCATCCTCACAGACAAAAGAGTGCACTAATAATGTTCTGCAGGAGTCATGCCACAAGCTGGATCAAAGGGGATACAAGACAGAGTAATAAAGCCAATCCCTCTACTAGTTAGAATCGACGGTATTTGTGTGTTGGCATGTCTAACAACCAACACCACTACATAAAAGCCTCAAGATGGCTGCTCAGTAAGCTAATCCTCTGTTGTCTCAGACTTTACCACAATAAAAACCAACCTGTGTGTCTCGGGCAGTTTTTCTTTTACCGTCTGTGGAGCTGGCAGCTCAAACCCAAGGTAGCAGACAAGGTAACATGATACTGGGTGGGACAACGCAACCAAACAAAAGGTCGGTGTCTCACCTGACAACACAGTAGCCAGGATATGTAGGTCTGTGCAGGTAAACACTTGAAACATAACGTATAACAGGAAATCTTACCAAATAAGAACAAATAATCCCTTTAAGTTTCACCTTCAAAAAAAAATAAAATAAAAAAATAGTACAAGCAGACATAGCCAGAGTAGAAAACGATATACTCAATTGAAAACAGTGTTAATGTTTACAAATGTTTAAATACTACTTTGCCCATATTTGAGAATAAAACATGTGTAAATAACTTTGGAGTTGTTCTGATACTTCGACAGCCCAGTCTCCCAGCTGTACTTGAATGCAACATGGGCACCAGCTGGGAAATTCCCTTCTTATTCCACAAAAATGCAACAGAAACAATTATCCTAACAAAGATGGAGGTATTTTAAGTAAAATTAAAGCTAAATGTTATGAAAAAAAGTTCAAAATTGTTTAGACTGAAGTGCAAAATGCAAAACGAAAAATAAAAATTATTTCTGGTTTACTGATAATTTATAAATTTAGTATCGAACAAAAATAAAGCTGCGCATATTTTAATTAAAAATGCTTCAAGTTCAACAGGTTTCTTTTCTGTTAAATAGAAAACAAAACATTGAAACTTACAATATCTAGTGTAAATACGAACACTAAACACTGAGCTTGATGATGTCATCAAAATGCGCAATCATGGTAGACGGTATTGTCAAAATCGCTACCATTGGCTACATTTATATTATTTCTACCTTATACCGTTTATATTGCCCACTACTATTTCAAAGTCTTATATTTTCTACATTTGTGTAAGAAACCATTCAGTGGGAAACGATAGCAGAACTCATCTTCCAGGTTCCTCACGAAAAAACAAGATGAAATCGTGAACAAAAAACCCAATACGGATATGGATATGATGAATCTATCCTTAGTAAACAGATACGTACCACAAGAATTTAAAAATAGCCGTGATTAAACCTTTACTCAAGAAACCTTCCCTTGATCAAGATGACTTGGTGAATTACAGACCTATATCTAACCTTCCTTTCTTATCCAAAATCCTTGAGAAAATTGTTGCTAATCAAGTCTGTGAGCATCTAAACAGTAACGAGCTGTTTGAAGAGTTTCAGTCAGGTTTTAGAGCTCATCATAGCACTGAAACAGCACTGGTGAAGGTTACTAATGATATTCTCATGGCCTCAAATAATGGACTTGTGTCTGTTCTGGTTTTGTTAGATCTCAGTGCTGCTTTTGACACAGTCGATCATAATATTCTCTTAGAAAGGCTTGAACATGTTGCAGGGATCAAAGGAACAGCACTAGGCTGGTTTAAATCATATCTGTCTGATAGATTCCAGTTTGTTCATCTAAATGATAAATCTTCTTCACTCTCAAGGGTTACTTGTGGAGTTCCACAGGGTTCTGTACTTGGAACAATTCTGTTCACCATATATATGCTCCCAATTGGTAGAATCATTAGACAGCATGGGATAAATTTCCACAGCTATGCCGATGATACACAACTATATTTATCCATAAATCCTGATGAACCCAGTCAGTTAGGTAGATTACAGGCATGTCTGGAAGACATAAAAATATGGATGACCCTAAACTTTTTGCTTTTAAATTCTGACAAGACAGAAGTTGCTGTCTTTGGACCAGAAGTTCTAAAAAAGAAACTGATTAGTCAATCACTTCATCTGGATGGCATTAAATTGGCCCCCAGTAATAACGTAAAGAACCTCAGCGTTATTTTTGACCAAGAGTTGACATTTAAAACCCATATTAAACAGGTTTCTAGGAATTCTTTCACCTCCGGAATATTGCTAAAATTAGAAACATCCTGTCCAGGAGTGATGCTGAGAAACTAGTCCATGCATTTGTTACCTCAAGGCTGGACTACTGTAATTCTTTACTATCAGGAAGTCCACAAAATGCCATTAAAAGCCTTCAGTTGATCCAAAATGCGGCAGCAAGAGTTCTGATGAATATTAAAAAGAGAGATCACATTTCTCCTGTTTTAGCTTCCCTTCATTGGCTCCCTGTTAAATCCAGAATAGAATTTAAAATCCTTCTTCTTACATACAAAGCCCTTAATAATCAAGCTCCATCATACATCAGAGATCTGATTGTTCCATATGTGTTCCTAACAGAGCACTTCGCTCTTAGACTGCAGGTTTACTTGTAGTTCCTAGGATCTCTAAAAGTAGAATGGGAGGCAGATCTTTTAGTTATCAGGCTCCTCTCCTGTGGAACCAGCTCCCAGCTTTAGTCCGTGAGGCAGACACTCTGTTTACTTTTAAGGCCAGGCTTAAAACTTTCCTTTTTGATAAAGCTTATAGATAGAGTGGCTAAGGTCATCCTGAGCTATCTTTGTAGTTATGCTGCTATAGGCTTAGACTGCTGGAGGACAGACTTACCAATTTTCTTCACTCTGCTACTTCCTTTTCTCCTACTACTCTCCAGTTGTATTACAGTACATTCTGCTATTTCGACTGTTAACTTTGTTTTATCTCTGTTTTTCTCTCCATAGAAGATATACCTGGTCTGGTATCCTGCTTGGCTGCAATGCCCTGTTGGACGGGGGGGGCATCGACTGGGATGATCCTCTCAATAACTGAACATCCACTGTGTCCTGTTATCAACTTTTTACTTTCTGTAACATAGAAAGTTCTCTTATATCATATCTTCTGTTCCTTCTGTGTCTCTGCTCTGTCTTCTCAAACCCCCAGACGGTCGTGGCAGATGGCCGCTCCTACTGAGCCTGGTTCTGTTGGAGGTTTCTTCCTGTTAAAGGGGAGTTTTTCCTCTCCACCGTCGCTACATGCTTGCTCAGTATGAGGGATTGCTGAAGGATTGCTGTGGTTGGAAAGTCTGCCCAACCTCACGCCAATGACTGACGCAATCTGCTGGGATTCCTTAAATAGGAAACTTTTTAACTGATTGGAATGTTTGTATAAATGTATTGAAATGACTTCTTGTTAAGTGCCTTGAGAGGACATCTGTTGTGAATTGGCGCTATATAAATAAACTGAATTGAATTGAAAAATTACGGGGGTTTCAAAAGATTATGAAACGGATACGAAGCAGTGCATTACATTTGTCAGACACTTCCTCTTACTTTTTCCTGTCCTCAAACAGCTTTTTTCCATCTGTGGCCCCGCTCGATTTCCTCAAAACAGATTAGGCCAGTCTAGAAAAAAAAAAAGATTAAGATCGATATCCAGAAGTATTCATTCTGCACGGTTGGTAAATAACCTTTTCTTGAGTTTGCGCATGTGAATCTAAGTGGATTCATAAGGGGCATTGCTTGAACACAGCAGGGAGGAAAAAGCAGAGAAGGCCATGAGGGGAATGGGGTTGGCCTGGCTGTTTTTCCTCCCTCCGTCCCTCAAGCAAAGCCAATTTTCACACCAAGCGAAATGGATTTCCTTAGGACAGCAGGTAGAAGCCGTCCACCGGCTCCAGCAAACACATCGCATCACTCTGTGTGTGTGTGTCTCATATGTCACTGATCAATAGCGCAGGTTGTCAAGATGACCTACGCAGCATGAGGTCAGTGATGGGATTACACCGTGGGTGGCTCTGTGTAACAGAACCTTTCCCTTGCCTGTGAGAGACGCATTCAATGTCTTTACTTTACAAAGTTCAGTAAATAAAATATATAGGTTAAAAAAAGAAAAGAAAAAAGAAACAACTGATTATACCCAAATCAGTAAAAAAAAAAAAACCTAAAACACTATCTTAGGGAATAAACTATCCCTAAGATGTACAAAACAAATGTTTAACTGTTAGAGTTTAAATACTTAAAGAACCAGCTAATAGCATTAAATCAAGGAAGTTTCTGTTTAATAGCATGACAATCCAACACTTAAAAGCTTTAGCAACAAAATAAAATCCACGTGGAAATGAGCGTTTCCACCAGAGGTCGCGTTAAGCAAATATTTTCCGTTTTTGATTGATTTGTTTTAGAAAGGTGACGGAAAAACCTAAAGGCCAGTTGGCCATTTTGACGGATACAAACACGCAGGCATTTTCAACTTTGCGCATAGCGTACAGGTATATAAAATCTATCAAAAGAAGATTCCCATAGGAGCACCTGAGCAGTCCTAAGACCTGCTGCACCGGTGTAGAAGGAGCGCGGGATTTGCTCCCGCTTAAGTGAAAAGGTTCAGGCCACAGAAGGTGAACTGTTCATATTTTAATTGCAGTTGTTTGATTTCATAGTTTTTATGATCATTTTAATAATTGACGGGTAAAAATAGATTATGATAGATTATTATTTAGAGTCAGTCAGTCAAAATGACGGACAACGAAAAAGTATAGCGCAACTTCTGGTTTCCACTAAAATTAGTTGCATTCGGACAAAACAGTTCTAGGAACGCAGTTCTGAGAACTACCCCCCTCGAGATTAGTTATAGGAACCACCCTTCCCCATGGCGACTTTTTCATTTTGCGTTCTCACATGAGTGGGGACCTTGATGGGGATTTTTTCCAGTATTGTTGTTGCGATCACGTAAACACTGCTGTGGGACTTTTAAAAATGGCGGGGCCAGGAGAAGAGCATATCAGGCGTTGCTTGTCAGTTCTACCAATCACCTACGTATTTGAGTTCCTGTGGGACTCAGAAAAGACCCTGCCTCGGAGTAGGAGCTAAAAGGGTTATAGGAACTGAGGGCCGTGGTCCCCTAGTTCCTATATGTCCGAACGCGCCAAAAAATTGACCTGGTTCCCGAAAAGGTTATAGGAACTCCAAAAGGTTCTTACAGTGTGAAAGCGACAATGGATCTGGTGGCAAAAATACTTTTCATACTTAAAGCTGCTATACCAAATCTGCATAATAAGATAGCTTATTTTTATTTTTTTGTAATGCCTCTTAACGTTCTAAAATAGTATAGCTAGAAATATTTTGTGGAGATTAAAAAAATATATATATTATAATAATATATTACGTGGCTCCTCCACTCATTACGTGCTCGCACATTTTGCACCAGAAGACGAATTGTGTGAGAGGTTTCTCCTCTCAATAATGACAGAGAAGGAGAAACATGCCGGCTGCTACCACTTCAACTCTAGGACAAATTATCAGAGTCCCAAAAATAAAGAAAATAAATCCATTCGAAGTCGCAGAAAACAAAAGAATGGTGTTTTGAGGTCTCTTGTTTACTGTGGCAATGCATGTTCCCAAATCAGGGGGGGGGGGGCCTGGCCTATGGACGATGGCCGACTGGAGTGGCGATAGAGACTGCGATTATATGTATAGCGCTTTTTCAGTCAGACGACCACAAATCATTTATTCATTCACGCACATATTCACACGCTGATGGCGCTAAGCTACATTGTAGCCAGAGCTGCCCTGGGGCACACTGACCTCCACCAGGTGGAAAAAATGTAAACTTTTATTCTGCAGGTTTTTCTTTTAACTCATGAAGCTTTCTTTCAGATGCTGATAAAGTGAAAATGTGTGAATAAATAGCCCAAATGTGTCATTTAAAAAAAAAATAGTTATTCGCCTGCATCTCTAAAAAGTAATTCTGAGACTTTTCATAGAAACGATAAACTATTGTTTATTTTTTGCTGGAAAAATGTGACACGTGAAATCTGCTATTTGACAAAACAAAAGCGTTTCTTATATTTCTGCTACTGCTCAGCTGCTGAGACGTGATCTATCCCACTGTGCTGTAGATTGAATAATCAGACACATTTCACTGGATGCGTCTGTATTAAGATAAACGGAGACCACCAGAGCGTTTTCTAATCCTGGGGGTGGGGGGGGTGGGGGGGGTGTTTAAATAAAGCATAAAGATGCATTTACCTCAATTTTTAATCAAATGGACTCAATTGAAAAAGGGTTGATCAGAAGCAAAATAGTGAAACCAAGGTTGTTTTTGGTGCTGAAGGGATGTATGTACAATAATTTCCTCTAACAACAAGTTTACAGCATTCATGCATGATTTAAGCATTTATTAGGTGTTAATGTAACATGAATATGTCTGTGTGGTGTTGAAGCACTTTATTCAACCTGCGGTAACAATAAAATAGTAAAAATACCAAAGAAATGTTGAGAGGCATTTAATCCAGACGACCTCAGAATCTGAAGAGGTCGTCACTCCCTTCAAAATCCTTTCGTCACGTTTTATTTTATTTTTATTTTTTTTGTGGGTGCGTGCGTTTGTGTAATATATGACCTACCTGCAGGTATAAACAATGCAATCAGCTCAGCCAACACATCGAGTTCACCCGCCATCTTCTCTCATGTCCAATCAGGGTATTTGGATGTAAAAAAAAAAAAAAAAAAAAAATTGAAAAAGAGAAATAAAAACCAAGATAAAGAAAGGCAGCGGCCTACCATCCAGCTGCTCCCAATCACCAGTGGTTGTTTTCTCATTATCGTCCTTTTTCACTCATCAAAATAAAACAATTTTTCATGCCAGACAAAGACTTACTAGCATGTTATCTTTTTGTTTTCTTTCAGTTGTATTTTTTCATTATCTGAACAGCTGGACAACATCCCGCATTCCTGATATTCTTCGTACTCTAATTTAACTTTTCCATCACCGTCTCTGGGTTTCCCTCTAGGACATGCTTGGAAAATATGTTTATTTGTTTTAGGCATATTTTAATTAAAATGTGATGTTTTTCTAATTGAGTTGTGACACATGGTAATGTAGACAGAACACAAATCTGAAAGTGTCTCTGGGATATTATTGGTAACAATAGTTTAAGTTTCACTGTGGTTGTGGCTTTTTCTTTTTTTAACAGTCTATGCAGACCCCTAAATTACACAAAAAAGGCAATAAACCTAAGATAGTATGGTAGGGAAGAACCAACTTTAAGCATATGTTGAATAAATTTAGTTTAATGAATACATTTCATAGTTCTATCTCTTGGCCATTTCTTAGGCAAAGCTAATATTTACTAGGGGTATAACGGTACACAAAATTCAGGGTTCGGTACGTATTTGGGGTTTTAAAGTCACGTTTCGGTACACTTTAATCAATTAAAATAAATACAAATGTGCATAAGACTTATTTACTTAGATCAGCATTAAACAACTAACCTTTTTTCCACCTAAATTCCTTCCTCTCAATTTCTGAAATAAATTTAATTTAACAATGTTCTATAACTTAAAAACAAACAAAAGTACAGAATTGACAGCAGATTTGATCTGATAAAAAAAAAAAAAAATCAATAAGATAGTACAAGCAGACATAGCCAGAGTAGAAAACAATATAACCACTTGAAAACATTGTTAATGTTTAGAAATGTTTAAATAATAATTTGCCCATATTTGAGAATAAAACATGCTTAAATCCCTTTGGAGTTGTTCTGATATTTTGACAGCCTAGTTTCCCAGCTGTACTTGAATGCAGCATGGGTACTGTTGGGAAAATCCCTTCTCATCAACGGCAATTCTCATTCTGCTGACTTACGCTTTATACAAAAGCATTTTGGTTCTGACTCCATCTGACAGCATTATATTCTAGCAACTATCTTTGCTGTATTTTTTTTAATTTAATACATTTTTTTGATATTTCTGTTACTTTGCTGAATAATATCTGCCTGCGCCGCGATAATATAAAAAGGTTTCTTCCATCCTTTGCATCCCAGGAGTGGATTTGTTGCTGACAAAAACAAAATATTTTGTAACTCTCCATTTGTTTTTGTATAGAAATATACATAAAACCATCACTAATGTGAATTCGAGGAGAAAAATCACATTTCATAACTGACCAGCCATATGGCTCCAGAGCACATGCATTGTTGTTATCAGGACTGCCTGCTGCTTCCCAGCTTTCCTTCTGTAACGGTTGACTCCTATAGATGTCTGTTAAACCCTGCTTCATGGTTTGTTGTTGTTACAGTGCCTTACAAAAGTATTCACACCCCTTCAACTTGTTAGTTTGTTTAATGCAATGGAACACTGCAGCCACAAAATTCACTAAACAAGGTAGTGCACATTTGTGAAATAAATTGAAGGGGGAGAAATACATTAACAAATACTTTTTAAATTAAAAACAACAGGGTTTTTTTGTCCATTTGTATTCAGACCCCCTTTAGTCCCTTTTAAAACAAACATTTTACTCCTGGCTGCCTGTTTATGGTTGTTGTTCAGATGGGAGGTGAAGCTAAAAGGATTGCTCTGGATTCAACTCCATCCATCTTCCCATTAACTTTGACCAGCTTGAAAACAAAACATATGTGCTTCACTCTTTCCATGAGCTTCAGCATATTAGCTACTATAATCTAAATGGAGTGTGGCCATACAGGGCATAGAGTCCATCCAATAAGCCCTTAATGCATTAATTATATCTAATTGTACAAAAAAATTTTTTTACTTGTATTTTTGCTGTCAGGTGTTAAATTATTTAGTTTTTTTAATGTATTGCACTCACCATTCGTGTAAATCTAGGTATGATGCGAATTAGATTTATTAGACACTTAAGGAATGAAAAAGAGTTATCAATTCAATTTCTGGATGTTGATTTAATTCATGCTGCTATTCCTCAAACAAGACTTTGAAACTGATTGAAAACATGTTTAAATGTAGACATAACTTTTTCATCATCACAGTGTTTCAGAAACAGCTAAATATCACAAAGTTCCTTTGCTGCACAGTCCTGTGAGCTCTTGGTGCCTTTTTTGTAATTTAAGTATTAGTGTTCTTGGCGACAAAATTAATTTTTGAAAAATCATTTGTGTTCATTCTTCAGTGTTTCAAAAAGAGCTAAATACTGAAAGGTCCATTTACTGTACTGACCTAGAAGCTGTTATCCTCTGTTTCACATAAAAAAATATTGTCTTTGAGCATGTATTTACTTAAGTATTTATTTATTCATTATTTATGTTTTTTGTGATCTAAAGCAATCCTTTGATTCAAAGTTGCATTATCAGAACGCATGCACAGAATTGACCATTTCTAAAATTATACCTAAATTATACATATTGCTTCTTAATACTAGTGTTACTCATTTAGTTGCCTGGTGTCGCTAAAAAGCATCAGACCCAAAAGTAGAAATAGCTTTTAGAATTTTGGTCACATGTTGTCTATTTTAGTATATCATATGTGGAAGACATTTGTAAGCCTGAATACATCTTTTATTACACAACCTAGCTCAGGGTTAAGATTATTAACAGAGTTTATTTGCAAAATTCGGCGAGTTGTGCCCATTGCACACTTCCCCTTCCATGAAGCCAGTGTAACTCAAACTTCGACTACTAGGTAGGTATCGAAGCACTTCTAATAGTATCCTTTGTATGAGAGACATCCGTATCAACCAACATTTGTAGCATTCATACACCTACCTTGGCTGTATTCACAAAGAAACGGGTATGAAGCTAAATAACTTCACTAGTCCCGATCACTCCTGAGCGGTATTGCTATTGTGCACATTGACATGATGTTCATATGGTATGCAGTCTTACATTATATGATGGACTTTAAACTAGAAATGTAGCATTGTAATGTTATTCTGAATGCTACTGCAGAAAAAGACGAGTTTAGATGAGAGATATCCAGCAAATATCCAGCATCCAGTTAAATTGAGGTAATCGCAGCATACACAGGAAATAAACACTGATGTTGACATGGAAGTTCTCTAAGTAAAGAAGTCCCGGAAAGTCTGCTTTCACACCCATCTGTGAAAGACGCTTATCATATTATCCTTTAATGGCTTCCAAATTATGAATCCAGAGTTAGTTCTGAAAGCTTCAAGGACCTCCAGAGCGGTCCACTCACAGCCTATTAGAACCAGTATTGGTAATCAGTAATTCTATGATTGGCTCATAAAGGCTGGGTATGAAGAGTGAACAAGCGTCCCCGACCGCAGAGTGTTGCTGAGATTTGTGAGCGCACTCTGGAAAAGTTACCTTAATGGAGTCTAATGAAGCAGTGGAGGGATTGGCAAGCGTGTGCTGCGCTACCCTGAGCCAGACCGCCCAGCTTGTTGAACTATCTGATCAATCACAAATAATAGAAGCTTTCAGGAAATGACTCGAGGCCTGGCAAGAAGAACCTACATTCAGCTCATTTCTGAAGCTACCAGCAGAGAAAGAGAAACCCCCCCCAACTATCAGGGGTTTTTATTCCTGTCGATTTTAAGGAAAGAAGTCAGTCATAATTATAATAAGCTGAACTATCAGAACGAGATGTTTGCTCAGTTTAAATTGTTGGACAGTAAAGCTGAGTCAGTCTAATAAAGGGGGATCATTTAATGGATCGAAAAACGACAAAGCTAAAACAGGAGATCAGCGATTTACAGCTCAGACTCCGATTGGAGAGGATCGAATTGTTTTTCTTTTTTCTTTTCACCTTTAACTGATTTATGTGTACACTTTGACCAGAGCATTCTAACCTTTGCATGTTTTAATTTAAATGATCTTATTGCAGCTCTGGCTAAATCTTGAATTGCACCGGCTAATGGTGGCAGTATGTTGGAGTAGCTTTGTTCCGTTAATTTTGATTTGTTGTTTCTGTAAACTTCTGTTGAAATATTTTTTGATGGTTTTTGGGACAATTATTACCTCTGGAAGCTGGAAGGATTTCTGTTCTTACCTTTTTACTTTTGGACAGGTGCTATGATGCCTAACTGTGACAACAAGATATTGTTTTTACAACTGGGAGCAGCTGGTTAGCATCTCCAAACGGAACCATGACCCCAAATCCCAGAGGAGCTCAGAAGGAGGCTTCATGGATGCAGAACAGGAGCAAAGAGGAGAGAGAGCAGGAGGAAGTTCAAATCTCTCTGCCTGGCTTTCTAACTATAGGTCCAAACATAGATGGAAGAGGAGCGGCGAAAGCAAATGAGGTGGATTAGCAGGAATTGCTAGCAATTGATGGTGTCGTCCAGGACACGTTACTGTGGAATATCGTCCCTGCTGCCTGGATATTGAGCTGTTGGCATCTCATTACAGTCATGATACTATCATATAGCAACAATCTTCAGTCAGAGGCCGCTCAGATTTGCTACCAAACTGACTGCTACCGGAGATCCTTCCTACTCACAGCATCATCTATGACTCAAGATGTTCAATTTCCGACAGCATGATGCTGACACTACTTTTATTTTCCTTTTACAGCGTGGATGAGGTGTTTAAAAGCTAACTTTTGAATTGTCCACCACACACACACTGTTTGACATACTTGCCCCCCGCCTCCTGGCTTGTGGAAAACTGCAAACAGCTCTTTCTTTAACCAACGACTTTCTTCTATTATGTCCTATTATATTTGAGTGTCACAGAACAGCTGTTTTTATACTGAGATGAAATGACATGAATACCAGATACGTGTATCTATTAATGGGACATGTTGGCGTGATAAAGTTAATGCTCCGACATGCATCAATTGACTCTTCCCTGCACGTCTCTGGCTATAAATGAGGTCATGAGAGAATCAAGGCTTTGTTTGGGTTTCATTGTGATATTATTTTTGCTTTAATCAGGTTTGATCTCAGGGATGAGGAAAAACACTCATTTCTTCATTCAACAGATTATGACTAAGATGTGGATTAGCTTTCATCACAGTTGAGCAAAATCAGATCTGTTCATTTTAAATATTGCGGAATAACAGGGCGTGGAAGGAACATAGATCTCTTATATATTGATTATTGTTGAGCATTAAAGCTGATTTTTAACTCAAATAATAAACACTGCAACTCAAATATCTGACTTTCCCCGTTTTCCAGGATTTCTGCACAATTTTTATGTAAACATTCGGTATGTTTCTCAAAACAGCAATTTTAATGTAAAACATTAAAGTTTACAGTGAATTTATAGTGAATATGTTCAGTGTTTAGGGTTTAAGGAAGGAAGGACAGACGCATGGAAGGAAGGACAGATGCATGGAAGGAAGGAAGGAAGTAAAGAAGGACACATGGAAGGAAGGAAGGCAGGCAGGCAGGCAGGAAGGAAGGCAGGAAGGAAGGAAGGAAGGAAGGAAAGACGCAGTGAAGGAAGGACAGACGCATTGAAGGAAGGAAGTAAGGAAGTAAAGAAGGACACATGGAAGGAAGGAAGGATAATCCAAACTTTTCCAGACTCCATGGTAACCCAGCCATTCTGTTGGTAAAGTCCTCTGCGTCTGATTTTCTCTCTCACGCTTCACTTCGTTTTAATATTTCTCCGATTCCTCCCATCAATTTATCGCCTCCATCCATCAGCGCCTCTTTCAGGTGTCTCTCCTCGTTTTCCCGTACAATCTCTTCCTTCATGCACCGCCTCCTTTCCTGTCCCACTCCAGCTCCCTACCTTTCTTTCTCACTGCAGCCTGTCCTTTCTCTGTCCTTGCCGCCTTGAAGCACTTAGCTTTGATTAGCAGAATGACTGGAAGCCTTTCAGTTCGTCCATCATCCCGTACATACTTTACCTGCTCCCTACCATCCTTCATTTCAGTCTTTTTATCCCCACAGCATGAGGATGCATGCTGGGATCTGGACGGACGTTAAAAGCTTGCCAGTAGGGTGCATCCGGCCAGCACCAGCTGTACCTCTTAGTGATCAAATTTTCATCAAAGCGACGAGGCTTTTTTTTCTCGAGTCTGAGCCAGACTACAACCAACGTCAATACCTGTTCCCGCGGTTCGCTCGTCTCCCCATTCAACATCCTGCTTCAGGAAAATAATTTCTTCCTCCGAACATCCAGCCTGCAGCTCGGGCTGTTGGCTCGCTGCAAGATAATCTAAGTTGGTGAAATGATTTGAACTTTCAAACGGAGAAAATTACATCCGAGATCAACTGAATTCAACATTAGCGAAGGGAAAGTGTTCAGATCACTGGAACTTCTTCACATTCAATCTCATTGAAACAACAAATCTCCATGTAGTTTAGATTTGTGGGATTTTTTTCAACACCAGATAATGTCCTAGTTTTAATGTGAAAATGTTAAATTAATTAAATATTGTATTAATCCCACAGGAAACTTAAATAATGTAAATCATATTATCCAAGTCACCTCAGAGTTGTTGTAGATGCTGATGACTGTGGGCATAAAGGCTCTCCTGTAGCAGTCTGTGTTGCAGCCTCTGACTGAGGACAGGATTTGGCTTTAAATATGGAAGCTGGAAAACCCATAAAAAGGAAGAAGGAACTAAATAACGAAGGAACTAACAAAAGAAGGAAGCAAGGAAGGAAAGTAAACAAAGTAATAAAGGAAGCAAGGAACTCACACACGAACCAAGGAAGGAAGGAAGGAACTAACAAACAAGGGAAGTTAGAAAGAAAGGAAGGAACTGAAGACAGAGAAAGGAAGAAAGGAAGGAACTAATGACCAAGGGAAGGAAGAAAGAAAGGAAGGAACTAACAAACAAGGGAAGTTAGAAAGGAAGGAAGGAAGGAAGAAACTTACCAACAAAGGAAGGAACTAACAAACAAAGGAAGAAAGGAAGGAAGAAAGGAAGGAAGGAAGGAACAAACAAAGGAAGGAAGGAAGGAAGAAAGGAAGGAAGAAAGGAAGATAGGAAGGAAGGAAGGAAGATAGGAAGGAAAGAATATAGTAAGGAAGGAAGGAACTAACTAAAAAAGGAAGGAGGGAACTAACAAACAAAGGAAGGAAGGAAGGAACGAACGAACTAAGGAACGAACGAACTAAGGAAGGAAGGAAGGACAGAAAAACAAGGAAAATAAGGAGGAGGAAAGGAAGGAAGGAAAAAGATGAATATAAGACGAGAAAGAAAAAAGGATGGACACATGAAGGGTCCCAATGACAATTAAAGGAGGACAAAAATAAGGAAAGGAAGGAAGGAAAGGACAGAGAGAAGGAAGCCGTTGACTGAAGAAACCTTGCAGATGTAGGTTAGTAGACGGATCCACTGTTCAGTCTCCAGGTCCGTCTGTCGTCCAGGTGAACTACGAGGTATTTATACTCCTCAACCACTTCCACTTGACCAAAACAGTGCTTGACTTAACCCTATAAGGGTGTGAATACGTTTGGAAGCCACTGTATATAGATACAGTATTAAGATGAGAATCCAAGATAAAGGTAATTGGTGTCTTCCCGGTAAATCATGTCATTTTCACAGACAATCTAAACCATCGTGGTGCGTTTAAAAGATGAAAACAGCATAAGTGAAATCATAAATCTGGATTAGAGCTTTTTAATGAGGTCTAAAACTTAGTTTAACAGTTTTATGTTTTGATAATGAAACTAAACTGGATAACAGGGACTTGAACCAAAAATAAAAACATTTTTTCAGCAGAAAAACTTCTAAAAACCACTCAAGCAAATGTCCACAGCGCCACACCCAGTCCTTTTAAATCTCTCATAATTAAATTACACAACTCTCCACTCTGTGTAATCAAAGCACAGACCTCCTGGTCCCTTTATGTTTGATTAGTATAATTTGCGGGATGTAATAAAACGGAATTTGAATTTCAATACTTTTTATTTCTCCTTCTCATTACGGAGTGTGTTGAGTGGCTCCGATGTTGACGAACTCTCCCCGTCTCTAATGAACGTGATTTAAATTCTGAACATGCAGACAATGTCAAGAGGCTGAATATTTGCTAAGGTCACAGACTTATTCTCTAAACTCTGCAGTCAGTTTGTCTCCTTTCTCAGGGTTTAAATAGCTTATCATATCAAAGAGACACAATCCCCCAGAATTGATTTACTGGTATTAAAATCCAGTTCTGTTGAGAAATGTTACATCCACCCATCACAATCATGAATGTCGTATTAATATTGGCCTTTCATTGATGAGTTTGAAATGCAGGCAGAGGGCATTTATTTTCTCGATAGTTGTCAGGAAAAAAACACCCACAAACTACCAGTTATACTTATATTTACTCAAAAAATGACTATAATTAATGGTTCCATTTAAATACTAAGAACAAAAAACAACAACATTTCTTTAAAAATATCGATACAATATCGCGAAATAAAATATCGCGATATATCACTGGATCTATATTTTCTTACATCCCTGTTACTCATATTATCCCAATATATCGCATTGTCTCCCCTGTATCGTGATACGTATCGTATCGCCAGATATTTACCAATACACATCCCTAGTAGGGATGTAAGAAAATATTGAAACACAGATATATCAAGAAATTTGATTTCCCGATATTGTATTGATATTCAAAAGCAAAATCGAATTTAAAGACATTTTTTGTAGGATTTAAATGAACCCATTAATGATGACAGTTATTTCTGAAGTAAAAAATTTAAAGTATGACTGGTAGTTTGTGGCTGTTTTTACCTTCGTTCCAGTGGATCAACTAGCTCTTGTAATAAAACTGGAAAATCACAATATTTAGTCCAACTTATAGTATCCCAATATATCGTATCGTCTCCCTTTTATCGTGACACAAATCGTATCGCCAGATTTTTACCAATACACATCCCTAGTACAATGTGTAATTTAAGTTGCTACAATGTAATGTAAATCATCCAGCAGAGGGTGCTGTAAGCTATTAATTGGGACTTTTGGAGGCAGAATTCTATGATATGGTTGTATGCCAAAATGGACATTAGAGCTAGGTTTGATGAAAACAAGAGCAAAGCTAGCACAAGTTAGCTCATCACCCGTCTTCAGAGAGGCAAGTGCAACCTTGAGGGACATTCTGGTCACTGCATACCAGTCAGTGGTGGTAATCTACCAGTTTGTTGTTTGCCAGCTGCCAATACACATCAGAAAGAAGAAGAAGTTTTAGGCTAATGTGAGCATGCTAAAGGTGGTTATGATGAAAACTTTGTGAGAAATACAAGCAAGGAAGAAAATTGCGAAGATTTTTAGTGGTAGATTATTTTGGATTGTGGACATAAGGCTTGTTGTGGACTAGCTATTTTACTGGAGGACATTAACGGGACCCTTATAGATGTAAAAAGACAGTTTCGGATCAAGATGGCTCTGTTCTGTCAATGAAAATAGTCTTCGGGTGAGTTCCACATTTTTGGTGCTTTCTGAGTGGTTTGGCAAAAGCGTTTACTGTGTCTACAGTTATGATTGTATCTTTGATTGGCATTGGCACTAAATCTTATGTATTAATACGCACAGTGGAAGCTAACAAACACAGTTTCTTTATATCTGCTCTCGGCGGAAAAGCCGATATGCACCATGGAAAACGAATCGCACTCCTGGATTGGTTGCTTTGCAAATGCCAGCGAACAGCATGTCAAGTAGCATTGCACCTACGTATTTCAGCTTCACAAGCTGTTTTTCAACTCTTTGGACACCTTCAACAGGCAAATTTTTCACTTGTAATTTGGAGTTACGTTCCAAGGTAAAATCTGCAAATACTGAACGGTGAATAGGTGGGGTTACGCTGTATTAGTTAAGACCTGAGCCCAACCTGTTTGACAATATTTGGATTATGCCCATCCTTTCAGGGTCTATAATTACGCCGGTGCGAACAAGGTGTTGAAACAAAAAAAAACTGTGCCACTGGTAACTTCACTTCAATTAGCTATTTTACAAAAAGTGGTTGAAACAGCTGGTACTACCCCACCTGAGGAATATCCCAGGGAGTTCTGGACCAGGTGCTTTTATCTGAACGGAAATCAATAAACTGATTTTTAAAGAGATGGAAACACAGACGGTCCTAGTTTTTATTTTTGTTGTGTTATACATTTATGTAGTTTGTTTTGATGAGGTGAAAAACACCTAGAAATGTGAAGGTTTTTTATGGGAAACATCTACATGTAGATGTTTTCATATTTTACTCTTCCCTTCACAATTTCATTTTCAAGTTTCAAAACAGTTTAACGTTTATAGTTTCATTTGTCATTCAGATTGAAAGATTTTTTAGTATATTTTTTGGTTCATAAAAAAGTTTAAAAGAACCAACATCAACTTTCAGATCAAAGTGGTGAGATTTAACAGAAAATACCACGTTAGGTTTTCTTGAGGAAACCTAATAAATTCATATTTGAATGAGTAGATTTCATTTTATCCATCCTCCCTGACTTGTGAGTGTAATAATCTTCAGGAGTGGCTTTAAATATGTTTTTCAGGGCTCCACCAGCGTGAGCTCATTTCATTCCTTTACGATTGCAAACCAATCTTTTACTGAAATGGCACTGACACTGATGTCCTTTTACCCCCCGCAGCAGAACCCAGCAGTCCTTCAGCCCCATGTCGACTTTCATTCAGTGCCAGAGAATCCAGCAGCGGTCCGTCATCTTCTCAATCAAAGCCCCCTCGGCCCTCCAAGGCTACCAATCAGCCATTTATCTACCACCACCCCCCTTCAGGGGATCCTAACCTGCAGCTCAAGGAAGGGAAACCTCACATGACCCGAAATGAATTAATCTAATTTGTATTTTCTCTTCTTTTTCCCATAATTCTCCACACTTCTAATCAATCTCTAATCAAATTCCAGAGTTTTCCAGCCTCCGTATAAACCCTGAATAAATCGCTCTCAAATTGATGAGGAAATCCAAAGAAAAAGTTCATCAAATGGCCTCATTCAAAACAGAAATTTGGAGACATTTTCCTATTTCCCCTCCGCAGGTTATCAGGTAGTCAGGGAGTCTGTTGACCATTAATCATGAGAAGGAATGCTATAACTACTGAGATGAGGAAGATTTTCCACATAATTCCCACACTGCCTCAGCAGAATAGGTAAAGATCCCATGGCAGGACTCCACCTGTCATCTTCAAGTCCTTAACATTAAATTCGTTCCTAAACCGTAGAGGAGAATCTCTCGTGACTCAAAAGTCTGAATTCATTCGGGCTTGAAGGAACTCGTCAGCAATCAGACCTTTCAGGAAATGTTTCATCCCAGGAAACCAAAAGAAACAGCACACCTCATCACATCCAGTAAGAGAGGCAGCATGATTAAACAGCAGAATAAAGCTCCTTACCTCTTTCCCAGACAGGTAGTAGGCAGACAGCAGGCCTCCAACGAACCGGATGTTCACCTCAAACACAGACACTTCCGCACTCTGCACCAAAAGAGAGGGAGAAAAAAACAATAAGTGTGACGGAAAAAGTCAGTCGTTTGCTTTCCTGCTATCAGAAAGTAAAGGAATCACAAACAGGTTGCACTGGTGAGGTTCACAGAGCCACTGGCATGGCTGCTGCTTCTGAAGCGGCTTAAGCGCAACCATAAATCACAGGTTTGTTGATTTTTTAAAGCAGAAGCAAATTAAAACAAGCCCCTCGCCACAAGCAACTGTTACCCTGGAGGCGCTGGATCATTAGTTTCCGAACATCGGTCCCAGAGGCATCCCGACAAATGAGTCGAGCCAGAGGGAACTCTCTTGCGAACATGTAATTCTGGGAAATGTTGTTAGTTGTTTCTGGCAGGAAGGAGTTAGGCCCGTTCAAGAGGAGTGCGAGTGAGATACCAGCCCAGTAAAACTCACTATTTCAGGGCTATGTTCACTCTTGTTATGTTTGGGTGCAGCTTTTTATCCAAAGGGTTGATTGATTGATTTGATTTGCAACTACAAATATTGTCACTTTAAATATGTGTTTACTGACAACTAAAAACACTGATATCTACTTTATGATGTTCAGATGGACACATTAAATACTTCTGCAGTTTTTTTGTATATTGATTGATTGTTGTAGGTGGATTTTGGTGTAATTTTTAGGAATGGGACGAGGAACAAGAGATTAGAATTTTTCGGGGTGATCTAAAAACCGCCAATACTGAAAGAAAAAAATACTGAAGTGATTTTCGTTAATAACTGCTGAACTAATATCGATATCAGTGTGAATCCATCTGCTAAAAGTATGTTTTCAAGGTCAAAGCATCTTAAAACGTTTGTTAGTTAGTGCTTTTCTAGTTCGGTATCATTGGCAGTCATTTTTAACAAGCTTTAAAAATGGAAATTAGTGTATTTCACAGAATAAAAACTACAGATGCACCAAGAAATCTTTAGGCAAACACTCTTCTGGGTCGCCGTCGTTATTGAGTGACAAAGACTCCAATTCAGTTTTTCATTAGCATCGGTTAGATGCTTAAACATGATATAAGAAGCTATATGAAAAGAACATTTTTTCTACGATATTTGAAGACATAACAGTGGTTTCCTGCTGGCTGCAGTGGATCGAGAGAGAGCAAGACTAAAATCTGATATAAAGAAATATGTTAAAATGATGAATGGCCTGTACTTCTATTCCGCTTTGTATAGCTCAAAAAAAGTTCGCCAGGACTGAGCCGAAGGATCCAGTTGGCTGTCCGTCAAGACACTGGACGATCTTCGACCCAAAAAAAGGTTAATTTAATTACTTACTGGTGCCGACTGCAGCCCCATAACCATCAGACGGCATCTGACACTGAAGGGCTTCAAAAAAAAAAAAAAAACGTCTTCAAAGGCCTCGTCTCCTTGAATGCCGCAGAACTCACCGTTTGGACTTTACAAGAGAGCACCAAACATAGACACTAAAAGGTGGAAGAAAGTTTTATTGATTGTATCTTCAGGACTTTTTTGGGAAATGGCGGTACTGTTGACAACAAATATTTTAAAAAATTCAGCACATCTCAGTCGGTCTCTGCGGAAACTGCCGCAGAGCGCTCGTGTGTCTGCACCTCCGCAGACGGAGAAGTATAAACTCAGCTTTAACCCCTTTACACTCCAATCAGTCACTCACCCACTAAGGGTGGTGAGCTACATTGTCGCCACAGATAGTAGCTAGGGTGCCATTCAATCTGATCACCACCACCAGGCAAAGCAGATGAAGTGTCTTGCCCAAGGACACGACGACAGAATCGGATGTAGCGGGGATTCGAACCTACCGGCTTACTGGACTAATCCCTACCTCCCCTAGTTGCTCGGTTTGACCTTTTTGGCCTTTTTCAGAGTTAAGGTACGGGTATAAATCCTCATAGAAACACCTCCAGGCACCTGCTGTCCACACTTACTAGTGGTAAGGGTGCTAGTTGATCAAACAGGAGGCTAGAAAATACCTAAAATGCCAACTTGATCCTTTTGATCATTTTCAGCCGTCACACAGTGCGAGCTCTAGAGAAGGCGGCACAAAGATTTCAGGGAGTCAAACACCCCAACGTCACGAGCATAAGTCGTCGAGAAAACATACGTCACTAATAGTTGACCGATACCCAAGATGGCAACGATAAACTGTCCTTGCTGCCAAAGCTCATATTCAGCATCTTTGTTGTGCCACATTGTTGGTACCGTCCCATTGTACTCTCCTCACTAGTTTTTCGCGCCACTTCCTGGGTGTGTTTTTACTGGTCGGTTTTAGGCCGGATACATTGGTTTTTCCTGACACTGCGTGGATTTGGTCCGTCACGACTCTTTGCGAAGAAAGATTCGTCAACGACAGCCGACAAAACGCAACGTGCCAACCGGGCTTTAAATGAGTAAAAACGCTTTTTTAACAGCGGCTGCTCTGTCTCTCACACAGTGTGACGTTGCCTCTATTTCTAATAAAAATAAGTAATTACTGGTAGACCAGAGGTACCGTTTTCCCTTTTTTTTTAGAAAGCATAAAAAAATTACGTATTGCACTATCGACTGGTTACATACTGGTTTCTTGAGGCATTCTTAACTAGATTTAAGAACATTTCTGCCTGAAGTGGAATATTTAATATATTTTAAAGATTTGTGACAAGAATAAAGTGCCAGGAAAGGGGTAGGCTAGTTGTCTACCTCAGAACCAGCATATAGATAACGCACAAATGATAATTTTAACTAGGAATGGGTGGACCAGTGGGTAAGTTTCTTGTTTTAATCGGCAGATTCATTTTTAAAAACAAAGTTTATAACATGATACAGTTACTATTTTCTGTTAAACAGCACTAATACCTCATCCAACTCTTCAGATACCAAAAACGGCTCAATATGACAGAGATTAAGTAAACCAAATCTACAAAATAACAATGCCCATTTCTCTAGACAGCAATAATGGCGCGTCCCAAAATAACAGTTGTCATAGTCTTTGTCACAGGGGCAGAAAATTGAGTTTTGTTTTAAACAGATCCCTAACTCAGATGAAGATTTTGAGCTTGACTGACGGCTCTCATAAGCCGCTGCTGCTAAACGGAGATACGACAATAGGTCGTCCTGTGGGAAAAACAAATAATGTGGTGGGCCTGTCATGCAATCTGCTGGGATTCCTTAAAATAAGTAACTAACTAAAACTTTAAACTAATTGGAATGTTTGTATGATTGTATTGAAATGATTTTTCTTGTGAAGTGCCTTGAGATGACATCTGTTGTGAATGGGCGTTATATAAATGTACTGAATAATTAAATTTTTCTCCAAGCGTCAACCACTGACAGTTTGTTTAATTTGTTTCGATTATATATATATATATATATATAAAATAAAAAAACACCATCACGCACTCAAGCTACTTTTTAACCCCCTGCTGTCTAACAAAGTTTTTATTTTAATTCATCCAGGGCCAAAATTGAATAAATACTTTAATATTCTTCAATTTTGCCAACTCAGAGTGAATCGTGTGCTGAACTTCAGCAGCTATTACAGCTTTAAACTGTTGGGCAATGGCCCTGTGAGTCAGCATTTGTATGACTATCTTTATCTCCCTCCCTGAAAAAAAAAAAAGGTTGGCAAACTCAACGTCGAGTCTCCTGATGCACGCAGGAATCTGACTAAGCATGGCCGCTTCCAAGCGGAGAACGATTCGAGGGCTTCAGCAAGAGCCAAAGAGTTAATGATCTACAAAAAAAACGTCTTAGAAAATGTCACCAAGCTTATGGTCTTGATCAGAGTCACAAGCAACCAATCATATCTGCATGCTGCTGATACAGTGTAATTTAATCCATAACTAAAGGAGGCTTGTTCAAAATAAAAATATGACGGGTCCAGACTTAAAACAATGCATATATGCATATTTACAGGGCAGGACGGTAATTCAATAACAATATACATCGATCGATACATTTGTTGTGTGATAGGGGGAATAAAGGGTAGATAAAAAGTTCATTATACCCTGTCGGGTAGTTTAATACTACAATCACTATTTTGAAGCAGTTCAAAAGCAGGTAAATATAACAATGATGAACAAAATAACACTTAGCCATCAGTGAGTAGCGGGTTAGCTTTAGCAGCTAAACTGAATTAGAATCAGCTGTTTTGACAGTTTTTTTTAAACGTAAAAACTAAACCAAATGTGTGAGCGATTAATATAATAAAGTGTAATAAAACGTTTAAAAGACATAAAAAATCATCAAGATAAGCTTTCAAATTAAAATACTACTAATTAAAAAACGTAATCAATAACATAATGGTTATTAGCATTAGTGTTTTCTTTATGTTCGTCAGTATTTACTGATGTCATTCGGGTCTCTTAACTTGATTTGTTTCTTACATACTTTCAGTTAAGGTAAAAAAAAAAGGTGTTTGAATAAAGGGATGAATTGAACTTTTTATTAAAATTAGTTCATTAAAGAATAGCATACATTTTCAACATTTCTAATAGTTATACAATAGGGATGTAAGAAAATATCGGTACACAGATATATCGCAATATTTAATGTAACAATATTGTATTGATATTCAAAAGGAAAGTATCGATTTTTTTTTCTTTAAATTTTTTAGAATTTTAATGAAACCATTAATGATGACAGTGATTTTTGTAGTAAAATTAAAAGTATGACTGGTAGTTGGTGGCTGTTTTCACCTTCTTGGTTCCAGTGGATCAACTAGATCTAGTAATAAAACCTGATGTGATAGAGTATGAAACAGGTTGGAGTGTTTAGAATGCTGTGACAGTTTTTTCAGTTAAATTAAGTTTTAAAAATCACAATATATTGTCTTACTCATAGCATCGGAATATATATCGTATGGCAATACATATCGTATCACCAGATTTTTACCACATCCCTAATCATTTCACAGCATATATAATCTATATAACTGACTTTGACTATAACTGAATTGACATTTTTTAAATAGTATTTAATTTAAATTAATTTTTATATTATTGTAAATAAAGTGCCTCGAGGGGATATTTCTTGTGAATTGGCGCTATATTAATGAGCCGAAATAGCTTGAATAAACGCTAACAGAGAAGGAAGGCGCTCAAATCATCTCTTCCATCGATCATATGCCCTACTCCAGCGTCTTTCCGCCTGGTTTTCTAACCATACGGCAAGATAGAGCTTTGAAGAGGAGCGGCAAAAGCTAATGAGGTGGATTAGCAGGGCTTGCCAACAACTGATGATGTCATCCAGGACAGAAATATAATCTATGCTGCCTGGATATTGAGCTTTTAGCATGTCACAAAGACTCTTTGAAGATACTTCCATGAGTTACGACAATATTTTATTTCCCTCCAGGATGGTTAAAGTCTTTTTTAAATTGAATTTTGCATAAATACATGTGTTTTTATAGTATCTAGAAGTGTAGTCATGGCCTAACAACATTGTCATATCCTGGTTGTCATTCATAATCCGTCCTATCCTTCAGGAACTAGTAGCAAGCTTGAGCCGTCCCAGTAGAAATCCTCTAAATTGTCTCCACAAACTGTGGCGTAAGCCACGCTTCTTATTTCCTGCAGCGGTAGGAAAACTCTGAGGAGTTTACGCCAGGAAACAATTGGCTCTCTGCTGATATAATCCAGTTTGACTGACAGGCCAACAACTGCCACACACTGGAATCAGGAAGGATTATGCAAAAACCCGGCGACGGCAGAAAAAAAAAAAAAAAGATGTGGCTTCATTTTTACAAGCACATGAACAACAACAACAACAACTCGCATTTTGTATTCGGATCATGAACACTTTTGCTTTATATACAAAGAAATTCTGATTAGCAACCAGTTGTGACTGTTGCAGCCGATTTCTCTGTTTTATTCACCTGATTTAGACAAATCTGGATACGACACTGATCCGCAGTCGGGGCTACAACTAAAGCAAAGCTAAATTGCTTTTTCTGCCTCTCCTTAATGAGAGGCTCTTAATCATAATGAGGATGGCTCGAGAATAAAGGAAAACATCAAAGGAGAAGAGGGCAAATTGTCTGCGCTGTACTGACGTCCATATCTTCAGGAACACAGGCCACTGAGCTAATTAGTTAACACAGAATAATATATATATATATATATATATATATATATATATATATATATATATATATATATATATATATATATATATATATATATATATATATATAAATAAATAAATAAATAAATAAATAAATAAATAAAAAACAGTCCTAATTTCCCCTACTGAACCTTTAACTAACTCAATTTTCAGACCCGCAAAGAAACCCCCGATTCCATGCTGGAGGCGTTAACTTTTAAGGCCCCTAAAGTGACTATTACAAACAGATTTGATTAGTAGGTGGATCCATTAACACTCACTGGTTCTTGATTTTATTAATAATATGGAGAAATGAAGGAGTAATGAATTAATGGGTTTGTTTTTTTAACCGGAAGCTTTCATAGCTTAAGTCTTAATTAGTAGCTGAATTTCTAAAGATCTACATAATATTTTATTACTCAAGGAAAAGGTATTTAGCTCTGTTTTCTGTTTATATTCATCATTATAACATTATATGGTAGAATAAATAAAAGGGGTGTAAGGGTACACGAAAACCTTGGTTTGGTCTGTATTTGGGGTTTTAAAAGGTACACGTTAATCAAGAAAATTAAATACAAATGTACATTTGACTTTTTTAAATGTCTTTTTACTTTGATTAGCATTAAACCAGGAACCTTTTTTCCTGAGTTCCTATTTCAATTCCTGACATTAGTTTGACTGAAAATTTGTTTGGATTTAAAAAAATTAAATAGTACAAGCTGACATAGCCAGAGTAGAAAGCAATATAAGATCTTAAAAAACAGTCAGTGTTAATGTTTAGAGATATTTAAATAATACTTTGCCCAAAGTTGAGAATAAAACACGCTTAAATACCTTTAATTTTTCAAAATTGTGCTGTGGAACGTTGCACCGCGCTCTGAGTTTGGCACATAAACATTCTGCATGTGTTCAGGTACAAAACAGCTGGATTAGTTCGGTACACGTGCACACCAAACCGAGAAAGGGACCGGTCCGTGGGAGAATACTGCCGAACAGAACAGAGCTGAGAGGACGGGGACATTCTGAGCTAAGGGTGGGTTGCACCGACGAGGACTGACTGCTGGCGGCGCTCCACACAGCTGTTGCTAACTGACTAGCTCAGAGCTGGTCTCCCTCCTTCAAGACCGATTCCCCAGACACCAGAGCCACCCTTCCCCTGGAGATCTAAGAATCGTGCAAGTAAGGTTGTGTCTGAGCAGAGATAAACTAGCTAAAGATAAACAAATTCCGGTTTGCTTTAATTGTCTATTTCACTGTGTTTTTGTTGCATTTGCAAGTATTCATTTCTTCAATTGTTTGGGTATAAACAGGGTCTTCAAAGGTTTCTGACTGATATAAGAATCGTTTTAAATCATGCAACATGAGTTACTCCATCTGACTGGAGTTTTCCTTTGTTCTTTGGTGCTAAGCTAAACATAGTGGCTTTAAACTGTGCTACATAAATTAGCTCCGCACGCTGAATCAGTTTGGTGTGGCCCGACTATTTGGCTATTATAATATTTCCTGGATCCCAGGATGGTGCCCCAAACTTGGCAATTTTGGATATCTCTTTTACAATATGTAATAGCATTTTCGCTCCTTTATTTTTTGCCAGCTGTTCTTATTTTGTAGTGAGAACCACTACAAAATGAAGAATCCGAGAGAATTCACTGATATCCGTGAGTAAGGAAAGCTATATAGTAGCTTTTGACATAGGGTGTCACAAAGAAGAAACGGCTCGCTAAAACACCGATGTCCTCTATAGAAAATCACTCAACGTTCTGTCGAACCGCAGCACTTTATATTTTTGAAAGCTGGAAATGTGAAATTCTTTGACTATTAACTAGTTCAAACCTTTTTTTTGTTTTTTTTTTCACTCAAACAAGCATAACTTACCACACTGAAGTCCAGGTTCTTGTCCACCCAATCTGTGGCGGCATCAAACTCTTCGAACATTTCCATGATATAGAGCGTGTCCAGAGCATCCACTATTGTTGCGCCTTTTATACTCCCTAAAAGAAACAAAAAAGCAAAAAATAAATGTAAATTTAACTTGTTCACAGGTTCTCGTATATAATGAAAGCTTCATCTTAGTCCAGATGTTGGCCTCAAACTCCCAACAAAGTACTTAAAAAGGAGTTAAAGGTGAGCAGTACAGATGATCCGATGAAATGAAAGGAGTTCGGTTCATCTGCAGATCATTTCAGCTCACTCATTACCCAAAACCACCAGCTAGTCCAACATGGAGGTCTGGGTCTGCGCTTTTAGTCCTGAACACCAAACCCAACATGTAGAAAACCATGTGACCACTTAAAGGTGATGGGGAGATGAATGAAGTAAGAAGAAGAATAACAGGACAATAACAGCGAGGAGGCCAACAGAGAGAGAAGCAGGGAGCAAAGGAAGAAAGAGACAAACACTGAGATAATGACAGTATAGGAGGAAAAAGTTCAGCAGAGAGTAGGTTACTCCAGATGAAAGCTGGAAGGATGCTGCTTCTCCACATCGTGGATTTCTTCCTTAATAATCCTTCGTCTTAGCGAAGGGCATTTCTTTACACACAATGCTGAATCATCATCTTGCTGCACAAAGCAACTATTTACCATTATAAACGGCAACGCTCCGATTAAAATAACAGCAGGATTTCAACAGATTTTCAGGAAGGAAGGAAGGACAATAAGGGGACACAAGAAGGAATGAACTGAAGGATGGATAGAACACAAAAGGAAAGATGAAATCAAGTGTGGAAGGAAGGGAGAAGGAAACAACACAGGGAAGGAATCGAGTCACTAAGGGATGAAGAGAGGAACGACACAAGGAAGGAAGGACATGGAAAGAAGGATAGAAGAAAAGGCAGCGGGAAACAGGGAGGTGCAAAGGGAAAGGGAGCAAACAACAAGGCAATGTGGCAAAGGAAGGAAGGACAAAATGAAGGAAGGAAGAGAAAGAAGAAAGGAAACAGGGAAGGAAACAAGGAAACAAAGGAAGGAAGCAACCAGGGAAGGAAACGGAGAAGGGAACAAGGAAAGAAAGCAAGGAAGCTAGAGAGGAAGCAAGTAAGGAAGAAAACAAGGAAATGAGGAAACAAGGAAGAAAACAAACAAATAAACAAGGGAGGAAGGAAGAAAACAAGGAAGGAACCAAGGAAGGGAAAAAGGAAGCAAAGAAGGGAGCAAGCAAACATGGAAGGAAGGAAGGAAGGAAACAAGAAAACAAAGCAGCAAGCAAGGAATGAGGGAAGCAAAAGAGGAAGCAAGGAAGGAAGGAAACAGGGAAGGAAACAAGAAAGGAAACAAAACAAGAAAGGAAGGAAACTAGAGAGGAAGGAAACGAAGAAGCAAAGGAGCATGGAAGGAAACAAGAAAGGAAGGAATGAAACAAGAATGGATACAAGGATAGAAACAAGAAAGGAAACAAGGAAGGAATGAAGGAAGAAAGCAAGGAAGCTCGAGACGAAGCAAGGAAGGCAGGAAACGAGGAACCAAGGAAGGAAGGAATCAAGGTAGGAAGGAAGCAAACAAGGAAACAAGGGAGGAAGGAAGTAAACAATGAAACAAGGAACCAAGCAAGGCAGGAAGGAAACAAGGAAGGAAACAAAGAAGCAAGCAAGCAAGGAAGAAAGGAAACCAGAAAGAAAACAGGGAAGGAAACAAGGAAGCAAGGAAGCAAGCAAGGAAGGAAGAAAACAAGGAAGCTAGAGAGGAAGCATGGAAGGAAGGAAGCAAGCAAAGGAGGAAGGAAGCAAGCAAGCAAGCAAAGAAGAAAGGAATTAAGAAAGAAAACAGGGAAGGAAACAAGGAAGAAAGTAAGGAAGGAAGGAAGCAAGGACGTTTTCAATCTGTGTCTATAGGCTAGTGTGATAAGAGATATTTTAGCACCAAGCTACTCGTTGCCGATCTGTATAAGAGCCTAAATACAAAGAATAAACTGAATAAAGGACACAGATCAGGACATACAGAAAGAGGCAGCTGATAACAGAATTAAAATATTCAATAAAGAAATTATGCTTTTCTTCCACCCCAGATGACATAAATGAGATTTAATTGAAAGTGTAATTCCTTGTGAAGCTTTATCCATCGGAGGGGGTGGGGGGGTACAGAGACACTCAGAATACTGATGAAGAGATGCTGTTTAACGAGGAAAATGAATCTGAATTTCTACATTTGCGGCCCTGTTGTCATACAGACTGTTTCTCTAATGCTAAAGCAGCTTTCATCTTAATGGCCTGTCTGCAGGAGAAAAAAGCAAAGGAGGCTGCCACTCGCATATCTGCATTAAATATCCCTTTGAATGTATAAACGCTCGAAAAGATTTTAGCGTTTTATTAAAGCGAAAGCTTTTCTTACTGGCATTAAAAGGCAAAAATTATCTGAAGTTTCTCAACATAAATTAAAACATAAAAAAAAGGTAAAACAATGGTGTCAATCACATCCGCCGCTTTGATCTGTCGTCTTTGAACGCAAACTAAACTGTCAGGTCTGTTTGACGGTTTTAATTGCTTCACAGTGGGAATGCATCTCCTCACCACAGCTATGGCGTCATTTCCCTTCTATACGCCAAATTAAAGAACTGTTGGGTAAAATAACAGCCTATCTGCAGCTCGTTCAAAGAACTGACCATATTTTAATGGGTCCTGGCAGCTGAATGGTGATCTGTGACTTTAGCGAGGAGAGGGAAGGATTCGTGATCTCTGCTGTGGGCCATTAGCTTGTTAGTGAGCGAGAATTTAACTGTACACTAATGTTTTTGCAGAAAATCATCAAAGAGCGTGTCTCCCTACGGCAACAAACAAGATGTTTAGGATTTTCTTTACGGATTTCCCTTTTAAATAATTACTTTCATGCTTTTAGCTCCTATTAAATTCCACAAACTCTAATGTTACTACTCTCTATAACTTTACCGTATGACTCTTTTAAGATGAGAAGATGTTTTAAGGTATAAACAATCAACACACTACACTCAATTGCAGAACTAATCATATTTCTGTTTTTTGTCATGTTACAACCACAAATGTTGGATTATTATGTGATCGACCAACATAATCGTAGCACATAATCGAAGTGGAAGCAAGAGTTGATATTGATAAAATGTTTATAAAGTGTAGCTTGCATTTAGTTTCATCCTCCTTGAGGGGGAGAAGCAGCTTTCATTTTCTACGCTCTTCTTATCTGGAACAAACTCAGACGACTGCAAAGCTGCTGAAACACTGAGCTCCTTTAAATCAAGGCTAAAAACCCACCTGTTTAGAGCTGCCTTTGATTAACCAAAATAATACCTGAAATGTCATAACTGTAGTATGTTTTAATGTTCTTTATGTCTCTTATGTTGTTTTCTCTTATTATTGTTTTTTTGTTTCCTTACATGGCTCATCTGTGCTCGGCCCAATGTCCTTGTTCACTGTTGCTGTTAAGTGTGTGTATGTGCATAGGAGATGGGTTGGGAGGAGGGGGCATAAGTGTCATGTTTTGTTGTTTTTTTTTTGGGGGGGGGGGGGGTTATGTGGTTACATTTTGACATGCTATTTTGTTTCAAAAGTGCTTTATAAATAAAGTTTGATTTGAATTGTTTGCTGGCTGCTTTTGTTTTTTCCCCTAATCCCCCAAACCATCTTGAATTGCCATGTTGCTGAAAGTGTGCTATGGAAATGTGGCTCGCATAGCCTGCTCCTAACCACCAAATGGTCTTAGAAGTCAATTTGCATGTGAACAAGGATAAATCCAGCCATTCTGGGAGAACTTCAGTGACCCAACAGATCAATAGTTTAAAGCAGTTCGTTTGCAAAATGTAGGGCAGCCCATCTAGTTTGACACGCCTCGGTAAGAAGAGAATTAAAAGCTGCGATTAAAACACGAATGGTAACTCTGGAGGAGCTGCAAAGACCCACAGCTCAGGTGGAGTAATCTGTTATTTTTGTCTTGCACTCCTCAACCCATACCTGATGAGATTTCCAACCAGCGTAAGTGACACCAAGGGATGAAACACAAATTAATCGGAATAAATCGCATTTTACCATTATTGACTTTCTTTTTTTTCATCTTGGACAGAAATAATTTTAAGTTAATACAATGCAGTCATTTAGATAATGTTGTATTCTTATTTTTTTTATAAATAAAATCGTCCTCCTCTACTGCAATGTTTAGCTTGGTGCCACGAACAATTAGTTAAGTAATCGACTAGTCACCAATTATTTTTGCCGATTAGCCGACTAATCGGATAATGCGTATGTATGTAGCTAATCGCACCAGCATGCAGCTGCTTTAACATAACCGTAATTAGCTTGCAGTTTGAAGTGTTTTCTCCAGGTGTTATGTGCCACCCAAAAATAAAGTTAATGAAAAGCTGATAGTTTATTCAGCGACTTTCAATGACCTTTGCAACTTGTAGAAAACACTGAAAATGAGGTGCTGGACTTACGAAAACATAAATAAATACAAATGTAGTTTTTGTTTGACAAAACAGAAACAATAAAATGAAATAAAAATAAATGCAAATTCTACTAAATCAAATAAGCTAGGCACCTGAAACCAAAAGTAAATTAACCACAAGTATATAGAGACTCAAATACCACATTTTGTGTTCAGTGAGTTATAAAATAAAACTTAAGCGTTTTATAACGTTACAGCAAACACATATGTAGAGAAGGGTAGTGAATTCGCCATCACTACTATTAAAGGCAGGGTATACGATTGTGGGAGTGCTCCTTGCTTCATGCGTTATTGAAAAATAAAAAGTCCCACCCCTTGCTTCATGCTCTCCCACTAAGCCACGCCTCAATACCACAGCCAGCATGGTCTCGTTGGGTCTCCGCCACTTCACTTCACACTTCACTCCGCCATTTAAACCAAAGTCACAAAATATAACGTGATCTTACCTGTCCAGGAGAAAATCAGCAACCAACGCATCCGTTAGCGAGCCCTTAGCTTCCTTGAGTTGACGCCACCATGTAAATGCATCAGCTCCGATGCAGATTCGGCTTTAAGCACGCTCTTCGTCGGCTTTCTGCTTTCTCGTCGCCATTTCCACAACAGCTTTGCGTTTTCGGTTCATTTTAGCGCGAGCTCAAAAAAAAAGTGTTTTAAAATGAAATCGTATACCCTGCCTTTGATGTTAAAAGTACAAGTAAGTAGCTCACTGTTAATCAACAAAGATTCAAAAACTAAATGGAAACGTCAATTAATCATGACTAATCAAGTAATCTTAGCTTAGTTGTGCGTTTCTTTAGCGCATCTGATCAATAAGACGTAGTTTAATAGTAACTACAGCTTGTTCAGTTGGCAGTCTTCCTATTTAAGCAGATCTCCTGACTAATGTGTTACTTTTCTACAAGTTCTCTGAAGCCGACACCAGTTTTCAGCTGAAAATTGCTGAGCTTATGGCGTTCACAAAGACACATACGGAGGAAGGTGCTCTGGTCAAATGCGCACAAAATTTAACACACCACAGGGGTGGCAGCATCATGCTGTGGGGATGCTTCTTTTAGCAGGAAGAGGGAAGCTGGTCGGAGTTGATGAGGAAGATGGAGAGAGTTAAATGGAGGACAAACCTGTTAGAGGCTGGGTTTGGCTAGCCTCAAATGTGTATTGCGATATAATCTAAAGCGTGTGCGGTAACGATATCTATTGCGATATATTCTTTTCTCGTCTTTATATATGTAAAATAACAGTTTATGAACATTCTGGCTTTCCAGAAAGATTGCAGCAGATCAACTCCAAAAAAGTTTAGAATAAAGAACATGTATTGAGCAAATTCCTTTAAAAATATTCAACTCTTTTTTTCAAAAAAATACAACACAAAAATTCTCAGCATAAAGATGAAGATATTTTAAATAAATTAAAAGCTAAATGTTCAAAATTGTCTGCTTTCCTGGTTAATTATTTATATTTTAATACCGCGCAAACATAAACCTGCACATAATCGAATTGAAAATGCTTCAACTTCAACAAGTTTCTTTTTCCGTTAATTGGAAAACGACACATTTTAAACTTGCAATATGTACTGTAAAAACGAACACTGAATATCAGTATTTATCGCCCTTGATGACATCATCAAAATGCGCAATCACGGTAGGCCGGTATGGTGATAATCTCTACTGTTGGCTAAATTTATATAATTTCTACCTTGTACCTTTTATATCGCCCACCACTAGGCAGATGCTCACTTTCTAACAGGATAACCACCTAGAGATACACTAAATCAAAGCATATTCATTTGTTAAAATGGCCTAGTCAAAGTCCTGACGCAATCCAATTGTAAGCATCTGAGACAAGACCTGAAAAATTGATGTTTTTTGGATGCACTACATCTAACCCGACTGAAAATTTCCCTTCTCTACTTTGTGTTCACCAGCTACATAAAATCCCCCTAAAAAAGTTTGAAGTTTGAGTTTTTTTTAACATGACAACAAGTGTGCAGTTCAAGCGGTATGAGTAATTCTTAGACTTTGTCTGTGCTTCTCTGCTCTGTAAAAAAGGCAGGCGAGCCGAGCCGAGCCGGCTTCCTACCCCGGCTGAAGCCATCGACTGAAACAGGAAAACAGTCACAGAAGAAATTGACAGAGATGAAAAATGGGGAAGCCAGCGTCTTCAGAAGACAAGAATCATTACGGCTCAGATTGCGGAGAGGGGAGGCAGAAAAATGAGAGACAAGAGGTTCAAAAGTCATTAACCAACATTATTCTTCTTTTCCTGCTAAACACAATCCATCCAGTCATTCCTCTTCCAGCACCCACTTCTCTTCTAATGACAGAGCTATCAATATTTGATCCTTTCATGGAATAATCCCCAACGTTAAACTCAATAATTAAATGTATCATTAAGACGCTGCGTCACTTTGGTAAAACCCAAAGTTCAAATGTATGTCTAACATTTAAAACTGAACTCTAGAACTGATACCTAAATGTATAGAAAAAATGATTTTAATAAACGATTGTATTTGAATGTTTTGAATCCAATTAGTCACATAATTAAAAAAATTGCATTCTAAATGAATAAAGTCAAATAGCACAGATTCTCACCTGAAGTTTCTGTATAAAAACTTCTATAATGTTTTTCAGTTCATTAGAATAAATCTTTGTACAGGAAACGTTGAGATGTTTATCTCTGAATTTATTAAGGTTTGAGAATGCAGCTGCATTTTTTCCTAAGCGATATTAATACTAAAAGTAATTTTTCTTTAAGCGAACAAAAAAAAAAGTTTTTACAACGTGTACATGTTCATTTATTCTTCAGCAATAACACAAACTGATAGTTACACATCCTAATGAGTCTCAAAGGGGTTCCCTTAATTATTTGACCAAAAGTATAGTCATTTAAAATATACTAATTTAATTACAGGCTTTAATTGTTTAGACACTGCGTCACTTTGGTCAAACTTAAGAGTTCAGATGTCTAACATCTAAGAATCAGCAGAAGAACTGAGGAAGTCCCATGGACCAAGGATGGATGGATTTCTACTTTTTTGGGGGTGATAGTACACCTCCTCTCTGTTTTGCACTTCCTCCAGTGCTCCTCTGTCATGTGGGGTACCACAGGGCTTCATTCTTGGTCTCCTCCTTTTCCCACTTCCTCCCTGATGGCATCTCCACACACAAAAAAACCCACACGTGAAACCAAAACTTATTTATAAGTTTTCATTCAGCCACACTAAATACATCTTGTCACATACATGCCGTTGTGTCCTTGGGCAAGACACTTCACCTACCCGCCTACTGGTGTTGGCCAGAGGGACCGATGGCGCGATATGGCAGCCTCGCTTCTGTCAGTCTGCCCCAGGGCAGCTGTGGCTATAATCATAGCTTGCTTTCACCAGTGTGTGAGAGTGAATGAATAATGGAGTTGTTGTTGTAAAGCGCTTTGAGGGTCTCGAAAAGCGCTATATAAATGCAAGCCATTATTATTATTATTATTATCTTGTTCGTGCACGGTGATAAATCTGAATAAGGTTTTTATTAGGATTTTAAATTTAACTGTCATGACATGCTAACAGCTAACAGTTACTCCCTCAGTAACCAACAGTTCTTGGCTAGCGAGGCTAATCCACCTCATTTGCTTTTGCCGCTCTTTGTGTGGTTAGAAAGCCAGGCAGAGAGACATTGGAGTAAAAGATGTGATCCTCGGCCATTTTGATGCATGGAAGAGGTAGTTTGAACTTCCTCCTCCGGTCTCTGCTCTAGAAATAATTAATGTAGCGCTCTTTATGACCGTGTCACTCAGTTTTCCCTCAAAAGGGCTCAATTCAATCCAAAACCTTCGTTTTATCCTCCCTCCAGGGCATGCCAGCCCATTTTACAACAGATTCAAAAACTCCTAAGGGTTTAGCCCCGCCTTATATCTCTGATCAGATCGGTCTTTCTCAATCATGGCACCCAGACTCCATCTTTTTCTGGGTCTACATTTAATCATTGACCTAGACTAATTTAAATCAAACCGTAAGAGCTTTTTATTCAGGAACGCTTTTAATATATAGTAGCACTTTAACATTTCTTACATATTTCTAACTTATTTTGCTCTTTTTCTGTTTTGTTATTTATTGATTCTTGTTCAAATGACTTTGGCTGTCTGGTTGAGTGTTTTGTAAATGGTCACATAAATCAAATGAATGAATAGCACCAACACCTTTCAGATGTCTTTCACTGGCCCGCATGAAAACTGGAAATCATAAACGCACACAAAGTGTTCATTCTGTGCAAAAAATAATTTTCTTTTGACAAAAAAGGGGCTTTTATTTTGTGATGGACCCTCCTACACAGACAGGGATCACGAAGGTTTCTGTACAGCTTAGAGTTTTAAAACGATTTGGAGCTAATTTTTTACAAAAGTTACGGATGTGTGCTAGAACAGAGTCAGACCTATTCTCAGGAATTTTAATTAAAAACAGACTTTGCTCAATTTTAACGACTAATTTTGTATAAGATATATTGGGTCTTTTGATTTTATTTCAACATAATAAAGTCATACTTTTGTCTTTAATAATTCTGGTCAGTTTGCAGATTTTTGTGAATTTTTTTAATCATTGTTTTGTTTTTTGTTTACATCTTTAAAACTAAATAGAAAGTTCATAATGCATTTTGTGATCACACCCTTGCAAATAAAAACTTTAACAAAATCAACATTGCTCTCTATTTTTGGCACCAAAAATATCTATTTCTGTTTTTTTTCCTGAGAAAAAAAAATAGTAATGATAAAAAGTATTTGAAGGGCTAAAAGCTAAAAGCTAAAAGCTCCCAAAATGAATAAAATTAAATGAAAAAAAAATATGGATGCATAAAATTTCTACGGCAATCTTTAGAAGAGCCTCCTTGTGTCCAAAGGACGCAGGTGGAGCTGAAACTGAAGTGACACTTAAGGTTTAAGTCAGAGCGAGATGCCATTTAAAATTTACAAACTATTATCAAATACATAATTAGAAAATAAAAATGGGTCCAGTCGATGCTCCGGTTCTGGAAAAACAGTCGCAGGAGTTTGTATGACCCCCTTCAGTGGGAAACAGCTGCCCACTCCTGGCCTACAGTAAGACATAACCTGTATAAATGTAAATAATCCTTGATGAAGCAGTTCTGCAGGTCCTGGCTGGAAATTGTGTTGAGATTGAAAGATTACTTTTTATATTTTATCCTACAGATCTTTGATAAGATGATCAACTATTCATGTCTGCCTCAGCCCTCTTTATTTCCATAGTCCGTGCAGTGCTCTCATACACGTCTCAGATATTTGGCTGCGGCCAAACAGAATACAAATTAAAGCAAGTGGAGGGCAAAACTGATTATAAACACAAATAGATGTGCTCTGATCAGCACCTTGTAGATCTTGTTGGACGTTCTGCTACACATCTTGTTTTCCTTCTGCCTAAGTGAAGAGAAACCGCCCGATATTGCTCCATCTTGCCAATAAAAATAGCCAGGGAAAACAATGTTCACTGTCAAAAAACCGAATGCAAGTTGAGCTGACGGAGGCTAGAAAAACTCCCTCGACTTCATGAAATACCCCGTCACCCAGGCAGACGACGGGAAACGTACGAGGCTGCGAAACTCAACCTCTCGCCAGCTTTCCAGGGGAAGTTAAATAGATGTGGGGAAGAGGCACTGACTCAGCAGACTCCCCAGGAAGAACAAAAAAACGGCAGCCTCAGCCGTCAGAAGACAGGAAGAGAGGCTGGTATTAAAAAACAGAATAATGAAATCCTCTCCTCAGCTCACTGCCTTTCTAACCTAAGAAACACCAAACGGTCTAAATTTGTCCCTTTATCCAAATGTTATTAAATGCAAACTAGAAGTTTAATCCCTAATCCTACAATTTTGATCCAGATCTCAACACATAGTGATTATATACACATATACACATACAGTGATCTCATTTAGCCCCAACACTCAGCCCACCCTGGCTTTATTTTTTTATTATTTCAGGAGGTCAAAAAGGGTCGGGGAGGAAAAGCGATGGCTAAGGCTTTGGCTAATCGCGTTACTGTGGGGAGGAAACACGCACACACACATCCCAGAGCCTGTTAACCTTTGGCTGCCACATATTCAAGCGTCAACTGTTTTTTGTCAAGGTTACAGTGAAAGGCATTACCCCTGGCTTCTTTTTTTTTGGTTCTGCGTGCTAAAAAAAAAAAAAAAAAAGTCATGCTGACAAAGATGGGAGGGATTTAACATGAAGCTGGAGTAAGACGAGGTGAAAGCAAGAAGCTGATTCCAGCCCAAAATCTGCACTTCTAAAGCCTCACCTTTTTTTTTTTCTTTTTTAAACATATAGCCACATTACAACAAACTTCAATTATTTTTTTTAGGATTTTATACGAAAGACTAACACAAAAGTGATAAATGACGTTTCCATTTAGTTCTAGTCTCCCACAGTTTATACTGTTTACTAGGGGTATAATGGTACATGTATACGAATCCAGCTGTTTTCTTCCTGAACACATGCAGAATGTTTATGTGGGGAACTAGGAGCTCAGTGCAGAGTTTCCACAGGGCAACTTTAACAAGTGACACCAGAACAAAACAGAAAGGGCTCCCAGCAATCACTAAACTCTGCTATTTAGGAACATTAATGGTTTCTCATGCAGCTACAGTAGAAAAGGAATGATGGACCGAACCAGAACTTTGTCAGCAAACGCATCTTTAAACAGCAATAAGGTCCATAACACGCTCTGCACTGAACTGAATGACTCACCTGAAACAATTTGGATGAAGCAATTTCAAGCTGGATGCTAGAGAAAAACCAGATGACATCCACATGGCTACCAGCAGAATCCAATCACCCCAAACTACTTATTTCAGATAAAAACTTCCCCAGACCAGTCACCAACGCTGCGCTCCGCCACACATTTGCTGCGACCGGGAGGGTATGAAGGAAATTTCTTTAGCGGTTCGTCCGTAAAGCGGGACTTTAGCTCGGGGAGGGCGCCCCAAGACAGCGGGTGAAAAGTGGAAGTGTCCGGGGAAAAGAGGGCGTCGCCGCTAGCGTGATACACGACAACACAGACGCTGCCTTCGCAACTAAAGTGCTAAATATTTTTTGGTAGTTTGTAAAGTTTGCGTTGCATGACTGAAACACTAGCTGCAGCCATAAGGTTTTCGCCGGTCCGTCCCCTAAAGGTGTCCGGGTTGGACTTTTGTTTTTGTCATTTTAATTATTTTTGAAAAATAATCAATTTGGCCCGTTTCACATTGCAATTAATTGATTTAATAGAGAATCAGCACACTACTAGTACTTAGCTCTTTCAAATGCAAGGAAAGCCAAATTTCTTAGCATTTTGGAATATTTCCTGTTTTCAGAAGTTTTATGATCATAACTCCTAATACATTTACGATAATTGCTAATAATTTCCTAAGAGTATTGGATATTTTTCTGGACAAAGCCGTATTGCTGGAGAGAAAGAAACGGTCATTGCCATCACTGCATCTCCAGGCTGAACGACGTAGAAAACCAAACAACGAGTGAAAGACAACAAGTAATGAAGAAGCGAGCGCAGGGAGGGAACTGGAAATGAAAGTAGAGGAAGATTCAGGAAGATGAGGAGCCTGGAGCGGTAGAGGTTCCAGCTTATGAAGAGGACAGCAATAAATGTCTGACGGTAAAGTATCCGATGATGATGTAGGATGCTTGGTTGCACAGGGCTTTATTTAGGGGTATGAGATGGATAAATGTATGCATGAAGGTGTTGCTGAACTGGAGAGCTCCTTCCTTCTCCGCTGCATAGAGGAGCACAATAGATCCTTCCTCCCAGCAGATGTAATACATTTTAAATCATCACTACTTCCTGCTGTTAGTCGCACTATTTTTCTCCAGTTTTATTTGAACTTTTTTTTGTAAATTAGTCTCTTGTTTTTTTTAATGCACAAGTGGCGCAAGCTGCAGTGTTGTTGCAGGCCCTGGGAGGTGGAAATAAAACCAAGATGGCACGCACTGTTGTTTAAGGTGCGGTAAGTGTGATTAATTAAAGCGGTCGAGGGGTTTAAAGTTTCACAACAAGGACCCAGGAGAAAAGTTTTAGCATCGCGGGGATTTAAAACGCGAGCAGGAGCGTTTATTCGTGTCACGACGGCGCTCCCCTTATCCGAGTCCCATCCACAGCTGTGCTGAGGGAGATTTACATCACTTCAGACACAACCAAACACAACTCCCTCCGCCATATTATGCCGACGAACACACGCGCACACACACACAAAACACAGCAGAAAAACCCGAGGGAAGGCCACAGCAGAATTACTCCATCCATTTCAATTACAAAGATTGAATATCTGATTCGCAGGCACACTGAATGCTGCGTGGGAGCCGAGGCTGCAGCCCAGGACTCAATGTCAAATTATATAACCAACTAAATGACTTGTCGGAATAGAAAAACACCAAAAACATCAGTCCTCTTGACTGGTAGATAATATTATTTTTAGCCTTGCTAGCGACAGCGCAGGGCTCCGAGGCCGTCGGCGAGCAGGAAACAGAATCAAATGTTGGATGACATAATGAAAGTAATGTGGCCGAGAAGCACATGCAGCCAACTGGTTTACACACCTCATTGACAGCCCTGCAAGTCACCGATGCCTCCACATAATCAACTCTGCCATCGAAGTGAAGGTGTGCTGCCAACATGAATGTTTGCTTCTCGCCCCGGAAATCTGATTATGCTGCTCATCAGGAATTACACTCATCTTGTTCGAAATGTCCAAATTCAAACATCTCCAGGCTCAAATGTGCTTAATCCTTTACAGTTTTTAAAGTACGAAGACAAAAGTTCACTTTAAGTTTATTGCAGATGATTCTACTGAGCTCTGACCCTAAATATGGAACCTTTGAAGACCAAAGACTGGCTGGACACATGGACAGTAAAACCTTGTGGGACAGAAGCACAAACATTTAGATGGAACAATGAGAAGTTGGATGCACAGATGAATAGATTTCGAAAATTATTGGTTGGACAAAAGAATATCTAGTTAATGGATGGACCAAAGGACAAGTTAATTGGATAGACAAATGTATATATGGTTGAATAGATAGACCCAAGGACAAATTAATGGATGGCCAAATGAATAAATGGTTGATGGATGGACCAAAAGGACAAATTAATTGGATGGACAAATGTATATATGGTTGAATAGATAGACCCAAGGACATATTAATGGCTGGACAAACGTATATATGGTTGATGGATGGACCCAAGGACATTAATGGATGGACAAATGTATATATGGTTGATGGATAGACCCAAGGACATATTATTGGATGGACAAACGTATATATGGTTGATGGATGGACCCAAGGACATATTAATGGATGGACAAACGTATATATAGTTAATGGATTAATTGATCATTAAGAATTTCATTGATGACATTTTTTTACCGATCAATTAACACATGTTCTGTTGCATAGTGTGAGTTTTGAAGGAATGCAATTCATTTTGCTATGTGGCAGTAATTAAACACTTTACCACATGAGGGCGATGATTGAAAATAAAACCCACAGGCCGACTCAGTTTCTTGCGAGTTTCTGTGTATTTCAAAAGTAGGATTGTCATGAAGAGGTCGCAGCAAAGAGTGTCGTGGGACCACTTTGACTAAAAAAACAAACAAACAAAAGTCTGGGTTCACTGCCAACACCGCGAAGCTGTGTATAAGTACTTGAACGCACTTCCAACCCTGGTTAGAAGCAAAGCATCCAGCTCTTGGTCTCAACCTAGCATCAAGTCAGTGTTGGCATGGAGGAGCCCAGATGCAGAACGTGCAGAGAAACTTAATCACAGATTACTTTCTCAGGGAGGCTCCGCCACCCCTGGATTGCACCCCTACAAACAGTGGAAAATGAATTAAACAAGATTCCAGAGGCTTGCCAGGTTAGCACGGAGGTATGTGCATCACAGCGACGTCTGTCCCTCACAGCAGGTGATCTCGGCGCTGCAAGTCAGACGCGACAGCAGCCTGGTGACCGTCAGTCTGGTCATCAGGCTGCTTTCGCTTCTGACCCCAGCGCATGTTAACATGTTCATCTTTCTCAACAAAAATCAGTAGACTGGTGCTAAAGTTGTATGTAAGTTACGGTTTATTTTGTTTGTCTTCTTTACTCTGTTAATGAGCCTAATGCATTGTTAGGTACGCTGATCTCTCTCGTTCTCTTTCTAGAATGTCTTTTTTGCTAGGTTTTGCCAAATGTAACACAAAACTATCAGACCTATAAATATTATATATATTTTTAAAGTTATTGTTTAACATGGCTTTTTTTTCTTTTTTGGAGAAGAAAAAAATTATGAGCTTCAGTTGTGTTAATGAGTACTGTCTTTTAGCCGTCGGCTCCGCTGCTTATAGCACATATTTTCTTTGTGCAATTACCGTGAATTAAGTCCGTTTAACTGCCACAAGAGGTGTCCCACTTGTAATGAAGATCTCAATGAGGAAACACGCTATTTTTCTATTCTCACTGCAAAAATATCAATGATTAATCAAAAATTGATCGTTAATTCTCCCGATGATTGATGAAGACAATTTAATCGAATGCCCATCCCTAAAATGTATATATGGTTGATGGATGGACCCACGAACAAATTAATGGATGGACAAACGTATATATGGTTGAATAGATGGACCCAAGGACAAAGGAATGGATAAATAAATGTATATATGATTGGTGAATGAACGAAAGTCAAACTCTACATATCTGGATCGACACATAGACGTAGATAAAGTTAAGGATGTCAGAACAATCCACACAAACTGTTGGGTTAGATTTTATCATTGACATCAACTTCAAACAGCATAAAAATGCATATAAACATAAAAGTCTTGAAATGGCTCATTAAAATGGTGCAAACATTCATGTGAAAAATATTTCCTTAAAAGCTCCAACATTTTAGAAGTTTTTTTCGGCATGGCTCACTGTTTAAATCTGTCTTTTACACATAACTAAAACGGAGCAAAATAAAGATTATAGAGATTAAGATTAAGAGATACAGAAGTCATTCCAGTTAGTTTAGGCTTTTTTGTTTTTGTCAAAAAGTGTCGGGCAATCAAGAGTTCAGAGCCATGTCTTTCTCCACCTTTAACCTGAAATAAAACCTGTTCTTCCTGTCCAGAGATCACATTTTCTAAGTCAGGTTTTATCTTCCATCTTTTTTTATTTCTGATTATATTGATTGTTAAACCCAAGTATGAAAGACAAAGTACAAATGGGACAGCTAATAGCCAGCTGGGCAGATTTACTGGTACATTGGATCATAGTTAAATAAGCATCTGTGCTGGATTTGGACCAACAACTTGAATCGGTTTTTGGCAGCGCATCTAAAACTTATTTATCTTTGTCTACATTCTCAAACAAATAACCAGAAACAGAGGCAGTACTCTAAATGATCAAAACGGAATACATTTACATGAAAAAGCACCTAATTCAGCTTTTACTGCTCTTACATCCAAGTGAAAACACTTCCATGTTCTTGATTGTTAACATCATCAAAATTTAAGAAAAAATAGGTGATTTTTAAACCTGAAAAATTAGCTGCAGTGTCACTTCAACAGAGCGAAAATAAAAACCTCACAGTGCCCCGACACGGACACGGAAGAAAGACCTCAGGGAGAAAAACAAAGCGACAAAGAAAAGAAAGCCTCACACAAGCCTTGCAGCATCTTTGGCAAAGCCATCCATTCATCCAGGGGGGCTTTTTTTAAAGCACTGCAGGCAGAGCCAAGCTGATAACCTGCACTGCAAAGCCTCCATGTCTCAGGAGGAGGTGCAGGTCTTTCGCTTCTTCACACCGCCTGCAGCTACAGATCCTTCAGACTGTCCAGGAAAATAACCACAGTTTCAGGTCAATGTCAAAGCACAAACTGAGCGAGCTATACCCAATTCATAAAAAAAAAAAAGAGGAAAGTATTGTGTGGAATATGTGTTGGTGACTCTATTCCAGGTGTCTTGAAATTAACACCCTCCATCAGAGTATTATATTCAGTCGTTTAGATGGACTCTCACTGCAGTAAAAGCTCACACCTGACGACGTATGATGAAGTCCGAGATCCCAACGGTCCCAGAGAGGGTTGGGAGCGTCAAAGTGAAGGATGATGGAGGAAAGTGGGGGGAAATGTAGATGTATCACCACGGTTACCTCAAAAATATTTTAAACTAAAGCAGCTGCATAATTTTTTTCTTTTCTCTCTCTGCCGTCCTGCGGGTGTAGAAGCAGACTGCTAAGGTGTTTTCTTGTATTTTTTTCCTCATCTCAATTCCCTCTTCCCCTTTTAACTTTTTGCCCCTCTCCATCTTTTTTCTTTTTTAATTCCCTTCTTTTATGTCCCCGTTTCCATAGCATGTGAACGAAACCCAAAGCAATTTCTAAAAAAGACTTTGCGGATGGATGGATGGATAGATGGATAGATGGACAAGGTGTGGTACTCGATTAAATAAGCTAATCAAATTAATTAGACGTTTAGTAATTAATCTTGATTAATCACATTTTAAAAGCACAAATATTTTCCCCCATCAAGTCTTAAAAACAATAAATGACTTCATAAAGGCATTTTTTTTGTTATATATTTGTTCTGCCAAAATAATAGGGATGTGTATTGGCAAAAATCTGGCGATACGATATGTATCGCGATACATGGGAGACAATACGATATATCTCGATATATCGTGATACTATGAGTAAGACTATATATTGTGATTATTAAAAATTAAATTATCTGTAGAAAAACTGTCACAGCATTCCAAACGCTCCAACCTGTTTCATACTTTAAAAGGGCTATATGCAATTTTCTGAAATTTTAACTCACGACTGACCCCATGTGGCCAAAAAACGGAACTGCTCTTCCTTTCTGCTCGCTCTCGCAGCGCGTGCTCGTACACCAGTCGTTCTCAATCTTCGATCTTTTTCGGGCACTTGTCAGGGGTTTAACTTTTTTAGTCGTATGTGGAGTTACTGTTGGTGTCAAAGTTGTCCTTGGTCTCTTCTGTTTATTCGCACAATCCATTGAACTGCTTGCGAGTGCTGACTAGCGGTGGTGGCAGAGTGATCTGAAACATTTAAGATGAATGCGCTTGACGTCACATCCGCAGACAGCGCAGGAAAATCCGACCAGACAGAAAATAGAAAAAAATTGGATACAGGCTTATAGGTGCACCCACTGTGAGCTGACAATGTGTCAGTATGCTCATCAGGAGATTTTTGAGTCATAAATGGTCAAATAAAAAGGCTATTGTTACGTTTATTTTGGGGAAAAAGTTGAATATAGCCTCTAGATCTGGTTGATTCACTGGAACCAAGAAGGTGAAAACAGCCACAAAACTAACAGTCATACTTTTAATTTTACTACAAAAATTACTGTCATCATTAATGGTTCCATTCAAATCCTTTAAAAAAACAACGATATTTATGTTTTGAATATCGGTACAATATCGGGAAATACAAAATATCGTGATGCATCGGTGTATCGATATTTTCTTACATCCCTACAAAATAATGTAATGAATTTAAATGAAAATAGCTCAAGATGAGGTCTTTTGTTAGCAATTATTAGCTGCGATTAAAAAAGAGATTACCTAGATTAATCAATTAAAGATAAAAATTAATCTCAACGTTTTTTTATCTCTATACATCTATATCTATATATATCTATACATCTATATCTATATATATCTATACATCTATATCTATATATATCTCTATATATATCTCTCTCTCTCTATATATATATATATATATATATATATATATATATATATATATATATATATATATATATATATATATATATATATATATATATATATATATATAAAAAAGCTCAACTACTTAAATTTAAATTTATTTTGGCAGACGAGATAATCAAATAAGCACGACGGACAAATACTAATGTCTGGGAAAAAAAATGCAATTAAATGCATTTCAATTCATATCAGTAGTAAAAGAGAAAAAATATCCTTGGTCAAAATTTAACAGACTTAACACTTAAGTGTCATTTTACATACTTTAAATACATTTTCAGAACTTTGTCTTAAAAAAAAAATAGCAAAAACAATTCTTTATTTAGCATGACCATATTTTGATCCCCACTTGATATCACAAGAACAAAAATTACTTTTAAATCTCTGGAAACAAATAATGATAGAAATAATTACTCTTCTCAATTAGACAATTTACCAGCAACAATACTAGTTTACTTTTTAAGTCGTACTAGACACAAATCTGAAATAATATTCTGATAGAACAACTATTTTCTTCTCAGTGTCATAAAAGTAAAATGTCTCAAAAAAACAATAAAGTGTGTACACTCTCAATGTTTAGTTTTCATCTTTGTCCACCTCAGCCAATTTTATAGATGAACTCTGAGGGTCTAATTACAGCTTGAACAAATTTAACCTGATACAGTCACATGTATGATGCAAGAGCTCAAGAAAGTCCTCAAAAATGTTCTTGGTGCTAGGATGCCCCCTGGACCCAGTGTAGGTGGTGGGAGACAGAAGGACTATGGGTAAAACAACATCACTGATGGACAGAGTCTCCCATCCCATTCATGAAGTTGCTGCTGAACTGGAGAGCTGCTGCATCCAAGGCTCACAAAGGAGCGCAATCACAGATCCTTCCCCTCCACTTTATAACCATCTCTGCATCCAACAAACTCCATTATGTTTAACATCCCTGCTGTTATATGGGCCATTTCTTTTTTCTCATTTTAAATAACATTTAAACTGTTATTTCACATCTCTGTTTGATGAGGTTTTTTTCATTTCTTGTAAATAGTCTGTTGTTTTTAAATCCAAATACACATGCACATTTCTGTAACTATTCTGCTCAGTTGCACATTTCGTTCCTGCCTGAATTTCCCGAAGGTGGGAAAATAAAGAAAAGTTCTGTTCAATTTCTATTCTGTTTTAAATCTAAAAATTTGAACAAAAACAAGGAAATTGGGTAACCAGCTTAGAGCTTTAGCTGATGAACCGTATTTTTGTTTTGACCCATGTTTTTAAGAATCCACTAAAGACCTAAAATATTCATAAGCCTCCCGTCGATTGCTTCTGGTATCGGGTATCAAAGTGTCACAGTGTTGGATCTGTAATGCTTTTTAAAATTCTTTTAAAAAACCTCTGAATGATCTGGTACTAAACTAAAAATTATTAATAGAACTCGCCCCCCCCCCCCCCCCCTAAAAAAAAGATCTTAAGAAAGCATGAAGAACTATTGATTTAAACCACCTTGAAAAGTTACAAGCAAAACAAAGATGCATCTGTTCTGGAGCTGAGCCTCAACAGAACTATTTTAGAGAACCAAGAGATGAAGAGAACAGGCAGAGGCGACAGGCGGAGAGATGCATGTCATCCATGCCTCTGGCTGTATTTAATTTTAGCAAAGCCAGTGAGTCTACGGCGTCTCCAGGGACAGGATCTCAAACAGTCTAGTCAGCTTTTCAGGATATTTGTCTGAAAATACAAGTTCTGCAAACGCCTTCCATCACCAAACCGTGTTTAAGGTTTTCAACACGAGGCAGATGAAAACAAGAAGAGGAAGAGATATTCTGCACTGGGACGGCGAAGCAGTAGTTTACAACAAGGGAGAAGATAATAATCAACTCTGACCTCTCATATTGAAAAGCTGGCTTCTGCACATTTTTAAATGTACAACAAGCTGTACTGATCTAAACCAATACACCAAGCGTCTTAATGATCTATTGATCAGGAGTAAAAATGCCACAACTTTATAATCAGAACAGCTCCCTACAAATTCAATGTTTACACCCCTGCTGTACTTTGCACTGTTTGACTCATTTAATTAACATTTATGCGCCTGGCATTTGCTGGTCTGTTTTTCTCAGTTTATATTCTGTTAACTTGTAAATAACACGTTTTACTTTTTATGGCACAACTACTCATGCACATTCTGTAAATATTCACTGTTTTTTAATGATCCTACTCAGTTGCACATTCTACTCTGAGTATACCACTTTATTTTTAATAATTGCACACTACTTTGGTTTTTGTAATCAAGTCCTTAATGTACATATATAATTCTTAATTCTGATTTTATACTTTTTCTGCCTTTCTTCTGTGATCGTGAATGGTTCTATTATCCATCACTTTGCAGTTGAATTTCCCATTTGTGGGACAATAAAGGATTATTATATTCTATTCTAAAACTAAATTATGCTACAGAGTCTTTTTGTTCTTACCACTGATTTTTTTTCTTTTAAATATTAAAATCATTGCTTAGTTTCATGATAATCAAAATGTGCTACTATTATGGAGCTGAAACCAGAACTAAAGTCACATTTATGACATACAAAACGACTGTTTCAAATCAGCCCTTTGGCATGTTTGAAGTTTTTCATACCCATACATCATCACCAAGTTCCTAAATACCTCTATTGTTACCTGTTAACAAACCACTTTAAAAGCACTTATGATTGCCTATTTAAAACATGAATTATACCTTAATATGCATTAGTGCTGGGAAAATATCGATTAATTGATTTTTTTGGTTTGCGAAGACAGAATTTTTGGAAAAACGAGAGAAACGGGGGAAAAAAATTATAATTCACCAACGCACCTCTTGGGCCTCCGTAGTTCAAAGTGATCTCCGCCCTCCTGTCCCAAGGCCGAAAAAGCATGTTTTTACAGCTTGTATTTAGATGGACTTTGAATTCAGCTCAACTCCGAGAACAGATGATTGAAATAAAAAGCAAGATTTACAAATATGTTCTGTCATTTGTAATTTCTTTATAAGAATAGAAACAAAAAGAGAAAAAAAAACCGATTGACATTAAATCTAATTTGGCATCAAAAAAAACAAGGATTTTATTCTTAATCCATATCGCCCAGCCTAACCTCTAATTTTACAGAAACAGTTGTATAAATTTCCGATTACATGTTCAACTTTTGAAAATAAATCTTTAAAGAAAAAATTACCTTCTAATATCTTCAAATAGTAACAAAGAATGTTAAATACTGACAAAAATAGTGCTGTGTTTTGCGATATATTATTATTATATTATAATAAATATTATCGTGATATATATTTTTTCCGTATATCCCGACCCTAATCCGTATTAATTTGCACAGTGGAAACAGCCTGGGCACGACTGCAGGAGCAAACATCTACAGTCTTCCTTTTCTCCACTCTTGAGGGTACAGGATTGGCTTCCCAAGCTGCATTTTCTGTAGAATATTTTATATATGCTCAAAGAAAAAAAAAGAAAGAAAAAAAAACAGTACATAGACGGTTCCGCCCCCTAATGTAGTATTTTCATTAATTACTGACAAAAGAAAAAGAAAGTCAAATCTCATTATTATGATATCTTGTTATATTATTGTTATATTATCCTCTATTCCATTTATGTTTGTTCTAAACCCCATTTATGCCCTTTGACATCAATAATGTATGATAAATTAGGACCAGTTATCAAACCTGACATGCTGCTGGTATATATTATTTATCAAAGTCACATTATCACATTTCCTTGAACTAGACCATGGGAGGAATATATAAAAGTACTTTAATCCAATTATGAGTCAAAATAGATACGAAAAATCCCCCTGGAGGTTATGAATTGGCGCATGTCCTACGCTCATTTTTTCATATGCAACTTTTTAGGGTACGAACAAAAAAAAGCGCAAAGGTACAACAGGGAGAAAGGAGAAACCAAGATTCCTAAGGGATGTTGTTTGTTTTGCATTCTCATTTCTTAAAGAAGAAAATTCCTGCTATTTCTTGGTTGGTACCAGGATCTCGTCTAGAATGCGCAAACTAAAAAGGTGACTGAAATTAGATGATTTTCAATTCATTCAGGCTGCTGGAGAGCAAGAGAGAGCAAGACAGAAAAACAGCTAACAGGAAGGCATAATTTATTACAGCAAAACTGCAAAGATTTGAACCTTCCATCACGGAACACCCTGGATGTTGAAATATTGGCGGCTTTATAGAAATCTCACAGGGAAGGCAGGAAGAACGTACATTATCAAGGGAACGCAAACAGAGGTCGACGTTAAGCCACGACGAGCGTCGATTCTACGCTTTATAGATTGAAAGCTGCTAATGTATGAAGAAGAGTCAAAGTTTGCCATTTTAAAGGCGCATGGGAATATGTCTGCAATGAATTCAGGCTGCGGTAGAGCGAGAGAGAGCAAGACGTAAAACAGATAACAGGAAGCCTGGGCATAGTGAGGCAAAGCTGCTCCGTTTTATACTTTTGAGCGTTGAACCACCATCAGTAATGGAACAGGCTGGAAAATGTTGGCAGCCTTTTGGGAATCTCAATGCTAAGGATCTAAATTCTCCGTGGCAGGAAACTCCAGCCCTCTAAAGCTACTATCCTGCAACTTTTAGATGCATCTCCTCCCCAACACACCTAAATCGAATGAATGGCTCGCTAGCAGGCCTCTGCAGAGCTGAATGACAGCTGATGAGGGGAATTTAGCTGTTTGATTCAGGATAAGATATTGATTGTGCAGGAGTTCATTCTTTGAATCATTGCTGAAGTGTTTGAGCGAAGACAGATTTTGGAAATGCATCCCATACCAACATGTAAACACGGCTGAATCATGGTTGGTTGCTGGATGCAGAGTTTAAACACGAGAGTTTTCGACAAACCTTTAAGGAGGATAAAAGGCATATGGTAAATGTCCATCCTCCAGAAAGAGATTCACCAAGTCTTCTGTCTCAAGCTGCTGAGTATCGTATTATCTAGACATTAATAACATTTCCATTTCTGCACTCAACGCCTTTTGACAACAAATGTATTTCCTTGTGTTGGTTTTAAGTTATCAAAACTCTAAAGTTCCTGGTTTTGTAGCAGTGGGAAAACAGAACATATGTTTTGGTCTATCCAAGATGGCGCCGCGAATGGATGCCCTGGTACTTCAGTGCGTTATTTCTTTATTGTTTTTGTGCGTAATTTGTGTTTCTGGTCACTCCTCTGGGTATTCTTACTCCAGAGAAGAGCTCCATAACTACAGGACTAGAACGCCTGTGGATTTATTTCCAGTATTTGTCGCATCTGCGGCGGATTTACTACAAACTCTGATCAGAAAAGTGAAACACCTAAGGAGAGGAAAGCGAGCTGGCGCGCTCGTGCGTCTGAGGAGACGCGGACTTCGGACTGCTCTAACCTGGGATCTTCCTCTCCAACGTACGCTCGATCCAGAATAAAATGGACGAGCTGGCCCTGATGAGAAGCATGAACAGAGACTTTGCCTCATCTTGTGTCTTATGTTTTCATTCACTGCAAACCGTTTTATTTTCCGCGGGAGTTCGCTTCATTCATTCTGGCCGCTGTTTACATCCCGCCAGACACGGACGTGCGCGCAGCTCAGTGCGCCCTCAAGGAGCAGATACTGCACATGGAGCGGAGTTATCAGGACTCTCTGATTATTGCTCTTGGAGACTTTAATAAAGCCAGTCTAAGAGAGGAACTTCCCAAATATAAACAATATATTAAATGCCCGACCAGAGAGGAGAGGACACTGGATCAATGTTACAACACGATAAGCGGGGCCCATCACGCAGTGCCCCGCGCTGCAATCGGACTTTCGGATCACGTGATGATCCATCTGATCCCCGCGTACAGACAGAGGCTGAAGCTCTCCAAACCTGTCGTGAGGACTAAAAAACTGTGGAGCAACGAGGCTGTGGAGGAGCTTTGCACGTGTTTAGTAACTACAGACTGGGACACAATGAGGGCTGCTTCTAACAGCTTGGATGAGTTTACGGATACTGTCACCTCCCATATACACTTCTGCGAGGACAACATTGTGCCATCACGCACCAGGGTGAGTTATAATAATGACAAACCCTGGTTTACTCCTAAACTCAAACAGCTGTGGCTAGAAACGAGAAAGGCATTCATAAGCGGAGACAGGGACTGCTACAGAGAGGCCAAGTACAGGTTTAGAAAAGAAGTGAACACTGCTAAACACCTGCACTCTGAGAATATTCAGAGAACGACTTGGCCTCTGTGTGGAAAAGTTTTAGGATCATTACCAACTACAAGCCTAAAACTCCCCACTCCACTGATGACTTGCTGTTGGCCAACACCCTCAACGACTTTTACTGCCGTTTTGACCAGCCACCAAGTAGCCCTCACACCTCCACCAGTCCCAACAATAGAGACACTTTGGACACTCATCCCCCCACCACAGAGCAATTAACACCATCAAAGACTTCACCCACAGCAACCCCCTCCTCACCCCTCACCTATGACGAACTCACAACAACTCCAACTAAAACCCTTCATATTCATGAAGCAGATGTGCACCTTCAGCGTGTTGTGCGCTCTGCTGAGAAGGTGATTGGCTGCAAACTCCCATCTCTGCAGGACCTGTACACCTCCAGGACACTTGGGCGTGCAGGTCGGATCCTTCTCACCCTGGACACAGACTGTTTGACCTGCTCCCCTCAGGCAGGAGGCTCCGGTCCATTCAGACCAGAACCTTTCGCCATAAGAACAGTTTCTTCCCCTCTGCTGTTGGACTCATGAACAGTAACCCTAAGACTGTTCCTTCCACCCGCTCAGTTACATGACCCATATTGTGGTTTTTTGCACCTGTCTGATTTGCACCGATCGTTACCTGCACTCATGTATATAACAATCTGTTTAGCATATTATATTTTTATTTAAGTGTTTGTTCTTGTATGTTTGCACAAAGTACAGCAGCAATTTCCTAATGTTGTAAACCTACCCAACATTTGGCAATAAAACCCTTTCTGATTCTGATGTTTAATACAGCGTTAAGACGTCCCTGAGATGAGCTAAAATCTAGCAAAAAAAAAAACACTTAAAGTGCGAACAGCTGATGGAACAGCTGGCGTCTGAGACCAAGGAGTTTCTCTCCTTCGGGGAACGACCACAGAGGAGACGCAGCCCCCCCCCAGTCTGTTCCATCTGCAGAACACGTCCACTGTAAACACACCAATCCGCCACCATGTTAAAAACATTAGAATAGCTCATCATCTCAGCAGCTTCCCATGTTCTGCTGGACAAGTCAAGTGGATGTTCCCAACCCATTTCTCTTTTAATGCATCCTGTTGGCAGGAATATCCATGAAGTCCTGCCAGAAAGAAGAAGAAAAAAATCCCCAGAAGAAGAACATCAGCTCGGGGCGCTGAGCGGGCCTCCAAACCCTCGCTACGCCCATCTGATTGAGCATCATGGAGGAAACACGAGAACAGACGGTACACCCAAAAACCATCCCATCCATTTCAAGACAAGGAGATGCATCGGCTCGTTTAAGATGCAACCTTCACGGTTAACCTCTACCCTATATGTACTCATTCTGAATAAAATTCAATATTTTATCATTTTGTTCCAATAAAAATATAGTTCTCGAAACATTTTCCAGCTTTCATCTCTCTCTATTTTTGTGGTTTTTTTTAATAGTGTATGCTTCAAAGAAATTTCACAATTTAACAAAAAAAAAAAAACAACATATTTATCATGGAATTAAGACTGTATGCAGTTATGCATAATTAAAGCTTGGTCACGATTTGAAGAAAACTTTGAAGCCTATCATGGCCCGAGTCAGGACGATATGGCAACCAATACCCTGCATGTTTTAGCTTTAGGGGTTTCAGTCCTGTTAAGCTGTTTTTACTCTAGTGTAAAGCATGTACTATGTTTTTTACATCCAATATTTTAAAACAACTAAATCATCTATTTCAAAAATATTAAACCACCAATACATTTTGGGGGTTTTTGTACTGACATGGTGCAGTTTCATACATAAAATCGTACAAACTGGTCATTTTAGGTGAAAAAAAGAAATCTAATTTTGGGGAAAAAACGATTTCTATGGCCTAAATCTTCTGTTTTTGATTAATTTAAGAGCGTTTCCCAACCCTAGTTCTCAAGGCACACCGCCCTGCATGTTTTAGATGTTTCCTTCAGATGATGGCTGATTAACAGGCTTTCGGTCAACTGAATCAGGCGTGTGAAAGTGGGTAAACATCTAAAACGTGCAGCCCAACGTTGAAAAACACAAAAAAGTTATTTTACATTAGGAAAACAAATGTAATCTATCATTTTTGCCACATTCCCCCGCCTCTAAATCATCATCTGTAATTCTCAGGTGAGGTGTCAGCTGTTACAAACGATGCATTAAAGACCTACAGTAAGAACATTGCTAAAGCAGAACATTCAACGTTTTAGTCCTAAATACTCTGATGGAAGAACATAGTGTTACATTTTTTTTGTTCGATAAATGAAGTTTTGAAATCATTTCAACCGTCGGGTTTAACGTTTCATGCAAACAGTGGATTCATCGTTTTATATTAGAAACTTTTGGTTGATGAAAATGTTGTACGTTTTTTTTGCACTGCAGCTGCAGAAGGTTGAGGTGAGGCCCTGAGGTTAAGATGTCCTGTTTACTGACAGACTAACATAATGATTAGTATTCATAGAGGAGGATGGTTCTCTCCCTACATTTACACATTCCTCGCTTTCACTGAGCGTAACAGGACGGGCCGGTGCGGTTTGGTACGCTAATTTGTCCGTTTTCATTGTTCAATCTAGGGCTGGGTGATATGGCTTCAAAGCAATATCAAGATATATCATAGTACAAGCAGGGACGTCAGAATCAATTTTAAGACCTTTTTAAGACCTTCTAAAATAAAATTTTGCAATGAATTAATAATTTATTAAATTAGTCATCTTTATTAAACTAAATATTACATTATTTTGCTACTACTAAATCAGGAAACGTAGCCTAAAAAGTAAGCACCACTCTGAGGTCAGACGGAGCTGAAGTCATTGCTGTGGAGGTAGTCGTGTCGGGGAGCGGTTCTACTCCCAGGTGCCAGCTAGGGGTGTGTCAAGTCACCATAAATAGATTAATTGCGATGTGAAACGTGCAAAATTGACAGCGATTTCAAAAGTGTTCAAAAATCGATTATTTTCCATCATAATTAAATGAGAAAAGCACAAGAGTCCGGCGTGCCGCACGGATATTTTTAGGGGACGAAACGGCGAAACATCATGGCTGCAGCTCGTGTTTCAGCCATGCAGCGTGAAATTTACAAAATATAGCAAATGTCTTGGAGTTTAGTTGAGAAAGAAGCGTCTTTTTTGTTGTGCATCATGCAGCAACACCTTTTTTCCGTACATGGACATTTTTTCGGTGCTGTCCGGGGCGTCCTCCCCGAGCTGCAGCTCATGTTGACCAGACGTCAGACCAAGTGTAGCTTTAAGTCTGAAACACGAAGGACATTTCCTTCATTCCATCCCGGTGGCGACTAATGTGTGGCGGAGAGCAGCTGAGCGTACTCATAGCTGGTCGATTAGTTTCTGTGTATGACAGGTGGCAAACATCCCATTGATCAAAATGACGCATAAACTATGAAAACACTGCAAAGTTAGAGTTCTGTATTAAATTGACAGCGGGGAAAAAAATAAAGACTGGAGTATACACTTTATGTGTCTTTGGGAGAATGCTGCTTTTTATTTTCTATTACTTTGAATAGAAATTTTATTTCATATTTGTGTAATCTTTGTCCTGTTAGACCTAAAAAAGGAGCTATTATTGTTATAGGTTTATTTTCTAATAAAGAAGATTAATTATTTCTATTTAGGTTTTAAAGGCATTTTATTAAGGTTTGACTTGTAAAAGTTTATTAAATTATTCTTAACACATTAAATATGCAAGTCAAAATTCTTCTTTAAGTAAACAGAACATGATTAATGTGTTTACTTGGAACAAGTTTCCTCTTTTATGGAAGTCAAAATAGGGTCACCCTATATTATATTTAAATTGCCAACACACATTTCCTCCTGAAAATATGACCGTGATATGATTATGAAATATTTATTAAATGTGTTGGTTTTATTTGTGGTTTGACATGAACAAAAGACATGCATAGTAGATCTTTGGAGGCCATGTTACTGAAGCTTAAAGTGGACATATCATGCAAAATCAACTTTTTTAAAACTTGAAATGCCTTTTGCTGTGTTTCTGGAGACCCCAGGAGTGGAGAAAAGTTGAAATTAGTCTCTTCGGGTGCTAAAAAAGATATCTTTAGTTTCTATTTTGGTCAAATTTTGCAGTCTGTTCAGATTTTTCTTCCGCCCATTACGTTTCTTCGGCCATTGCATCACAGTCTTTGCAGCGCCACAGCCAAACAAGGCAAGTGAATTCAGGCCAAACACTTCCGTGAATCCGCAATTTTTCTACTGTTTGTAGTCCAAGTCTAGGGTCCAAGCTCGAAGATACCGAAAGTTTCAGCGGATAAGCATAAATGTTCAGTCGTTGGATGTATTAATCCCCACTCTTCTTTACATCATCTCCCAGGATCAGAACCTCTTCGAAGTACCTGGTTGAGTTTTTGCGCTGCTGGATAATCGTACCTCTGCTGTCAAACTACAAAAATGGCCGAGTTGACCTGAGCTGCACCTCTGTGACCTACAGGGGGGTGGAGTTTCAAGTGCCTCGTTTGCATTTAAAGAGACGGCGCCATAATGGGAATGATCCCAGACCCACCTCAGAACAGGGGTATAAGAGGGGCATGTGGAGGTTCAATAAAGAGGAATTCAGACCAAACCATTGTAGTTCCACAATGTAAGGACCACAACTGCATAGTTTAAATGTAAAAAGGAAATATTTAAAAGCATGATATGTCCGCTTTAAGGAAAGCAGTGGGAACATCAATATTCTCCAAACAGTGTGCAGCTTTAGAAAGCACAAACTTTTGCCAAATTTACATTTCTTACCCTAATCTCCAACAGTAACCCATCAGAAGTTGTATCGGGATGTTAACCTTTCATAAGCGTTTGATGAGAGCTGTTTTGACAAGCGTCTCTTCAACAGAGCAGAGAAGAATGAGGCCACGTGTCAAAGGATTCACCTTAATGCTTGAGGCAGCGCTGGGCCAGGATTGTGGTTTTTACACCTTTACATAAACACCCAGACAACAAAAGCAAATGCTTCAAGCCATGCGGTGTGTGTAGAAGGGAAGAAACGTTCATTCAGCAACTACAATACAACGTGAAAATTTCATTTGATGTATACTTTGGTGCATTTAACCATTGTGGAGTTGGATTAAAACAACCGAGTAGTGCTAAATATTGGCTGTGCAAAGCAAAGCAGTCATCTGAATATTTAAACTGTTGCCGAACTGGTTGCTATGATTTACTTTATAAAGAAGGCGGTGATGTGTCTGTGTGTTTATAGCTTTTACAGGGGCTCAAAACCTGTCAATATCTTCCACATTCAAACGCAGTCTCCATTTTATCCACAAGCTTTCTTGAAATTACAGCCGTTCAACGAAAAGAAACCAAACCGATGCCAGAATTCAGGCCAAACTCGCGGGTTTGTTATCCTGTTTCCTTATCAGCAGCTGAGGCCACTCCACTTCTTCACACATGAATGGCATCTTATCAGTGGCAGCAGAGTAACCGACACGGCCGATGCACAGGGAGGGTCAGAAGCTGGAGGCGCCTCCCTCAGGGGGGTTTGCAGTGTTTACAACAATGTCCTGCAGCCACCCGACCGCGACTCCTGTGCTGTTTCACGACTTAAAAGCCGACAGTCGCAAACGCTGCAGCACTCATTAGCGCCACAGCTGCTGACAATCGGTTAGATGCATAAACAAGAGTATGAATTTATGATAAAGTTGACATTTAGAGGCACGCGTAGACGGATGGGTCTAAGTGGCGGCCAATTTGGCTGCTAATCTAAAGGCCAAGGCTGCCGCTGTCGGCGGTGGAGGAAACGAGATCAATCCTGTGTGTGTCTGTGTTTGTGTGCGCCTGGGCGTCGTTTCTCACCGAACAGATTGCTGGAGTGGCCCTGCTTGGAGACCGGCCGGAGCTCATTGGAACCCCAGGCGTAGCGCCGGTAGCTGTCCCAGGCGTGCTTCATCATCTGACAGGTGGGGAAGAAAAGGTGGAGGAGGAGGAGGTGGAGGAAGAGGAGGGCACAAAAAGAGAAGAGTTAACCTGGAGAGGAAACACTGAGCTGCAACAACCTTTTAGTACTAAGTGTTCACATCTCCACGGATCCATGATTCACCTCACATCTCTATTAATAATAGATCGCGTGTTTAAAAATGCAACCTTAACCCGTCTACACCGCTGCACTTTCAGTTTATGCCCTTTCGCCTTTTCATTTCTTTCATACCTGCTGTCGTCACTTTTTTCAGGTCTAAAACATGAATCCCCCTGTAGTGGAATATAGTAGTGGGCAATATAAACGCATAAGGTAGAAATGACAAATCTAACTAATGATTGCGCATCATTTGATGACGTCATCAAGCTGCGCCTACTTTGTACCAGGTACGCAAGGAGGATAAATACTCATGTCCAGTGTTCGTCTTTACGCTAGATATTGTCTGTTGAAATTAGTTGTTTTCTATTCAACGTCTGCATCTTTAAAAAAAAAAAAGTAATCAGGAAAGCGAGAGGTTTTTTTTTTGTTTTTTTTTTTACATTTTGCACTTCAGTCTAAACAATTTGGAATTTCCTGTTTTTATTTAAAAGATCTTGATCTTTATTTATGCTATGAAAATTTTTGTGTTGCATTTTTTGGAAAAAGACTTAACACATCCATAAAAATTACTTAAAAGGTTTTGTATTTTTTTAATTAAAATTTTTCACAATAGATCTTCATTAAATTGACTTTTTATACTTTTTTTTTTTAAATTGAAGCCGTTGTTCTGCTGTATCCGGTATGTGTGATTGTTCAAAAGCATTTATTTCGACGTATATAAACAATATATCACAACACAACATGATTTGAGGCCATTTTGCCCGGCCCTATTTTGGACCGGTTGCTGGCTTGAGGTTTGAAGCTGAAGTGAAAAACTTTCCAACAGAGAATCTCGACACTCGTTTCAGGCCCAGACATCGACGCATGTGTCACTTGTAGAAAATCTAGGTTACACAACACCATCTAGAACCTGCATCCAGATTAGACTAAATCCCTTCCCCCCCCCACACACCTTCTGACGGATCTGTTCACTCACAGTTCACTGCTCGAGTGCTCCTTCTCTAAATGCAGAAAGAAGAACTTACGACTCCAAAGTTATCTTGGTGGACCAGCGAGTCCGAGTGCCCGCTGCTCTCGGTTCCTGTTGCTACGGTCCATACAGGTGTGATGTGCATTCAGCTGCAAACAGCAGCGCTGCTCTTTCTGTTACTGTTGCTGACTCAGTCTTAAGATCCTGGTTTAAGGCTTGACACATGCTGAGAACAATAATTAGGGCCAATTATTTGTAATGACTGGTACAAATGGTCACAGCAGGTAGTAAACCAGTAGGTCAACCAGTACGTTAGTTGGTGTGACTTGTTGCCTGGGAAACTGAAGTTATTACAGTGAGCCAGTAAAGCTGTCAAACGACAGCACAGGCATTTAGTAAGTCGCTCGAGCAAGAAAATACACTCTCTGAACCGTTACACCGCCACCTCTAAAGACACAGAGCAAACCTTAAAGCTGACAGGAAATCAAATCAAAAGCCGCTATTTAACCTTTCAAGATATTTTTAGAGCTCCAGATGCCCAAACCATCGATCATCAGCACCCTTACACATTTGAGACAAAGTCTGGGCACACGACGATAAGATTTTGATCGCTGCAGCTGTGAATGTCAGAACGTAAGTTCAGGACAGCATGGAAGATTATGTTAAAACCGTTCGAGGGGAAGACGACCCACAGCTGCACAGAGTATATGTGCAAATTCATTTTTTTTTTTTTTTTTTTTTTACAAACTCCAAACTTTTTAAAATTTTGTTTCTCTTTTTTGTTTAATATTTTTGAATAAATATAGAAGTAAATAATTAAAACATTGAACTCTCACCTTTAAACGCACACAATTTCCTGCATATTTAGCATTGCATAGTTTTTCTTTTGACTCGCTCAGTTTAAAGAATTGCCAGATATGGATCAAACTAGAGCTGGCCGATAAGGCCTCAAAATCTATATTGTGATATAACCTAAAGCACGTGTGGTAACTATATCTATTGCCATATATTCTTTTCTGTTCTTTATACATGTCAAAATGACAGTTTATGAACATTCTCACTTCCCAGATACATTGCAACAGTTTCAAGAACTTAAAAAAAAAAAGTTTAGAATGCCCTTTAAAGAACAGTTATTGTGCAAAATGCATTTTAAAATTCCAAAAAATGCCACACAAAAATTCTCACAACATAAAGATTAAGATAATTTAAATAAATTAAAAGCTAAATGTAATTTTAAACAAGAAGTTCAAAATTGTCAGCTTTCCTGGTTACTCATTTATAAATGTAATAATCACACAAAAATAAAGCTGCACATATTAGAATTCAAAATATATTAGAACACAAAACCATGCGCACACACGTTTTTGGAATGTTGTTGGAAGACGGAGTACCTGGTGAGAACCCAGCAACGACCACAGAGAGCATTGAAACTTCATGCAGATAGACCCCAGGCCGGGATTCGAACCCACGACCTTCTTGCTGAAAGGAAACAGTGCTACCAACTGCTCAATGTTTATGTGTGGAACTCAGAGCGCAGTGCAACGTTTCCACAGGGCAACTTTAAAAAGTGACACCAAAACAAAACAGAAAGGACTCTATTTGGGAACATTAGTGGCTTCCCATGCAGCTACAGTAGAAAAGGAAAGATGGACCAAACCAGAACTTTGTCAGCGAACACATCTTTAAACATTGATAAGATCCATAACACGCTCTGAACTGAACTGAATAACTCACCTGAAACCATGTCAAGCTGAATGTAAACATCACTGATACTAGAGGAAAACCAGCTGATGTCCACATGGCTACCAGTAGCATCCAATCAGCCCAAACTTCTTGTTTTGGAAAAAACGCAAGTCAGAGGAATGCCCGTTGATGAGAAGGGATTTTGCCAACAGCTGCCCATGCTGCATTCAAGTACAGCTGGGAGAATGGGCTGTTCAGAATATCAGAAACAACTCCAATGTGATTTTATCGTGTTTTATTCCTCAAATATGGGCAAAGTATTATTTAAACATTTCTAAACATTAACACTGTTTTCAAGTGGTTATATTGTTTTCTACTCTGGCTATGTCTGCTTGTACTATTTTATTTATTTATTTTTTTTAAACAAACATCTCCAGTCAATTCTGTACTTTAAACTTGTTTAAGGTACAGAACATAATAAAAATCTAATTAAGTTCAGGAATTGAAAGCAGGGAATTCAGCAAAAAAAAATTATAAATATATATATATATATATATATATATATATATATATATATATATATATATATATATATATATATATATATATATATATATATATATATATATATCAGTTTATTTGCCAAAAGACAGATGGAAAAGCTCCAGCTGTAACTTGTAGAAAGCTAAAGCTCTGCTCCACTGCGGCGTTACGTCATGAGGGCATTCCCTATTCAGTGTGCCTGGCGACCAACAAGTGAATTGACACAGTTTAATCCAGCTAAATATCCTTCATCAGAGCTGTTTTAAACTCCATCTGGGAAGCAGGTAAACAACTCCTAAACTGCCCCTAATAAAGCAGGAAAAGGGTAGTAATCTGATTCAGCACACCTAAACACGTTTTCACCGTGTTTAGGTGTGTGTTACCTGTGTTAGATTTAAAGCAGAGGGCAGCTACGTGTCGACTCTAATTGGATTAACCCGCTGAGGATTTTCAGGGATTATCTGGTGGCAGAGATTTCAAAGTGAGAATCGCTCTGCGCACATCGGTGCAACGGCCCGATCTACGAAAGATTATGTCATGCAGATCCAGACCTCTTTTCAGCCATCAGATTCTGCAACAGAGCACACGTAGAGCGAGTAAAGATCTGCTTTATTTCCTGAGAGGTAGTGGCAATCACACTTTTATCCTTCAGTTGACTCTTATCTCCATTATCCTCTCTGGTGTTATTGTCCTAAAACAGGAATTCTTGATCTATCACAAATTGACAAATGGATCAAGATGAATCAGAAAAGCCCATAAATTCAGTGGCATTTTTTTTAAATAGATCTAAATAGAAAAATAAATAAAAAATCAATCTGTGGAGGGGTGTGTGAATAGGAGCCACATTTTATGGCCAGCATCAAAGCTATCCTTTAAAAAGAACTGTGCTCAAAATAAAGGACATTTGCTTGTGCTAGCAAACACATGCACACCAAGTATGGTAAATTATTGACTAGATCTAAGCCACTTGCTTTGAAGATATCAGTAAAAAGGTAAAGTGGTAAACAAGATAAGTGCAATATGTGTTTGCATACAGTGATTCTAGGAGGAAACACTGGAGAGCATGGTAGGTAGATGACAACATGGTTCTTAAAAGGATGAGATCCGACGATAATTTGATACTTGAATGGATGAAATGTTAACACGACCACATAAACGGGCTGAAAAAAACAACAGGATTCTGTGTGCTTTGTGATAAAACAAAGATGCTTGACTGATTAATTTCTTTGAGACAATCGAGTGTCTGAACATATTAGACAGTAATCAGTAAAAGCGGAACAAATCAGAAGAATGGGTTTTCCCTCAATAATTCAGCTAAATCTGGGCAGAACAGATTCATATATCCGACACCTTTCGATGCTTTATAACACAGAGTGTTAGCTAAATATGTCCAAATGGTAGGAAAAAAAATCAACGTTTTGCAGTAAATGTGATGCATATCTCCCTTTACGTCAATTATTATTTAAAGAAAACTACAGAGAAATATGAAAGCTTTCCTTTTTAACAAAGCTTTTATATTACAGAGGCTTAGGTGCTTTCTGTAGTTATGCTTCTATCTGCTACCCAACTTTCCTGACTGTTGCTTTCTCCTACTACTCTCCATTTTTAAATGTATGCAACATTTGCAATTATTGCTGCCATTAACTCGCGTTCTGTTGTCATATATTTGTTAATTTTTTACAGATACTACACCTGGCCTAGTGTTTCTATATTTGCCTGTGTGTGTACTCCTGAAGGGGCCATTGACTGAGTTATGGTTGCATATACAGTAAATTCCAGTTTTTATTTCCTTAGAAGATAGAGGATTCTCAATAATTGTTTGCTTGCACTAGTGATGTAGTCCAATTCAATTCAGTTTATTTATATAGCGCCAATTCACAACAGATGTCATCTCAAGGCACTTAACAAGAAGTCATTTCAATACATTTATACAAACATTCCAATCAGTTAAAAAGTTTCCTATTTAAGGAATCCCAGCAGATTGCGTCAGTCATTGGCGTGAGGCAATGACTGGCAATGACGGGCCCCGTTGATGCAGACTTTCCAACCACAGCAATCCTTCAGCAATCCCTCATACTGAGCAAGCATGTAGCGACGGTGGAGAGGAAAAACTCCCCTTTAACAGGAAGAAACCTCCAACAGAACCAAGGTTGTCATTGTTAACGAAAACTAGAAGTAAAGAAAAATTTTCGTTAACTGAAATAAAAACGAGTTTGCAACGAAACGAAAACTAACAAACTAATAAGTGTTCACAAAAGTAAGTGATTTTATTGAGAAAAATTGCTTAGCTTTTGTTTCTGGGCCTTATTCAAATTCAAAATTACTTTATTAATCCCAAAGGGAAATTAAATGTTGTTGTAACTCATATTATCCAAGTTTCTTCAAAGATTTGTTGTAGATGCTGATGGCTGTGGGTAGGGATGATCTCCTGTAGCGCTCTGCAGATCTGAAGAAGCCTCTGATGAAAGACGCTCTGTAGTTGTATGACAGTCTGACGTAGAAAATGCTCTGGGTTGTCCATAATGTTCATTTTATTAACACTAATCTCCAGAGGGTCCTCAGCATCCAACCTGTTTCCCAACGATCTCACATTGCCCATTATGATTGATGGAGATGGTTTGAAATTCCTCCTCCTCTCTCTCTCCTCTTCGCCTATGGTCTGGCTCCATGGTGTCTCCTTTTCAACTGATTTTGTGGTTGCAGTTGAGGTATTTGAGCTTTTGTGATTTGATGGCATTTATCGTTGGGCTTTCTAATGTACAGGTGCTGTTAATGTGTTTACAGAACTTTTGAACGTTACTCTGCCATATTTCTTTTATACTTACTTTTTTATACTGATATGTATGGTTGTTTTCTTTCTTAGAGTCGCTAACTGAGCCACTGCTGCCATTAACTTTATGTACTCAGATTTCCGTTTCGAGATAAAGCTCACTTGGAATGGTTTGTGTTTTCCTGGTTCTGCAGGAAGTGTATCTTAATGTTAAAAGTGAATAGTTGATTTCCAATGTCGCCACAAGCTTAATCAGGGGGAGGGATTGCTGCGAAGTCAATGACACCATGCAATCCGTTGAGCTTGTTTACAAACATAACTTTTGACCAAGTGAAAGTGAATGAAACTTTTTTTTGTACAATATTTGTGATTGTATGAGTCCGTGTGTCGCTAAATCTAATCTGTATACATGATTGGAAGATTTTCCAGATTCCACTATTACAATTTATTACAATTCTTAAAGGTCTTTCTGTGAATTTTTGTATCTTTGGTGTCAGCTGCATGCATGTAAAGTGGACGCCCACCTAAACGCGCTTCAGCATTCACAGATAATTTCTGTGGAACTACAAATTATTTACGGAAAATCCACCTTTTTTTTGCAGAGCGTATCAAAAATGTTTTAAAGAAAATGCTGCTCGGGAAGCTGAAATACCCAGCCACAACGCTACTTGACACGCTATTGCAAAGCAGCTAATTCAGGAGCAGCATCCATTTTCCTTGGCACTGACAGGCTGGATCCACAAAAGCAGAAATAAGGCAGACTCTAGATGTTCGCTTCAGCTGCATTTTAAGGTATATTTGGTGTTTGAACTATTAAAACAGGCAGCCATAAGCGTTTTTTAGAGCGGGTCTCAAGTATTTGCGGATTTAAGCTAATACAGGGGGTCAAACTGTACTAGTCAGACTCCATTCAACGAGCTGATTATCTTGTTGCCATCCAAAGCGAACACTCCCGACACGTATTCCAGGCGGTTCTTTACAATTTCGTAACCCACGCTCAGATTTTGCAGTAACAATATTTCCATATATTCTGCAGTCACACCCACAGCGATTTGCTAAATCACTCCAGTTTGCAGGCAGTCGTTTCTTTTCCCCAAAGGAAAAATTATTAAAAAAATGTGAAGTTGACATTGATCACGTAAATATGTATTTTCTGTGAGTATTCTTTAAATCACGATAAAGAACGGAGCGCTGTTTCTTACCCTTCCCTGTACATAAACAAAGACTACTGGCGAAACGTGAATCATCGTCACTTTGAAACACTGAGAATCAGGAAAAAACATCCTGCTGACATCATGTTCTTACAACATGCATGATAACTTTCCTTTCTCACATGGAGCTCGATACTTTGATGCTTTTACCAAGGGAATTGTTTACCGGGCATGTCCATGTTTTCCAGAATTTGATAATGTGGGGAAAAGAAAAACAGAGCATCTGTGAATGCTTTGCTGCATCTTGAGCTCATCCAGAGCTCTGAGAGGCAGTTCTGCAGCTATAAACAGGCCATGCACAGCTGCAGACACACGTGCGCACACACACAGCCTTTTATGGGAAGAAAGAGGACAGTCGAAACTGAAAGAAAATGGGTGTATTTCAGAAACGAAGAGATAAATCTGAAACCTTTTAGTTGGTTGGGATATGAGAACTGGCAGCTCTGAGATCAAAACGGACTTGGAGCTTTCGGGTCCGCCGGGCTTCAGGGTTTAAAACCATCACCCTTCAGAAAAATAAATCAGATCAACACAAAATAAATATAAAGACAGCTTTTAGCGTGAGAGTTAAACCCGGACCGATCGGCAGAAACCGATTGCGGCTAAAGAAAAACAACACTCATCATTCTTGACGTGCAGCAGGGCATTTCTGGAGCTGCTCTCACAGCCAAGGATTAAAAATACATGACTTGGGGTGGTGCGTGGAGTAGAGGTAGAGCGGCCGCTCCATATTCAGAGGTCCTTCAGGTTAGTCCTCAATGCAGCAGTCCGGGGTTCAAGTCCCAACTCTGGCGCCTGTGCTGCATGTCCCCCCCACCCCCTTCTCTCCCTGCCTGATTCATGTCTGACTACTGCTAATAAAAGGCCACAAAAAAAGATTATTTTTTAAATTACATTTCTCTATTTGGATCAACACACCATCTTAACACTCTTAACTGGTATTAAGAAGCAGGAACATATAACTCCTGTCTTAAAGTCTCTCCACTGGCTCCCAGTTTGCTTTCGCATCAATTTTAACATTTTGTTGATCACTTTTAAAGCTTTAAATGGGCTGACGATCTCCTTCAAGAGCACTTCGATGGACGAGCCAGCTCCTTCTTGATGCTCCGAGATCTAAACTAAGGCGTAGAGGTGCTCTACCTCTTAAAGGGGGGGTATTATGCTTCTTCCAGGCACATATTACCCTTCTATAGCACACTTTAAACGTCTGTCATATATCCAAATCCACCTTAAAGAAATTTACTTCCGTATTGGACGCCTTTATTTTCGCCTGTGCCTCTCTAAGACCCTGCTACTCTTTCTGACACTACTTCAGTTCGTCAAATACCGTGCATCATCGCAGCACGGAGTTGGACTCCGACGTAGTTTACATAAAAGACGCGCAGCTGCAGCTGGTGTGTTATAATTACTGCACCTGGGACTCGGAGTTGTGTGAGGTGGGGGAGGGGTGGGGGAGTTCTGCAGGGGCGGGGCTCTCGGCTGAGTACGTAAGGTCGGAGGAGGAGATGGGTGGAAAAGGCGGGGATAGGTGGGAGCAGGTGTTTCAGCAACCCCGAGAACTACCAGCAGAGACTCAAAGATTACTCTAACATGAATGAATGGGTCAGAGCAACAATTCAGGCATGTTTTTAATGAGGGAAAGACAGGTTCTCAGGATATCAAGCTTCAAAAAGTCAATTTTACATAATACCCCCCCTTTAATGTTTGCACTGCTCAGTCACATTTAAAAGTCAGCTTAAAACGTATCCGTTTTCCTTCAACAACAAAAATTAAAACCGAAAATAAAAATAAAACGATTTATTTTTATGGGGGGTATTTCACGTCCACATTCAGTTTGACTTAAATAAATGTAATTAAAAACAAAGACGGGATAATTTTATCACCGCGTCTTGCTAAAATTTTAATACCATATGTACTTTATTTAAAAAATTATAAAGACGGAAAGTTTTGCTAGTTCATTTCTGCCAACATCTGTTCAAGTTCTGCCATAGATTCTGGCCTGGACTTTGACTAGGCCATTCTAACACAATCATGTTTTGATCTAAACCACTCCCCTTTAAATCAGCTGATTGTTGACCCAGCCTCAAGTTTTTCCTAACATCCATCAAGCACTTCCCGTTGGCATAATGCTGCCACCACCATGTTTTACCATGGGGCTAATGTGATTAGGCTATTAAGAGAGGCACTCAACACAAATGCAGTACTTTAATATCAACTGTCGCTTTCTGGTTGCAATAATACAAATTTGTCTCACTGAAACATGTATGAACACTTTTTCAAATCGCTGTATGATGATGATGAACAAAACGAACAATCGGATACATCTATGAGGGTTTTAAGGGCAGAAGACATGAGAACAAGTCAGATTTTAGTTGAAGCAGTGAATCCAGATGTTTGGAGGACAAACCTAAATATTTCAAACCTCTGTTGACTTAATAAACACATACCAATTAAGTTAATTGCGGTGACCAATATTTGACACATTGCTATATCTGTCACTCAGTGTGAATCTAGTGAGTCTGAACAAACCTTTCAGCTTAATGTATTCATATATATTACATATTGGAAGGTTTGTCAGTGATAAATAGCACAGCTGTCGGCAGAGTTGAAGTTCAGAGATTTCCATCTGAAATCATAAGTTTTCATGATTTACAGTCTAATCACCAAACACAATAAAACATATAAATGTATGCAGGAAATCTCTCAAAGCCATACTATATTTTTGTAAACACAGAAGCGTCCAAAAGCCAAACAGCTCCAACAGAAGCTGAGATTAAAGCTCTCCCCACGAATGGCCTCCAGAATACAGATGTTCTGCTGCGTTTGCATTTCTACTCCATCAGCAAACAGAGTTTTTGGTGAGAAATTAAACGTGATTTGTTTTTAAAAGTTTCCAAAGTGGACTGAACATGATGTGGACTTTCTTCATATCTAATATATCTTCCTGAGATAGAAATCCTGATCCACGCACTAATTCAGGCTTCTGCACCATTTACAAATTCAAAAAACAAACTTTTCTTCTGTCCACCTAAAAGAAAAACACACATTTAGAGCCACAAATGTTGCATGACCTTTTGAAAACAGACATTTAATTAAAAAAAAATCTGTTGTAATTTCTAAAGAATCATTTTATGTGTTTTTAGATTTTAAAAGTTATTTTCTTCTATTATTTTTTTAAAGCAAAAACATATTTTATAAAAATCTAAACATTTAAAGCAACACTATGTAGTTTTTTAACTTTCATAATATATTTCCAAGACCCTTGTGATGTTACATCCACTTACATTAGGTTGAATGACACGCATGCCGTAGCCTGACAGGGTCTGTATCGCTTTTACTGGCACTACGTAACTTCGGGGTGCGGGTAGTATAACCTGTGCTCAAAAAGAACTACAAAATTCGAGTGCTGTTTTACGACATACCTCACTTCCACCCCCCTCGTGAGCCAAACAAGCATTTGTCTGCTGCCTGCAGGCTGATAGTCATTTATTTTTCTGGTGAAAGAATCTTGCCTCAGGCTATAATGCAAATCCATTTTTCAAATTTACAGATTCATCTATGGTAGCTTGATATTATAATATTGACGATTATGGCTATGAGGCTACCTACCACAGTAACCTGAATCGAATTAGCTTATCCATTATGTAAAACAGTAGCCAATAGGCTGCTATAATGACGCTGGCTTGTAAATGTGAGCTACACGATCTTTTGGCGTTTGAAGAAAAAAAAAACATGAAATTGTATTCTTATGTACGCTGGCGTAGAGCCGTCAGCCATATAAAAAAGAAATTAGACCGTATCACGTTATAACATGATAGTTTATTGTAAAAATGTGAAAACAACAATAAACTATCACGTTATAACGTGATACGGTCTAATTTCTTTATTATATGGCTGACAGCTCTACGCCCCCGTACATATGCCATGCTGAAATATAGGAAATGTACCTGGGATGAAGACATTTGACACGGAACGAAGGCTGCCCAAGATGTGAAAATATGTAACGTTGGAGGCTATCGGTTGTCAACCATAATCTTCCGGTGTAACCATAAAAGATTTTACGACAGTAGTAGAAAACAATACCTTTTTCCCCAACTGTAGGGGGACCCCGAGAGCAAAACTTATATACTGTTGCTTTAACAAAAACTTTGCAAAAAGGGTTTTTTATTTTTTAATATGGGATCCAATCTAATAAGATAAAAATAAAGTTATAAATAAAATATTACCGGTACTTTTAGTACTATTCTATTATGGAAATTCAATTAAATTACTCCACGGAAAAACTGCTAAAAAAACCCATCTGATCTGATATTATATTCATATTAAAACATTAGTTGGTCTTTTATAGTTTTTAGCCAAAGTTATTAAGATCTACAGTAGACTTTTGGGACCGGAGCCCCAGACTGGAGACTCCTGGCCTAATTTGAAAATTACTACTTATACTTGGCCCAAAGAAGTCAAATGACTCAAATATATTTCAGCATCAGCTGGAAAGATTTGCCCATTATGAAACAAATTTGCAGGCAACACTTTGTAAAAATAAATCTTACAAGCTAGGTGCTAATGTATGCCAGTCGTAGCCCGGTGGCTGTGATAACGCATTCACAACGAAGCAGGGATTTCTCCTGGTACATCAAAGGAAAGAGACATTTAATAAAGATTTTCTTTCACCCTCCGATTCAGACTACCAGCCTTGATTCATAAAGACCTGACAATATTTATTTCCACAGTGGGGAAACCATTATTACTCTATTTGTGCTTTTCACCACAGCAGTCATATCATCATCATCATCATCATGCAGGCAGGCAGGCAGCGCAAAGGACACCACTGACTAATAAGAGGTGGGATCATGATCCAGCATGATGGCAGTTTATTAAAAAAGAAAGAACAATGGATATAAAAATGGATTTTTAATCTAAATAAAATGCCTTAATCCAACAATTACAAATCGTCACGCCCCTACCATGGTCTTTACAAATGTGCCGAGCCTGAGGAGATACTAAGAGATCATGAAGCAGTATTTAAAATTTTACTTTAACATTACTTTAATACTTTCCTCTTTTTTAAAATTGACTTCAATTATTTTTTTAAATAAATAAATTACAAATACTTTGACTATGATCAATTATTTCAACACTTTTCCACCCTTAGCATGACATTTATCCTCTAAAACTCAAAATAAAAACTGACAAACCTTTTGGGGAACTAAGAGATCATTGCTATTTTGCTTTAAAATTACTCTAATACTTTATTTATTTATTTACTTTTAATACTTTATTTTATTATAAACATTAAATTTGTATATTTATTTAAAAATAAATAAATAAATAAATAAATAAATAAATAAATAAATAAATAAATAAATAAATAAATAAATACTTTATTTGTGACAAAATATGAGACCAGGATCAATTATTTCAAAACTTTTCCACCCTTATGGTGACATTTATACTCTATAGCTCAAAATAAAAACAAACCTTTTAGGGAACTTGAGTGCTTTTGAGTTCTTCTTATGTTCTGAGGTTTGATACTTTCTAATGGCTTCTTCTTATTCTTCTTTTTTTTTAAAGAAATGTTCCAATGGGGGGAAAAAAACCTATGGACGCCAAAAGAAAAAAACAAAATCCTCAAAGGTACAACTTTAATAAAATAAAAGAAAAAATCTATATATATATATTCATTCAATGAAGGGGTTTATTTTCCCCCTGAGACTTGTTTACAGACTGTGAAAAACACCCAAAGAAAGATGGCCAGGGTCCCTGCTCATCTGCGTGAACGTGCATTAGGCATGCTGCGGGGAGGCATGAGGACTGCTGATGTGGCTATTGTCCGCACTGTTAGACGCCTAAGAAAGCTACAGGGAGACAGGAAGGACAGCTGATCATCCTCGCAGTGGAAGACCACGTGTAACAACACCTGCATAGGATCGGTACATCCGAATATCACACCTGCGTGACAGGTACAGGATGGCCACAACAACTGCCCGAGTCACACCAGGAACACACAATCCCTCCATCAGTGCTCAGACTGTCCGCAATAGGCTGAGAGAGGCTGGACTGAGGGCTTGTAGGCCTGTTGTAAGGCAGGTCCTTACCAGACATCACCAGCAACAACGCCGCCTATGGGCACAAACCCACCTTCGCTGGACCAGACAGGAGTGGCAAAAAGTGCTCTTCACTGATGAGTCACGGTTTTGTCTCACCAGGGGTGATGGACAGATTCGTGTTTATTGTCGAAGGAATGAGCGTTACACCGAGGCCTGTACCCTGGAGGGGGATCGATTTGGAGGTGGGGGGTCCGTCATGGTCTGGGGCGGTATATCACATCACCATCGGACTGAGCTTGTTGTCATTGCAGGCAATCTCAATGCCTTGCGGTACAGGGAAGACATCCTCCTCCCTCATGTGGTACCCTTTATGCATGCTCATCCGGACATGATCCTCCAGCAGGACAATGCCACCAGCCATGCTGCTTGTTCTGAGCGTGAGTATCTACTTTTGATTTTGAGCCTCCCTTCATTCAAGGACACATTATTCTATTTCTGTTAGTCACATGTCTGTGAAACATTTTTAGTTTATGTCTTATGGTGTTGACTCTTAGTGTTCATACAAATATTTACACACATTAGGTTTACTGAAAGTAAAAACAGTTGAAAGTCATAGGACGTTTCCTTTTTTTGCTGAGTTTATGTTTAAGGCTCTTATTTTAAAGCAGTTCTTGAGCTCCTTTAAGTTAGGTATCAGGTAGAAAACGGAGACTTTGCAAAAAAGCTAAGACTTTTCTGACTATTTTGCTGTCCAAGTCAAAGGGGTTAAATAGTTTCTAACAGTACAATGCCCCTCGTTTTGTACATGTCAACCTGCTTCCAACTTATGCCAACCTTTTCCTCCTGATCCGAACGGGCCTGAAAGGCACACCTGCTTGAGCGCAATTAAATGTCTCAAGTGGGATGGTGCAGAGGTTTTTCTCGTGAGGTTTTGCCTCAGACAGATGATGTCTCATCGGGGTTTAGATGTTCATCTGCAGGCTTAATCCGCTCTCTGCTGCCACACTGGAGACTGGAATTAAGCGCCACTTCAGTCAAACCTTCAACATCAGGAAACATTTCTCCAGCTGAAGTAATCAGAAATTGATAAGACTCCCTGAAAGAGCAGTTTCCTGACCGGCAAGCTATCGCTTCAACGGGAGGAAATCCCACAGCATGCACCGGTGGTTGTCAAAACACCGGGCTCTTGGGATCGACGCGCTCCAAAACATCACTAACTCCGTAACAACGCGCTGTCAGCTCCCGGTTAGCGAGATGCAGCGAGTTCGGTGTTCGATGCTCTCGAGACTTTCGTGTTGATTTAGTTACCTGTAGGGCTGCACCGATCCCACTTTTTCAGTCCCGATACCGATACGGATGCCTAGGCTTTGTGTATCTTAATACAACAATCATTACTTACTCCAAACAAATCATTACCGCTGATAGGCAGCTCTGTCAGCCACTCATCTCTCCTTTCAAACCCCAAGAAGGATGAAACGATTTGAGCTGAAACAGAATTTTTTGATAGTCCCTAAGCGAACCATCGCCGTAACTTCACGTCGGTCAGATGTGACAGCAAGGGAGCAGCGGAGGAAGTTGTCCCGGATAAATGTTTCAGTGACTCAGGTAAAGGTTGTATCCCGTGTTGAACCGATCCTCGACGCACTAAAACACTAAACGTAGCAATAATAATCCAAATAAAATACTACGATCAGTTGTCTTAGCAGGACTCCCCTCTCCCGGTTCGCTGCCAATCCGTTACAGAGAGACACAGGAAATTTACGCAGGTCGCACTGCTAACAACACCTGTGGCTTTTAAAACGTCCCCCTCGGTTCTGACCCTGCCGGTCCTCAGAAGTGAAAAACGCTTTAAAAAACACAACAGGGTTGGATAGGCCAGCCGGCTGAAATAAATTAGAATAAGGCCCCGTTTACACGAAGGAAAGACACATATTTCCCTGCGGTTTGGCCTCTCATTTACACGAAAACCCCGTTTTTAATCACAGAAAACGATTATTTCTAAAAACTCCGGCCAAAGCGGAGATTTGCATTTTCTTTGTTTTAAGTGTTTGCGTGTGGACAGAAATAACTGGAGATTTCACCTCCGCAACGTCACTTTCCGGGACAAAAATGCTCCGACATCACTTGCGCTGTCTGTGTTTACACTCAGAAACAGCATTTATGCCCTCAGATACGTGGCATCATCGATTCTACAAGCGCTTTTTGCTTGCTAGCTTTTTACAAGCTCATGTAGAAGTTAAAGGTTAGAACCATTGACTGTATATGGTTAGAACATAGAAAGTTACTCTGAGTGGATAGGATTTGTGAAAATATTAGTTGTTTTTTTTAAACGGCTACGTGTGCACATAGCCTAAGCTTTATTGACAAACTAAACCAAAGGTTTCAGCCATTAATATTATAACGAGTCATAAAATGTTTAAAAGATTAAAATGCATCAAGATAAGCCTTTAATTTTAATTACTAACAATAAAAAAAATATATAATGGTTAATAATATGACTTTTCTTTGTATTTACTGATGTTACTCAGGTCTCTTTGTTTCTGTGTCTTACAAACTTATTCATGATAAAAAGAGGCGTTTGAAAAATTAATTAATTCAATTCTTAGTTAAAATTAGTTCATTGAAGAACAACAAAATGACCAGGGAGGCACTTAAAATATATTTTTTACGTTTTGTGATATTTATCGATATCGATCAATATGACTATTCCCTTTATCGATATGCTCCATTTCTATATCGCCCAGCCCAGCCCTACCCTCCACCTTATACCTTACTTGAAGAGACTAAAAGGTACCAGCATTTACTAACTAAACATAACTAAGACTTCTTTTTTCCTTTTTGACCCCGCTCCTCTTTGTTTTGCTGAGGTGCAGGAATTCAGCGTGCTCCTTAGCATAGCGTTTCTGGATGTGCTTGATTAAAGTGGTACTATTGTATTTTGCAGTAATACCACCTAACCTCGAAACATTTACTTTGCAGACATTCCAAACAGCCGACGAACCAGTTTGAGTGGCAAGCGTGAAATATCTCCACACAAGCCGACCCTCTGGCTCGCTCCATGTTGATTCTAGCATGCAACACAAGTGAAGCTGGCGCATGAAATACGTTCTGCTGCGACGAAACACCCCCGCCCCAAAAAAAACCTGGATCGGCCAGTGGATCTGTTCATTTTTCCGATCCCCGATCCAGCTATTTTGTCTGTATCGTGGCCGATATACAATCCTAATATCGGATCGGTGCACCCCTAGTTACTGGTACTCGGTGCAAATGTGCAGATATGCTCAACCTTACGCACAAACTGGTCAGAGGTGTGAATACTAATCTGTCAAAATGACAGACGGTTTTCAGATTTTGCAGTCACCGTTCTAAAACAGGTATTCAAAATATTCTGCTAACGCAGAAACCACCTTCTGAATTTGGATAATCCTGCTGACTGGTTGGCAAAAAAGGACAAATTTAGTCAAAAATCTGTGTTTTCCTTTGTGATCAATCCAAAAAAAAGGGTCTAAATTGATCTTGCAGGGTGAAAAAGGCCAACATTAGCTCGTCAGGAATACGTGAAAGTCTACAAGGAATGGATTAAAATGTGAATCCATTATCTGAAAGCAAGACTTCTGCAGAGCAAACAGTGATAGAAAGTCTGACATTTTTAGATCTATAAGATCCAACAAGGATTGTCAGTGTCCTTTTCATTTCATTGTGGCTTTAATGTCATAGAAAAGCCAGCTTTTCAAACCTCCCTGCTGTGCGGTTGGCTTTCTACAGCTGTATCAAAATTCATACGCATGCATTTATTGATTTGACCTTTTCTTGCGCTGGTAAGGAGCAGCCAAACTTGGGTTGACCTCGCCGCTTCACAAGAGGCAAACTAATGAAGACTTTGTCGAGGCAAAATAGATTTTTTTTTCTTCCTCCACCTCCCCTCCATGTGGATCCATCGCCCAGCTTCGATACGGCGGACGGGGGTGCGGCGGACGGCGATGCCGGAGCTCATCACTCATTTGTTAAACAGGTTGGCTGGAATGAGGACTGAACAGCAGATAATGCCAGAAAATAAACTCTGTGCTTTATTTCAATGATTTGGGCCAACAACAAAAAAAAAAAAAAAAAAAAAAAAAAAGAAATAAAAAAATCAGAAAAACGCTGGGAATACAAATAACGACTGGATGGGAATCTGGACGGTCATCGGATATTGACAAAATGAAGATTTATGTCCGCTTACTGACATAGTAAAAAGATTTAAAAAACGTTAAGAACACAACTTTTATGGGAAATATGGATGAGTGGTTTGATTTACTGCATATTTATGTTAACAAATTTGCTTAATGCGTCTAAAGCCGCGCCGATCCCAGGGAGCGGCGTCAACGAGGAACAAATAAACAGATGATAAATGAACTTGAACTTAGATCTTCACCCACCACATGTCATCAGAACAAACTTCTTTTTGGTCTTTGAAGTTCTCCGACACGCGTCTGGAACGCCGGGGGAGGAAGAGGAACGTTATTCCTCCATTTATTTTCTTTAGAGCATTATGTAACAGATTCAGTCTGAAGTCTTTTTTTTAATATAGTTGAGAGTTGTTAAGATCAAATAGAGGCTACAAACCATAAACGGTGTTTGTGTGTCCAGTGTACTCAGAGGACTCCAGCCTCATTAGGAAACAGTGACATTTGTTCTTCAGGTTGTGCATCTCCTCTGTTTTTCCACTTTTTTTCGCCTTGCATCTTAGTAGCTGCATGAATTCAATCAGGATTTGTTGTAATTGACAAACACATTTTTCACTAATCAAATCTGAAAACTGTGCTGCACGTGTCGGTTTTTTCGCTCTTCTTCCATCCAAAAAAGCTCAGGCTGAGTCCGACTGGATAGAGAAGATCTGATCACTGTCAAGTCTCGCCACAAATTCTCCAAACGGATTTAGGTCTGGACTTTGTAGGGTTCGTTTTGGTGTCGTGTAACAGCCTCTAAAAGATTTTCATTCATGTTTAATCTGATCAGCGCCTGTGTCCCGGTTGAAGAAAAGCATTCACACAGCATGATGCAGCCATCACACCGCTTCATCAAGACGGTTGCTTTATTATAAGAGATGTCTATAGGTCACGCTAGAATTTGTTGTCGTCTGTCATGTTGACTGAGACTGGAAATCACATGCGCCACTTCAGCCAAAGTTTTGAAATCGGGGAACATTTCTCCATGTGAAGAGATCCGAATTCTGCAAGACTTTTTGAACGAGGGCTTTTCGGATCGCTTCAGCGGGAGGAAATCCCACAGCATGCGCTCTTTTTTTGCATCAGTGGTTAAACTGCAGCAATCTGTCAATGCCGGTCGCTCCATAGCCTCAGGAATGTTTTCGTGCCAGTCTGTCTGTTAGCAATATCACTCAAA